>CM050164.1:434407193-435046302 GCA_027410445.1 Discoglossus pictus
AATAAGTCCAAAAACAGGGATGAACAAATCAGTCAGAATCTGTAAGAACCACACAAACTTTCACAACTATTAATAAAGGCTAAATAAGTACAAAGTACTTCTACATACTGTATAAACTACAAAGTAAACTGAGTTGTCTTCATCTTATATAGGACCATATTCTATTAGCTACTTGCAAATGCCTTGAACTCATAAATTTGGCTTTGGGTGTTTTTTTATTATCAAATACAGAAAAGTGAGGATTAGGATTTCCCTGGGTGTTTTCCACCCTAATATACCATATACAAAAAAAAGTTGGATAAATATATACAAGAAATATTATTTTATTAAATAAATGACAGCGGCGTTTATTAAAAACAGTGAGTGTAAAAACATTAGTAAGGAGAGTAAAAAAGGGCAAATGTAAGGAATAGTAGAATACCCTAAGGCACTGGTATTGTGCAAAGTTTAATCCTTAAGTAGGTGGGTATAACTATTCACACCTGGCGGGCGAGCAATGGAAGTTATAAATAAGTATCAGGGTATACAAACCCTATAATGTCCTAAATAGTATATTTGTAAAGCACCCTTATGCCTAAATATATGTCCTCCAAGTGTCCAGAGGATACATTAGAAAAGGCAATATATTTGCATAGACCTGAAGTATGGATCACTAAATGCCTTACTGATACATCTATTGCATTTAAATGAGGTACTAGAGGATTGTACCTAAAAAAGTCATATTTGCAAAGAGGCTCAGCCTAAAGTGCAGACAAGGTTGCCTTAACTAGTATATGTTACCCAGCGTGTGATCCAAACTGTGTCTATATAGACTAGTTGGTATCTAACTGTAATATGTTACAAACAGGTACCTAAAGCTGTATAAAGAGGATTGAGGCTGTGCCCCGTTTCTAGGGGTTATGAAGGGTAGTATCTGATACTTGCAGGCATACTATGTCATTCGTGTAGTATAAGGGGCTTTACACTAGGCCGTTATGGGAGCAATATCGCGCTTCCTAGAGGAACTCGACCTCCAGGTTTGCAGCGCACATGCGCGCGTATAACGTGATGACGTGCACAGCGTCGTTGCTAGGAGCCTGACGCGTTTCGACGTACCACAAAGAACGCCGCTGTCATTTTTTTAATAAAATAATATTTCTTGTATATATTTATCCCACTTTTTTTTTGTATATGGTGTTTTTTTATTATAAATGTTTATATGCATTATAGTGACTTAAGAGTTAAGTAGTGCCAATAAGTAATATTTGCCGAATATGCAGCAATATTAAGAGTGATTTTAAGTGTGTATAAATTTACGAATTGGGCAATTGAATCTCTGGCCCAATTCGTAAATTAAGATGAAAATGGTGTACCTGGGGTATAAGTTTGCTGATCACACTTAAGATCATCATAGGTTGTTTGTTAGAGCAGTAAGCTATAACTTAATTTAACTTAATAATTTAAGTATACAGTGGATATAAAAAGTCTACATACCCCTGTTAAAATGTCAGGTTTCTGTGCTGTAAAAAAATGAGACAAAGATAAATCATTTCAGAACTTTTTCCACCTTTAATGTGACCTATAAACTGTACAACTCAATTGAAAAACAAACTGAAATCTTTTAGGTGGAGGGAATAAAAATAAAAAATAAAAATAATGTGGTTGCATAAGTCTGCACACCCTCTTATAACTGGGGATGTAGCTGTGTTCTGAATTAAGCAATCACATTCCAAATCGTGTTAAACTGGAGTCAGCATACACCTGCCATCATTTAAAGTGCCTCTGATTAACCCCAAATAAAGTTCAGCTGCTCTAGTTGGTCTTTCCTGAAATTTTCTTAGTCGCATCCCACAGCAAAAGCCATGGTCCACAGAGAGCTTCCAAAGCATCAGAGGAATCTCATTGTTAAAAGGTATCAGTCAGGAGAAGGGTACAATAGAATTTCCAAGGCATTAGATATACCATGGAACACAGTGAAGTCATCATCAAGTGGAGAAAATATGGCACAACAGTGACATTACCAAGAACTGGAGCTCCCTCCAAAATTGATGAAAAGATGAGAAGAAAACTGGTCTGGGAGGCTACCAAGAGACCTACAGCAACATTAAAGGAGCTACAGGAATATCTGGCAAGTACTGGCTGTGTGGTACATGTGACAACAATCTCCCGTATTTTTCATATGTCTGGGCTATGGGGTAGAGTGGCAAGACGAAAGCCTTTTCTTATGAAGAAAAACATCCTAGCAATGCTATATTTTGCAAAAACACATCTGAAGTTTCCCAAAAGCATGTGGGAAAAGGTGCTATGGTCTGATGAAACCAAGGTTGGACTTTTTGGCCATAATTCCAAAAGATATGTTTGGCGCAAAAACAACACTGCACATTACCAAAAGAACACCATATCCACAGTGAAGCATGGTAGTGGCAGCATCATGCTTTGGGGCTGTTTTTCTGCAGCTGGAACTGGGGCCTTAGTTAAGATAGAGGGAATTATGAACAGTTCCAAATACCAGTCAATATTGGCACAAAAACTTCAGGCTTCTGCTAGAAAGCTGAAAATGAAGAGGAACTTCATCTTTCAGCATGACAACGACCCAAAGCATACATCCAAATCAACAAAGGAATGGCTTCACCAGAATAAGATTAAAGTTTTGGCCCAGGCAGAGCCCAGACCTGAATCCGATTTAAAATCTGTGGGGTGATCTGAAGAGGGCTGTGCACAGGAGATGCCCTCGTAATCTGACAGATTTGGAGTGTTTTTGCAAAGAAGAGTGGGCAAATCTTGCCAAGTCAAAATTTGCCATTCTGGGGTGTGTAGACTTTTTATATCCACTGTACTTGTGTTTGAACATAAGTAAATTAACTAATCACTGGGTCATTTTCATTAAGCCATCCCCGATCAGGCAGAGTATCCGGGAATCCATGAATGTTGATATACCTTGATAAGTGGACAAGGAAGGAAATAACCTTCATAGGGCAGGGAAAACAAGCATAACTGAATTACAAACCATGTAAGGTTTATAGTGTTGGGGACTGGATGTAAGGAGAAGAGACCTAAAGTAGAAAGAAGAAGTTCATGAGCATAGAAAGGGATCCACAGCTCAGATTTAATAGTTGATTATATGTTCTAAAGCAGGATGTATATTTGGTTCTAGGGTGTTTAATGCAGGATGGTATTTTAAGATTTCAATTCTGTGCATAGGTGAATTAATCAGAACAGCAAACACATAAGTTTGTCACTCCAGAACAAACAATGCATAACCATGTTCTAGATTGTCCAAGGTGAGCTGTTTCATTGGTATCTGAGACTTGCTTGTTATCCATTTGGGGATAAAGGTATATTTATTTATTTATTTATTTTGCATTGTTTGCTGCCATCTAGTGGGCAAATAATGTTGATTGCTCATAGGAATGTGCAATTAGGCTGCAAATACGGGTGTTGCAGTATACAGTTATACATGTTTTATTAGACAAACATTGTATTTGGAGTGAAGAGCTTTCGGGGGAAGCAGTACTGATGAAATGTTATGCATGTTTATTCAAAAGTGAATGAGGTTTATAAATAACAGAGACCTTGGGTCAGGAGAGGTATGACAGGTGGCTCCTTAAAATTAGGTCATGTGAAGTATCTGGGGTGGTTGCACAGGTCAGAAAGATAAGAAAGAGAACAGATCTATGCATGTTAACATAATTTAAATCCAACCATGAACCAACACCTTCATAATTAGACTAACAATTGGAAAGCCAAACATGAGAAAAACAAAAAAGTCACATCAAAACTCAAATCAATATTAAGTTCTGTATCTTTACTACTGGAGAATGTTATCATAATTTCAAATGTTTTTCTCTTCTGGGTGCTTTTTAAACTCTTTCTGAGTTTTTTAATTTTCAGGTGTTGGTATGATTTTTCTGAGTAAATGGTGTCCAACCTGGGTAAAATAACTGTTTTCATTGTAGTGTTTTTTAGAATTTCTATGCAGATTTATCCACATGTCAGTGAACAGTTTGTCTTGAATTCCGATTGGATCTTCTTGCAGTCCAAGGGACTATAAGTAGTTTTCTACAACACATCAATTCAAAGGCGTAAATTCTATGGCACTCAGCCTTCTTTAAGGTCCAGCTATCATATCTGTATGTTACTACTGGGAATGCTATAGTACTAACTCTGCGGTCTCTTGTTTATAATGTAATACCTTTACTTTTCAATAGATTGTCCAGACTTGGAATAGTTTTCCTCCTCAGACATTGCTCATTATCTCTTCTTGACATTTTATATAATTCTGTTTTAAGCTGGACATTTTTTTCCTGTCTCCACTACCTTTCCATTTCTTTCTTTCTGGGCAACTTTCAAAGCCTCATTAGATAGCCAGTCTGCCTTCTTAGTTTTGGGGATATTCTTTTTTGCTGTTTTCTGGACAATGTCACAAACTTCTGCCCAAAGTTCATCAGGCATTCTGTCTACTATATCTAGTCCTTTGAATGTATTCCTTATCTCCACTGTATATTCACAGGGGATATTATTTATTTTAGATCTGCTTGGTCTGATAGTATTCAATATTTTCCTCAGTTAGAAGCTATCTGAGAAAGCTGAGCAGCAGTTAGCTCCAGGTCTTGTTTTTGCTAACTGTATAAAGCTCTTCCATCTTTAACTGCAAATCATATAGTCAATCTGATTCCTGAATTGTCCATCTGGTGATGTCCATGTATAGAGTTGTCTCTGAGGTTCATAGAAGAGGATGCTTCCTATGACCAGAGAATTGTCTTGACAGAATTCTACTAATCTCAGACCTGTTTCATTTAACATTGCAGCATTCAAAAACATGTATAAAACAGCAAGAAGAGCTTCAAATGAAATAAAATGTTTACAACTTCTCTATTTTGAATGCTCAACATGATAGTGCAAGCAGTAAGAATCCATATAACTCCACGTTTCTTCTGATTTCAGCATTATGATGTCTCAATGTGACATTTTCATTGTCAATAATAGAAAGGAGATAAGAGGTTTACTTAAATTAGCAAGCAAAATCCAGGCATTGAGAGTATATGTTTACACAACTGTAGAATTGCATTGTCAAATAAAAATATCCATGTAAACAATTCAAATCCTCTATATCTCATTCGCACGTGGTCTGTACAGCATACCAACACATCTATGCAATACCCTAGAATATACTTAATTTCACCAAATGTTCCCTTATTTTGCTGATGCTGTTACAAAGTTCCTTGCACATGACTCATCCACAAGCACAACAACACAGTGGTATGTTTAAAATAATTCCAATAATAAGTTTAATGGCAGAGATTCAGTAATGGTGTACAGACCACCGTGAGTGGAAGTCAGGCTCACAGAATTCATTGAGTAAGGGAAATAAGGATCCGTTACATAGAAAACACGTCCAATAGAGTTAGCTGAAGTTGATAAAATCATATAAATAATTCAAAAAATTCTCTCTGTACAAATAATTACAGTGATCTGAATGGAGAATGTTTCAGTAAATGTTTTCATATGAACAAAAGTTTTTTTTAGCAATCAAGTGGTTAAAAAATCTCCAAGGCCACAATGTCCCCATGGAGCAGAATGTATTTAATTTTAATAAACAAATAACATACTTGGAGTAAATACAACAGTATAGTAGTATCACTGAATAAACACCTACACTAAATGCTTGGTTTTAGGGTGGTACTCCTCTCTTAGCATAGAAGGGGTTAAATCAATTACAAACAAATGTGGGGCATGTATGGCGCTTCTGCCTATGCCTCACTGCCCCCTATGTTCTCATGTATACCCTGGGATCCACTCAACTTTGGGGGCAATCTCCCCCTCTCCCCCCCACCCCTTGTGCTTTGAAGTGGAGTCCCATTAACCTTTCATTATCACCCATGCATAAGCAACCCCATGGGAGTATGGACTCCAATGGCACATAATAGTAACCCTATCCTTACCAGTAACCATAGATGTCCCTATCCTAACCCGTAACTAGACTGGACCCCCATGTCATCCTAAACCCTAATATACCAGTTCTTATGGACTCTATCCATAACAATTATTTCCCCTAAACCACCTACACTAAACAAAATAGAGAAAAAAAAAAAAACTAAAATAAGAATTACAGAAAGAAGTACTAGTAAAGTAAAAAAAATGTAATAACTGTTAAAATAATACAATTACATTACATATAAAGAAATAATTTAACCTATAAGGAAACACATGTTAATTAACAAATGACCTGCTTGATAACCCTGCAACAATCATTAGTAAGACTGGGTCCTCAGTCTTCAGCCACTTGCCAGCTTTTTAACACTTTGTGTATTATATAAGATTATTGTAGGCTTTTGATTGGCTAGAATATATCTGATAATTCATAATTCAATATTTTCAATTGCCTAAATCTGACTCTGTAAACAATTAAAGAAGGCTACTGCCCCATTTCAAATTGGTTAAAAGTATAACATATAAGAATGTAGGGAATGAAATATGTGCATTCTGATTGGTTATTCTTTTAACCAATCAGATGGCTATTTGTTCTCCTATTCAGGTTGGTAAAATAACAGTCAATCAGAATAAGGTTTAATTATAGTATTACCCTTATCTGATGGACTATTAAAAGAGACAGTCATTGAAGAGAATTAAATTAGACCCATAATAGTAATAAGTGCCAAAGGGATGGGGTAAAAGGGAGCAATGGCCCCCTGGGTGTTGAGGGATGGTGGGGTATAGCAGTTTTACTAGGGGTAGAAAGGCATAAGCAGAGGGGTAAAACCCTCTTGTATGAATTTGTAACTAGATTGATCATCTTCCCTGCCATGGAAAGGGGGATAGATAGATAGATAGATAGATAGAGTTTTAGACTTGGAGTCTCCAATGGTTATACATAGGGCATGTTGTGAGCACATGTTAGAGCTTGATAGATGTGGGCAAAACTCCTCAGGTGCGAGTCAGCAAAATTTGGAGTTTCTTGAGGAAACTATGTAATAGCTTTGCAAACTGGCTACTAAAACCTCCCATAGCGATGAGTTATGTAATCAAGCCCTTGCTTTACTGTTTTTTTTTTGGGGGGGGGGGTTTCGGACATATCAGCTCGCACCAGTACAGTCCTGTAACATGTATGTAAATGAGCTGCTGGGGACTTTGTGCATGTCAAGTTATCCTTGTTATACATGATCGGAAGACAGTATCCAGCAATATTCTTTAATAACGTCTTGGATGTTTTACATCATTCCAAGTGGGTGTAACAGTGATGGTAATGGGATGGTTCTTAAGTAGGATGACTATGTAGATAAGATAACCAAATTAGGTAATCCTGGAATCTCCTGCAAACTTTTCCATATGATGTTTTATCTTGCATTTCTTTTTGCTTGTAGAGTGCTGACTATTGTAATATTTTCAGTAAAGACATTGTAATTCAACCAAATACAACAGATGGTCAAACTATTAAAATGTGGATTTCAAACTATAGATACTGCATGCAAAATGTAGAGTGTTTTATTTGTTTCTGTATGTTTTTATCTCCCCAGTACCTGCTTTACTTGAGTGAAACTCAGTTGTATTGTTACTTAGTTGTGCTTTTGAATAAACTGAGTTCTTTGAAAGAAGTTACAAATAATCTGTTATTTTTTTTTAAGCAATTATCAGTCAAATTCTTTATCCTCCTTGCCTGGTAGAGTAAGATTCCACTGCCAAAAATTGTCTTCACGGTTTATTAACTAGATTATGGATGTCTAATAACAAGATTCCTACGTTCATTTACAAAGATTACATACCAAAGATTTGTACTTTAAAATGATAACCTGATGTGCCATTTTTATACAAGTACCCAACAGTAAAATCAGTGACTGATACAAAATGTGTTTTATTTATTGATTTATTTCTGATTTAAAAGGGCACTGGGAAGGTCTTTTTCTTTACACTTGTCTAGAAATCGTATTTTAAAATAAGAAAATGGTTGTATACACTGGTGTAAAATGCTTTGCAAAAGCTTGATAACTTACTTTTAAGTTGTCTTATATTGTTTTATGATTCCCCTCCTTTCTCGACAATTACTCTCTGTCTTCATACTCATATGATTTATTGAGCCAACCAAGTTTCTCTGGTGGAAGCAGACCGTGGCATCATGGGAAAAACATCAAGCAATGTTTTCTCTGATTGCCATTATTAGCTGACTAGTAGAAAATGTGATTAGGTGGTACAAATAAAGAATTACTGGAGGAGAGGAAAGCAGGCATAATACAAAGTAAGACAACTGTAAAAGTACATTTTCAATCTTTTGCAAGGTTATTTATATTATATAATATTTAATAATGTTTTAAAATACTATTTGATGACGGCAAATTTTTTTTTTTACTTTTTCCTTATTCATTATTTCTGATTATTTGGCATTACATTTCCTAAGTAGTTTAAAAATTAACATATTGCAAATGATTTTACTAAAGAAGTTTGGACTTTAAAGTAAATGAATAAGTAATTCAGATGTCATTATATTACTTATTCATGTTTTTTACATAGTGTATATTTAGGATGCTTGACCTTAATTAAAATTGTGTATCGGCATGAGGTTCATTCTAAAGGGACAACAGCTGCTCTGAAATGATAACTCTCTTGAGAGGAAAATATGTCTATGTCCTGGATTTTATTCTTGGCAAGTAAATGATGCGTAATGAAAACTGCGATTCTGTTGTTTCTGTGGAAAAATCCTTCTTCTTGAACATATTTTAAGCATTTGCTAAACATGTTTTTCTTCTAATTAAGCTAACTTGAGCTACATAATACACTTGTTTTAAGGGCCTAATTCTCTAGTGTTTTATCTTCTGACCTTCCTGAGCGTGTTAAGGTTCTCCTTCAACAACTCGGATTCTGCGTGGCTACAAGGTTTCTCTGATTCACTTCTTTCTTTGGGCTCTTACAATTGATTGCATCTTCTACAAAGATAATCCCTGGTCTGAGCTCACCGACCTCTAACATAATTAACTCTCCAGTCTTGTCATTCTTTGAACTAAGGCCCATTTGTCATAACTAACCCTGTAAAACCTCCATGCTTCAAGTGTAGCAGGTGCAAAGCACCATAGCTCATAATAGGGTAGGGGTGGCTGCTACTAGCCAAAACCTAGAGTAAAGGAGGATTTTAATTTATTAGGGGAGAGGGACAGGTAATTATTTTTACAGAAAGTCAATCTGCTCCCCCTGGGACTGATCTAAACACCTACCTATATATATATATATATATATATATATATATATATATATATATTTTTTTTTTTTTTTTTTGGCTTCTACGAGCACCTATCTTGTGTAGAGAAATTGCAAATTTTGCACCAGAGCACTTTATTCACTAGCTCTGCCACTGGTGTTACCCTAATTAAAACCACTCTGACCACTATATTGATGGTTTAGTTGTCCAGTCACATCTGTCTCTCCGTGACCTAGGATGCCAGGCACATCTGGTGTCTACTTGTGCTTTTCCATGATGTTTTTATGACAAAGATATTGGGGTGGGTTGCCAGTTCTTCCCCCAGTGGACCAAGATTTGTCCGATCTCTTTGCTTTGACCCGACCATCTTGGGTGACCCTACATGACATAGCTCTCAGCTTCACAAGCCCCTTCGCGATCCAGATGTGGGACAACTATATTAACTATACTTGAAAAGGCTGTTATAATTGATACCAAACAACCTTTGTCGTGCTGAATATAAATGTTATTTCTGAGTATATGAAGTTTTGTCTAAGATGTATGGTAAACAATAGAAAAGTTCAGAGGCAGATACTAAGATCTGTTATTCTAGCCAATACAATAATGCTCATTGATGCTCCTGTTCATTTATAACTGCAGCAATCGCAATTATTTAATGATTTTTAGGCTTCACCTGTATGTAGTCACTAATGAAGTTGTGATAATTGCGGGTTTGTGTGAAACGCTCTCAAAATTGCAGTCTTGAAAATTGCAACAGTTGCAGAGTGATTAGAAGCAAGTACATGACAGAAAGCCAAAATCATAAATCATGTTTCTATATGTAGCATTTCAGGGCCTCATCATGACCAACAGCCTTATTAAATTGTGATTCAGCAAATTTAAAAGGGCTCTTTTTAAGCACATAGCATATTTTTTTACAGAAGTTTTTAGTTAGTGAACTTCTATCCAAAGGCAAGGTCTTCACTAACTAAAAACTTCTGTAAAAAAATATGCTATGTGCTTAAATAGAGCCATTTTAAATCACAATTTAATAAGGCTGCAAGTTAGCAAGACCCGCAACTTACTGCTTAGAAGGGAGAAGGAAGGAGGGGGAGAGAGAAGGAAGGGAGAGAAGGAATGATGGGGTAGAGAATAGGAAGGAGGGGGAGAGAAGGAAGAAGATGGGAGAGAGAGAGAGTGAGGAGAAGAAGAGAGAGAGTGAGAAGGAGGAACGGTGAGAGAAGAAAGGAGGGGGAGTGAGAGAGAGAGAAGGAAGGAAGGGGGAGGGGGAGAAGGAAAGGAGAGAAGGAAGGAGGGGGGAGAGAGAAGGAAGGGAGAGAAGGAAGGAGGGGGAGAGAATAGGAAGGAGGGAGGAGAGAAGGAAGAAGATGGGAGAGAGAGTGAGAAGAAGAAGAGAGAGAGTGAGGAGGAAAGGAGAGAGAGAAGGACAGGGAGGAAGAGAGAATGAGAAGGAGAGGAAGAGAGAGAAGGAGAGGGACGTAAAGAGAGGGACAGAGGGAGAGAAAAGGAGGGAGGGGGATAAGGAGGGAGATAGAGAGAAGGATGGAGAGAGAGCAGGAAAGAGCAAGAGAGAGAGAGAGAGAAGGAGGTAGAGAGAGAGAAAAGGAGAGGGAGCACACAGAGAAGAGAGAGAGAGGGGGCACAGAGAGAGAGACAGGATACATATAGTAAGGGCGCACAAAGAAACAGAAGACACAATATTATTCCTTAATTTCTGAAGGACTAGTGGTATCTAATAGGCAAAGCAAACTATAATGATTTTGAGGACTGCATTCCTAACCTTATGTGATTGCTACTGTTCAACACAACTCCTATGTTTAAAAAAAATGCTAAATATATACTATGTAATACATACTTAAAGGGATACAGCATGTTCCTGGATTTTATTATATTATATAATATACCAGTGAACCTATTTCATTTTAATGTATTAAGAAGTGCTTATAATGTGATGTTTTTACTGCCTAAAATCATATAAATAGTCCCTATATGGGTGTGCCCACTGCAGGGTATTCAGACCCAGACCCTGCAGTGCTTGATGTGCAGTGTAATGTCCTAACCTATCAGCAGAATGTTACAGAATGTTACTGAGAGATGGTCACACCAAGTACTGCAGAGTCTGTGACTTCGTGAGTTGCAGAGGACAGACCCAAGCAATATTTGTTTGAATTTAGGCAGTAAAAATAGAGCTTTTAAGCACTTCTTAATAAAATAAAACAGTACACAAAAAATGAAATAGATAACATGTATATTAAACAACTAGTAAAATCCATAAACCTTCAATATCACTGATAGAGTGAATTTGATAATGTGGGACATGTTGTATTTTTTCTGAAAACGAAGCTCCTAGAGCAGAATATACTGCTTTTAATATATACCTGTCTTTTGAGGATTGTCCCTGTCTACCAATGAGAATTAGAGTCATGCCTACTCTTTGCTCACACAGAGGTATTTCTTGTGGAATTTCAGTTTTTAGTTTCCAATAATTTTAAACAAACTTTGCTCAATATTTCATGATAAAGAAAATGTATAATATTTAAAATATGTTCTTTTAAATGCACGATAGAAACATTTGCATTTCATGTCCCTTTAATTTAACTATTGAAACAGTAAATGCAATACAGCAGCCATAATGTACACAAACAACCTCCAAAACGTATTATGGTGATCATTCTGGGGGGAATAAAATAATGTAATTTATGTATTTATTTTGAAGATATTTTTTGGGCAGCAAGCAGGACTCTGGTTTGTTAACCATGTCATTATCTTATTTTCTCCACCAATCACTATATAAAGAAGGTGTCTGTTTCTTTTGTTTAATTCGAGGATAATCCAACCTTATTGAAAAGTGATGTCAAGCCCACAGGATGGGTCTTCACTTCTGTGAAACTTAAATAGAAACAAGGGGTGCAGGCCTTAACTATAACAAATCATATTATTAAATGTAACACTTCAGAATATGGTCCCAAATAAAATAAAGTAATGGATGATCTTCATAAATGGCCAACTGTCCAGGAAAGGTTTCATGAGCCTATGAAATAAGAGCTACCGTCATCAAAAAGCTTTAATTTTTTAGATATAGGGTAAATCTGCTCTTTGCTTCGGATGGACCAATCCATAAAATGTATACTGGAAAGTAAGGTCCCATATGTCATCCCAGGTACCGCCAAGGACATAAAATGGGTCCTGAGAGATACAAATGCGCAGTGTGGGAGTTTTTAACAAGGTTTTTCCCCCTGTCTTCCCTTTTTTTAATACCTTTTTAAAAATATATGAGCCTCATTCAATTGAGCTTTCGGGAGATCCGGGCTTTGGAAATGGAGCTCACAAGATATTTTGCTATTTAATTGTCGTTTTTATATGGGGGGTCTGATCGAGTTACGGGCTACGGTCTCCGATTCGGTGCAATGGTTCACAACGCAAGTTAATGCCCCTCCAAACCTTGATCTTTCACGGCCGCAAGACTTCTGAACACTAAAATCACAAATCGATATTCAATTGCTCCGATTCTCTCTCGCTAAGCAAGTCGTCAAGCCCGCAAATGGCAAGACTTGAAAGACAAGTTGATGGTACCAAGGAGGACTCGCAAAGGACTTAATGACATGTACTAAGCACTTTAAAAGCAAATAAACAAGCAATACTGTACTTTTATTAAAAGGGAAAGTGAGGTTAAGTCTTAGAATTAATAGCACAACATTCTCAAGCTTGCAAATAAAATACTTTATTTCATGTATGTGTTCATGTTTTCTGTGTTATATCGATCACTGCAATCAATGTGTTAATACACATAATGGAACTTGCATGTCATACAATATCATATTTACGGTTTTATCAATATTGCATTATATCTGGAATATGGTCCGATCGTAACTCGTAATTCAAGCCTGTAAGACTTTGAAATCAAAACTCCATTTTTCAGTGACATAATGATGACGATCTCTGTTTCCATTGGCTGTTTCTATCGCGTGAGTTACAGCCTTCAGATTCAAGCTCGCAAATGCTACATATGACGGCATGGTTTCCGAATTTCGCTATCGGCCAATTGAATAGCACCATAACTTGCGAACGCTGCGGGCCCTCAGGAGGCGCACAGACATACTGCCTACTAAGATCGAGTTGCGGGCTTGCAATTGAATAGGGCTCTGTTTTTGAATTTATCTTTTTCTGTACATATTACCCTGTGCTTACCACACTGGATTTAATCACACTTTTTCTGAATGTCCCATGAATATAAAATGTGTCCTGAGAGCTACAAAATGCATAGGGGCAGTTTGTAGTAAGTTTATTGCTCTATATGCTTTTTATTTTATTTCCTTTTTAAGAAAATTTGTGTTTCACGTCAGCTTTTTCATATCATTTTCTTTCCACACTGGATTTGTATGAAGTTAATCATATGTGTGACTTTTTTACATCCATACAATGGTTAGATCTGTGGCAGAGCTAGTGAATGGAGGGCCCAGGTCCAAAATAATGTGGGGCCCCTTCCAGCTTTTCTATACAAGGTAAATGTAACAGCCAATAAAAAAAATTCAAAAATAGATGTAGATGGTCATATCACTCCTAGGGTGGGCAGATAACCTTTATATAAATGTAATTATCTGCCGCTGCTCCCTAATAAATTAAGATATCCCCATTACACCAGGTAGCAGAGGGCATCTATCCTGTTACATGCCCTGGTACTATACTGATGTACAAGCAGGAGCTTCACCACTGGGTTTGATTATAATAACTAAAGACCATGGATAATAATGGACATATATTTAAAAGAAAGGGAAGTGTTGTACAAGTAGAGAAAAAAGTAAGACAAATGGCATTAAAACCTGGTAAAAGGGACCAGTGGGCATGCCTAAGTGGTTTAAACTAGTTATCCTGATTAGTAATCCTGATCAGAATTGCGGGGAATGCTCAGAAGAGGCAAATTAGGGTATGTAAGTGTATTTGGAGGTCATAATTTAGACAACATAGAACCGCCCATTGTCAGAAGGGCCAAATGTTTATTGTCTCTTAAATCCTATCTTCCCATGCTTTCATAATAAAAAAGATTAACCATTAGAGCTTTTATGAACTCTTCAGTATAATAACACACACGACTTGACAATTATCAGCCCACACTTTATTTTGCATATGGTGGTGTCTTGCAAAACAAGAACAACCGTAAATCAACCTTAAAGGTACATGGGAAGGATTTTTTCTTTGGTGTGTCAGAAAGTGGGTATTTTATAATGGTTATCAGTGTGCTTTCTGTTTCCAACTAAAGATCTCAGAGCAGAAAAACCTATTCAGAAGTGTTACTGCTCATGGAGGATTACCCACTAGAAGCCAGTGAGATCCTCAGAATAAAATATGCTCTCTGCATTTCCTATTAGATTCAATTAAGTTTAAACATAATTATTAAAATAACAGTTGTGTTCCACATCCCTTTTAATAATGGAATACCAAGTTTGACACCAAATGTATATACGCCATCAGATCCTTGTAATTAATACAAAACAAGGTTTGTTTGCATGACTAAGCCAAAATAACATACATTAGTACATACATTTCACTAGTAATATGACCAATATCTTTAATACATTCCACTTAGTACAAGCCTACAAAGATATACAACCTATATCTTACCAGGTCACACACTGTACTCACGTCTATTGTAATTTGTTCTTTACTTGCCATATTATTGCTACAGCAGCACAAGATTTTGCAGAATTATATTTTAATAAGGTGATGAGGTGTACTGATTAATTACATTCTATAACAGAAGACTAATAAAATATTTACATTTTCTTTTAATGTATTCAGTTCATTTGACAAATATAATTTTGAGGCTTATATCAAATTGCATGGTAGATAGGTACTTCTGTAATGATAAAGTACAAAGTAAAATGCAAAATGTTTCCCAGAATGCTTTGTATGTGTAATGTATTAAGTAGGAAGGTCAGACTTAAGTTTTGTTAAAAGAAGTCTAGATTAATTTTTTTTTGTTTTATATTAATGTTAACTTGGAGCCACATTAAATTCCAAGCCCGCAACCCGCAGACGGCCGTATGTCCGCAGGTGTGTTGCAGGCTCCCATTCGTCTCCGATTATGATGCTATTCAATTGCTCAAGCCCGCAAGTTACTGGCCCAAAGACAAAACCGTAAACCATGCACTGGTTCTTAGCAGTTCAGGGCGGGAACATGATCAAGTAAGCAAGACCGTAACCTCCCATTTCGAATCAGTCAATAGAAAATGAGACCGTCATTATTACAGCAGTAAAACATGGAGGTTACATGTCAATCAATGAGGTTCCGGAGTTCGATATGCGATGGCACTCACAAACCCGCAAAATATAGAATTATGAAAATGAATGCCAATACTGTTCTAGTCCATGTGGGTGGCCTGATATGTATTAACTCATTGATACCAGAGATCGATTAAACCCAGCAATGAAACATAAAAATAAATCTTATATACTGCCGATTTGCGGGCTTGAGACTGTTGTGCAATTAATTCTAATGTCTTTCATCGCTTTCCCCGTTATTTACAGTGCAGTAGTGAATTTGTATTTGCATTTACAGTGCTACAAAATGGGTGTTTAACCCCCTTGCATATCCTCTCTAGCACTCGTAGTATTTTCTACTTCTTTTGCCATTCACGGGTGTGAAAACATTTGCGGGCTTAGGGAAATTGAGCAATTGAATAACGATTTGCTATTTTAGTCATCCTAACTTTTGTGAAAGTGAACAATCAAAGGCTTCGGGAGGCTGTAAGATACGGGTTTAACCATCGCAATTTTGTTCTAGTTTGTAACTCGTAATCCATTTGGAGCCCGGAAAAAGACGCCAATTTAATAGCAAATTAACTTGCGACTTCACTTATGAGCTACAGTAACTTGCAAAAGCTCAAGTGAATCGGGCTTCATGTTTGCATCCTGCTCAAAGTAATTGAGGGAGGGGATTCAAACTGACAGTGCCAAATGACCTTCAGGCCCAATGCCTTGTGGGCTTGAGGATGTTTTTGTTTTTGTCTTCAAGAGTTTGACCAAAAGGTACGAGGCCACCTTAAGACCATTCTCCAATGCCCCTGAACACTGGTCTAAAACTTCTCGCTGTCAGTTTAATTCTACAAGCAAACAGCACGCATGAGAGAGAAAAGAGCAGTGTGAATTTTACACCACAATTACATTGAGAAGAATAAAATATATTAATTAACTTAGTTAAAAAAAGGAAAAAAAGTACATACAGATTCAAGTTAAAGGGTCACTTAATTCAGCAAAATTTGGACAACATCACAGTACGGATCACCTAAAAGCATGGTGAAATAATTTTTGCATTTTTAAAATATGTGCATTTTTCACTGAGATATCAAATAAAATCTGTGTTTACATGAGTCACTGACTGCCCACTCTCAGACACACAGCTTCAGCTTTGTGTAGTGAGCAAAAGAAAATAAAGAGTTAACCCTCAAAGTATCAATCAGTTCAGAGTATGGAATGCTGAAATCTCCTAAACTGATCAGTTAGGGGTTAACTTTTCACTACACTGCTGAGTTCAGGAAAAAAAACTGCTATCAATCACTGTATTCACCACATGCCTCAGCTGTCTGTTACTATTTATGCCAGTAAGCAGAATACATTGTTTTTGTAAACTGACTTAAAACTTTAGATTATGTAGCTGTTGTTAGTGTAATAAAAAAATAGATAATTTTAACATACAATCGTGTGCTCTTTCACACCATAAAGTTACTTACAGTGATAAACGGACCTTTAATGGTCATGGAAGCATACACTGTACATGATAGTGCCTGGATATTTAAGTGTTAACATCTGTATCTTTAAATCTATTAATTGCATGAGATATAACATCTTGTTATGTCTCAAACTTAAAAATGACTTGCATTCCCTGTATTACAACGAACAATAATAAAGAATAATACATTCACACAATCAGCAAGATCTGCACATTTGACAGTATGTTTTACAGACTTAGCCAATTTAAAATAGAGAAATGGTAGATGCCTATTAAGCTTTTATTTTATTTTTTGATGCTGCACTAAAATATCTGGCTAGACATTTTTAGTTTTCCATTATCCCTTGGATACATGACACAACCTTTTTCTATATACTTCCCACAAAATTAAACAGAATCCTTTGAGAGACGAATCGAGAGAGTTTAAATAAATGGACTTTCAAAAAAATCAATACAAAGCAATTGTTTGTTAGTTCAGGCTATGTCTCATTACTTTGACTGTACAGCTAAAATATCTGAAGAGTTTCTTTCTCCTTCAATTTAAACTTTTTTAACAACAATTTTAACAACTTTTTAATACATATATGTTAAAAATAAATGTAAAAAATATGGCCATAATGATCCTTAAAGAGCCAATTCATTCAGCACAGTAAAGATCTCCTAAAAGCATGGTGAAATACTTTTTGAATTTTTGAAATACGTGCATTTTTCACAGAGAAATGAATAAAGGAAAATCTGTGTCTGCATGTGTCAGGGACTGCCCACTGGCAGACTTCAGCTCCAAGTAGTGAACAAAATTTTAAAAAAGAGCTAACCCATACCCCACAATCTGTGCAGAATGCCTGGAATCACCTAAACAGGTCAGTTATGGGTTAACTGGTCAGTTCAGTCCTGAGTTCAGGGGAAAACTGCTATCAATCACTGTCTTCGCCGAGCACCTCAACATTAATCATGCAAGAGCAAGTAGGCAGAATACACTTTGTATGTAAACAGACTTAAAACTTTCAATTTTTTTAACTCTTATTATTGTAATTAAAAAATAGATAATTTTAACATACAATCTCGTGCTCTTTCACACCATGAAGAGCACATACAGTGAGTTAAATGACCCTTTAAACATGACAAATAAAAAATACTTGAACAGTATGTAATATAAAAAGGCATTGATACAAAAAAATAGTTGCCTAAGCATATTGTGATATTTCCATAGATATTTATGATTAAGTCCTCTGATACAAACTGTGCTCATTTTTTATTTATCCTGTCACTACTGCACTAAAATCTATTGTAATCTGTTCTTGCATTTATCATTTAGCTGTCATAATTATGCTTCTGCGGCACAAACTAAAGCAAAATTATATTTTAGTGAGGTGACGAGGTGGACTGATTAATTACATTTTATAACCGAGGGCTAATAAAATATTTACATTTTACGTCCAATGTTTTCAATTTGTTTGACTGATACAATTTGGAAGCTTTTATTAATTTGCATCGTAGGTGGGCACTTTTGCATGAAGGAACTACAGCTTATTTTTAGAAAAAAGACATATCCTTTAATAACTGTGTCATGTTACTAGATATAAAGCAGATTAAAATAGGACGTTCTCTGGAAATTTTTGGCATTTTGTATTCAAAGGCATAATTGTTAACCTTATATGGGATAGAAGCGCTAATCTGCTTTATACATGGTTCATTAAAATGTCAATGTGGCGTACCTGTGTGGTCCCTAATTCCCTGAAACTATTTATCTGATGCCAAGAAGAACAGATGAAGCAACAAGAAGAGATAGCTACTAGGTGAATTAAGGACACAGGAGTGTTACATTGAAGACATACCTGCTGTGGCTGATCACTTTCTAGCTTGTTTGTGATCATTCACTATTATTACAAAGGCAAATTGCGCCACAAGGACTGTACAGCAGTCATGACTATTAGAGTGAATGTTTCGCCAACAGATTAAAGGAACATGAGCCACAATTATTATTCCATGCATGAAATAGAACATATTTTAAGCATTACAATAGTTGTGTTTTGCATGAGAACATATTAAGTAAACCCTGTTTAAAGGTATATGAAAGTTTCTTGCATTTTGAATGCATTGGATAGAGGAGAATCCGTAGTGAATGCAAACATTTTTTATTTGCATGAAAAAAAAGCTTACCCTACAGTTTGCAACATTTCTTTAGTTTTGTTTTGCAGTTGATTTTGAGAAGGAATTCCAAATGCAAGCTAAATTAGCATAAAATTCATATTTTGTTTGTGGCCAATCAGAGGCAGCTGCAACTATGTAGTAAGGGGATTCATTATCTGCAGCAAAGCATCCTAGGATTTGTAGTCTTTTGTTCTCACCACACACATTTCTCTACCCTGGAACGAAGTAGCTGAGGCAGCACTGCTCACACACACCTCTCTTCCCATTTGGAATGCAGCATTCTAGTCTGCTGGAGCAGCAGTGCTGCTCTGGATCTCTGCTCTGTGCTGAGGTTGGCTGGAAGGTTAGTATAGAGTTAAAAATGTACTTGGATGCTTTTTTCTATTGGTTGGTATCAGGTACCAACATAGGCACCTCTGGGTGTGTGTAAGACACTTTTTTAAAATAAAATAAGTTAGTGATACGGAATATGTCAACGCATTACAAATAACGGTTAATAATAGTCTGTAAATGTATATAATGACTCAATGTAATGTGTGTGTCTGATATAAGCAGTATGTGTTAGATTAGAAAAAGGTAAAAACAAGGAAACGTCCATATATCTTTAAACTTAATTGAAACTTTATTGAAACATTAAATGCATTTACGGTACTTCTGTAGAGAATAAACCCTTCTCTAATTAAGTATCAAGAGTAATAAAGAAAAATTAACGCATCTCATCCGAGAAAAGTAGGTGAGTGAAAAAAACTCTGATTTCCAGTAGTGTATACGTTAAATATAAATATGCACAAATTTGATGTAGCAACTTAAAAGCAAAACACTTTTTTGAAATAAATAGGTGACAAGGGGGATTTAAAGAATATAAAAGCTGCCAGTAAAAAAGCTTGCCCACAATTTCCAAAATCATAAATGCAATACACATAAAATTTTTATAGCATAAATTATATGCCAATATAATTTTTTATGAAATATATTTCAATACATTAAAGACACATCATAATACTAATAATGCTGAGTAGTTAAGATAATACACCTAATAAAAACGTAGATATAGTAATCAATCTACGCTCTACAGGTAAAGTTGCTTTTGATAATTAATATCTTACAATTGGTAGATATACCACAGCACAAATATTAGGGTGTTAAAGACATATCTAAGTTTCCTGGATTATGAATGCGTCTGATAGAGGAGAATCAGTATTGTATGAAAACATTTTTTTGCATGACAAAATACCAAAATAAGCACTAACAAACTCACACTGATGTTTGCTAAATCTCTTTAGTTTGCAATCACCAGCTTTTTTGAATTAACACACCTGAAAATCCTGGTGAAAATTAGCCTAAAATTCATAATTTGTTTTGGCCAATCACAAGCAGCTATACATTTTAATGCAATGTAACAATTAATGATCGTAGTTTATGCAGTAAGGAATGGGATGTGTTGTCCCTGAAAAATGGAGGTTAGATTTCAAAGCCTTACGGGTTTCAATTATGAGTTACGATCGGACCCTCATTCCAGAAATAATACAATATTAATAAATCAGTAAATATTATATTCTAGTCCATGCAAGTTCCATTATATGTATTAACACATTGATTGCCGGGATCAATATAACACAGAAATTAAACATTTAGAAAAGTATTTTATATTGCAGATTTGTGAGCTTGAGGATGTAGTGCTATTCATTTTAATACCTAACATCACTTTCCCTTTAATTTTAACTTCAGTAGTGTGTTTATATTTGAATTTACAGTGCTACGGGTAGGACTTTAACCCCCTTGCGGGTTTTCTTTAGTACCCGTAGATTTTTCGGCTCCATTTGCGGGTTACGGGTTTGAACGCAGTGGATTCTTAGCAATTTAATAGCGATTTGGAAAAGTAACATTTATGGGCTGGACAGATCAAAGGCTTTGCGGCAACTTAGTTCCGATTTCAACAGCCCATAAGTTTTTATCCGCATGTTACCCGCAGATCGTTTGCGGGTAGCTTAACAAGGCCAATTTATATATAATAGCCGTAAGTCTAGCAGGCTCCGTTACGGGCTACAGGTTTTCACGTTTGGGGGAATTTAATAGGGTTGCAGATCTGTAAAGAGTTCTCCAACACTTCAGCCTTTAGTACATGTAGCCCTATTTTTTTCCTTTTTGTATGTATTTTCCAATGTTATAAAAAATAATGTACTGCTTATATTTTATATTTGCATCACCTAAATCCTTGTGCAGTGATGTCTCCCATAGATTAGCACAAAAAGGATATTTCCTGTTGAACTGGTCCAGGAAGAAGCTTGTCTGAATACTACCTAAATGTAACAATCCTAGTATAGACAATGCGCTCTTACTCATATATCCTTTCATAGAATGATGTCAAACCATCCCAAAGTTATGGAAGGAAAGAGGGTGGAACAAATAATTACTCACATCCCTTTCCATTCATAGTCAAGTGGAAGGGAAAGGCACATCTTGCTTTATATATATAGCTGTATTACACTATAAAGAGGTGGGCCGTGTCAATTTTAATATGAAATTGAAATCTACATGTGCATTTTTTTTTACTGTGGATGTTAACCTTTTTGAAATGTCCTATCATACAGATAGATAGATAGATAGATAGATAGATAGATAGATGGATGGATGGATGGATGGATGGATGGATAGATAGAGAGATAGATTGATAGATTGATGTGTAGATAGATAGATAGATAGATAGATAGATAGATAGATAGATGGATAGATGGATGGATGGATGGATAGATAGATTGATAGATTGATGTGTAGATAGATAGATAGATAGATAGATAGATAGATAGATAGATAGATAGATAGATAGATAGATAGATAGATAGATGGATAGATGGATGGATGGATGGATAGATAGATTGATAGATTGATGTGTAGATGGATAGATAGATAGATAGATAGATAGATTTGCAGCTTTTCCATAACATTCCATCTCTAGAGCGAGGAAGCATCTCCCTTTTACAGTTCAAGCAGTCAGTTTGCTCTCGTACATGACTTGTTCTTCTCCCCACATGTCATTACCCTCACTATCTATCCCTCTGTTACGTGTAATTCAATTAAATCTCTTTCATATTATGTGGGTAGAAAGGTAATTGAAAAACCCTCCACTGTATTACCACTAAGGAAAGAAATGATCATTTGGAGCCTTATTGACATGTCTTTCCCAGAGCCTTGGTTACAGGGAAATACTTATTTTTTCTTCTTCTTCTTCATTGTGATATTATTGTTTTGACTATAACTTACCCCTGTATAGCACTACAGAATATGTTGGCGCATTACAAATAAAGGAAATAATAATACTGAGAAGTCACATGGGAAAAATCAGGTCTCTTGGCTTTCTTGAAACTTGTAGAAAAAATGTACCTTTTCTTTCCTTACTGGTGATACAGTGGAACGTCTTTCAATCACATATCTATCCACCATAAGATGTATAGTGTCTGGTCATAGTCTCTCTCAACCTCATTTCAAAGTTGCCAGAACTAAGCATAAATTGATCAGGCCCATATAAGGACGAAATTGTAGTCTGTGAGTAGGTTTCTAGCACTATACCCTAATCCATGGCCATTTTCTTAAGTCTGCCTAAGTATAGGGCTCATAGTCCTAAACTGATTTTCATGTTAAGTGGGCCTGAGAATCCATACCTATAGTGGAAATACTGTTTACTAAAAAAGGTATCCTGAAAAAGGTCTCCTGGTTGGCATATTTATTTTTCTTATTATTTTACTGGGTGTTTAAATAAAAAATTAAATATGTGCGACTCTTTTGATAACTTAGGGCCACAAAATTGGCCTTTCACGTGAAGTCCTTTACCCGTTAGTGTAGTCATGCAATCAGACAGATATGTGGAGAGCAAGAAAAATAATAGATAAGAGTATCTTTTTACACAAGCTGGTCTTATATGAAAGAGTACATCTACAAAAGTTAAAATAAATGTGTGAATGTTTCAGTACTTGCTTTCTATTGCTTTAAGACATCTGTATATTAGGTGATATGAGAGGCATCCAAAAAAGGTATGTAACCTTCTTGAACATTTGAACCAAACAGGTCAGTGTTATGGAACAGAAATAGCTAAACATAAAGAAAAAGTATACAGCTTAATTGTAGTGAATAAAAGTACCCATGTATATAAATGATTTATTTATTAAAATGTATAACAACACCACTTACTCTCTATTAAATGCCCGTGGGTAAATTTGGGTTCCTTGAACATAGTTACACTTTTTATTCCATTTAAATCTTTCAATAAAGATGTCTAAACCACACACTAAGTTGGTCTTATAAATAAAAAGCTATACGACTCATTTACAGATAATTGTGCCAGTATATTGCTATTCGTTATTGCAATAAGACCTGGCTAGCATACCCACTGTGTATTGCAGCACTGTCTTAAAATGTATGCCGTATCAAAGGAACTCGTCCAACCTGTTATTCCTGTGTACTACCAATAGTTAAAATAAATTAATATATATATATATATATATATATA
This sequence comes from Discoglossus pictus, assembly GCA_027410445.1. Lineage (NCBI taxonomy): Eukaryota > Metazoa > Chordata > Amphibia > Anura > Alytidae > Discoglossus > Discoglossus pictus. The sequence goes on from CM050164.1 coordinate 434,430,738, forward strand.
TATATATATATATATATATATATATATATATATATATATATATATATATATATATATATTTTATAGGGCTCATAAAGTGAAATTGATGAAATTCCATTTTCTTCAACTTAAACATATCACATAGCGCGTTCAGAATATATTGTTTTTTTGGGAATAATTGTGATTTCAATAATTACATTTTCCTATGCCCCACAGAGAGAACACATTATTTTAGAGCTTAATATATAATTTATTGGCTATTCTGAAATAAGAATTTGGCAGTTAAAAAAAAGAAAAAAAAACTAATTTATTCATATGGAGAGCAACATACTCCCAACAAACGCCTAACATGTTTATTCAAGTGGGGTTCCAGACAGAACTATCTCTGGAGTACTGCTAGGTAAACTCATTGAAGTTATGCCTTACATCACCCAGTACTTCAGAATCCAGGGCATTACAATCAGTTGCCCTTGTTAAATAATCATTAGAGGGCAAGCAAGACAGTTCGGATATATTTGCCCTCTTCTTTATTTAATAATCCACATTTGCAGTAAAATATTCCCATAACCTAACCAAACAACACAGCAAATCAGGCAGTGTTTATGTAAGGCTGTTGTCCCTCCCAAGGACCAGTTAATGAGGTACTTTCCATCTAGGACATGAACATATCAGTGCCCACAGCTCATAACAAGTTCCCCTGCGGAGCTGGTGCTTGGGAGTCTACAGATAATATATATGTGCTGCTCTTCCTATAGAACCAATTGATTTATTGTCAACAATAATCTCTTCCATCCCACAAGGAGTCTGGTTAATGAGTAAATATACAAGTATTTTGAAGTCCATGGCAATTATGAGTGGCTAGACTCCAGTTGTTATAACGCTTTCTTGGTCCACAATGCCAACATAGCCCATTATTAAAGTCTTTCAGCAAAATTGATCCTTCTTGGATATTTTCTAGCCCACGTGGGTGGTAAGCAGGGCCGTATCTACCTTTTGGAGCCCCTAGGCAGTGAAGTGGAGGAGTATGCAAGGTATGCATGGACCCATTTTTGCCTTTTCTGTACGTGTAAGTTCCATTTCCTATTGTAACTGTCTTGTTCTAGGTGGTTACCCCCTAGTAGCCAGTCTATGAACTGCAACATTTTTTTTTTTTAAGCCAGGAACCATTTTGTTTTTAAGAAGTGGCACCCCTCCAGGGAAGCCCCCCTGGGCAGCTGCCTAGTTGGTCTAATGGGTAATCCGGCCATGGTAGTAAGTTAAATGATTAAAGCTTTTCATAAAATTATTTTAGGGAACACCTTGCATAGCAAAGTGCAGGCCTTGATACTCGGCAGTCTTAGTGTATGTGACAAAAATTTAACTTCAAATAACAGCTTTTGCTCTCCACATACATGTAGGAGTAGCTGGCACACTAAGCAATTTCTATAACTTTTCCATAGATAGTTTATCTTCTCTAAGAGGGCTCATTAATATAAAAGAAACATATGTTTAAGTTTAACTTGTCCTTTAAGCAATACACATTCTAGAGCAAGAGGTCAAGCTCTAAACATATTTGAAAGGTAACAGGGATTTTTTTAATAGACACTTCCTAGCAGCTACTACTTTTAGCAGCTACTACTACAAAGGATATTAAATAAGGCATATGGTTATCCTGAACAGAGGAAAAATACACTATCAACTAAATATGTTTTCAAATGTTAAAACACACTAAGCAGGCTAGGTTATATTTTATGATGTGTCTGAATGTTTGTATGGCTGCAATGCCCTTCCATTTATTTTATTGCATAATTAAATGTATAAGACTGTTTTTGAACTTTAAAAAAATGAGTCTGGCAGTGATTTTCAATCACTTCTTGTTATTTTATCACAGCAGTTTTCTTTATTTTATGGCTTACTGGTGGCTGCCTGTTCTTGGAACAGAAATAATCTTCCTTGTTATCTTCATTTGCTTTGCTAGCTTATTTATAACGTGAACATCCAGGTTACTCTGCAGTTGAATTAAGGCTTGAGGCAGCAATATTGGTGTTTGCAGTTCTGCATTTTCCTTTTTTGCTTACATTACACTTATCAGATGTGTGCTGCTTGCAGCCATTAGAGAATTAGAATACATATTCTTATATTTAAATATTTATATTTTTAACCTGAATTAGAAGTATATACATTTACTCTTAACTATTAGGAAATATTTTAAAGATTCTCAAAAGAACGTCTACTGTAAATGACCAAAAAAATATTATGTGTTAAATATACTCTTTTGACAATTGAAAATTAGAAAATGTTTTTTATAGAAAATTGTATACCCTTAATGTATTACCTTTTATACACAATTATGTGGGGGTGGGTCTGCTGATTGTTGGAAGAGACTTTGAATGCAGATTAAGTTGCACTTTGGAAATGTGGCAGCTAAAACTTTCAGAAATAATAAAAATCTCATTATTTTACAAGGGCCAACACAAAATGTTGCACACATAACCAGCTCAAAACAGAAAATGAAACTACACAGTCAGTGTCGGAGCTAGTCAATGGAGGGCATCGGTGCAAAAAAAAAAATGTTGTGCCCTTCTCTGGTGCAGACTAAAAAAAAATATATAAATATATTTTTACATATATATATATATATATATATATATATATATATATATATATATATATATATATCTAATATACACACACATTTGGGGAGCCTCCAGCAGCTCCTGATCCCCCCTCCACCTAATGCCTCTTTGGGACCCTCCAGCAGCTCCTGATCCCCTCCTCTGCCCCTCTTGATTCCCCCCTGCCCCTCTAGATCCTCCCTTTGCCCCTTCTGATCCTTCCCTCGGGTTCCCCCTGCCCCTCTAGATCCCCCCTCTGCCCCCTTTCCTCTGGTTCCCCCCTGCCCCTCTTGATCCTCCCATCTTGCCCCCCCTGCCCATCTTGATCCCCCCTGCCCATCCTGATCATCCCTTGGCCTCTCTTGATATCCCCCATAGATTCACCCCTTGTGCTTCCTACCTCATTAGCACTTCTCCCGCACTGTAGCCTTCCCTTGCGCCAATAGGTGAGGATGCAGTTCGGGGGAGTGCTGCTGGTGAGGTAGGAAGCGCCAATGGGAGGGATCATAAGTGGGGAGAAGATCAAGAAGGGCCAAGGGGGTATCAGGATGTGGGGGGATCAAGAGGGCCAAGGGGAGGATCAGAGGGGCTGAAGTGGGGAATCAGGAGGGGGGTCACAAGGGGTGGGTGGATCAAGAGGGACAGAGAGAGGATCAGGTGTTAAGGGGAGATCAGGAGTGGGCTCTTGGGCCTTCTTTCCAGGTGCAGGGCCTCGGTGCATTGCACCAGGTGCACCTCCGATAGCTCCGCCACTGCACACAGTCAAGAATAAGTGCATATAAAAGTTTAGATTGTAGGTTTGCGAGTTTTCAATCTTACAAGGTGCTTTGGCAAAAGCACTATGGGCACTGGATTCTAAGCTCAAAAACAGAGCCCTCCATCCTTTGCAATGTTAATATTGCTTTGTTTTTGCCTTGAGCCTACCCATATATAGCGCTACAGAATATGATGGCACGTTAACAATAATAATAATAATAATGATTTAAAAGTTATAGAGATGTCTTTTTTTGCTCTCTAAAACATTTGGCCCATTACCAATTTTATTTGTTAAAAATACCATATTAAATGTTTGATCACAGTGGTCCATTACAAAACATTGATATGTTCAGGTTCCTCAGCTTGTAGACTGCCCACTTAAACATTTGTAACTGCATTACAATGTTGCCACTTAATCAGATCCAGCCATTATGTATTTCTGTGTCAGGGAGATATATTATTATTATTATCGTTTATGTGTAAAGCCCCAACATATTCCGTAGAGCTATACATAAGTTAATTTCCAGGCAAAGACAAATTCAATATTTACACATTCCAAAGAATGGGGTGTCCACTGTCCATAGAGCTTTCCCCAAAACACTGTGCAAGTTTGAAAACTCGACGACTTACAATCTAAAGGTTGAGATATAATGGAAATAATCCAATTGGCCGATCTTGCTGTGTTAAAGGTAGACTGGATTCTGCTGTAGTTTTGCATAAATTATACACTTTAACAGCTTGCAAAAGCAATCATTATCCATTTGCATGTACATGAAGAGGGCTGTGGAATCTCTGTAATTTAGGTGTAGAGTAGCATTATTACTTGGAAAATATAGAAAAAAATCTATTAAATAGTATCTACCCAATTTGGGCTGGGAAAGCATTTTCTATCCATATGTTTGCAACTAAATACCAGTGATATTTTAAGCACTTTGATTTTGGGATGGTTTGGTAAATTTGAGGGATTTTTATGCCCTCGTAAAGAGGGTGTTTGTGTTTTATTTGTCTAACCAAATCCACTGATAAATTACGATGAGTTTGCCATTCAATGTTAACAAAGGAACATTTAAAACACACACTTAAATAACTGACATACTCTTCGGCTGTTAGTTTCCCATTTTTCCCACTACCTTCTATTCATTAGTGGAGCTAGTCCACAACAGAGCTGTGAGAGGCCACCAATATAAAAGAAACTGATTGGCTGGAACAGGATTTTAGGTGGTGGGACTTAAAGCCAACAGGCTGCCAGATAAAAACAAGTGTAATACATTTAGTATATTTATTTATTTGCTCAGAATAAAACCCAGATGATATGAACCTAGTTCAAACCTACCCAGAAGAATTGTGTGGTTCTTGTTCTCTGTGGCACAGAAGATGGCTTCTGAAGAGGGGAATGCCCAAAGGTACAGGCGGAGAATACTGGATACAGGTTACTAGTGGCCTCCAGCAAGACCACAAACACAAGAACAGCCTCCAACTGTGGATATGTGACACTAGAACTGAACCTTTATTGAATCATAGAACCAACAGATTTATACATCTCCCATACCGCACCCTTGTGTACCTTTGTGTATGTGTGTGATATCAGCACATCTGCCTTGCAACCTTGATTGCTATAGAAGCACTCAAGATAAAACTCACCAGATATCTAAACTAAATGGCAGATGTCTATAGCTGGCTAGGGCAAAAAAAATAATATTAATCTCAAGTGTTTGCCCAGGAACTCCTAAGGAGCAGTCCTCTGCCTTGAATCAAGGCCTGTTTGTGTGCAGATGAGATGTTCTGTGATTACACTTCTGTGCAGAGCATTTTTACCATTTCCACATATAGTCTCCTGTTCTATATACATTTTCCCTCTATAACATATAATATCTAAGTTACAAGAAAACAATGTACAGGCAACATATAATTACATTTAAAAAATGTCAGGCACCCTTGGACATATCCATAATTAGTGGTAATATTACAGTCATTAAGCAATGTAATCATGACACCAGACAATTCATAAAAAATAGAATTTAACGATTATCAAGATTGAAGAGGCAGATTTAATTAATCATATTAAAGTATTCCTGAAATGTTTAATATTTACTCTAAGAATACAAAAATAGATTTTTTTACACACTCGTTTTTTGCTTTTTGTACCAGAGACTTTTCTGGCGTCACATATATAGTAAAGCTTGAACGTAAATGATTTAGGCAGTGTAATTTAGGCAAAATACATACAACATCATCACTTGCTTGGATCTAATTTCATATCTGCCTGAGCTTGGTGGGAAAAAAGTCAGAACATCTGGAATATGGTATTTTGTAATGATATAGGTTATAAATATACAACATATTTTTTAAAAACTATACAAGCGCCAGTGTACAATCCCTTACTATATCAACCCTTGCATTTAGTTGACCGTTGTACAATAAAAATAAACTAGAAAGATCTGGGGGGAATCTACTAATGGATCGTGGGTGTGGACATTTGTTTGATAACCCACAACTAACCAATATTGCACCTTTGATGGTGTATATGAGGAATCTAAAAACTGAAATTAGCTTTACATTTTTTACATGCAATTCCACTTCTACCAATAGAAACAGCTGTTAAACTGCACATGCCTGACCCCTAAAAGACACATCTGCTAGTCTGTAATATTAAAGGAATGGATAGGGGGTAAATACATAACATTAACATATTATACATAATACATAATATTACAGTTGAGTAGTGCTCATGCACGATGTGCTCAGATAGATCATATATTAACTTGTGTCCTCTTAGTAAAACCTCCCCCCCCCCCCCTGCTTGTGGAGTAGGGGATCAGGTGGTTGATTTGCTCTGTCTGGAGGTGAAGAAAACAAAGAGCAGCAGCAGCCAACTACCTTGTTTTTATATACATTTTCTAATTACATTTGATACACACAGACTGTCAATTAATTCTAGGGGCAGAAGTCTCAACCAGACTATCCCTGGAAAATGACAAGAGTAAGTGGTGCAATATTCCTATCTGTTTGTTTATTCTCAGTTGCATTCCCATAGTAAGTTTGCCACAATTCAAGATGGTCTACCCTGTGGTGTTAGCAGTATGACCAGACTTACTCAGAGGCATAATATTTCAGTTTTTGTTGGTGCTGTCTAGTCGTTCCGTTATGTCTGACTCTCCTTGACCCAATGGGCTTCAGCACGCAATTCACAATCATTGTGTCTCTGGTTGTGCTTATCCATAATGTTTTCTTGGCAAAGATACTGGAGTGGGTTGTCAGTTCCTACTCCAGTCAATTGTGATTTGTCTGACCTTTCTGTTATGCCTCGCCCATCTTGGGTGACCCTACGTGATGCAGCTCACAGCTTCATTGAAGTACACAAGCCCCTGCACCATGACAAGGTAGCGACCCAGAAGGGGGATTTCAAGTTTAGAAATAAGTAAAGTAGTCACTGTGGTTCAGTGGTTAGGATTTGGTGCTTTCACCACTGCGACCTGGGTTAGTACTGGGATGGGAGAACACGTAGAAATACCAGGAGCTGTATGCTGTGGCCCACTGGAGCAGGAACTGGCAACACAATCCAGTATCTGTGCCATAAATACCAAGTGGATTAGCATGACCATGGACATAAAAATGTGCATGGTGTGTTACGGTCACGGAGAGTCGGAAACAACTCCATGATTAAAAAAAAAAAAAAAAGTATTCACTCTAGTAGAATGAAATGCTTTAACTACATACAACGTTCTCTTGGTCTATTCTTCCTATAATTTTGGTGCCTCCTTAAGAATTTTAACCTACAGTTTCTAAATATCTATTTTTGTTTCATTTCCCCTGTAAAACACGAAGCTACATTGCCTTTGAGTTACTAAAATATGATTATTTTTGTTTGCTGTGCACAAATTTTATTTTAAATTGTTTACAAGTTGTTGCAAACTTTAGCATTGAAGATATAAATACTTCACTTCAGGCAAAAAAATAATTAAACACAGCGAATTAGCATTTTTTATTTCTCAGAAGGTAAACAAAAAACATTTGGGATGAATTCAAGAACTGCATTGGTTTCAAGCGAAGATGTTTGAGCCAGCAGTGCGTGCAGCTGTTGTAACGGATAGTGGAACAATGCCACCGAGCACAGAACACATTTTCTTATGTGCTTTAGTTGATGAGCTACCAAATAGATAAGATTCCTGGAGCAGGTGGTGTACCTCATTATCTCAGCTATTTATAATAACTACCTGCCTGTACTTATCCCAAAAATCTCACACAGATAAGATAATAGATAATGTCTGCGTCCAAATGAAAAGTGAAGAATAATCATGTGTGGGCTTAACATTACTACATCTAAAATTATCACATGAAAGTCATCCTAATACCCATACTGTATCCTGAAACAGAAATGATAAATGCAAATAATATTTTATAAATGTTAAAACCTAACGTTAAAGGTATATCTACGTTTCCCTGTTTTTGCCTTTTTCTGATCTAACACACACTGCTTATATCAGTACCACACATTACATTGAGTCATTCTATACACAAATAGATTTATTTTATTTAAACATAAAACTTGTTTTCCACACCCCCAGAGCTACTTGCATAGGCACAGTGTACCTACCAATAGAAACACTGCATTTGGGATCAGATTAGCACATGGTAGTCATCCTAATACCCATGCTGTATCCTGAAACAGAAATTTTAAATGCAAATAATATTTTATAAACATATGAAAACCTAATGTTAAAGGTTTATCTAAGTTTTCCTATTTTTACTTTTTTCTAATCTAACACATCTTGTTTATATCAGACAAAAACATTATATAGAATCATTCTTTATATATATAGCTTTATTTTATTTAAAAATAAAACTTGTTTTCCACCCCCCCAGAGCTGCCTACATATGCACAGTGTACCTACCAATAGATACACTAAATTTGGTAATGGATTTTAACTCTTTACTACTCTTCAAGGCAACTGCAGCAAAATTCAGAGATCTACACAGCAAAGTCTGGCTCCTTCTGCATGGGACTACAGATCCCATGATTCCTTCCTGCACAAACTAGTATCAGAAATGGATACAATGTATTAAGCTGCCTGTGATTGGCCAAGACAAATTATGAATTTTAAGCTAATTTTAGCAGGGATCTATAGTTGAAAACCAACTGCTTGCAAAGTCAAGAGAGTTAAAAAACTTTGTGAAAAGTATAATAATGTTTGACATTTTTCATGCAATAAAATGTTTTCATACACTACTAATTCTCCTCTATCAGATGCATTCATAATCTAGGAAACTTAAATATGCATTTAGCATCTTTGTTCAATATGTCTGTTTTATGTCAGTGTTGTAAAAAAACAAACATTGGATTTTTGGAATTCCTGAATCTGTGTATGCAGCAAACACACTGTACACTGCCTTTATAACTGATGATCATAAAAGATGTTGTTGCATGCATAAGTATCTAAAGTGTGTAGCATGTATGGACTAATGTATGCGCATAAATTCACCGCCATCTGGGGAAATCTCTGTCTTCCAACAAATTAGAGAATATGTGTGATTAATGCAAACATAATTTATAACCAGCGAGACATGTTGTTCCATTAAAACAATGCAATGGCACCATAACCCTCATGTTTATTTGCTTTCTTGCTAGCAGAAACATCTGATATTGCATTTACAGCACTCTATTGGTGTCCCATTATTTTGCCACAGTACTAGAGCAAAATGTATTTTTGTTGACCTTACCGCGAATGGCTTTGTAAATCTTTCTTTTATATTGTTGAAATTGGAACTGTAGAGTCTGGTATCATTATTATGATTACTTCAAATCAAGTATGGAAGAAACTGTCCACTGCAACTGAGAAAAATATTGTAGGGGCAGTTTATTCAATATGTATTGCAAATGTGACCACAATATATGAGTAATTTATCCTTTCATCAGATGAATATAGAAAAATATTAAATAATAATTGTTATATACAATCAGATTGAAACTGTTGTCCACTTGAATAGTTATTGAAATCTGAAATATATAAAAAATATAATTTTCGCATATATTTTATCAAATGTACTATCAACCTGTATTATAGTATACATTACATCTACTAAGTACTTATATAAATATACAAAAAATATGCAACGTGTAAATATCTGTTAATCAAAGGCACATAGATTTGACTAACTAAATAAATTATCATAGTTCCAGTTCCTTGTGAAAATACGCTATTTATTTTTTACTGCCCTATTAATTTTTCTAAATGGTTGAGTCATTCTGACCTTGTTTTATTGCTCTTTTTTAGGATCTTTTGTCGCACAACCTTTTTCGTTATTTGTTTCAGTTGTGTTTTCATTGGATATGTAAAAAATGCATATTTATAATAGTAAGTGGAAATATTATGCTACAAATGTAAACCTTTATTTAAATCTTGGTCAGACAAACATGTGGACATCACCCACTCTTGTATCAGGAAGCATGGTAGTAGGGGGCTTTTGTATTCTATTAACTATTCGTAAAAAAAGATCTGCTTAATTTGAACCAGAATAGTTACATGATGCAAATCTGTGTATTTGTGCTCCAAATTAAGTACCTCTGCTAAACATATAAGTGAAAGGTGAGATTAGTGATTTTACAGTTATACGTGTGAATAATTTCAACCGGGATGCTAAGGTTATATCTCTTGAGGTTCACACATGGTATGTATACCAGTCCATGGCTTGAGGCAGGTTAAAGTCAGGCTACAAATAAGTATATATAACATCATTTAGTTTATGATGGGCAAATAAATTATAGAAGTCCACAACTATGGAGATTCCAGAAAATAAATAGTACCTTTGTCTTCACATTCAAATGTCTAAAAGTAAGTTAAAATAAAAAAAAAAAGCAGAAAATATTTGTATTTATTATTATTACTATTATTATTAGATATTCTAATGTGAACAAATTAACTATACATATATATATATATATGGTTCCAGAAGACACAACGAGTACCAATGTGAATTTACTCATAAAGGTCTTAGGGCCTCATTCTATTAGCGGCCGCAGCCGTTGCGGGGCCGCAAGGACCGGCCGCAAGCTATTCTGCTATTCTATTCCCTTACGGCCGGAGGCTCCGGCAGGCTTGCGGCCGGTGCCTTGCTATGGGCCTCATTCTATTATCGGCCGTAAATCGGCCGTAAGGCTGCGATTCCTTGCGGGGGTTCAGTTAACTCGCGATTCTATTATACGGCCCCGCAAGGATCTCATCTTACGGCCGGCCGCATATCTTTGAACCGGCCGTAAGCTGTGAAATATAAAAACGCAAAAATAAATTCAAGCCTGCACTGTACAGCTCTGTAAATGCTAGGGATCATATTGGGGGACATGAGGATTAAAAGGAACCCACTCTCAAGCTTGCACATCAGCCCAAACCCGAGTTCAAATTAACTGTTTATTTGCCGGCTGCGGCGTGGGTGTGTCTGAGGTGCTCCAAGCCCTATGGACTTTTTACATGGATATTTTACGGATATTAAAAATAAAATATTTTACGGATTTGAGTACAGGATAATTATGTGCTATTTTTTCTAACACCTAAAATCCCTTTATAGTCTTCTCAAAGTGCAGGATGGCTTTATTTGAGCTATTTTATGTGCTTAATTGGTGCTAGCGAGACCTCTTTCCTGCAAGTAAGCTGCGGCTCGCTTTTAGCCTTGCAGAGAGGTTTCCCGGAGCAATTGAATTGCAAATCTCTTGCGGCCGTTTTAGATCAAAGGCTTTCCTCCGGCGCGAGCGGCCGCAAGAGATAGCAAGGCACCGGCCGCAAGCCTGCCGGAGCATCCGGCCGTAAGGGAATAGAATAGCCGAATAGCTTGCGGCCGGTCCTTGTGGCCCCGCAACGGCTGCGGCCGCTAATAGAATGAGGCCCTATCTCTTGCGGCCGCTCGCGCCAGAGGAAAGCCTTTGATCTAAAACGGCCGCAAGAGTTTTGCAATTCAATTGCTCCGGGAACCCTCTCTGCAAGGCTAAAAACGAGCCGCAGCTTACTTGCAGGAAAGAGGTCTCGCTAGCACCAATTAAGCACATAAAATAGCTCAAATAAAGCCATCCTGCACTTTGAGAAGACTATAAAGGGATTTTAGGTGTTAGAAAAAATAGCACATAATTATCCTGTACTCAAATCCGTAAAATATTTTATTTTTAATATCCGTAAAATATCCATGTAAAAAGTCCAGAGTGCTTGGAGCACCTCAGACACACCCACGCCGCAGCCGGAAAATAAACAGTTAATTTGAACTCGGGTTTGGGCAGATGTGCAAGCTTGAGAGTGGGTTTATTTTAATCCTCATGTCCCCCAATATGATCCCTAGCATTTACAGAGCTGTACAGTGCAGGCTTGAATTTATTTTTGCATTTTTATATTTCACAGCTTACGGCCGGTTCCAAGATATGCGGCCGGCCGTAAGATGAGATCCTTGCGGGGCCGTATAATAGAATCGCGAGTTAACTGAACCCCCGCAAGGAATCGCAGCCTTACGGCCGATTTACGGCCGATAATAGAATGAGGCCCTAAGTAAGCATGACGATTACCAAGCAAAAAACGAGTGCTGAGGCATTTTTCCCTGGTCAAAATGTGTCGAATACCAAATTCAACGAGTTTTGAGGTAGACGAGTGCAGACGTACCACTGTGTTTTGTAAAGACCTACAGCTTATATCTAGTTGTTGGACATAATTATCAACACTGACAACATACAGATATGTAATTCAAGCATGTTGAAATGTCTCTGATAAAAAATAAAATATCTAAGTAATTTTAAATGTGTTGAATGACACTTCTGAGAACACTCTGTGCTTATTAGGGTGGAAAATGTAAAGAACAATTTGCAAAAACAGAATGACCTAAACATTAAAAGGCTTACTCCGTGTTAGTACAGTCATAGATAGGTCACACGTAGCATTGACAGTTTCTTTTATGTAATACATGAAAGAAGGTGCTCGTAAAAAGTAAACATCTGTCCTCATTTTTTATATTTAATTTCTAACATAATATTCTTTCTGTACTGATTGGAACCTCTGATTTAAAGCAGAGCAGTAGGCTATTATTAACAGCAGAGCAGTAGGCAAATATGGAATTTAGTAGAAGATTACTGAGTGTGTTTTAATTGAAATGTATATTTTGAAACTAAGTATTTAATTATAATTTACATATATAACAGTTTTTTGTCAATGATTATTATTAAAGAAATTAGCCCTTGGTGCATTCTAGAATCTAAAACCGTGGTGCTGATGGCCATAGCATTATGGGACTTACAAAACATGTATTTATAATCAATCAGTTTTAGAGTTAGCACTTATTTGAGATATTTGTAGATTCCTAACACCAAATAGAATATCAGTTCTATTTACTGTGTTTTTAATATTTATTGCTTTAATTTGTTTATTTCACAAGGAGATAATATGTAATATCCTTTTTGGAGTAAGGATATATATAAATTTTTCTTTTTTCTTTACTTCCTTTAGTTGACTTTCTATATCTTACGTTACTGTATAGCAATACAATTGTGTCTTAATTCACTTAGGGCCTCATTCTATCATCGGCCGTAAATCGGCCGTAAGGCTGCGATTCCTTGCGGGGGTTCAGTTAACTCGCGATTCTATTATACGGCCCCGCAAGGATCTCCTTTTACGGCCGGCCGCATATCTTGGAACCGGCCGTAATCTCAGAAATATAAAAACTCAAAAATAAATTCAAGCCTGCACTGTACAGCTCTGTAAATGCTAGGGATCATATTGGGGGACATGAGGATTAAAAGGAACCCACTCTCAAGCTTGCACATCTGCCCAAACCCGAGTTCAAATTAACTGTTTATTTGCCGGCTGCGGCGTGGGCGTGTCTGAGGTGCTCCAAGCACTCTGGACTTTTTACATGGATATTTTACGGATATTAAAAATAAAATATTTTACGGATTTGAGTACAGGATAATTATGTGCTATTTTTTCTAACACCTAAAATCCCTTTATAGTCACCTCAAAGTGCAGGATGGCTTTATTTGGGCTATTTTATGTGCTTAATTGGTGCTAGCGAGACCTCTTTCCTGCAAGTAAGCTGCGGCTCGTTTTTAGCCTTGCAGAGAGGTTTCCCGGAGCAATTGAATTGCAAATCTCTTGCGGCCGTTTTAGATCAAAGGCTTTCCTCCGGCGCGAGCGGCCGCAAGAGATAGCAAGGCACCGGCCGCAAGCCTGCCGGAATCCCCGGCCGTAAGGGAATAGAATAGCCGAATAGCTTGCGGCGGGTCCTTGCGGCCCCGCAACGGCTGCGGCCGATAATAGAATGAGGCCCATAGTACATACACTTTCTCGTCAGAAGCAATGTAAGCTAAAAAGTATCCCCCCATCATGCATTAAAATACTACTGCAGCTTGGTAAAAAATATTTACATGCTTGTTAAGTATATACATTTTTTTTATCAACATAGATATACTAGAGGGAAAAAATGGTTTTACAGAACATTTTATATATATATATATATATATAGATATATATATATATATATATATAGATGATTTAGATTGTATCATGTGAGATTCCATCTTGGACTGCTTGTCTGTCTGTAGTTTGAAGGAGTAGATTATATTTTGGGGTCAAGGAACTATTTGAGTAGAGATGTTATCTGCACCCAAGCAAGTTCCAGTTTGTGGGGAAAAAATAAGTCTATAGAAAAACAAAACTGAATATAATAGTTAAAAACAAATGGTGTATTTATTTATTCATTCTGGAAATATTTGCCAATTATCCTGATAAGTTCTTCAAATGATAACATATGACTTCAGTTAAATTTTAACACTTAGACATTTTTTTGAGCTTGCATAATGCACCACTTACGTTTCAAATACCCTTGGCATTGTGCATTTCTTGATTGACATACCCCCAATATATTGTATGGTATTATTTAAAAACGAGTTTCAAGTTCAAAGCTGGGTGCGTATCAAAATAAAGCCAAGTAAGTTTGAAGAATTAGACTTGCATAAAGGGCCAGTTAAATCAGCACAACTTGGAGCACACCACTGTAAAATACTCCTAAAAATATGTTGAAATACTTGATTTTTTGAAATAGGTGCCCTTTCCACAGAAAAAAATCATAAATGAAGGGTCTGTTTACATGAGACTCTGGCAAGTCCCCCAGGCAGACTGACAACTAGAGCTCTGTGCAGAGAGCAGAAGCAGAAAGATGGATAACCCTTCCCAAATTCATCTGTGCAGGGAAATGACTGCTAGAAAATCCTAAATATGTTACTTGTGGGTTAACTATTAATCCGCATATTGCAGATCAGAGTAGATCTCAAAAAGTTGAAATTGATGGACTGAAAGTCTTTTTTCAACCTCAATTACTATGTAACTATGTAACTGGTGGCTGATCACATTCCTGAATGCAGAGAAAAAACATAAATCTTGTGTTTACGGAGCTGGCACCGTCCATTGTCGGCATATGATGTTAATCATTGATGTTAGTGTAATTAATAAAAAAGGCAATAGATCATTTTAACGTAGAATCTTGTGCTCTTTCACACCACGAAGAGCACTTATAGTAACGTAAATGGCCCTTTAAGTATGTCTTATGTCATACAAATGTAGCTGGAAATGCTATACCTTGCAAAGGCTTTAAACCTAAACCTTATTTGTTTCCATTTGTTGCAATACGCTTTAAATCAGAGGTTCCAATCTGTGGTCTGTAGTCTAACAGTGGTCAGTGAGATTCAATCAGGGGGTCCAGAGCACAGTCAGATTACAAGAATTGATTAACCGACATTATTAAAATTACATAAACAAGTTGTGCCTAGATCCAATATCAAGAATATGCAATAGCCGGACCTGAGTCCAAATACAGATCTTTAGTCCCTTTCTTCTGGGCCTCCATTATTAACCTTACAATATAAAAATGTGACGTCTGTTCTTGTGCTCTTCTAATTGCTGTTATACTAAAATAATTGTTTCTGGACTTTGACTTAATTTAGTAAAACATTATTAACAACCCCTATATTGTAGAGTGTGTACTCCAATGAGCATTTTCATTTTCATACAACATTACACAAATCATTAGGTGGTTGGCAAAATTCTGGTGTCCACAAATTCCTTCAACAGCTTTTGAGTGGTCTTCAGAAAAAAGTTTGGGATCCAATGCAATAAGTAGTGTAAGTAACTCGGACAAATATCTGCAATATCTACTCACTATTCATTCAAAAATAATATTTTTTTACAGTCATTTTCGAACATATTAAATCTCCACAGGAGATTCCGTGCATTATTGGATTTGCATAAAAATGCTGTATGATGTCAAATAATTCCCATTTTTACTGCATTTGATCCTAAATGTCTTAGGCTGTTTTCCATTACGGTTTATTTCCTTGTTGGACGATAAAGCCTGAAGCTAAGAGACTTGTAAAGCAATTACATAGTATTTCTTTATAGCTTGGATACACAAGCCTTTTGTTTATATGTAATTTTAAGTTCTAGATATTACATCGAAAATGTTAAAATGGGAATATTGGTACTAGCAAATACTTATTATATTCCTTTGGTCATGTCTCATAAGAACATAATCATTGCATATGAAAAATTAAAGGATCTCTGAAGTCCGATAATTATAATATGCCTTCTCGAAGAACTTGATAATGGAAACTTTTTTAGAATGTAAAATCACCTATAATAGTTTTCATAGTGTGTAACGTTCCGGTGCGCATGTGCATTGGGGGTAGGAGGCTATACATTATGTAAATGGCGCAATGAGCGAAGGAGGACACGCATGTGCATTGTGCAATGCGGGGGGGGGAGAAAGGAGGCAAGGGTGGGAGAGAGACATGGGGGGAGAGACAGGGGATAGGGTGGGAGAGAAACAGGGTGGAAAGAGACAGGGGAGAAGGTGGGAGAGAGACAGGGAAGAGAGAGAGACAGGGGAGAGGGTAAGAGAGAGACATGGGGGAGACAGAAGGGACAGGGCAGAAGGTGGGAGAGAAGCATAGGGGGAGAAAGATGGGGAGGGAAGGAGGGGAGCATTGCGCACTGGGGGGTAGGTGGAGGAGGGGAAAGAGACACAGTGTAGGGAGGGAGGAGTGGAAAGAGACACAGGAGGGAGAAGGGGGGAAGAGACACAGGGGAGGGAGGGAGAGGGGGGAAAGAGACACAAGGAAGGGAGAGGGCGAAAAGAGACATGGGGAGGGAGGAAAGAGACAGGGGAGGAAGGAGGGGGAAAGAGACACAGGGGAGTGAGGAGGGGGGAAAAAGACACAGGGGAGGGGGAAAGAGACACGGGGGGGGGGACACAGGGCAGGGAGAGCGGGGAAGAGACACAAGGAAGAGACACATTAAATATTATCCTGTCATGCAATTGACTAGTAAATAAATAAAGCCTTTAATTTCTTAAATGTTATATGCTGGGTTTTTTTTATGTGCTTGCATATCTTTAATTGCATATCTATTAATTGCCACTTGGAAGTGGGAATCCGGTGTAGGTTGTTCTTCAATTTAAAGGCATATTTAAGTTTTCCTGGATTATGAATGCATCTGATAGAGGAGAATCAGTAGGATATGAAAACATTGTTTTTCATGAAAAATAACAAAATAAACATCATTTCACTTACCAAATTTTGCTAAATCTCTTTAGTTTGCAAGCAGTTGATTTTAAGAGTTACCATCCCTAGAAATCCTGCTAAAATTATCACATTCATAATTTGTGTTTACCAATTACAGACAGCTAATACATTGTATCAATCGTGAGCGTAGTTTGAGTAGCAAGGAATCATGGGATGTGTAGCCGTGCACAAGGAAGCAAGACGGAGATAGACATTGCTCTGCAGATCTCTGCATTGTGATGCTGTTGGCTTGAAGGTTAACAAACGGTTAAAACGAATACCCAAATGCAGTGTTTCTATTGGGAGGTTGACTGTGCTTATGTAAGCAGCTCTGGGGGTGTGTAAAACAAGTTTAAAAAACAAATTAAAAAAAAGTACTTCAAAGAAACATACTTCAGTAATATATTAGAACTTTTCTTATTACTCTGATATTAATTTAGTGCCATTAACATTTGTAATATTAATATATTAATTTAAAAACTTTTTCTTACTAAATAGCAAAACACATAATAGGATATGCTTGGTTGAGAAATAATGTAATAAAAACGATTAGTAAATTCAGAGATGACAAGTTCCCGACTTCGAAGACCACAATGAGCCCCTCATTCTTTTGTTGACCTACATTGAGATATAAATTGAAAAGTTGTCTGTTCATTATACTATATTTGAAATCTCCTTTAATTCTCATTTACATATATATTTATAATGATAAAAGAGGATGGTAAAAACATTGAATTAAATAAAAGCATTTTTTAAATGTCTATTCAGCATTGATGATAATCATGTATGTGAGTGAACACTTTTAGGATGTGAATCATGTTTTATTTAAAAGAATAATGTAAGTAGAATACAATAGGATTAGCTCTTCAATTGTGAGAACAGTTTTTATTATTTCATGCAGCTTACCACTTCAAATCATAGTGGTTCTAAGAATGACACTAAATATATAAAGTTGTGCTCAAAAGCTTATATATATATATATATATATATATATATATATATATATATACACCTATATCTTACCTGCTCAGTGCTGCACTCCACTTCCTGGGGTGAGAAGGGGCCAGGGCAGACCAGAGGGCTGAGGGAGGCCACAAAGGTCCAAGGGGTCGATGTACACGCGGGTTCCATAAAGCCACATATTAGCATACATGAGTCACATAAACCATATTGAATGTCTCATGGATAATTTACTGTAGGGAACATTTGTTAAATGTATAATCAGTTTGTCATGTACGACATCAATGTGTTGTTACGGTGACAATGACACTTACATGTACATACATGCACTTAGAACCTCTATGTTTCCATCTCTAAAACAGAACATCAAAAAATAAATAGAAAATGAATTAAAAACATGTGGGAACTGTTATTCTTTACTTTGTAACTCATACATTTGTTATTGGCAACTCTGTATTTTCGTGAAACCAATTTTAGTAATAATAATGTTACTTCATAGTTTTGACTTTTACTTTATTATTACTTTTCCCTTATTTCCAGAATGATTTTCAGCCAGCAGCGTCAGAGACCAACTGGGAGTCTGTCACAAGCTCTGTTTCGGTAAGTAACTTGTGAGAACACAAAACGTAACTATGTAAGATATTTGTTTAGTCATTAAGACGCTAGAACTCTAAGAGCTCTATCAACCTCATATTCATTACTTAATTGACGTTATCTATCCAGCTCCGCCTCTGCCGTTCCCTTCATTGTGTGTCTTCTGTCTTTCCCAACATCAGAGTCATCTCATGATATTACCAAATTATTTGAGCTTTACTGTCATGATCATACCTTCCAGTGAATGGTTTGTCTTGATTTCCTGAAGTACTGATTTATTGGATCTTCTTGGTTTTCGCCAACACCACAATTCAAAGGCATCAATTACCAGACATCTTTGGTCCAGCTCTCACATCCATATGTTACTACTGGGAATACCATAGTTTTAACCATGAAGATAGTGATATATATTTACTTTTTAATAGCTTATCTAGATTTGCCCTGGCTTTCCTCATTAGAAGCAAATGTCTAAATGTCATGGCTGTAGTCACCATCTGAAGAGATCTTGGAGCCCAGGAAAATAAAACCTGTAACCGCTTCCACTTTTTCCCCCATCCAGGACCTGAGATTGCTTCTTGCCTTGCTCTTTGTCCTTTTATCGTTGAGCAACAGGCCAGCTTCACTTCTTCACACATATCCAATAATAGTGCTCTTAGTATGGGTAAACAAACATAAAAAAATATATACTTTATATATACAAGATATTTGCATAGGAAACACTAAAAGTAGAAGTTAACACTTATTGTTATCTTTTATTGTAAGAATGCTTCAACCATAATACTACTTTTAAAACCATGACATTAAACAATTCTCCAATTTTTACTCTAAGTCTTCGTGTGGGAAAATATATTCCCTTATTATAATACACAAGACAATAGAGGTGGAAAGTCGAATGCATTTACATTGTTATTTATGCAAATCAGTTTTGTTTCAACAGCATAAAGAGCTGATGGCTGTAAAAGCAATTAAAAAAGGAATGAAAAAGAAAGTTATGTAAAGTTACATTTTATCTGGTGAATGCCGGATGGTAGCTGGTTTCACGTGTTGACTTCTAATACAAAAAGCCCTACCATGAATATCTTGCTATCAATAAAACAGTAATACACAGAGAATGCCTTACGCGTTTAGCTATAAAGCTCCATCAGAGGCGTTGAGTGTAAGTGGAAGTCATATATATATATATATACTATATAACTTAGGCTTCCATTAAGCTACATACAATGAATGGCTGATGAGGGTAGGAGAATATGTGTATACAGGGTAAATACTGTTATGGATTAAGAAGGTATGTCCCATACCAGATCAAAAACAGTAAAAGAGGTAGTTAATTCTTAAACCAAATGACAAAGTAAAAAAAGGGAACAAAAATAATTAATTTTCCAATGTGTGATATGTCTACTATGAGAGTATTTGCATATAATGGTCTTGCATAAATAACAACATAACTGCATTCAGTTTTCCATCTCTATTATCTTGTGTGTTATAATAACAGGATATGTCATCTAACATAGAGTAATAATTGGAGAATTGTAAATGTCCCGTAAATGGTATGTTTTTAGAAGTATCAATTTTGTTGAAGTATTATTAATATAAAAATAACATTAAAAGTTATATTTTTTTTATAAAAAAGAGTGCCCTTTAAGTTTGTCTTTTTTGTTTTTAATATCATGGTGCCTGAATATGTGAGATATAAAGTAACCTTCACCATAGTAGTAAAGTAATCTGGCACTCTACAATAGACAGAAGTAATCATGCATACTATAATTTTGTTTAAAAAAATTAGATCCATGCCAATAGAAGTTGTATATGATGTCATTATACCACAAATCAGCATATGTGCAACATCTTAGCTACATGTGTATATTATACAACAACCTTTGGTACTATTTGGAATTGAATCAGCCATAAAAATCAGATGTATTTGATTAAAAGCACTGAAATATGGATTCCATCATGGATATTTTACTATGTTTGGAATTTTCACAAACACACATAATATGTCCAGCTATATATAAAGAAAGGATGAAAATCTAGTAAAGAAAATAACTAAATAAAATAGTAGAACACATACTGGATAATGTTAACCAAATTTTTGTGTTCATTATTTTAATAGACTTTAATCTAATCTGTTGAGCATTGGAAAATGTTATGTTTAAATACTGCTTAATAAACTTAATTGAGCAGAAATGTAGACTGGATGAGCACACATGGTCCAATCATGCAACTCATTTGAACATACCAGAGTAACACATAATACAAGGATCATGAGAGATTTAGAAAAAGGTTGAACTTGATAGACTAAAAGTCTTTTTTTTAATCTTAGATAATATGATGCGATACAATAGAAACATAATATTTAGAAAGTAATGGCGCATTTTTTTAAATCAAAGCAATATAGGAAATTAAACACAATCTGATTTGAAACTAAGAATACATTCTGTGAATCTTGTTGAAAAAGTACTATCTATTGAGATTAATATGATTAGGTTTTATTGACATGAACATAGTGTGTTACAGTGGCTTGCAAAAGTATTCACCCCTTGACTTTTTACCTATTTTGTTACATTACAGCCTTAAGTTCAATGTTTTGTTAATCTGCATTTTCTGTGATGATCAGAACACAATATTCTAAGTTGGTGAAGTGAAATGAGAAAAATATATACATAAAACTATTTTTTAGAAATAGAAAACAAAAAATTGGCATGTGCATATGTATTCACCCCCTTTGTTATGAAGCCCATAAAAAGCTCTGGTGCAACCAATTACCTTCAGAAGTCACATAATTAGTGAAATGATGTCCACCTGTGTGCAATCTAAGTGTCACATGATCTGTCATTACATATACACACCTTTTTTGAAAGGCCCCGGAAGCTGCAACACCTAAGCAAGAGGCACCACTAACCAAACACTGCAATGAAGACCAAGGAACTCTCCAAACAAGTAAGGGACAATGTTGTTGAGAAGTACAAGTCATGGTTAGGTTATAAAAAAATATCCAAATTGTTGATGATCCCCAGGAGCACCATCAAATCTATCATAACCAAATGGAAAGAACATGGCACAACAGCAAACCTGCCAAGAGACGGCTGGCCACCAAAACTCACGGACCGGGCAAGGAGGGCATTAATCAGGCAGGCAGGACAGATACCCAAGGTAACCCTGGAGGAGCTGTATAGTCCCACAGCAGAGACTGGAGTATCTGTACATAGGATGACAATAAGCCGTACGCTCCATAGAGTTGGGCTTTATGGCAGAGTGGCTAGAAGAAAGCCCTTACTTTCAGCAAAAAACAAAATGGCACATTTTGAGTTTGCAAAAAGGCATGTGGGAGACTCCCAAAATTTATGGAGGAAGTTGCTCTGGTCTGATGAGACTAAAATTGAACTTTTCGGCCATCAAAGAAAACGCTATGTCTGGCGCAAAGCCAACACATCACATCACCCAAAGAACACCATGTTTTTAGCAGCTGGGATTGGGAAACTGGTCAGAGTTGAGGGAAAGATGGATGGTGCTAAATACAGGGATATTTTTGAGCAAAACCTGTACCACTTTGTGCGTGATTTGAGGCTAGGACGGAGGTTCACCTTCCAGCAGGACAATGATCCCAAACACACTTCTAAAGCAACACTTGAGTGGTTTAAGGGGAAATATGAAAGTGTGTTGGAATGGCCTAGTCAAAGTGCAGACCTTAATCCAATAGAAAATCTGTGGTCAGACTTAAAGATTGCTGTTCACAAGCGCAAACCATCCAACTTGAAGGAGCTGGAGCAGTTTTGCAAGGAGGAATGGGCAAAAATCCCAGTGGTAAGATGTGGCAAGCTCATAGAGACTTATCCAAAGCGACCTGGAGCTGTGATTGCCGCAAAAGGTGGCTCTACAAAGTATTGACTTTAGGGGGATGATTAGTTATGCACATTGGCTTTTTCCGTTATTTTGTACTATTTGTTGTTTGCTTCAAAATAAAAAATTAAAAAAAAACATCTTCAAAGTTGTGGGCATGTTCTGTAAATTAAATGATGCAAATCCTCAAACAATCCATGTTAATTCCAGGTTATGAGGCAACACAACACAAAAAATGCCAAGGGTGTGAATACTTTTGCAAGGCACTGTAAATATGTAGAATGCATATAACATGCATTTAATTAATTTTATTTATTCTTTCAATATATTAGTTTTCTTAGATATTGGTATTGCTATTTTAGTTCTACATGTTGAACTATGAGCCATTACATATAATTAATATCACTTAGCATCTGTTAAGTGGACAAATTATATTCCGTTCCTTTATGTAGAACCAATCCAAAGGCTAATTGCTCTCAATTTACTACTCTTGTGGGTTTGAAAAGTTAAACTGAAATTAATGATTCCTAAAATACTATCACATAATAAGGAAAAATCTACAATAATTCTGTGTAATCTAGATGAATGTGGCTTTTAGTGTCCTCTGATAAGTCTAAGTTTTATTTTATTAGTTCAAATCTCAGAACTATATCTTGCGAGAAACATATTCTTTTTCCATTTATTTTAATATGTACACTTTCTGTTTGCTGTAATTATCTGTGTTAATCTAGTATTTTATTTTAAATGAAAAAAATGTGTTTGTGTTCTATTGAAAACATTTATATATCTTTTAACATAGTGATTGAGTTTGGAAAATACTTTCCTCAGGGCTACTATACTATTAATACACATACAATATGATCTAATGTTATTAGTTTTTTTTAAATTCATCACATAAGAATTTACAGTACTGGGAGTGTGAAGTGTGTGTATATGGGACCAGATTGTTGGATACATTTATTTGTAAAAGGTGTCCATTAGATAAAATCTGGTAAA
Organism: Discoglossus pictus; assembly: GCA_027410445.1. Classification (NCBI taxonomy): domain Eukaryota; kingdom Metazoa; phylum Chordata; class Amphibia; order Anura; family Alytidae; genus Discoglossus; species Discoglossus pictus. The sequence continues at coordinate 434,454,033 of CM050164.1, forward strand.
AAGTGGCCATTCTCTCCCTCTCAACCTATTTTACTATTGCTCTATGCATCAATGGCTGCTCTTTCAATCTACCTATTATCTCTAGATGTTTCAGTCCCTTGCCCCTATCTTTCTTCACTTCCCCACCCCCTATTTGTCTGTTCTTACCGTTGGCAGTCAAATTAATCCTGTGTTTTCGATTACCTCATCCCTCCTCGCTAGTCTTCAGTCCCAATGCCTCACTTCACCCTTTTCTCAGTCCATTGTCCTCTTCTCTCGTACATCTCTTCATCTACTTCCTCCATCCCTCTAATCAATGCAAACTACACTTATATCCTCTGTCCACTTCCCTCATTCAATTTCTCTCCTCGTACATGTTGTTCTTCTCTTTCGCCTCACCTCCCCATATCTATTATCTTGCATTTTCTTTTAGCAACACACTCCTCGTTGCACACCCAACACACCTTTTACCTTTCTCACTCTCTCTCCCTATCTCTACTCTATCTCTACTCACTCCACTCTGCACTTCTCTCACTCTTTTTCCTTTTTTTCTATCCCTCACCTCTTCTGTCTCAACACTCCTTTCCCTTTCTCTTCCTTTCTTCTCTGCTCTTCTCTCGCCATTCTTCTCTCATCTCACTCTCTTCTCTCATCACACACAGCTCTCACCCCCTCTCCAACTCAATTAACCATTCCTTTCTTTTTTCTGTATCTCTCTTCATTCATCTTCTCTTAACCTTTTTTCTCTCCTCTTCTTTCAACCCAATGTATAGTATAGTAATTGAGGTTGAATAAAGACTGCTAGTCCATCAAGTTCAACCTTTTTAGATCTCTTTTGATCTTTTTAATATGTGGACTATTTGCTATTAATTGTTAATTGATCCAGAGGAAGGCAACCAGAAAAAAAAACCCAGTTGAAACATTGCCAATTGTCTCATAAGGGAGAAAAAAAAGCAAAATTCCTTCCTGACCCCAGAAACTGGCGATCAAATTTCTCCCTGGATCAATATTCCTTCGCTAGTTATCTAGGATAACCTTGAATGCCCTCTTTATTAAAAAATATATCTAACCCCTTTTTAAAGCTATCTATCGAATTTGCTGTCACCACCTCCTTTGGTAGAGAATTCCACAGTTTAACCACCCTAACTGTGAAGAACCATTTTCTTTCATTAAGGTGAAATCTTTTTTCCTCTAACCTCAAGGGATGTCCTCTTGTCAGTTGAAAATCTCTTGCTATAAAAAGTTCACTAGACAAAGCCTTATATTGACCCTGGATGTATTTAAATAAGGTAATCATATCCCCTTGTAGATGTCTTTTAATAAGTGTAATTTGGTTAGTCTTCCATCATAACTTAGGCCCTCCATTCCTTTTATTAGTTTTGTACACACCCATTTTATCTTTTCTCTCACCCAATATTCTCTAAGCTCATCCCTCTCCCCTTTATTTTCTCTCATCTTTACTCATTATCTTGTCTAATCCTATCATCTTCTCTCATTCTTTTCATTTCAACCTATTCTCTCATCCCTCCTTTCATCCTTTTGTAATATTCCTCCTTTCTTCTCTCCTCATCCTTCTCCTCTTGTGTGTGTGTGTATAATGTAAAGGGTCCAAATAATTTTGGTACTTCAACTTTACAATTTTTCCTTAAAACTTATTTTCCTTTATATTCATCCCAAATTTTATGTGTGCTTCATCTATTCATCCTACTGAACCATATTCCATTTACCATAAAACAAAATACAAGCAGGGAATACTCATGAGTGCTTCATAACGTCTAGGTCAATTTAAACATTTTAAGGAAACAGCCAATCAAACAGTATAGCGATTAACTTAAATTCACCATTTATTAAGTAATTAATTCAAGCTATTTTTGTAAGCGTTGATAGTATCTATTTAAAAGCACTAGCGATCAATGCCAATAGCATTTTCTAACTATAAAAGTATTTTGTTTTCATTGTGAGCTTAGTTTCCGATGTATAACCAGCACAATTTACAAAACAGTCCAAACAGAGGTTGAAGTCAAATTGCCAGACTATTTCTGTCATGTACATTAGCTTGTTTGGCAGCAGCCACATAGACAGATGTATTGGCAGCCTTGCAGCTGCCTTCCATGCTGTCATGTGAAATAGCCTGTGGGTGTCTTTTGTGAGTTAATCTGATACGTTTTGCTCTGATGGATCAACATATTTGTTAATTGCACATCTTTGATTTATTTTGCATAAACAGTTTAGCACATAGAATATTTCCCTTTGGTTTCTTAGCAATAAAATATATTTTAGCTCGGTCATATTGAATATGCAAAAAAGTAGGTGCTTAATATGGGTAGTGTAAATGATACTATAAAAGCATCTCTCTTGAGAATTAATTTACTCTGTAATTTCCAGGGCAGTTTTAAATAATTTATTTTGACCTCTCTTAACTTTGCTAAAGGTGTTAGAGCTAGGTGTAAGGGTGAGGGATGTTAGGGTAAGGTGTTAGAGTGAGGGATGTGAGGGGGTTAGGGTTAGGGGTGTTAGGACTATGTGTTGAGGTGAGGGGTGTTAGGGTGATAGGTTGAGGGGTGTTAGGGTTAGGTGTTAGGGTGAGGGGTGTTAGGGTTAGGGTGCTAAGGTGAGGGGTGTTAGGGTTAGGTGTGTTAGGTGTTAGGGGTGTTAGGGCTAGGTGTTAGGGTGAGGGGTGTTAGGGTTAGGGTGCTAGGGTGAGGAATGTTAGGGTTAGATGTTAGGGTGGGGGTGATAGGGTTAGGAGTTCGGGTTCAGCTACTGGCAGATTATACTCTTTACACTGAGAATAAATTCACGGACACCATGGCCGCGCCACTGTGTGCCGCCAGCCAACAGGAAAGATTCTAATTTTGTTATAAGGAAAACACTTGGAAATGTAAGTAAGAATAGTCAGATTTTTAAAGAAATATATTCAGCAGCAATGTCAACTATGAAAGCTATTATACAGTATGGTTTAATTTGTTTATTTTAAAGAAATCAGTGTAGCTTTAAAACGTTTGAACTTTAGTGTTTCAGACTTAAGCACATATGCTTTTCTCCACTCCTATCAAACATCCTGATAGAAATATTTATTTGCCTTCTTCTCTGCAGTAGCCATATTGCTCAGAAAAATAATTAGGACAACCTCCTCTTCAAGCTCAAATAGGGAGTTAAGAGAATTAGCTCTGCTAGTGAGCCTGCACTACTAGTTTAAATGTTCCTTCTCTGATTGAGCAAATCTATATATATTTTTTTGTTTATTCAAATGACCCTTAGGGAAAAACAAGGTATAAGGAAAGAAAGACAAGGAGGTCACCCTCCAACCGACCAAAGCAAGAAAATTGTCGCCCATCAGAGCCATCATATTACCTACTCATTGGGAATTAGAGCTGCATCTTGGTCACTTAGGCAACATTGAAGGCCTGAAAATCCCACCAGTCCCACCAAACCTTCTTAAACATATTGTTAGTATGATTTAGGTAAGATGTAAGTGTCTCCAGGTCCCTTCACCCGATATCAGGGGGCATTGTTTACAGGCAGTGAAAAGAGGATGGTAATGGGATTACACCAAAGTAACTTCTTTGTCCAACTGAATAATCTCATTCCAACATTTTGAAATGGTCAGGCTGGACCAAATATGATACAAAAAGGACCTGCTTCCCCATGCTGCATCCAACAAAGCAGAGGCAAGGCTGAAAAAAGTAAAAAAAAATGGAAGGGGTCATGTGCCATTGAATATAGAAATTATTGCAATTTCTATGACCGTATTTATGGAGGTGTATGCAAGCAAATTCCAAACCTCCTACCCGTCATCAATATTGCTGCCCATATCAGGTCCCCATGACAGGACATCAAGTGCTCAGGTATTAGCAGAACATATAGATTGGATATCAAGATTTTTTCTTGGATCCAGCCTTGTGTAGGTCTACAATCTTGTCCCTGACATCCTTGGACAGCTCTTTGGTCTGTGCCATGGTGGAGAGTTTGGAATCTGATTGATTGAATGTTTTTGTGGATAGGTGTATTTATACAGGTAATAATCTGAGATTAGGAGCACTCCCTTTAAGAGAGTGCTTCTAATCTCAGCTTGTTACCTGTATAAAAGACACCCAGGGGCCAGAAATCTTGCTAATTGATAGGGGGTTAAATACTTATTTTCCTCAATGACTTGCAAATCAATTTATAACTTTTTTGACATTTTTTTTACTTTTTTTTTTGTTATTCCGTCTCTCATCTACCATTAAAATTATAGACTGATAATTTCTTTGTCACTGGACAAACGTTCCAAATCAGCAGGGGATCAAATACTCCCCCCCGTTGTACATGTATAAATGTTTTGTGAAATATATTTGCAGTGTTGGATTATAATTGATTTGTCATGTTGTATGTTAAATATAGAATGTAATCACTCTAAACATATTTTTAAACATTGAGGAAGACGGTTTGCCATTCCAATTATCAAACGGTAACACTGTTCACCTCCAGACCATTCTCCCTGGTGGATATTGAAACTGGTTTGCTCTGATCACACACATCCCTAGCTTTGTTATGACCTTTAACAAAGCCACCAATCTTCATATGTGCCAACTGTCTCGCACTGGCATATGTTTTCTATCTTTAGTCCCAGACATTTTTGGCATTGATATCCACTCCCTGATACATTATTGTACCAATTTTACAGATGACAATGACTTTTCCTGAACTTACATATAATAAAAAATGCAGTATTATATTTCATGTAAATTAACAGATGTAGAAAGTTAGATGTATAATTTTACTTTGTGTCTCTATGTCATATGTATTGCAAATCTGTATTAAAAAGTAGATGATTGGCATAGATAGATAGATAGATAGATAGATAGATGGATAGATGGATAGATGGATGGATATATGGATGGATAGATGGATGGATGGATAGAATATCAGAACAAGCTGATAATGGATAAATGCATGAACATAAAGTAACATAAATAGTTTAGAAGAAAAATGGATAATAAATATCAGAAAATACTTTGTATTTCTTGTCAAATTTTGATTTATGTTGTTCTATAATTATTATTATTATGATTATACTTTATTTGTAATTCCCCAGCATATTCATTAGTGCTATACAGGGGTTAAGTACAAAGCAAAATACAATATTATCACCTAGACACAGAGGGCCCTGTCTTGGAGCCTAAAATTGTATATGCTTAGCACTTTTTCTCAAATCACCTTACAAGATTGAAAACTTGCAAATGTACAATCTTTCAAACACTGGAAAACAGATGTTTTGCAAAAGAACATTAGACATATAGGATTGTATATGTTTAGTAAAGTAAATATAGTTTATTAATGTCTATAAAAAGTTATTACATTTACAAGTTTATACTACTGCAATTGCTACTGAAGGCCCTCCATAATATTTATAGCAGTCGTACCATCTATCTATCTATCTATCTATCTATCTATCTATCTATCTATCTATCTATCTATCTATATATCTATATATCTATATATCTACCAATGTGTACTAAACTTTTTCATTGTACATTTTTGTTACTCTTAGGAAGTCTCCTATCATTCTCCATTAGTGACTGATTCCACTCTAACTGCAGAAGCACTTGACCAGGCCATTGCCATGTTTGACACTGTTGAAGAGGTACTTAAACATTTCAATCCTGACACATGGCAAGAAGACCTAGAAAATCTTTACACAGATACTGCTCAGTTCCGTGGTAGAACTTATCAAGAAAGAAAATCCAAAGGTAAGGATTCTAGCAAGTATGAATGTTATATGGATAGTATACTTCATGATATGTGTGCCCTACTTTTCTAGAAATGTGGTAATGTATATTGATCACTGAGTTACAAATGGTTTTGGTGTCAATACAGTTGACTAACAGTATTTACTAATTTTTTGAATTAAACTATTCATACTGACACAGCCCTTAGTAACTTATATTTGCATAAAAATTATAAAAAATTATGAATATAATATAAATACTATGAAGTACTCTAGTCTCTGGGAAGTGATTGCATGTTATAATGGCTCTTATGAAAATAATTTCAATGATATATTTTTTAAAAGTCCAAGTACATCAGTCTTATAAGGTAAAATATTTCAAAAGCTTAGGTTTAAATAAGTAGAGGGTAAATATATAAACAAAAAAAATAGTTTGCTCATTGGAAAATAACCCCATTCATCTCATGTGCCAAGGCTGAATTATTCATAAGTTATTTATATTGCATATAAAATATTTGTATTATTATTTTATTTATATTACTTCTTTTAAAGCATGTACAATTTGTTGGTATAGGATTTCTAAAGGTTGAGATGTAAGGTAGTGTTTTACAGTACGAAATGTTTTTGGTAATGACTGGGTTTATTATTCTACTAGTGAATTGCCCGTCAAAAAATGAGTGAGCTAATGCCGCTTGGGGTATTTAATGTGGCTGATGTAGCGTCGTTCGTTTTCTATGTCGTGTGTTTTTCGGAATATCCGTAGCTGTTTGGTGGTGTTTTGCGTGTTTAGGTACCTTTAGCTCTCTTTTTCTCTCGCTTAGGTGATTTTCGGGTGTCTAAACTCCAAAATTTGTGCTTAAATAGAGGTGTAACTTCACTGTCAGAGGTCCTCGGTGCCATCCCTTGCGGTGTTTTACCTTTTTATGTGTTTGTTGTTTGTATTTATTGTGTTTGTAATGTTTTTGGGGTTGCGCGGGTTGGGTCCTTGTTTTTTATTCTCGTAGGTTTTTTTTGGCAAATACGTAGGTGTTTGGTGGTGTTTTGCGTCTTTAGACTGCTGTAGCTTCGTTTTTGTTTTTTTCGGCTGCCATTTTTTCTCTCGCTTAGAGAATTTTTTAGTGTCTAAACTCTTTTAATTTGACTTAAATTGAGGTGTAACTTTAGTTTTCGAGGTCCTGTATGCTCCCTCTTCCTGTAAGTAAGCTTTTTATGTATTTGTTGTGTGTATTTTGATATGCGCGTGTTGCGGCCGATTTTTGTGAGGTCGTAATGGGTCGTAAACATGTCTCGTATTTTCTTTGTGTTACGTGAGGGTCGCAATTGCTGGCAAGGAGTGCATTCGGCGCTCCGTGCCAGCAACTGCGACCCTCGCTTCGCGAAGGGCCGCAGGCGCACTGCGCGAGCCCGCAGGCGTGAGCAATGGCTCGTATGCTCACAACTATATATGTGATTATTATTAAGGAGATGAAAATATGGCCTCTATTCCATGGCTGTTGTAAGAGCAAATTTGTGGATCTATTCCATGGCTCCAGCAAAAGAGAATCCTGTAAGATGTACTGACTCATACCAAGGGGTATTGCTCATAGCTCTCTAGCTTTAATGCGTGGTGGCAGCCCATAGGAGACTCCAAGTGTGCTGACAGCCCCTAGAAGACTCCATGGCTGAATCTCAGTGGTGTTCATAGCAACTCTATGGAACACTACCTGAACACACTACACTAGCCCATACGCCCTCCGATATCCCTATATATCTATATAAAACCCTTCCCATGACAGGCTAGGGGTTTCATGAAAAATAAAAAACACAATGCTGAGGTTTAGGATTCCTCCACCTATAACCTGTGACCTATGACCTCATGTATCCCCTGGGATTCCCCATCAAAACCCGCTATCTTCTATGAGCCTAGGTATCTCCCAGGATTTCATCATCTATTCCCCCATGAGAACCACTTTCCCACCCCTTGTCCTGCCGGGTGGTGACTTCATTAACCCTATGGGGCCTCTTACCATAACCATGGGGATCCCTATGGACTCAGAACTCCCATGACCCATAAAATGAAACTGTTCCCAGGATAATTTTTATGGACCCCCATTTTCCCTAAAATTGTATCCCATGAGTACTTGTCCCATTGTTATTTCAATTGACAATCCATGTATTCTGATTGGTTAGACAATTAACCATTTAGACATTGAGCAGGGTTACGGCAAATACTCTATTCTGTTTGGCTGAAATATGATTGACACATATCAGCCAATCAGAAGCCTCAAAATGCCTATTAAAGGATGGAAAGCAAACTAAAACCCAGTACTCAGCTCAGAGGAGGTGCTCAAAAGGTATTGATTTCAAAGATGAGAATCACTGGCTCCAATCCAGAATAAAGAGGACCAAATCTTTAATCTACATGTATGGCCCTCGTATCCAGGACTGAAGAGTGAGGACCAGGGATGAAGAGTGAGCACCAGTGCTTCATTGGTTTCACTGAAGGGCATCCAATGACAAGTAAAGTATTATTTTGCCCTCTTACAGGTGTAGTTTATTTTTTTATTTTTGGTAGTGTTACTTAATTTTTGGTGTTTTTTTAAGTTAGGAAGTATGGGGTCCTTATGGACCCACATAGGGATTTGGTTACATGGGGGTAGTAAGGGTGTAATCTTTTTTGTTGAGGATCCCTAGGGGTCCACCAGCTCATTGCAAGTGTGGGCATTGGTAATCCCGGGAATCCCTCTGTTCATAGCCCATTGCCGGAGGATTCTCGGGGCATTCCATGGCTCATAGCGAGTATTGAGTTTGTATCCTGGGATCCACAGACTAATAGGTGGTAGAGGATCATAGGCAGAGGCAGTCATAAATCCCAGCATTGTTTTGGAGGTTATTTAATCCCTTCCCTGCAATGGGAAAGGATTTATATAGATGGTGATGAGGGGGATGCTAGGGCTAGTGAAGTGTGATTTGGTAGTGGGTACCATTCCGCAGCTACGGACTCAGAGTCCCATACGAGAACCTGCAAGCATATGTTAGGGCTAGAGAGCCACAGCAAATTACTTCTTGGTCCGAGTCAAATAGTTTTACATGGCTCAGTAGTTAACAAGAAAAGAAGCTCCAACAGTTCTAAGGGAGCCTTTTCCCGTGACTAGCTGAACACTTGGAATGGAGGCCTATATTGGCAGAAAGGACTGTTATTCAAGGAGAATATACCAAAGTAACTGAAATTATATATAGAACATGGCTGGATTTAAAAGCTTTCATTTTGCATAATTCTAATTAAACAGTGTTGTCGTTAAGCTAATGTAAAGGAATACAGAAACGTTAGTCATAAAACGTTCATGTTATGGAATCTTTTGGTATCCATTGTAGGATATTTCTTCATGGGAAGCAAAGCTTGATAAAACTTACAAAAATTTAAATTATTCACGTAATTGTTGTATAACCACTAATGATATTATTTAAAATTGAACAAAAATGTAATAAATCTTAATGATATTTCTGCTGAGCATTAAATTGCTAGTTTGTTATTCAAATTTAATATTTAATTAGTTTCGGTAAAACTGATATTATGAGAGCATTATAACTCCTAGTTGTGGACCCCAGCACAAATAAATAATGATTTGTTTTCATTAAACAGAAGACATTCTTATGAAAGCCTATAATTTAACAATTATGTATTTTTCATTACATGTTGAGATTGCCCATCCAAATTCAGATTCATAACATGCTTTGTCTTAAACTTGTAAAAATTTAAAAAAATTGAGTTATTATATCTGGTAAAAGCTTACCAATTACAGTAAATGTTATGTTAATCACAACACTTAAAATATATGGCATAAGCAGCAATCTTAATAATTAAAATATATTACAAAATCAAACTTTAATGAAATTCCTAATAGATAGCAATTCTTCTCTAGGTGTTTACTTTCACACAAATCAACATCTCAAGCTTATTTTGTCTTGTTATGTTTAAATCTTTATTTTAATAATTCTAATATGTTTACTGTTTATTACTGAACAACATATTGGAGATTTCTGACTAAAAGACAGTATTAAAAATATATGAGAAATTAATTAGAAAATACTTGACATTATGTATTCATACAATCAAACAGAAACATATAATCTACTTGAAGACATATTTGATTGAAACATTTCTACAATTTTTCAACCTTTCTGAAAATCTGATCATTAACCTTAGTTTTGAGTTGATAATATTTAAACAGTTAAACTACCAGTTGGATAACAAAAAATTGAACAATTAAGTGAAAAAGCACACTCGTAGGTCTTGGTGCCAAAGCTAATGGCAAACAATAATTGCTAAATTTTAACAATCGAGCATACCACTTTTGGAAATTTACCTCAACGAACACCCAGCAGATCAAAGAAGTTTTCTGTAGCCTAACAGTTTATCCTTTAAGGAACGTCCACTGATTTTTAAGCTTTATGGAGGTACTTTGAGCAAACATTAATTAAAAATGGATAATGACAGAAAACACGATTAGAGGCTTTAAATACTAGTACGGGGTCAGTAGCTGTTACGTTTGTTCGTTTCCGATGAAAAAAACTAACAGCAGAGCATTTAATAAGAAGCTATCTGTGCTAATGATATAAAACTGACACCCACATTGTGACAAATTATAACATATTTTTTTTAAAGCATCATTGCATGATTTAAATGATCTATACATCTATATATTATGCTTTATGTAATTTTTTATATCAAAGTTGGTAATACTTTCGTTAAAAATTGTGTTGTCTAACCATGAGTTGAGACCTAGGACTGGGTCACCATGCTATTTTGGATGAATCACTGAGATCTTCCCTGATAATATTAATTATTTTATTTAAATATATAATTTGTGTGCTCACTTTTGCCTCTTTATTTCTCTTCCGTTCTTGCACACCTATTTCCAAGATATTAGAGGTCTTTAAATGAATCCACCGTGAATGTGTAAAATTACCCTAGAAGAAAAATTTGTTATGCTCTGCTGTAATTTCTCATTGCAGAATATTAATAAATAAATTAATAAATAAATAATGATTGTATGCAAGTGTCTGTTATGACTTGCTAATCAATAGAGTAAAGAGTCCCCAAAGCATAATGAAGACTATGGATTATTTTTTAAACTAGCCAACCAAAAATGTATCTTATCTGCTTTTTCATTAATGTCTGGTTCAGCGTCATTGACCAAGTTCTGCAACCAGAAAAAAATATAATAATGACATTCATGACGTAAAGTCACTGTTGTTGATTTTAGACACAGGGCCTCATTCTATTAACGGCCATAAAATGGCCGCAAAGCTGCGGGTCCTTGCGGCCATCTTCCGGCCCAGTGTAGAGCTACTGCTACCCTGCTATTCAAATGGACGGCGCCGCAAGGATATACCCCTTACGGCCGGCCGCACATCATGCAAACGTCCGCAAGCGTTTTCCTGCGCCCGTAAATCTTGTTTTCCGGCCGCAAAGTCAGAAAACTGTAAATGCAAATATAAATTCAAGATGGCACTGTAAAGCTCTGTAAACGCTAGGCATCATAATGGGGGACATGAGGATTAATAGCAACACCCTCTCAAGCTTGCACATCGCCCAAATCCGATATATCATTTACGGTTTATTTTCCGTCCCGTAGTCCCGCGGGCTCGTCCTTGTTAAAACCCATACGGGTTCGGAGGTTAAGGGCCGCGAACAAAGCATTGTAGAAGCCAATATATATTCAATCCATCACTGCAAAGCACTGTAAATGATGGGGAACATAATGGGGGGCATGAGGATTAATAGCAAAACATTCTCAAGCCTGCACATCGCCAAATTATACTTTGATTTTAACATCCGTCCAAGTCCCACGGACTTCAATGATCAAGCCCGTAGCTCGTTTATTTAAGCCTGTAGCTCCTTATTCAAACGCGTGCAGGCTTGCATGATAGATAAAACACGAAGATTGAACATGAAGTTAAATATCTTTATTTGCAAATTTGAGAGTAGGGGAATGTTGAGCTATTAATTCTAAAACCAAACATCACTTTCACTTTTAATAAAAGTACAGGATGGCTTTTCTATGCTACGACTTGTAAGTAAGCCCTTTACGACCCGTGGGTCTATTTTACCCATTTACGGACTTGACAGAGGCTAATCCCACAGCCTTTGCGGGTCTGAGGTGCTCTAAGCCTTTGGGACTTTGTCCACGGACATTTGACATGAATTAAAATAAAAATGATTTTCAGATTTGAGTGTAGGGGAATGTTGTGCTATGAATGCTAACACCTCCAATCACTTTATCGTCTCATCAAAGTGCAGGATGGCTTTATTATGTGCTTAATTGGTGCTAGCGGGACCTTTTTGGTGCAAGTAAGCTGCTGCTCGGTTTTAGATAATTACGGCCATGACGAGAGGGTTTACATAGCATTTGAATAGCAACCGTGGCTTTCTTGCGGCCGTGTAAGATCAAAGGCTTTCCTGCTGCGCGTGCGGCCGCAAGGGATAACAGGGCGCCGGCCGCAAGGGAATAGAATAGGCAAATAGCCTGCGGACGGTCCTTGCGGCCACGCATCTCCTACGGCCGCTAATAGAATGAGGTCCACAGTAATTACTTTGGAAATTCACTGCAGTATTGGGACACCACTTTTATTTCAAAAAAAGCCCCAGCTAAATGTTTTTCTTAACCTTTATGGTCAAATTGTTTTCTATATTGTCTTTTGAATATTTGTATATGTAATTATTATTTATTGCAGGCTTTCATATTCTTTACTGAGACTGCTTCTTACAGCAACATATTATGTTCCTGGAAACTAAAGAGCAATCCATTGGACCTAATGAATACTCTAGTATTTGTTGATGTCAGATTATCATTGTGCAGTTAGAAATTTCCTGTTTATTCAAAGTCTCCTCCCATCTCAGAATGGAAGTCACTGGATACTAAAATGACAGACTCCAGAGCAGTATAGTATAGTTCTTATAAAGAGTCTTACATTTTTTACCACAATTGTCCTTTAAGACTTTTTAGTTATACAAATAGATATAAAAATAACTGCATTTGAGAAAAACAGATAATTTTACAAGGATTGTAATCAATATCCATTAGTTTCTTTCAGACAATTTTAAATCACTTACTTGCAGAGTATAGCCTAAAGCAACAGTTACATTAAGTATCATTTTTTAAACATTTCATTTTCTAATACATATGGTCCAGAATGCTCTCTGTGGTTTCAATCATCTTTATATCAAATTAATCAAATAAGACATTTCATTAAATTATCTTCCTAAATTTACAACATTCTTCAAAAACAGACCTGATACCACCAGGCCGGTGACTCCCAGGAGGAGAAAACAGAAAATATATCATATTGAAAGACAGAGCAATGCAATACGAATTTTTGTAACTAAAAAGACAGGCAATACATTTATCTATTTAACGTAACATACCCCTGTATCAGTATGATGTAGATTTCCCTACAACATAAGTCTTGTTGCCACTTGGCATACAAAGCTCATGAAGCAACAGATTTGAAGAAAATGTGCAGATTTCCCAAGATTATCAGTGAATATTGTCCAGAACTGGTCTTAACATTTTCAGTTTTTTATTATTGCAATTATATACAGATTTTTAGATTTATTTTACATATTTTTGTAGAGAATCAGCTTTTCATGTTTTTTTATTATTAACATAACACATACAAACATATTAGATATTTTATACTATTATTATTATTATAATTTAAACTACTGTCATTATAATCATAATTATTGTTATTATATTTTATTTTATCCATCTGCAGGTAACAAAAATTGCAACTCACACTCATGTACTAACTTATATGCTTTATATAATTAGATGCTAACTTTCAGTGCATTTGCCTGGTACAACATTTTTCACCATACCTTATTAAAGGTGATGGGAATTTACTAATCATCTCTTGATTTACTATGCACTATTGCCTATGGGGAAAAAAACCTTTTAATCTCATCTCAGACCTTTTCACCTCAACTCAGGTGAGAAAATGCTTAGTAAACAGTGCCTTGCAACAGTACTCACCCCCATTGACTTTTTACCTATTTTGTTACATTACAGCCTTAAGTTCAATGTTTTGTTAATCTGAATTTTCTGTGATGATCAGAACACAATATTCTAAGTTGGTGAAGTGAAATGAGAAAATATATACATAAAACTATTTTGTAGAAATAAAAAACAGAAAATTGGCATGTGTATGTATTCACCCCCTTTGTTATGAAGCCCATAAAAAGCTCTGGTGCAACCAATTACCTTCAGGAGTCATATAATTAGTGAAATGATGTGCACCGGTGTGCAATCTAAGTGTCACATGATCTGTCATTACATATAAACACCTTTTTTGAAAGGCCCCAGAGGCTGTAGCACCTAAACAAGAGGCACCACTAAACCAAACACTGCCATGAAGACCAAGGAACTCTCCAACAAGTAAGGGACAAAGTTGTTGAGAAGTACAAATCAGGGTTATGTTATAAAAACATATACAATAATTGATGATCCCCAGGAGCACCATCAAATCTATCATCACCAAATGGAAAGAACATGTCACAACAGCAAACCTGCCAAGAGACGGCCGCCCACCAAAACTCATGGACCGGGCAATGAGGGCATTAATCAGAGAGGCAGCACAGAGACCTAAGGTAACCCTGGAGGAGCTGCAGAGTTCCACAGCAGAGACTGGAGTATCTGTACATAGGACAGCAATAAGCTGTATGCTCCATAGAATTGGGCTTTATGGCAGAGTGGACAGAATAAAGGTATTACTTTCAGCAAAAAAAAAAAAAAGTGAGTTTGCAAAAAGGCATTTGGGAGACTCCCAAAATGTATAGAGGAAGGTGCTCTAGTCTGATGAGACTACAATTTAGCTTTTCAGCCATCAAAGAAAACACTATGTCTGGCGCAAACCCAACACATCACCCAAAGAACACCATCCCGACAGTGAAACATGGTGGTGTCAACATCATGCTGTGGGGATGTTTTTCAATAGTTGGGTCTTGGAAACTGGTCAGAGTTGAGGGAAAGATGGATGGTGCTAAATACAGAGATATTCTTGAGCAAAACCTGTACCAATCTGTGCGTGATTTGAGGCTAGGACAGAGGTTCACCTTCCAGCAGGACAATGACCCCCAACACACTGCTAAAGCAACACAAGTGGTTTAAAGGGAAACATGTAAATGTGTTGGAATGGCCTAGTCAAAGCCCAGACCTCAATCCAATAGAAAATCTGTGGTCAGCTTCAAAGATTGCTGTTCAGAAGCGCAAACCATGCAACTTGAAGGAGCTGGAGCAGTTTTGCAAGGGGGGATGGGCAAAAATCCCAGTGGTAAGATGTGGCAAGCTCATAGAGACTTATCCAAAGCGACTTGGAGCTGTGATTGCAAAAGGTGGCTCTACAAAGTATCTTCAAAGTTGTGGGCATGTTCTGTAAATTAAATGATGCAAATCCTCAAACAATCCATGTTAGTTCCAGGTTGTGAGGCAACAAAACACAAAAAATCCCAATTGGGGTGAATACTTTTGCAAGGCACTGTATGTTAGGGCATGGGGTTCCATAATGTCCTCCATGTTAGATAAGTCTGAATAGATCCCCATAGGAGATAGGAAGTATGGGTGTTCATTGGGAGTTGCCAAGTAATAGCTACAAAAATTATCCCATATCTACATATTAGCCTTGCTGGAGTTCTAAGGGGGCCATGCAGTCGAGCCCTAGGTCAAGTGACTTTATTCAACATTACCTTCCAATAATTTGGAATATTTTCAAATAATTGCTTTCTAGTTAAATGAGCTTAAAATATCATTTAAGTTAAGCTAACATCAATAGATCATTTAATCTTTTCCCAAAAAATATATACTGAATGGATTTGGAGCATTTTTTGTGTGATGTAAATTGTACCAAAGTTACAAAGTGAGTTAATGTGTCATGTCATAAGGTTGTGCATTTTATTATTTTGAGAAATTCATCCACCAGTAGTGACAAATATATAGTTACTAGCGTCAAAAATTACGGCAATAAAATTTGAAGCCTGGCAATGCTGTATGCCACACAATGAGAGTATTTTGGCCCTCTGAACACCTTCTGCGCTCATCGGGAGCCCCACGCTGCGCGCCTTTGGTGCTCATTGCGAGCCCCTCGATGAGCGCCTTTCCTCCTGCCTACTGTACTTACTGCTCATTGCAGGGTTCATTAACCTGCAAGTTTTGTGCTTGGGAATGCCATGTGTCTCTCCTCCCTGCCCCTTCCCTGTATGTTTCTCCTCTGTGTGTCTGCTGAATCTTTCCGTTGCTTTTATTTTCAAAGTCCCGCGTGCCTGGCTTTGTTCGTGCAAGTGTTAGTGTCTTTGCCGTTGTGTATTTTCTTAGTCCCGCGTATTTTTCCAAATTCAGTATTTTTCCGAGGTCTGAATGTGCTTAGCCTCGTTTTCATTCCGTTTTCAGATTTTATTCACGTTTTTCGTCCACCATTTTTTTTTCTTGCTTAGCCGATTTTCAAGTGACGAAACACAGCAAATTCGGCTTAAATTTGCTCGCATCCTTACTCCCAGGCGCCCTGGCTCTCCCCCTGTGCTGTGTGTGAGTGTGGTTTAATTATTTTTATTTTTTTCGATTTCCTTGGTTTGGCCGTTACATTTGTATTTTTCCAAGTTCGGATTTTTTTTGCCCCCGAGATTCCAAGGTCAGATTTTTTTTCTAAGTCCCGAGTTCCTCAACTGCTTGCAGCCTAAGTGACGCGAGCTTCAATGCCTCAACTGCTTGCCTTCGGCGCTCATTTCGACCTAAGTCCTGCATGTTTTCATGCCGCAACTGCTCGCCTCACTTTGCGAGGCGAGCATGCTTGACAACAAATCGCCGTTTATATGTGATAGAAGACTTATCTACTTTGTACTGATGTAGAACCAATTTAAACATACACATTTGTTGCATCTTAACCACAATCAGGCATACCCTACATTATAACTTATCTAATCCTTACAAATCAAAATGAATGCTGACAGCCACGTGTACTCAGTATCCATCCACAATGAACTCCCAAAAACAAAAAAATAATAACAAATAATAAATAAAAAAAAGATTTATCTCAACTTCCACAATCCCAACAAAAGATGAAACAGTCAAGACAGGGAAAGACATAAGTAACAATCACAGTGTTTCAAAGTAAGAATATTAAGCCAGGTTATTTAAGGCAGGTAGAATAGAGTAGAAATACCTGTTGGTTCTTATATTCAGTCAAATATATTTTCCAAATTGGGGTGTATAATGCAGTATACCCCAATTTTGAATAATTGGAAAATAAAATAATGCTTTTGCTTACTCACTAGATTCCTTTTACCATCATACCTATCATATACTGAATCAAGATACCACTTCCCTCCCACCCCCATACACCCACTCACATCCAAAAGTTGCAGCTATATAACAGTCAAATCAACTGACTTTCCCATTTGCCATATTATCTGACCATTAGGGGCAGATAACATATTACATACTAGAGCCTTTAACCTCTAATTACTTTCTATCAGATCCATTTCCTCTCCCATTAAATTAAAACACCTTTCTAACTTTGTGTAAGATTCCTACCTAAGCAAACTTTCACTTTCTTCCTGATCCTTGCTGTTCCTTATCTGCTCTTCTCAGGTTTCTGCCTCTTCCATTCCTTTTAGATTGTTACTAACAAGTTTCAAACCTTGTAAGGTGCTTGGGTAAAAGCACTTTCTACTAAACAGGGCCCTCCATCTTCTACAGTTTGTTATTATTGAATTTTTCCTACTTATCCTCTGTACAGAGCTACGGAATATGTTCACTTGTTACAAATAAAAGTTAACAATAATAAAATAAGAAGAAATCAGCTATTATATTGTAGTTGTATTGTAGTTTTTTATATTGTCAATATTTTCAAGGCTTTAAAAAAGTGAAAAGAGACTTATTGTACATAGACAAGACTTTTTAATTACAGTTAAGGAAATTTACATTGCTGGTATTACAACAACTTGAAAAACTATCCATCAACGAAGGAGTTCTAATTTGAGAAACAACCGAGTAAGGTCATTAGCAATGCACTGAACTTTGAAAACCTGGTTTAAAGTTAAAGCCTGGATTTTTCCCATGAGATAAAAGCTTTTCCATTAAAGGAGATTATTTTTATCTGTAGGTTCCATGAAGACTCATTTTATTATATCATTTTTATGAATAGCTTTTACATCCACAATATAATCTTATCATAGTTAATACTGGAAGTGGATTAAATTGTGGGTACAATTTTAGCAAATTATTCAAGTATGACAAACTTATAATGGTATCGAACATAATACAGAATATGAAATGCTTGCACTGTATGATAGATTTTATTGCCAAAGATAAATACATTTTAGATATTGCTATATATTTTTAACAAGCATAGCCTTGAACAGAAATGTATTTTAATATATACTCTACTTAAAAATGTAAAATTACTAATATGTATTTCAGTTCATCGTTCTGTGAGCAAGTGCTTTAGTTTTGCTATAGTTTATTATGATATTGCTTTAATATTGTAGATTCTATCCAGTTAAATGACTTAGATTGAAGTTTGGGTATAAACAAATATATGATCAGTGTATCATTTTGTTTAATCTATTACAACATTCTATATCTAATATTATATATAGACCAGACACTAGATGTGCTATGGTGGGTAGAAAGCTGAGACCAATCTAAAGTCGAAACTGCAGTCAGTAAGTGGGTTTCTAGTACTCTACCCCAATCCAACTCTATTTTCTAAAGGCTTTCTGAGAGCCATGGGTGTAGGAACTGGGGGGATAGGGGGACAAACCCCCCCCCCCCAGACTTGTGTATGTTCGTATGTATGTATATATAAGCTATTTTATGGCCTGTGTATACAATGAGCTGTATCCCCCCATAATTATTCTTGCATCTACACCCCTGCTGAGAGCACTACATATATCTAATGCTGAGTGGACTAGAGGCAAAATAGGTGGTACACTTCACATAATCAATAACGGCACTGGAGGTTTTGTTCATTGAGAAATTATTTGGGAAATCATGTCTTCCTGCCTGCTTGAAACTTATAGGGGTACTAAAGTTTTTGTTTTCTTTACCAAATAATATATATGTATACATTAATTACAAGCTTTTTTACAAGTCTATTTCAAGGAGCAGGAACTTAGGATAGAACAGGTCAGTTATTATTATTCTTTATTTGTAACGCGCCAGCATATTCCATAGCGATATACAAATGTACTCAATGCTTTCCACAAAGCACCTAGCAGGACTCACAAATTTAAAATCTAAAAAATGATTGAGGGAAGAGAGATTATGGAGTTAAAATGTGGTAAACTAAATAGGGCAAAGAGTGTGACATGAGAGCAATGTATTTTTTGGCCAAAACATATTTCTAATTTAATATAGAATAACCAGAACTCAAGCAACCAGGTTGTCATGCCACAAAATGGCACCTAGATTTCATCCACTGTACGTCTATTACTGGAAGCAGGCAGGCATGAGTGAATGAGCCAGTGCAGTGTTGGCGCCACATTCCCTGGGTTCAGCACCGCACCCTCCAGCCAAACGTTCCTGTTATAGTTTAGTGTATGTTACAGGAGTTCTGTAATGGTTTTCTTTCCTTTCCATTGGATAACCTAGTAATATCTGAAAGCGTTAATATCCCTTTAAGCACAATTTGAGCTGATTTAGAGTAGAGATGAATAAAAAAGAAAACAATTTTGTAGCAGTCAAAGCAATAAAATATTATTTGTATTCAGTCTTTCCATAATCAAAAACTGGTTTGAAAAAGGAATAATGTGAATAATACATTATTTTAATCAGCCAAAAACTTCTCATCGTTTAGGTTCCATTACATTTTAAGCTTTTGTCTAAAATAGACCTGTATAAGATTTCAGAAAATTCAAACTGTGACTAATATTTGGGTTATAATTGCAACTGAGTAACAAAAATAGTTCTATTTTAGTTTTACTTTTATTAGATTCACTATTCTTTGCAATATGTTAATATTGTTTTTGCCTTGAACTTAACCCATGTATGGTTCGCGCGTTACAAATAAACAATAATAATGATTAGATCTACAGAAATTGCACAAAGCTTGAATTATGATGTCAAATTCCAAATTTCCATTGTTTATCATTGATGCATAACTTTATTTAAATAAATTATACATTTTATTGTAAGTAATTGGCTTGTGTTTATGTATAAAAGTTGACTGTTGTTTATTGCGTTAATATAAGCAAAGAAATGAACAACAAACATTATAAAAGAACATACTACTTTCCAAACGAGAAAGCGCAAGTGCTACAATGTTTTTACAAACTTAAAACAACAATCATCTATTTTTGGGCAGAGTGTCAAATATATGTGGTATGGATTTTAACAGTAAAATGTCTGTTTTAAACTGAAATTTAATTATCCATGAAAGCGTAAAATAAAGTCAAATGTGAAGCAAAACAGGTGTTCAGTAATCACCATTGCAGCAAAATGTATAAACATTTATGGAAATAAAACCGACAGGATAAACTAAACTTAAGAAGCGTATTTTATTTATATAACAGTGCAAGAAAAATGGCAAATTCTTGTTATGTATAAAAAATATATTACTAAGCATTGCAAGTGCATCTCATGTGCATCCCTTGATTTATTATGCACTCTTTCTTATGGCTCTCTCTGGATCACTACCTTGTCGTGGTGAAGGGGCTTGTGTACCTCGATAAAGCTGCGAGCTAAACCATGTAGGGCCACCCAAGATGGGCTGTTCATAGCAGACAAATCACGGTCACTGGAGAAGGAACTAACAACCCACTTCAGTATCTTTGCCATGAAAATCTTATGGATTAGCACAACCAGACACAAGATGTGCCTGCTGTGCTGCAGTCCATTGGGTCATGAAGAGTCAGATATGACTGAACAACAAAAACTATTTCCTATGGGAGAAAATTATACCACAGGTGAGAAGATGCTTAGCAGATTCCTCTCATGGTTTCACTGCAGATGAAAAACATACTGGGCTGGTCTAATCTGACATATTTAGTGGGGTTATTTTATTATAAGCAAATAAATTAATATATAATCATTTTAAACTTTATTTTTAAATTTAGATTTTATTAAAAAAGGTACATCTTGTAACTTTATTAGAATTAACTTTATCAGAAGAAGCTTGAATAAACTAAAGAAGCAGCTCTAACTATCTTTCTATTTGTCAATGGTGCTAGCGCTAAATTGAATTGTACCAGGTGACGGATATGAAAGTAATTGATTGGCTCATCCCACTCATATATAGAGACAGGAAGCTAGTGGATGGAAGTTGAAGCCAATAGGATACCAGTCTATCAGTTTAGACTGTACATTTGTGAGTTTTCAATCTTGCAAAGTGCTTTGGGGAAAGCTCTCTGGACACTGGATTCTAAGCTCAAAGACAGGGCCCTCCATCCTTTGCAATGTGTTAATATTGCTATTGTTTTTTGCCTTGAACTTAACTCATATAAAGGGCTTTTGAATATGTTGGCATGTTACAAAAAAATAATAATAATCAGCTTCTTTAACAATATTTGTAAAAACTTTTTTAATGCAAAGTTAATGTTTTAAAATACATTGTAAATAATTAATTAGCTTAGAATATTAAAACCCGATCAGTGTGTTTAATATGTCAAATTCTTGACCTCAGAATAGGCTTGACTAGCATAATTTGGTTCCCTTACTGTATTATACTCTACCACTTCTGACGTGGACCTATTATATGTTTACAGAACCATTTCTGCAAAGGAATGTTGCACTATGTTACTTTATGGCATAGTTATGCAAAATGTTATAAATAGAGAGAAAATGTCAGAACCAATATAACGAAGAGTAGTTGCATAACTGAACAGTTCTTGATAATGTGTTGTTTAGTAAACTAATGTATAGTTTGCATTGTCAGGGCATTTATAAAGTGTGGTAATTTTGTGAAAGAGGACACAAAGAAACATTTATATATCAAAAAATATAGTTTGCCTCTTTATATTATTATTATTATTATTATTAAGTTTTATTTGTAATGCGCCAACATATCCCGTATCGCTGTACAGGGCATAAGAACAAGGAAAGAAACAATATTAGTAAATTGCAGAAAATGGAGGGCCCTGTTTTGAGCTTAGAATCTTATAGAAAGTGCTTTTTTCCAAAGCACCCTACAAGATTTGAAACTTGCTACTTACATTCTAAAGGGAATGGAAGAGGCAGAAACCTGGGGAAGAACTGATAAGGAATAGCAAGGGTCAGGAAGAAAGTGACAGTTAGCTAGGTAGGAAGGTATGCAAAGTTAGAAAGGTGTATCATTTATTGGTAGAGGGAAGGGATCTGATAGGAAGTCATATGAGGTCATATACCGAAGACAAGAGGACATAGAGGAAATGTATGAAACTGATATAGATCTGATTTAATACTTTAAACTAAAAAACAATAGGATACATGATTGGCTTAGGTGGGAAACCAATGCTTATTCTATCACCATGCAGTCTGTTCTGCAGATGGATAACCAAATAATAATATTTGGGAGTAGCAAAAAAGCATATGTTGATCTCTGATGAGCCAAATTTGACTGTAGAGCCATATGTATATGTTGACCTCTTTAAAATGTGACCGTTTTTTTAGCATTTAATTTTTACTGTTGCATGTGCAGTATGTATATTTAATTGTACATCTGTACTGTATTTGTTCAATTTTTGTTAGATACATAAAGATAAATAGCATGTTTATCCCTCAGTTCAATCTTCTGCCCTGAACTTCCTAAACATGACTTACTTCTATCTTCTAGTTAATTTGGACCGGCTAAATGATGATGTCAAGCGCTACAGCTGCTCACCAAGAAATCACACTGTCAACTTAAGAGAAGAGTTAAAAATTACAAATGCTGTATTTTTTCCGCGCTGCCTACTTGTTAAGCGTTGTGGAGGAAACTGTGGCTGTGGCTCTACAAACTGGAAATCCTGCACATGTACATCTGGAAAAACAGTCAAGAAATACCATGAGGTATGATCCATAGAATATAATGACCAATGTTGTTTTTCTTATTCAGGACATACATTTATTTTCCACTACATATAAGAACCCAGTTATTGCCTAAATGAAAAGTATACACACACACATATATATATATATATATATATATATATATATATATATATATATCTAGTAAATAATGAGTACATTTGTGTTCAAATTTGAACTTCTAAAACAAGCTTAAAAACCTGTTTCCTGCTCAGAATTCAGAGAAAAACAGTTATTACACTGCATTCTGTGAACCTGGGCAGGGACATGCATGTACCCACAAAGGTTTCGCTCTTTAATCCAATACCATTTCAAACTTGACTCCTTTAAGGCATATGCCTGCTGTATTTCACTTTCGGAGCAGCCAAAACTACATCAATATATACATAACACAATATATCCTGCAAAAGCTACACATATATATCGAAATGACTATGCTATACAGCATTAAAGTTGGTCCAGTGGTTAAGACTCCGTGCTTTCACCACTGCAACCTGAGTTTGATAACAGTCAGGGAGACAAGAGGTCACACCACCCTGAAGAAAAGCAGGGTTGGGCCTGGTCAGTACTTGGATGGGAGACCACGCAGGAATACCAGGAGCTGTATGCAGTGACCCAATGGAGAAGGAACTGACAACCAAATACAGTATCTCTGCCATGAAAACCAAGTGGATCAGCATGGTGTGTTGGGGTCCATGAGGTCACAGAGTGACACGACTGAATGATGCAAACACACACACAGCATTAAAGTATGGTAATGTGCCTTTAGTTGAAAAGGATGTTTTTATTGACATATACCTAAAATTTCCAGAAAATTATACTGCAGATTCTTATTCTTTCCTGTTTTTTTTTTCCAATCCATAGCAATCCCTCATTTTGCAACATCATTTACCTCGCTTTTATAGGTGCTTGACTTTATTAGCTTTGTAATATTGATTTCTCATTCATTAATTCTGCTGAATAGCTTATCTAAACGAGCAGTGCATTGTTAGCAGTTGCAGTGGACATAAATAATGGTGTAGCGCTGGACTGAGTTTACCATTATTGTATATACGGTTGGTAATAACTAATCTCTATTAAGGTATTTAAAGTGACAGCATTCTAATTTAATGTAATCTTAAAGGAAATACCACATTCTTTTAAGGGACTACTGAGATATTATATTTCTACAAATTACATACATTTCATAATGTTAAAAGTTGTATTTTTTATATGCAATTATTTACTACTGCAGGCTTTCAGTTTCTTTGCTGAGCATGCTCCTTGCAGTCTCTGTTTCAAAAGGTGTGCCTTTGTAAAGAAATCAGCGTTCTATTTTATCCAATGAGCAGAGGAACTTCCTGTTTATTCAAACTATCCTCCCATCTCAGGAAGGAGATCATATAAAAAGTGATAAATTAGAAAATGTATATTTTTTGTGTACTTGTGCAGTGATTAGTGGGCAGGTGAGTAGTAAGAACCTAATAAAAACAGGGGAAGGAGCAAACTTGTGAGCTTGCAAACAACTCTAGTATAAGTACAGTTCTAGTATAAGTGTAGGAGTTTAAATAAAAGGAGGGAGTTCAAAGAAAAATGGAGCACATTGTAGTGCTGTATACACTTTATTCTTCCCCACTGTATTTAGTAATTATGTCTCAGTCCAGTGACAACCTCACTCAGTGCACATCCTGTCACATGTATGAACTTCTGAACCAGACTCCATACCATCTCTGGCAGGTGTGAGCATGTCGCCTGTCTTGAAGCTCAAATTGGAGAACTAGAGAGAAGAATTGCAGCACATAGTGATATTGCTCAACTGGAAAAGGAGTTGGTGCTCACTGAGCACAGTTTAGCTGGGCTTAGCATTGCCATTCCTGAATCAATATTATTTGTGATGACTAAATCCAAGATAGCCTCATTTCTAGTAGGTTCTTGTATAACCTGGGCCACATAATGATCCCTTTCTGTACTCAATCACAACACAGTCTCATTTAAGATTGAATAAAAAAAAACTAATCTGTAAATTACAAACTATAGACTGGGACAGAGAACTGACAGGTAAAAATATTGAACATAAATGGACAACGTTCAAATCCTTACTAAATATACATACTTATGACCATATAACATGAGGAAATAAAAGTAGAAGAAGAAAATCATAACCCATGTGGCTTAACAATGACTTAAAGATGAAGATGAGGAGTAAAAAACAGGAATTTAAATTTTACAAAACAGAGGGGACAGAGGCTGCTGTACGTACAAGTACAATGAAGTCAACAAGGCTTGCAAAGGAGCTATTAGACTGGCTAAAATTGAAAATGAAGTTAGTTGCAAAGACGAGTAAGACTAAAATATTTGTAAAATATATTAATGATAAGATGGCCATGAAGGAAGCTATAGGAACATTACAATATGACACAGGCAGTCTTAAAACAAGGAAACCAGGAAAAGGCAGATGAGCTAAATAGGTTATTTCCTTCGGTATACACAAGGGAGGTACCAGTGGTTGGGACACTGCTACATAATGGGGCTACACTACTTTCACCAAATAACTAGTTAACGCAGGAAGATGTTGTAAAAAATAAATGTTAATAAGCCCCAGGTCCTGATGCAATACATCCACGGGTACTGAGGGAACTGGGTTCTGTAATAGCCAAACCATTATATCTAACTTTTGAAGATTCACTCAACACAGTCTCTACCAGATGACTGGAGAAAAGCAGAGGTGATACCTATATTTAAGAAGGGAGCAAGAACAAATCCAGGAAATTATAGACTTGTAAGTCTCACTTCTGTAGTGGGAAGACTTTTAGAAGGTTTAATAAGGGATAGTATACAAGATTGTGTCTATTTAAACAAGGTTATAAGTAGGAATCAACACAGATTTATGAAGCATAGGTCATGCCAAACAAACCTAATTAGTTTCTATGAAGAGGTTATT
This sequence comes from Discoglossus pictus, assembly GCA_027410445.1. Lineage (NCBI taxonomy): Eukaryota > Metazoa > Chordata > Amphibia > Anura > Alytidae > Discoglossus > Discoglossus pictus. Next base: position 434,479,660 of record CM050164.1, read on the forward strand.
AGGAACTTGGATCAAGGCTACTCAGTGGATGTAGTCTTTTTGGATTTTGCAAAAGCTTTTGATACAGTGCCACATGGGACAGTATACAAGAATATGTAGATTTGAACAAGGTCATAAGTAGGAGTCAACACGGATTTATGAAAGATAGGTCATGTCAGACCAATCTAATAAATCCAGGAAATTATAGACTTGTAAGTCTCACTTCTGTAGTTAGAAAGCTTTTAGAAGGTTTAATAAGGGATAGTAAACAAGATTATAAGTAGGAATCAACACAGATGTATGATGGATAGGTCATGCCAAACAAACCTAATTAGTTTCTATGAGGAGGTAAGTAGGAATTTGGATCAGAGCAACTCAGTGGATGTAGTTTTTATTTATTTTGCAAAGACTTTTGATACAGTGCCACATGGGAGACTATTGAGCAAACTAAGGGATACAGGAATTGCAGTAAATATCTGCTCATGGATTGAGAGCTGGCTAAAAGACAGGAAACAAAGGGTTGTGGTAAATGGAACATACTCCGATTGCAATAATGTAATAAGTGGGGTTCCTCAGGGTTCAGTATTAGGTCCTCTCCTTTTTAACATATTTATTAATGACTTAGAAGTAGGACTGGAAAGTAGTGTTTCCATTTTTGCTGATGACACAGAGTTGTGCAAGGTAATTAAATCAGATAATGATGTACTTTCCCTCCAAAGGGATTTGCATAAATTAGAGGAATGGACGACTAAATGGCAGATGAGATTTAATATGAATAAATGTAAAGTTATGCATCTGGGAAGGAAAAATAGCCAAGCAATTTATAATCTTAATGAAGCAAATGTAGGGGTATCAGATATTGAAAGGGATTTTGGAGTACTTGTGGACAACCACCTAGGTAACAGTGCTCAATGCCAAGCAACATCTGCAAAGACAAGTAAAATGTTAGTATGTATTAAGAAGTGTATAGAAGCAAGGGAAGGAAATATAATTCTGCCACTATACAAATCTCTAGTACGCCCTCATTTGGAATATGGAGTACATTTTGGGCACCACTTCATAAAAAGGACATTTTAGAGCTGGAAAAAGTACAGAGAATGGCAACAAAACTAATAAGGGGAATGGAGGGCCTAAGTTATGAAAATTGACTAACGAAATTAACTTATTTTCGCTCGAAAAAAAGTGTCTAAGAGGAGATATGATGACCTTATATAAATACATCCAGGGTCAATACAAGGATTTGTCAAGTGAGCTTTTTGTGCCAAGATGTTTTCAGCTGACAAGAGGATTAGAAGTTAAAAGAGTTTATCTTAAAGAAAGAAAATGGTTTATCACAGTAAGGGTGGTTAATCTGTGCAATTCTCTACCAAAGAAGGTGGTGACACCGGATTCGATAGATAACTTTAAAAGGTGTACTGGATATATTCTTAAATAAAAGGGCATTCAGGATTATCCTGGATAATTAGAGAGGGTGTATTGATCCAGGGAGGAGTCCTATCAGCAGTATCTGGAGTCAGGTAGGAATTTTATATTTTTTTCCCCTCTTAAGACAATTGGCAAAGTTTCACCGTTTTTTTTTTCTGTTTGCCTTCCTCTGGATTAATTAACAATTAATCTGCATATTGCAGATCAGAGGAGATCTAAAAAGGTTGAACTTGATGGATTAAAATTATTTTTTTAACCCCAATTACTATGTAACTATGTGAGATCCACGTGCATCTGGTTAGTAACTCCCCCATTATATACTGTATTTGCGTCGCTAAGTTGTGTCCGATTCTCTGTGACCTCATGGACTGCAACACATCATGCTGATCTACTTGGTATTTATGGCAGAGATACAGGAGGGGGTTGCAGTTCCTTCTCCAATGGGCCACAGCATACAGCTCCTTATATTCCTAGGTGGTCTCCCATCCAAGTACTGACCAGGCCCAACCCTGCTTGCCTTCAGGGTGGTGTAGCCTCTTGGTTCTGTGACTGAGATCAAACCCAAGTCGCAGTGGTGAAAGCACCGAATCCTAACCCCTGGACCAACAGGGAACCCTAATTATATACTACATGATAGTAATAACAAATACTTTATCAATTGATTGTCATTAAAATATGTATTTTTCTACCCAAAATTAGTATTGATATTAGCAATATGTAGCTGTCAGTCAGCCTGTCTGATCCACCAACAGAACAAAATTATAATCTTTGGTTAATGAGATATCATTGCCTCAATTAGTGATTAGCCCCAGAGTTATTTTGTCCATTGTTTCCCTGCAGCCTGCTGCACAGAAATAGACTAGGCATGCTCAGACCCAGGTGACTGCATGGAAGACTATATGCAAAATGCCTCTGGGGCTAATCAAGTAATTAAGGCAAATATGTCTCATTAACCAAGGATTAAAATCTTGTTTTATAGGTGGATCAAACCAGCTGACTGACCGTAAAATATCTTAAGCTTCAATGTTAATTCATTTGTAGGAATATGTGATTTTTGTATTAACGTTCAGCTGATAAAGTACTTGTTATTACCTGTAGTTGTACATTATACCATATTTAGAACCTCCACTATGTCACCTTAAATGTGGGACTTTTAAATAAAAAATAATGTTGTCCTCCAAGACCTCTCTCTTTTGAAAGAAAAAGGTACTTTCATTCGAAGAGGGAGATCCCCACTACTACCACTGCATTGATTATAAGCCACAAGCATTTCCACACTTTGAATGACCATCATCACTTTCCCTGTACAGGAGGTCCCCGGGTTACAGACCACCCAACAGACGACCTGTACTTAAGAACGGGCTCCCAAGGATATTTGTATGAGTTTGTTTTTATGTTCTGCTGGTTTAAATAAAAAAAAAGAGCACAATAGTTTATGTAACTTATAATTACCGTACAGGGTTAATATTATTATTGTTATTATTATTATCACTATAATAGTTGTTGATCTTAGGAATGTTGGGGGCGTTTGCGATGTTGGTCCGCAACTGCTCGCAGTTGAAGCACAGGCCTCATTGCAGGGCTTGCGATGAGCGCCATAGGCTTAGGCTGCTATGAGCGCCAAATCACGTAAAACGAGTGAACCCTGCAACTGCAATTGAGTATCCCGTAGGACTTATGACGGAAGCACTTAAAACGCCCGAACCATGCAGAGACCACAATTATGCCTCAAATTCACTTACACACAGCACAGGGGGAGAGCCAGGGAGCCTGTGAGTGAGGTTGCAAGTTCAGTTGAGGCATATTTGCAGTTTTTTCATGGCGGCCGAAAAATCTTGAAAACAAAAGAAAACGAGGCTGAAGGCAATAACACTTAACGCAAGCCAGTAACACTTAACGCAAGCCAGTATCATTTAACCCAAGGCAGTAACCGATAATCCAAGGCAGTAACACTCAAATCCTCACATTGTGTGGCAAACAGCATTGCCACGTTTACAACTTTATTCCTGTCATTTTTGACAGGCAATTTCCTAGTAGTATTATAGTATTACACTGTAATATTATTACTACATTTGAGCCATTATAGTATTGTTATTACTATTCCTATTATTCATCAGTCATCTGAGTTACATACAAATCCGATCTGAAGTCGTTCTCAGGAATGTATCTTGTCAGTAACCCGGGCACCACCAAATCAACATTGAACTATTTCTTATGGCTAACAGCCCTTCACACTTATCTTAGTCACTTGAGATGCTTAGTAAATACCCCTATTATCCTTTTTAAAAAAACAATTATTCAATCATGCAAATATAAATTGTAATTTGCTAGTATATAATCCAGAAATATACATGTAAAACAACTTTTTAGTGGAAAAAAGGTATTTCCACACAAAACAAAACTATTATATAAGGCAATACCAAAAATTGGGGGAATTTACTAAGCATCCTCAAGTGCATCTAATGTGCATCCCTTGATTTGCTATGTACTATTTCTTATGAGACCACAGGTCTGCGCATCTCATCACAAGATGCTGAGTAAATTCACAACATGAAAAATAGACATACTGTATGTTTAGGTGTATTGAAAAAATTAAATAAATATCATTCTTACTGATTATGAATATTCCAGCATGTGGAAATCAAAAACATTATTTTCATTTAAAGAAGCCTGCATACTTCAAAGCTCTAAAGGTGTTTAAATATATTTTAGTGTTAAATGCTTTTTTCAGCAGTTGAGGTTAAGCGATTAAATCAATTACATTTTCCAACTCAAGAGAATGATGTTCAAGGGAGAACCAGTTGGCTTATCTATAAATTCAGCCCTCATGTCTCAAAGGTACAAAAATTAAATACTTTGCATAAATCAATTAGAGAAAGCTAAAAGCTATCTACTTTGATTGCAAAATTATTATTTTTTCCGTTAATCAAAAGTTTTACTGTAAAATTAAAAGTTATAATATTAGTTTAACTTATACCTGGCTCATTTATTCCAAGCTACTGCAATAAAATATCATACGTGATCGTAAAAATTGAATACTTTTTAATTTGTCTACATCTGTAAAATATTAAATAACTAGTCATTTACCCGTCATAAATGACAGTATAATATTAACGGTGCACGTTGCTAAGCCATTTTCCAGTGCTTTGCCAATGCCACCTTTTTCTGACCCTGGAAATGGTCCTCCAAAAATAAAACTTGTTGCTCTAAAAAAAAAATACTAAAGGAGCTTCTCCTGTGAGGAGCTCCGCCGCCACAAATGGCTTTTTCTGCACTTTTGCAGCTTAAATAGTAATGTTTGTGCATTCTGATTGGCTGAAATATGTGCAAATCATATTTTAGCCAGCCAGAATATTTTTTTCTGAAGTCACCCTGCTCTTTTGGCGTGGGAAGATTAATTGATCCAATCAGAATGATTAGAAAGACAGACCTTATTAATGATAGGTACAATCAGCATGGATAGGTCTAGGGCAGAAGAGTGGGGACTTTAGCAGCATCAGGGCTGCAATCAAACAGTTCCCTTTAGGTGGGTTTTGTTCAACTTGTGAATTTGATCCCTACGTTATATGGGCAAAAAAGGTTCCTGCAGTTGCAAGCTGCCTTTTTTGCACAAATATGGTAGGGATTTTGATCAAGACCATTGTACGTCCCATTGAACAAATAGACAAGGAGTTTTGAGGCTTAGTTTTTCCAAATGTGGAAATTGTTATGTGCTGTAGGTCACAAGACTACAAACTCATTGCCATTGTTGGTTTGTAGAGTGTTTCTAAACATTTGAATCTCGGAGAGTCTGTTAAAAGTGACATTGATACAATTGGCAACAAGAAGTTAATTTTCCAAGGAAAAAAATACAATACAATGCTGAAGGAGTTGTTGGAACCCAGCTGAACCGTTTCAAATTCTACAAAGATATTGCAATAATTAATAAATGTCCAGTATTTCCAGTAGTAACATACAGATGTGAGAGCTGGACCATAAAGAAGTCTGAGCGCCATAGAATTGGTGCTTTTGAATTGTGGTGTTGGAGAAAACTGCTTAGAGTCCCTTGAACTGCAAGAAGATCCAATAAATCAATACTACAGGAAATCAAGACAAACTGTTCACTGGAAGGTTTGATAATAAGGCTAAAGCTTAAATATTTTGGCCATATAATGAGAAGACATGACTCCCTAGAGAAGACTATGATGTTGGTAAAGACTGAAGGCATAGCAGAGGACGAGATGGATAGATGGCGTCATTAAATCGATGAACATGTGCTTGATTAAGCTTAGAGGGGCAGTGGTTGACAAATGTTCCTGGGATGCTGTGCTAAATAGGGTCACAGAGAAACAGACACATATATATATATATATATATATATATATGTGTATATACACAAAGACATTATTATACAATATTTCATGGCCTCATATGGTAATAGAATTAAAATAGCTATTTAGGAAAATGTAGCAGCTTTGTTATGAAATGGATCAGAAGCAAATTGTGCGGTCAAAAAGGAGTCAGTGGTATCAATAGGAGGATGTTGATGGAGATTATTTACACTTGAAATGATACAAGGATACTTAAGTATACATGATAAGATGCAAGAGGAAGAAAAGTGTACACAAACTGAATAAGGTTGGGCAGAAAGTAATAATTAATTTTGGTCTCCAGTGCTAATCCTCACATTTAATGATTTGTCATGTTATATAGATATTGTAACAGTTATAAACCAACAGTCATATATGTCACCAATATATTTAAACAAAAGAGACGCAAGGAAGCACCATTACATTATGAAATTAATTACCGCATTTTTTTAAATAGTTTTTTTTTTAATAACTAAATACTAGCCAATAACTAAATAAACAGCGTGTTAGAGGGTCCCTGTGGTCATATGGCTTCTGTTCAAGTAAACATGAAAGTGGGCAAAATGTTATTATAGAAAGCAAAGAAATGTAATTTAATGTGTACATGTTGCAACTTATATATGCAATTATAACTTATATATGCAATTATTCTTTGCTGCAGGCTTTCAATCTTTCTTCCCTGCTGCTGTTACTCCCTGCGGTAAACTAACAATCTTCCCATTAGTGCTGCTGCAAGCACTGACAGTACTTACTTCCACATTCCCACTGTGCATATACAAACTTCCTGTGTATTCAAAGTCTCCTCCCATCAAATTGAGTTACTCAAAGCACCACTTTAAATCGTTTTTTTTAAAATATTTTCTTAGAAAACTTTGCTCAACTTTATAATCGCCCTCTGAACAAAGCGGGTGCTTTTGAATGTGATAGTAAAGTAAACAGACCACTATATTAAATACAAATTTAAGTTTCATGGTTTATGAATGTATCTGATAGAGGAGAATCAGTAGCGTATGTAACATGTTTTTTGCAAGAAAAAATCCAAAAATAAACACTATTACACTTACCATAAAGTTTGCTAAATCTCTTGATTTTCAGTTGATTTCCAGAGTTAAAACCCTAGAAATACCTACTAAAATTAGCTTAAAATGCATAATTAATTTTGACCAATCAAAGTCGGCTAAGACATTGTATCAATCATGATGGCAGTTTGTGTAGCAAGGAATCATAGAATTTGTAGTCCCCTGCACACAGAAGCAAGTAAGAGCTCAATCAGCTCTGTAGATCTCTGCATCGAGCTGCTTCTAGCTTGAAGGTTAGTAAAGGGTTAAAATCCATAATGAAATACAGTGTTTCTATTGGGAGGTACACTGTGCATGTGTAAGCAGTTCTGGGGGTGTGGAAAACAAGTTTTATTTTTAAATAAAATAAATCTGTATGTGTATAGAATGACTCAATGTAATGTGTGTTTCTGATATAAGCAGCATGTGTTAGATTAGAAGAAGTTACAAACAGGGAGACTTCCATATACCTTTAACAAGTCTCCCAATGATATAAGCTAAATTAATTCAAATATGAATGGGATATGCAAAAGATTTTCTGAGTATAGAAGAAGAGTGATGATAATATATTGAATAAATCCATAAAGTTTCATTAAGAAGGCCAAGCATAGTTTTCTATATTTCTTTCGGAAATCCTACAAATAAACAAATTCTTTTGTCAATATCATTTTCAGCTTCATACAAAACCCAAAGGAGACTTGAAATTTATTCCAAAGAATCTGCTAAATCTATTTAATTTTATAGTCCAGCAGATATTATTCTGCAATATAAAAACATTTGCATACACAGTTGGATTTCTTGAAAACTTACAGTGACATTTTCTCTAAGGATAAATAAACATTCTCCTCAATATGGACAAAGAAATGTAAACGAACTGCCAATAGACTTGCATCTGGAGACCAGAAGCTGGAGGATTTATTTGTGTCTGTGCAATACAATAAATCATGAAATTCTCTGTTCCATTGGATATTAAATTCTTCCTGCATTCCACAATGAGAGCCGCGCTGTGGGAATAACCAATTTACACAAAGTAAAAATCACCTGCTTCTCGGAACAGCATATTTGGGAGAAACCTAGTTTACAGAATAGATAAAACTAGGGAAGAGAACTTGGGATGGAGGTGCCAATATATTAATGCTTGTTTATAATACCAATATAAAGTAAGTGGAATAACACAAGAGTGCATTGGGTGGATATAACCACATCAAAACCCAATGGAAAAACACCACTAGAGTCATTCCCAGGGCTAGCCCAAATTAGGGAGGTTGCTTAACATGATGACGTTTCAAATATGGTATCATTGTAAAGAAGTTTTTTTATGCCAGTTAAACTTTCTGATCCACCCAGAAAACAAAGAGATAAATATCTTGTTAATGGGAGAGCACTAAACAAATATTATCAAACCTGGTGCACAAGGACTTATTATTAATTAGTAAGTTGCCCCTCATAAATGACGGTATTATATGTTATGTTCAATTTCTGTTCTGTCTCTCTCTGTGCTGTCTTCCTTTGTGTTCCATCTCCCTCTCTCTGTGTGCACTCTTCCTCTCTATGTGCACCCTTTTGTGCGCCCTCTCTCTCTCTCTCTGTGAGCACTCTGTCTCTCTCCTCGTGCTGTGTCTCTCTCTCTCTCTCTCTGCATCCTCTCTTTGTTTGTGTGCTCTCTCTGTCCTCCCTCTCTTTGTGTGTGTGCTCTCTCTGTGCCCTCTCTCTGTGCTCCTTGTGCTCCTAATCTCTCTCCGCCTCCTTCCTCTCATCTCTGCCACTCTCTCACTGCCTACTCTCTCTGCTTCCCTCTCTCTCTCTCTATCTCTCCCTTCCTCCCTCTCCCCTCTCTATCTCCCCTTTCTCTCTCCCTCTCTGACCCTCTCTTTCTCTCTCTCCCTCTCCCCCCTCCATTTATCTCTCCCTCCCTCTCTCACCCTACCTCTCTGCTTGCGTGGATATTCTTAGTCCTGATGCCCGAGATTGGCCGAAGTTTGTGAGTAACTCTTGCGCAGAACGCATCTCGCAGGCGTTACTCACACTCTGCTAATTATTATGGGTGATATAGATGATTGTATACCAAACTGACACATTAGGATAAAGTGTCAGTGCAACCCTATATAATTCAATACATACTTAAACTAGCAAAAACCTATTATCTTTTTTGGCTAGTTTATTAATGGAAGAGCACAGCTGATAATTGCAAATGAAATATTCAACTCTGAATCTATTGTCTTCAGTGCAGTCCATTTACAAAACAAAAGTTTTGGCATGCTCACACTTATATATGGAACCTTTGCTGTGTCACTTTAATAGGCCTATTTAATGAAAGCACTTCCACAAAACTGTGATAAAACATAACTTTTAATATGACATAGGATTTAGTAACTTATGAAAACACAACTATTTGCAACAGTTACAGAGCGATTCAATTGAAATTGTCTGCAGTTACCTGGCCGAAAGCCTAATCTGTAAACCATACACCCGTAAGTAGTATTTCACAGCATGATCATGATCAATTAAGAAAGGCCATAACTACCGATTTAGAAACATCCATTAGTAAATGAGACTGTCATCATGACGTCAGTAAAACATGGAGGTTAAACATCAATCAAATATCGTTTAGAAGTCCGATATGCGATCAGACTCACAATCCGGCAATGTCCAAAATAATAGAAATTAATGGCGATACTGTTCGAGTCCATGTGGGTGGCCGATATATATTAACTCCTTGAGTCTCGAGATTGATATAACACAGTTTGCGAGCTCGAGACTGTTGTGCAATTCATTCTAATGTATATCATGGCTTTCCCGTCTTTTAAAGTGCAGTACGGATTTTTTATTTGCATTTATAGTGCTACGAACAGGTGTTTAACCCTCTTGCGGGTCCTATCTGGTAGTCATAGGATTTTCTTCTATATTTACCATTTACAGGTGTGAAAACATTTGCGGCCTTGAGGAATTGTAGCAATTGAGTAGCAATTTGTGATTGTAACATTTCCAGGCTTGAAAGATCAAAGGCTTTGGGCCTCAGTCAATTGCGATTGGGCCAACTGAATAGGGCTCTATATAACCACAGAGCATATTTTGTTACAGAAGTTTTTAGTTAGTGAAGACCTTGCTATTGGATAGAAGTCCACTAACTACAAATTTCTGTAAAAAAATATGCTCTGTGCTTATATGGAGCCCTATTCAAATGGCCAAATCGCAATTGAATGAGACCCTTAGATGGGTCGGAGTTACAATTGCAACAATGGAAAAATGGTAGCAAGACCACAGGAGCATAGCCTAGTGTCTATAGTAAGTCTCATCTGTCATTCACCTTTTGAGAGATAATTTTAAGGACATTTCTTTTTTAATAAACTCATTATTATTGAGATTTGACCACATTTTTAGCATTCTTATCCTTTCCTGTATTTCCTGCAATGTTACAGACTGTTTTTAATCAGTAACAACTAGTGATGTCCCGAACAGTTCGCCGGAGAACTATTTGCAGCGATTTGCGCATGTTTGCGTCCGCCGCGAACGGCGAACACATGCGCTTTTCGGTTCTCCCCCTATACTTTATCATTGAGGAAACTTTGAACATCATTTATTTTATTTTATAATTTTTTTTGTGTAATCTATGCCTGCCTGTCAGCGTGTGTGTGTGACAGGCTAACACCTAACAGCTTATATTGTGCTTATTTTCACTACTCATACCTAGTGGTGTAACATACATTGAAAACAACCATTTTTTTCCTGTAAAGTTGCCTGCCTGTGTCAGGCTCACAGCCTATATTGTGCTCAGTGACATAAAACAACACTTTTTTTGACTGTAATAGACTAAATAGCAATTGCCTGCCTACAGGTGTATGTGTGAAGCCTATTGCATCTACTCTGCCAACTTTTGCCAGTGCACAGTGACACTCATATCTGGTGGCACCTTAGATTGCACACGCAGTGCCCCAAATTTGAAGTGGGAGGACCGACCAAGCATCTTTTTCCATCTCCTGCTTCCAAAAATCCATGCCATATACACGTCCCCTGATAGTGGACGTAACAGGGATTAAACCGATAGTAATAGTACTACTTAACAGTACACACCTTATAATAACGCAGACAGCGGCAACGCGTATAATCTTCCATGCTGTGCAGTGGAAGCCCCCAGACTCTGACCTGTGTATAATCTTCCATGCTGGGACATGGCTAGCTTGGTATCCAACCATGTGCAAATGGGGAGTTTGCGGTTGTGCAAAGGGACTGTTTGCGGTTGTTTGCGGTGCATTAAACAGGGAGATTGGTCTGTTACTGTGAAGCGGGTGTAACCCTTACACTACCTGATCGATACAGCATGTTATTCCAAACAATTTAGGAATGTTAGGTGATTTATGCCCTTTATGGCTTAAAACCAGACTCTGCATCAACTATGTAATTTTCCGTGGGAGTTTTGCCATGGATCCCTCTCCGGCATGCCACAGTCCAGGTGTTAGTCCCCTTGAAACAACTTTCCTATCACTATTGTGGCCAGAAAGAGTCCCTGTGGGTTTTGAAATTCGCCTGCCCATTGAAGTCTATGGCGGTTCGCCGTGTTCGCCCGTTCGCGAACATTTGATGGAAGTTCGGGTTCGCTGTTCGCGAACCGAAAATTTGATGTTCGCGACATCACTAGTAACAACTAGTCAATTGGTTCTGTATATGATCATAGGAAAAATGGGTAACACAACCTTTATATGTATTAATATATTATATGCAATTATTCTTTGCTGCATAGCTCCATTTTGATTTCTTTCCTACCGCTGCCTGTTACTTTCTCAGGTGAGTGTGTCCTTTTCAACTAACAAATTTCTGTTTAGTTCTGCTGAAAGCATTGGCAGGTGTAACTGCCACATTCCCTTTTTGCAGACAGACACTTCCTATATTCAAAGTCTCCTCCTTTCTCAGGAAACTGATCTGCTGAAGACAAAATGGTAGATTCCACAGCAGCATAATTGCATAAAACAGATAATATATTAGACGCTGTATTATTATTTTCCATTTTAAAAACACATTACATATTTTAAGTGAAGTTCTTCAACATAGTACATTTTATAATTTTAAAGAAATGTCCTACAGACAGAAATAAATATTAAGATCTCACTTAAAGTCTAACAGGTTAACACATAATAACAACGTAACATTTTAATATTAAACATAGCATAATAATACATTATTCATTCAGTTATATAAGTACATTGTATATTATATTTAATGCAACATTTACTCATGGAAAACCCTCTTTCTTTAATCTTGGAATGCACAATCTGTGGCTATAATTACTATTTCTGCAAGGAGAAAGAAGGTATTTTATTGCATAAAAAGGCAACTGTAATGCACATTTATATTTCCTTTACAGTATTGCAGAAATATGCAGACACCTAAATATAAAACTATTTTATATACAAAAGGCAAGACTTAAATCTTTGAATATCAGCACTGTGATCAGCCAGTCAAGCTGTCCAATTTGCACTTTGTTCAAACACTCCTCTCCTGTCTTGTCTAGAAAAAGTGTTTGCCAATTCATTTTTCTCCTCTTATCAGCAAAGCCCATATACCATGCTCATGTTTTTTAATATAAAACACTGGGAAAATCCCAAAGCTGTCAGAGGGCTTGTTAACTTAAATGCTGTCCAAATCTCTGCTCTTATCCAGAGCGCAGAATTACTTTCCTGGAAGAAATACAATTTCAACCTAAGAATGATCCAGTCACTTTGTCAATCATTTCATTTTGCCCTGGTTTTAATAAAATGTATAAATATGTATAAAAACGAAAAATATACAGTACAGTAAATATATATATAATAGGAAATTGCCCATCAAAAATGACATGAGTAAAACTGTAAGGCTAGCAATGCTGCCACAGAATGCGCGGCTATGGGCCCTCTGAGCACCTTTGGCACTCATTGCAAGCCTCTCCCCCTGTGTAGTTTATAGGCCTCGCGCTTGAGTGTTACTGTCTTGGGTTGTGTTACTGGCTTTCGTTAAGTCTTACTGCTTAGGGCTGTTTTTTACGTCCTGTGGGCTAGATTTACGTCCTTGGGCCTCCGTTTCGTTTTTTTGTCTGCCGTTTTATTTCTCCCATAGGCGATTTTTTATCGTGAAAAACGGCAAATATGCCTCAAATTAACTTGTAACCTGACTCACAGACACCCTGCCTCTCCCACTGTGGTGTGTTCTAGTGTGTAAGTTAATTTGAGGCATATTTGTTGTGTTTTTCATGTCTTTTTAGTTTAAGTCCCATGTGGTCGACGGCTCGCCCCGTTTGCCGGGCCGCAACTATATATATTTATTTATAGTAAATAAATAATACATTTGTGTTCACATCTAAAACAAGATAAAAATATGTTTCTTGCTCAGAATTCTGAGAAATACAACTATTGCACTGCACTCTGGGAACCTGGGCAGAGACATGCAAATGTGCCCACAAAGGCTTCACTCTTTAATCCAATACCATTTCAAACATGACTCCTTTTAGACATATGCCTCCCGTAATACACAGCTTGGATTATATATAACCAAAGAAACCCACCCACGGACAGCTGTTTCGAGGTTACTACCTCTCATCATTGTGGGGCCGGTTCCAAGCTTGTGTAATAGATTTTGTGGTGAGGTAATTTATGGTGGGCTTATGTGTGTATGTGTAAATCATATTTAAAGTATGTTGCACTAATATATAATTATGGAGATCACAAATCTCAAGAACAGTGAGTAGTGAGTATTCAAGGAATATTTATTGTGAAAAAATAATGAAAAAATGTAATATTATTGTTCCTTGTTTATATGTTGCCTGTACATTGTTATCTTGTATCCTTGTTATAATATGTTATAGAGGAAAAATGTTATATAGAACAGGAGAATATATGAGGAAAAGGGATTTTACGCACAGAGAACCCCTTTTACGCACACCCTTGTACTCAAGTTAAGATTGATCCCAATTAAATAAGGCATGAAGAATTAAGGTGAAAATGCTCTGCACATAAGCTGAACATTGCATCCTCACACATACAGGCCTTGATAAACAGCACCCAAGACAGAGGACTGCTCTTCAGGAGTCCTAAGCAAACACTGGAGATTAACATAGTTACATAGTTACATAGTAATTGAGGTTGAAAAAAGACTTTCAGTCCATCAAGTTCAACCTTTTAAGATCTCCTCTATTAACATCAGGGTCTTTTCACTAGCCGGCTATAGACACTTGTCATGTATCTTAGGCAGCTGGCAAGCTTATCTCTATAACAACCAAGGATGCAAGGCAGATGGAACTTAGTTCTGACATCACACACATACACAAAAGTACACACGGGTGTGGTATGGGATGGGAGGCTGAATGAATTGGAAGATTGAAAATACACATTCTGAGAATTGGTTGTTTAGCTATGGAGATAGAGTATAAATATGTTGGTTCTATAATTCAATAAATGTTCAGTTAAAGTTTCACATATCCACTGTGTTAGACTGTTATTGTGTTTGTATCCTGAATTGGGGAGTGGTCTTGTCGGAGGCCACTAGTAACCTGTATCCAGTATTCTCTGCCTGTACCTTTGGGCATTGTCCTCTTCAGAAGCCATCTTTTGTGCCACATAGAACAAGAACCACATGATTCTGCTGGGGTAGGTTTGAACTAGGTTCATATCCTGCCCCCTTGAAGAAGCAGTTCATGACAGTAAATATGGATGATATTATAATGTAACTATATTATTCAGTTTAGATACTCATTAGGCTTGAAACACTAAAAGTTAATGTGGTGGTAAATATGTTGGGGTGGCTGTTTTTCATACGGAACCTCTTCATGCTTTGTGGGATGTACTAAGTTATATCTTTTATGATTTCTTTGGCTCATTGCTGTCCACTAACCCATGAATAGTTGTGAGTGAGTTAGTATGCAACAAACCAGTTTTCCATATAATCTAAACTGTGAAACTCAACTTATGCCATCTCATTCTTGAGGTTGCCCCAATGCCCCAGTGATACATGTGTTTAAGTAACTAAGTTGTGTCCGACTCCCTGTGACCTCATGGACTGCAACACACCATGCTGATCCACTTGGTATTTATGGCAGAAATACTGGAGTGGGTTGCCAGTTCCTTCTCCAGTAGGTCCCAGCATACAGCTCCTGGTATTCCTGTGTGGTCTCCCATACAAGTACTGCTTGGCTTTAGAGTGGTGTGACCTCTTGGTTCCCTGACTGGAATCAAACCCAGGTTGCAGGGGTGAAAGCACCAAATCCTAACCACTGGACCACAGGGAACCCAGTGATATATTTTAATGTATAATACAACTTAAATTAAAACTTCTAAAAGTTCTATTTATAGATGTCAACTTTGAGAGAATAATATTGTAGAACCTGCAACTTAATTTCACGATAAACTGTGGATTATAACATGTAAGGCATAACTTCTATTATAATAATATTAATGCAGTAGATTAGATAAATAAAATATGTAAAGTACGTTATATATGCGTATAGTCTTCACTAAAACAAAGCTATACAAATTGATCGACCTGTTCACTGATCTCATTAAAATAAGGGAAACTAAGTATTATTAGAGCCCTATTAAATTCCAAGCCCTCAGTGGCCATGTTACAGCCGCAAAGCCTGGCTTGAAATTCGTCGGAGTGACAGATCACTAAAATTAGATGTGGCCGTCATCCAAATCCGTAAACCATGCTTCTGCACGTTCCATTTGCAGCCATGAACATGATCAATTAGTTGAACACGTGGTTACGGGTTTAGACGGAGCCAATAGTAAAAGAGATCATCATCAATACGTCACTAAAATAATGAAGGTTAGATTTCAATCACTTATGTTTTGAAGTCCAAGTTGCGATCGGACCCACATTCCAGAAATTATGTAATATTAAATAATCAATAAATATGATATTCTAGTTCATGCAATTTCTAATATATGTATTAACACATTTATTGCCGGGATTGATATAACACGGAAATTAAACATAAAATAAATTATTTTTTATTGCAGATTTGCAAGCTTGAGAATGTTGTGCTATTAATTGTAATACCTTACATCACTTCATCTTTAATTTAAAATACAGTGTAGTGTTTATATTTGCATTTACAGTGCTATGGACAGGACTTTAACCCCCTTGCGTACCCGTAGGATTTTTAGCTCCATTTGCCGTGTAAGGGTTTGAACGCTAGTGCATCCTTGGGGTCTCTTGGCAATTTAATAGTGATTTATGACCGTAACATTTACGGGCTTGACAGATCAAAGGCTTAGCTGGGACGGAGTTCAGATTTTCACAGGCCATAGGTTTTTTCCGCCTCTAACCCAAAGATCGTTTGCAGGTAGCTGAAAGAGGCCAGTTTAATAACCGTAACTCTTGCTGGCTCCGTTATGGGCTACCATTTCTACAGTTGGAGCAATTTAATGGGCATGTTAGTGTGGTTGATAAAAACAAACCTTGTAATCCCTTCCATGTTTAGTGGAATGGATCTAGCATTATGCATGTTGGTTTCATTCCAAGAGCAAATACATTTGCTCATCAATGTTTTTCGAACTTTGGCCAAAAGAGACTTAGAGGCCACTTTGAGAACCTCTCCAGCTTTCATGATGGCTCATTTAGAACAATTAGTCACAAACCAATGCCCAGCAATATTGTTTTATCTGGGATAGTTTATTAGAGAATGGTCTTCCTTGATGTATTGAGGTTGTGTTTATCATTATCATTTCACATGCATTTGACATTTTCTATAATTGTATCTAAAATGGTTTGTAGTGATGCCAACATGTCTCAATGAAGGTCTCCGCAGATACTGAAATTCTGGCAACTGGTAGAATATTCTGTATTTTTGTTACCTTATTTAAGGTCATGTATCAACACATTGATTTTCAGCAAATATTTTTATGGAGAAATATATAATGCCTGACTTTTTTAATTTGGAATGATTTGTAAATGTACACGGCCAGGGTGCAGAAAAGGTTGATCTTGATTTATCACTAGATTCCAACAGGTGACAGGTAAATCCTAGATTGACAATTTATGAAGCTTTTATAGCTAATGTGGGAGAGAAGTGATAGGCATACAGGAGTTAAACATTGGCCCCTATTCAATTGAGCAATAGGTTACTGAAGCCTGTAATGTAGCCCGTAAATGAACAATGTGCGGGTTACAGGCTGAAAATCCATGCAGTTGTCAAAATCATAACTCCAATCCATCTAAGCCTTTAATCTTTCAAGCCCATAAATGTTACAATCACAAATCGCTATCCAATTGCTACAATTCCTCAAGCCTGCAAATGTTTTCACACCGGTAAATGGCAAATGTAGAAGAAAATCCTTCCATCAAGTATTATGAATTCCGCAGGGCTCCTGCAGAGGCATCACATTTTTTTTCCGAATTAAAAACTAGCACTATGACTTTCCTGTTTAAATATGTTCTAAGTCTCACTTTCTGGATTTTACTCATACTTTTAATTTCCTTCACTGGGGTTTTTTCATATTCTGATCTCTTAATATGCTTAGCTATATTAATGTGTTAAGCATTTACTATCAGGACTTAGCAGTCATTTCTGCAGAGGCTCAACCATTGCCACTGGGCCTCATATCATCCACTCAGCAGATTCACTCTCCAACTTTCACTTTCTCAGTTGCATTTACCATCAGGACTGAGCAGTAATTTCTGCAGAGACTCAACCAATGTCAAGTAAATTACTCTCCCCATTTATATTTACTTCTTTTCTCTTTTGCCACCATCTCTCTTCAGCTTCTGAACTCATATAACATGCCCACCCTCCTATCCTGTCCAGCTGATGCACCCACAAGCTTGATCACTAATTAACCCTCTACACTCTTTTCAATTACTTGCCAAGCCCTTGTTTCTTCCATTAAGTTATGTAAACTTTTGTTTTATTTATCCCTTTAGATTGTAAAAAAAAAAGCACCATGTATTTAAGATTGTAAACTCAAAGACAGGACTTTCTACTTCTGATGTTTGCTGCATATAATTACTATTTGAATATAATTAATTTGAATGTCCTTATTTTTATAGGTGTTAAAGGTTACGCCAGAACCAGGAACCACCAAAAAGAAGAGCAAAGCCAAGAATATGGCGATTGTAGACATCCAGTTGGAACATCATGAGCGTTGTGATTGTATTTGCAGTTCAAGACCACCCCGATAGAAGGGAGAACATGCAAAAGCAAACTTCTTCAAAGCTTTATGGACAATTGTTCTACATTAAAATTATTTTTGTCTTCAGGTGGTATCAAAACCTTAATACCATCATTCATTTTAACTAAATATTTTAGTGTTGTGCTCCTAAGTAGCTTTGCTTAAAAACACAAAGTTTAGCAATACTGTATATATTGGCCAAATGCAGAATTTAGTTTATAGCCATAATACGGAAGGACACATCACATGTACATTGTTACAAATATGATCTATTATTTAGCTTGATCATACTAAAAGTTCTAAAACTTGTACTAGTCTTGATGAGAAAAAAACAAAATCATAAGGATAGCTGTCATCAGCACCTGATTAATTGCAGAGGTAACAAAAAGTTATATAAAAAATGATAGAACAATATAATAACATTCAAAAATGCATTAGCAGGTAGTACAGACTTGTCTAAATACTAACTAATGATATGTATATGTGGCCATGCTGTATTCAAAGATAGCATAGCATGTAAAAAAGTGTTACATTTAGTAAACTGATGTTCCCAACAAAGAACCTTAGCAATTTTAAAATGGTCCTGGGTAGGTTTGATAAAATGTTTGGGAGCCACTTTCTTAGTTGCTTTGAGTAATTTATTGTTTAAAAGGACACTGAAGTCATACAATTAATAGTAATATAGGTATAAAGATTAAAAAAATACAAAATATTTTTTTGCTTGAGAAATGAGTACTTCAGAAGGCAAATTAAATGTAATCAATATGACAATGTAATGACTCAATAATGTTGGCAATGATACAAGTCCAGTATTTATACATGGTGAAAACAAATATATAATTTCCAAGTAATTAGAATTAAAAAAAATAAAACCAAGTGGGCAGAATGTTTTGCTCACATTTTCATTATAATGAAAGCAACAAGGCATACTGTGATGAGAAATTAAGGTTATCATCAGGATAAGTGTATGTTTTTAGACATTAAATACAATGATTTTTTTTTTAAATAGTTTTGATAAATATGTTTTCAGTTTTACAGTTTTTATTTTATATTTAAGGTATAGTATGTCTTCTTTACAGCAAAAATATTTTTATTTTATTTTTTTTCTTTTAATTATATGTTTCAACATCTCAATAAATCCAGTGCTTGTAAGTTAGAAAGTAGTAAGATATGTGTATTGCAATGCTGTTTTCCAAGGAAAAAGAACAAAACACACACAATCTAGACCTGATTTTTTGGTAACTAACTTGTGAAAAATGTTTACCGTAACTAAACTTATATAATTTGAATAATCAACTTTAACTTAACCAATTTTGCTGTATGGTGCTTAGTAGATTGTGCTTTATTTATGTTGCGAAAATGGTCTGAAATAAAAGTATTTTTGTAAAGTAAAAAAAAAAAAAACTAAAATCACAGTTGCATGTAGAGCAAATGGGCCTAATATTTTTAATGTCTAATGAATACACACATACATCTCTGTTACTGTTTTTCTTTTTGTTTGTTTGTTGTTTTTTTTACTCTTGTTTATATGTTATTGTTTCAATATATTTTTTAAGTTTAAAATAAGTAAATGCTATTGAACAACTGTCATGCTTAAAAGATTAGAATAAAATATATTAAAATGTGAGCTTGCTCTCAATTATTAATTATTTTCTTTGCTAATTACAAGATACCATATTGCTATTTTTGTTATATTGCACTATGCATTATTTATAGAATAAATGATGATATTTTATAGACATAAGTAGGATTTTTTAACAAGCAAAATATATCAAATGAGGGTAGTTGGCCCCTCAATTTATTGTTTTCATAACCCTCATCCGTAACTGTTTTACTTTCAATATAATGTGCTTATAAGACATTTAACAGAAAGAATGTCTGAAAAATATTAGATATATTAACTTACTGGTTAAATGTAATAATTATTGTTAACAATAAAACCACATTAATAAAAGTTGAAAGCTTCAGTTAAATAAGAACATAATAATAATAATAATAATAATAATAATAATAAATAATACAAACTTATTAATTAGCAGTTTTAAAAAGTGAACTACTACTCCCTATCTGATGATGCATATGGTCTTTAGTAATCTCATAAAAAATTAATACCCATATGAAATATATATTTTTTTAAAGGTTGTTGTCCTTCACTGTACATTTCCTGCTGTACAATGTCATATTATTGAATTTGTGCCCACAATTGTACTCCACATTTCAAATGAGGGAATATTAGGGATTTATAAAGTTATATAATTTTATTGATTTGCTTGCTTCTATCATTACCATTATTAGCCCACAGCAATGAAATTGTGTTAACCATCATATTAAAATCAGCCAACTGTCTATTTAGAATGAGGTAGCAAAATTAAAAGAGATTCCAAAAACAGAACAAACTGTATGCTGTCCTTAATACATAATGCTCCATTAACTCTTATGTTGCAGAGTCTTAATTAATTAAAACACAACAGGTCAAAAAAGTCCACCCTCAATTGAATCAAGCACCTCAAGGACTCCTACAAACTTGTGGTTCCAAACTAGTAAAAAATATGAAATAACATTGAACGTATACAAATAAGTATATTGTTGGCTAAGACCCACAACGTGTTCCTCCTAACTGGAAGATGCAGCTTTTGGCTTTGGCCCAAAACTGGCTAATAGTCATACTATGTTCTTTTAAACTAAGTTTTTAAATCTTACGGGTTAATCCGTGTAAGTAAAAAAAAAAAAGCTTTTCTATGATCATAAATATTGGTTAACTCCCATGTTTAATCTTACGCAGGAACTAGCGTACTCTGAGTCACTGTGCAGATGATGGCTCTCGATGCATCTTTCACCACCATACGTTGTTTCATCAGAGGAAAGCAGGAATCTAAAAGTCAGTGCTTTTACCTAATAAGCTAAAACTGTTGTCACACACAACTTAATGATTTATTAGAATTCAATTAACAGAATTCTTGTACATATAATAAGATATACAATTCACATCTATATTAATAAAGCCACCAATGCATAAAAAAAAATATTCTAAATAAAGTGCTAATCACAATTTTTTTAACAATTTAAATGTTTTAACAATCCAGATGTTTTGACAATGTGAATGTGAATTATCTTTCAATATGGTCTTCAAATATATATGTGGTGCTTGCATATAATCCCAAACTGACTTAAGGGATCAATCAATATTTCATATAATTTTATATAATACAAACATGATTATTACCTTCAACATAGGTACCCAGGTTAGAGCTAACGACTAAGACTAAAGGCATATTAATAGTATGCTAGGATACATTACTTTTTTCCTGTTAGATCAATGAGTCACAGTAAATCTCAATGCAGTGGCTTGAATAGGATAAATAATACTCAATAAGACATCATCAAAGCACATATTTTTACAAAAATGCTGGGAGATTGTGCTTTCAAGATAAATATCCATCTACGTTCTCTCTTTAATATTGCCTTCTCCAAGTCATCTTTTCTAATCTCACCTTTTCAATGGCATAAAATCATTGTTCATTGCTAATAATCTTATTGTATGTATAGCAATTGGTGTATCAAGGTCCTTCCAGATTGCCTGGTTATGCTACAAGATTCATCTTCTGAACTGGTGCTTTGTTTTACCACTGAAAATCTTTTTACACACACAAGCTAAATAGACCACACCGGTAGTCATACAGTTGAAGAATACATGCAGTTCAAACTTTGCACCAGTATTTGGATATACAGATGTACTACAGCAAGCATTTGTACATGCCCTTAGATAAATTGCTCAACTATGTGTTTTTTGATAATGACTGTATAACAGGTCATCCTTTACATATTTGAGTTACAATATGTAGTGGTTATTTTGGGGATTATTATGTCTTCAAGGTCCTCATCTGCTCTTCTGACATCCCAGTGGTTGGATAGGATCGATATTTCCTGCAATTCTTTATCACATGTCCCAATACATCTAATCTGTTTAGCACCATTGTCTTGCTTTCTTGTTATGTCTTGTCTTGCTTTCTTGTTATGTCTGATTCAGTACAGTTTGTTGCTTTATGAAAATCATTTTTCAAAACATTTTTGGAGTTCCCTAAATCTTAACTGAACTACAATTCCCATGGATCTTTAAATATTGTCCTACCGGAATACCTCTCTTAATATTCCAGTTCAACAGATTAGTGGTCAAGGCCTTTTTATGTACTGAGGTACTGATATTCGCTCTATCATGCTTTCTGATAATCAAATCCAAAAAGGCAGTTTCTTCTCATCACTGAACTGATCCTCACTGTCTGTCCCGACTCACATCATCTATGTATCTTCTCCATATTAATATATGTTCAGTAAAGTCAAAAATAGTCATAAAAATATACAGCTTTGCTCCCACCAGCCTAGTTTTGATCAAATTATCTGGAAAGACAGGGGCCTTAGATCTAATTAGATCTAATATTTGTCTATTGATTATGTTGATCACCATCTGAGACCTAATTAATTTGATATTCATCTGTATCCAGTGTTTCATATTCTCATGAACTGATATCAATAGTGATGTTCTTGGTCTTTTGAACTGTAACCCTTTTGTCTGAAAGTCTGTCTAAATCCTCAGATACTTCTTTTGGTTTCTAGTTTTAATATCTGAGTTAAATCTCTGCATGTAATCTCTACATTTTTTAATGAGTTCATCAAAATCTTTATTAGTTTTACAGTTTTGTTTTAATAAACAATATAATAAGGTCTATAGACATCTGGAGGTGATCTCATGCCATTGGTTTAAGAATTAACCAGAAGCTAGATTTGAGACTGTTGATAATGTAATTCTAAATTATCTAGGGATCATGTTCTATATAAGTTTGTAAACTAAATATTTCCATAATAGTTCTAACCTGTTTTTGAGGGTTTTAAAGATATTTTTAAAGCTTTGTCTAATATCTCACTGATCAATAACCCTAAATGCCATATCTGCAGTTTGTAGAACATGTTCTCCACATTCCCCTGCAGTCTCACAGACTCTGCAGTCTCCCACATTCCCCTGCAGTCTCCAAGACCCTGTCCAGATTCCCATGCAGTCTCACAGACTACAGACTCTGTCCAGATTCTCCTGCACTCTCACAGGCTCTTCAGTCTTGTACATTCCCCTGCAGTCTCACAGACTCTGTCCAGATTCCCCTGCAGTCTCACAGGCTCTGCCCAGAATCTCCTGCACTCTCACAGGCTCTGCAATCTCCCACACTCCCCTTCAGTCTCCCAGACCCTGCCCAACATCTCCTGCACTCTCATAGGCTCTGCAGTCTCCCACATTCCCCTGCAGTCTCTCAGACTCTGTCCAGATTCCCCTGCAATCTCCCAGGCTCTGCTCAGATTCTCCTGCACTCTTGTAGGCTCTGCAGGCTTCCACATTCCCCTGCAGTCTCTCAGACTCTGCCCAGATTCCCCTGCACTCTCCTAGGCTCTGCACACACAGCTTTCCAGCAGCCCTCATTGGTTGCTAGGTTACCCAGTGTGAGGGGAGGTCGGGGCTGGGTGCACTCATGTCATTGTGGTAACTACAAGACGTGTTATCATCTATGCAAAGTCGGCGCAACTGCTCATGAGCAACTTTGGCGCGCATGCGCAATTTCCCTATCTTTAGGGGGAGTTGCTTGTAAAAACGCATCTGGTAGGCGTTACTCACAACTGACAACTATTAGAGTGCATACTGATCCATTTGTACATCATACCTCTCTTAATGCAGATGCTGCTTGGTATCGAGCACCGCAAGCACCCCTAAATCCCTTTCTATCTCTGATACCCTTAGATTTGTTCCATGTAGATTATAAATTACATGCTTACTTATATAATTGTGTTACATGTATTCTGCCATTTAGCTGTCCATTCTAATTTATGTCAGTCTCTTTGCTATAAAAGTACAGTATTTTCTGATATAATTACCTAACACAACTTAGTGTCAACAGCAAATGTGGAGTGATGACTTTCCTGATTCCATTTCTAGGTCATTAATACATATGTCAAAAAGGAAAAGACCTAATCCTGAGCCCTGAAGAATCACATTTTACAACAACCCTTTGTCTTTTAGATAGTTTTCACTCCTACTTATTATATTCTCCACATGGATATATTTCTGAGCCTGTTAACAGTCAGTATAATGATTTTGGTAATAAAGAACCTAGTTCCCTCAGTACCTTTGCATGTATTCCTGGAGTAGTTTGGTTTAAATATGTTTAATATTCCTCCGACAATATATTTATCATCATATTCCCCATAATGTCCTTCCTTTAACTTCTTGCTTAATTTCGCCATCAATTCATTGGAATCTCGGACCCTTCTCATATCGTCCCTTAATACCATTTTGATTTACACAGTCAAATAATTGAGACATGCCTGGGAGAAGCATAAGACCATCCTTGTGGTAATTAGTATTGTTATTTTTATCATAACTTATTTATAAATTATCAATATATTCCAAATGGCTAAGTACAGTATGTGAATACATAAAACATTTGGTACAGAAGGAGTAATGACCCCTGCTCTTATAAGAGCATACAGTCTAAGTGAGTAAGCGTATTGGAGACTAAAGAGGACTGGCTTCCTTGTAGGTGTCCACTGTGGCAGCAGGATCCAAACACATGAGGTGTTGTTGTGTAAAAAGCTGATAAAAGGAAATAAGTTTGTAAGCTTCTCTGAACACACGAGTTTTCAGAGAATGTTTGAAGCTGTGACAGGTAGAGGATAATCTGACAGAGTGGGGTAGAAAATTCCACAGGGTAGGGTCAGCACTATGTAAATTTTGGAGACAACATGGTGAGGAGGTGATGATAGGTGAAGAGAGACAGACATCGTGATATGTAGGGGGGTGCAGTGTTGTAGAGGGTTGTATTAGGATCTTAACTTGATTCTAATAGTTATGGGTAGCCAGGGAAGGATTGGCAGAGTGGAGCAGCAAATGAGAAATGACCGGTGAGATATATGAGCCTAGCAGAATCAATTAAGATGCATTGGAATGGAGAGAGACAAATAATGGCAAAGCCAGCTGGGAGTGAATTACAGAAGATGCAAGAGATGATAAGTGACTATTTTGGTTGTTTATTTTAAGAAAAGGACTTAAGATATGTTTTCCAAGTGCAATTGGCAAGTGTTGGTAAGTGATTCAATGTGGGGAGTGATTTGTTGTTGTTGTTTAGTTGTTCAGTCTTGTACAACCTTCTGTGACCCTATGGACCGCTCACAGTGCTCAGCCTTCTTTATGGTCCAGCTCTCACAATGTTACTACTGGGAATACCGTAGTTTTATATATATTTACTTTTTTTAGCTTGTCCAAGCTTGCCATAGCTTTCCTCACCAGAAGCAAACATCTTTTAATGTCATGGTTACAGTCACCATCTGAAGAGATCTTTGATCACAGGAAAATAACATCAGTCACTGCCTCCACCTCTTCCCTATCTCTTTGTTAGGACCTGAGATTGCTGATTGTCATTATCTTCGTATTTTAACGTTGAGCAGCAGGCCAGCTTTTGCACTCTCTGCTTTCACCCTCTTCAATAAGTCTTTTAGCTCCTCATCACTTTCAGCCATTAGAGTAGTATTATCCACTTATCTGAGGTTCCTGATATTACTTCCAGCTCTGGATTCATCCAGCCCGGCCTTACGCATGATGTACTCTGCATATTAGTTGAATAAATAAGGTGACAATATACAACTTTGTTGCACACCTTTTCTGATCTTGAACCACTCTGTTGTTCCATGTTCAGTTCTGACCGTGGCTTCTTGGTCCACAACTAGATTCCTCAGGAGGTGGATTCACACAGTCAAAAGGTGGATCCACACAGTCAAAGGCTATAGAATAGTCAATGCTTTTCTGGAACTCTCTGCTTTCTCTATCATCCAGTGGATATTAGCAATTTGATCTCTTGTGCCTCTTCCTCTGCGGAACCCAACTTGCACATCTGGTAGTCCCCAGTCCATATATTGTGGGGAGTGAAAGAAGTGCTAAATCCATATAAGAATCCCAAAGTAGATATAGATGTAATTGAGCAGTTGGGATGTAGGTGTAATTAAGCAGTTGTTGACTGTAATGCTGATATCTGAAGCTTGAGATGTGATTGAGGGTGGAATTTTTAAGAGCGCAGTCTTTGACATGTTTATTTGTAGGTTGTGGATGGCTATCAAGGAGAAGATGTTGAAAAATTAGTGGTGACTTGAATTTAATAGAGAGGGAGATAAGTCATGAAAGGAGATGTAAATGTGGGTAGTTTGCCAAGGGAGAACAGTGTATGTTGAGAAAAGCAAGGTAACCAAAACAAAGCCTTTAGGTATCCCATCAGAAAGTGGTAACACTGCTGAGGTTGTGACCAAGTATGATACACTAAAGGAATAGTTAGATAATATATGATTGGAACCATGAGAATGCAGTGTTGCAGAGGCCAAGGGAGTCTGAAAAATAAATTAGAGGTGAACTGTATCAAAAGCAGCAGAAAGGTCCAGGATGGTAAGCAGGGGATAGTGTCCTTTTGTTTTGGCTATCAGAAGTTAGTTAGGCACATGAGTAAGGATTGTCTCAATAGAGTGTTGCACACAAAAAACAGATAGCAAAGAGTGAAGTATTTGAAGGTGGCCCCAGCGGCAGTAAATTACTGGCCCGCACACAAAGATTTAGAAGAAAATACAAATTGAGTGCACTTCAAAGGATGAGAGTGCAGGAACGGCAGGTACATTCTGGAATGAGTGGTGGGTGGGGGGAGAGCAGATGGCTAAATATCAGAATTTGAAAATAAAATCTAGGAACTGTGTACCCTCTTCTCTGCTGGACCACGTACAATATTTTACTTTTATCCACTATTCACTTGATAGTAATGCCCATAGAGAAAATATAACTTCCAAATGACACAAAAGTTAAAAACCTCAAGTAAAATTTTTACTAACCCTTAATAAGAGAGTTTAATAATATTAATATTGTACTAAGACAATAGTATTACTTTAAACAATTGCACCTATGTAATGAATACATTCTAATAGCAATCACACTTATAATGTACATTTCCAAGATATTATGTGGTCCCTTGTTTGCCACATAGATAGAAAATATTAATACAGAGGTGCATTTTGTGTAGTATTAAAGTGTGTTACCATATTATGGTGATACTATAATTTTAGCATGTCATGATGTCAGTATGGACAGACTGACTACCAGATATTGGAAATTATTTGATTGTATTATTATTATTATTATGTTAAAGTTGTGTAGCACAAACTTAGAACCATGGATCAGCACAAAATTGAGAAAACAAAGACTAAAATGACTATTACAGAGAAGAAGATTGTCATGCAAGATTGGATTTATAAAAAGTGTCCTGTGTGTACAGACATTCCTCTTTGCTTAGACATTATCTTTTATCAGTGTATACAGTGCCTTGCAAAAGTATTCACCCACTGACTGTTTACCTATGTTGTTACATTACAGCCTTAAGTTCAATGTTTTGTTAATCTATATTTTATGTCATGGATCAGAACACCATAGTCTAAGTTGGTGAAGTGAAATGAGAAAAATATATACATAAAACTATTTTTTAGAAATAGAAAACAAAAAAATGGCATGTGCGTATTTATTCAACCCCTTTATTATGAAGCCAATAGAAAGGTCTGGTGCAACCAATTACCTTCAGTCACAAATTATTGAAATGATGTCCACCTGTGTGCAATCTAAGTGTCACATGCTCTGTTGTTACATATACACACCTTTTTTGAAAGGCACCAGAGGCTGCAACACCTAAGCAAGAGGCACCACTAACCAAACACTGCCATGAAGACCAAGGAACTCTCCAAACAAGGGATGATGTTGTCGAGAAGTACATGTCAGGGTTAGGTTATAAAAAAACATCCAAAAACATCTTCAAAGTTGTGGGCATGTTGCGTAAATTAAATGATGCAAATCATCAAACAATCCATGTTAATTCCAGGTTGTGAGGCAACAAAACACGAAAAATGCCAAGAGGGGTGAATACTTTTGCAAGGCACTGTACATAATCCCCTATACGAGGAGTATTGAAGAAAGGGAATAAAATATAATACTGTAAATTAATGATAACATATCACCTAGAATATAGTTTTGGGCAATTCTAAAAAGGACATTGTAGAACTAGAAAATATTCAGAGAAGGCAACAAGATTAATAATTGGATCTGAGGGCTTAAGCAATTGCGAGAGGCTAACCAAATTTGTTTCCTCTTGAAAAGGTGAGATCATATGATTGTTATGTAAGTATATCTAGGCACAATGTAGGGATTTGTCAGGTGAACTTTTCATTGCAAAAGTATGAAAAGTTTTCCTTCATCTGAATGATTTCTAAATGTATAATAAAATGTATAAAAAAAAGTTGGATTTAGTGTAAATAATTTTTTCAACCTCAACTACTATGTTACATAGTTACATAGGCCCTCATTCAATTGCTATTTTGGACAATTGAATAGGGGTCTAAATAAGCACATAACATATGTTTTTTAAGAAGTTTTTAGTTAGCAAGCATCTATCTAAAAGCAAGGTTTTCACTAACTAAAAACTTATTTAAAAAATATATGTTATGTGCTTATTTAGAGCCCTATTCAATTGGCCAAATCCCCTTTGAATGAGGGCCATAGTATTTAAGGTTGAAAAAAGACTTTCAGTCCATCAAGTTCAACCTTTTAAGATCTCCTCTGATCTGCAATATGCGGATTAACTATTAATTAATTAATTGTCAATTAATTATTAATCAATTATTTAATTTTTTTATTTATTTATTTTTATTATTAATTAATCCATGTTACTAGTTTGCTGTTTATTATGTCCAACCTAACTGAACTTCATTCCACATTTGTTGAACCACTCTGCCAACCACTTTATAGACTTCCTATATTATTCACAAAAAGTAAAAATATTGGCCTTGACATAGGAAGCGTTTCTTCCTAAATCTCACATCTAATCTCCAAGTTTTCCCCTACCTACCCCCATTCTCTGCCCATGATTTAAACCTCTCTTAACTAATGACACTGTTGGTGGATAAATAGGGGAAGTGAAAGTCACAGGTAGATCAACAGATAGCACAGGCCAGGCACTTGATTGCAAGAAACAGGGTGTTATAGGCACAGGTGCATGGGGTTATAGGTATATATCATGAGGGGGGTTGCACTAATGTGTTGAAGCTGTTCAGGAAGGCAACCAAACATACAAGGAGGCTGTGGAGAGGCACATGGAGCATCAGAAAACTTACCTCCATCAACAGGAACTATAGGTACACATTTCCTCTCAAGTCCCAAGCCATTGCTGTTGTGCATGTGACAAGATGTATACCAAAAATAATGTTGTGAAATGACAGCTAGTGTTAATGCATTAATTATATTAATAATTCAATATTATATATATTATTAATTATACATGTCATATGGTTAAAAAAAACATTACAATGGAATGGTGAGTCACAACAGAATGTAAATATATAAAAGTATTAACTCCCAAAAAACACTAATGGTGTTGTTCAGGAGGGCTTTAAAAAATAGTATTATTTTAGTAGATAATAACATTAAAATAAGTGCTTCAACACACTTTTGACACAATGTCATCACCAGGATATATATATGTCATCATCATGTCACACTTTATGCAGAATTCAGGTGTTGTGTGGACCAATATGTGAATTGATGTTAAACATGATAAAATTTACATCAGATTTAACGTAGAAAGTGTAAAGACTTGGCCATAACAACATCAATTACTAATAGAAATAAATTTAGTGACGTGCAAACATATATTTACAGTCATCAAATGCATGAAGGGATAGGTATACAGGATGATGATCATTATACAAAAATATTATTGTTAAGTAACCGCTATGTATGTTGATGTCCCAAATCAGTAACCATTAGAAACACAGAGAAACATTGGAAAGGACCTTGATCAGAGGAGGACTCCAGATTTATGTGGTCCCTCCTCCTGCAAATTGACTGTCCACATGGGTCCTCCTACTGGTTAACAACAATAGCTGAACTGAATCAAGGCCATTGTATGATCATTTGATTGCTTTGTGTTTCCTATCTATCTGTCATGTAGAATGCATCGTACATCCATCCCTATAGAGTCTGTATCTGCATATGCTGCAGTGTGGATACCCATACATGGAGTCTCTATTGGATGTTTACTTATTTTATATATATATATATATATATATATATATATAATATATATATATATATATATATATATATATATATATAGTAAATAAAAAGTACATTTGTGTTCACATTTGAATGTCTAAAGCAAGTTAAAAAACCTGCTTCCAGCTCAGGGTTCCGAGAAAAACAGTTATTACACTGCATTCTGGGAAGTTGAGCTGGGACACACAAATATGCCCACAAATGCTTCGCTCTTCATTCCGTAGCCATTATCAAACATGGCTTCCTTTAAGCTTATGCCTGCTGTATTACACAGCTTTAATGCAAAGCCAAGGTTGGATTAAACACAAGCTGAGTATCCTATCCATGTACAGCTGTTTCAAGCTTACTGGCTATCATCAGCATGGAGCGGGATCTCAGCCTGCGTTGTGGACTCTTTGAGTAGGTAGTTCACCACAACAATCGTTTATAATATGGTGGGCAAAAAAGCGATAGAAGCCCTCCACCGTACAGTAGTACAGTAAATAAAAAGTACATCTGTGTTCACATTTGAATGTCTAAACCATGTTAAAAAACCTGCTTCCAGCTCAGAGTTCCGAGAAAAACAGTTATTACACTGCATTCTGGGAAGTTGAGCTGGGGCATGCATATATATGCATTTATATATGGGTAATTGGTGTGAGTATTTGTCACATATATGATGCTACCCACCAATGAGAGTGATATTTAAGCTTCCTGGATTTGAAGATGATAGATGATATATCTATCCTTAGTAAAACCCAGGGAGCTGATATATCACTCTCATTGGTGGGACACATTTACATGGGATTAGTGTTATCTATGTGTATATGGGGATTTGTTAGTGTACATGCAACTTACCTGGCAAGGAAGGTGGATCCGGTGTGATCACCAGGCCTGGAAATTCCAGAGATGGCCACTTGGGTTATCATCTGTTTCAGCAACCTCTCTTGTTATGCTGTACAGACACTTAGGGACAACCACTTGGGGCTCTCTCTCTGCTCTGGTTATCTCTTCCACCATCTCCTCACCTTGGTCCGACTGTCATCATAAGGATGTCTTACTGACGTCACATCCCTATTCACAAAATCAACCTCAGTAACTGCAGCTGCTACCTCCTTCCCGGCCTTGGACCTTAGCCCCTTCACTTGCCTCCCGCCCTTTTAGGATAGTGGCACGAGATGTATGGCATTGTGGAGGAACACCATCTCCTTGTGCCTGTAATTAGGGTCCCTGTGCCTGTCCTTAACCTCTTGCCCTCCGACTGTGGACGGGGATCCAGACCTCCTTGCTCTGTCCCTGAGGCCCGTCTCTCCCCACCACTACCCCTGGATCAGGCCTCTCCCTCTTTGACCCTGAGCTCTACGTGCCTATTTCCATGCTACGTGCCTATTTCCATGGGGTCATCATTCCCTCCATCTCACCTCCCGACCTCCTCCCCAGAACTACCACTCCTAGCCCTCTCCCCTCTATTCTCACTCCACTCCCTCTCTCCCTACCTCCCTTCCTTTCCTCTACTCCCTCCCTCCCTCCCTCTACCTCACTCCCTCCCCTCCATTCCCCAGGGTAGCCTCTCACTCCTATAATCCTCTTTTCCTCGCTATCTCTCACCTCCTCGCTCCTTCCTCCATCACAATCCCAAGTAGAAAATAAGGATAAATCAAAAAGTGTATATTTATAATATAAAACATATCTATGTTTTATGTATTTTTTTATATGTTAGGCTGTATGTGGGTTGGGGATGAGGTTTGTAAAACGTGTGGCCTAGCTATGTGTAGTATTACTTTATGTGTATGTATATTATATGTTATCAGCATTTATGTATCTGGTAAAATTAAGTATTTGTTAATAGAAAACAACTAAAATAAGTACCAACTATTCTCTAATCTCCAAAAGCTCCTTCTCTCACTAGATTCACGTCAAATGAGATCTGAGACTTACGTGCTAGTTTGTCAAAATCTACAACACAGTCAACGCTATGGTGGGAGACTCGCAAATATATTATCTTTTCTTTGCAATCACTATTCTGTTGGCCGTTTTCTATTGGCTCCTATGGCTGTGGAGCTGCAAGAAAATCCGTAAATTGCGCTGATTGGTGTAACTTTGTGAGCGTCGCGTAAACCAGCTCACTCAATATTACTGGAGAGGTTGGTTTACGGATGCTGGGTGGGATCTGTAATATTACAAGTGAACTGTATTGAATACGTGTGTAACGCTAGGGAAAAAAGCTCCTGCAGCTGAATTTACGTAGCAATATAAATTATGCTGATTAAATAGAAAAAAGGTTCTGTGTTGCTATTTTAGAAATAAATGATAATAACAATATAAATAACAAGTGACGGTACACATCCCTTTATTGTTTGAAAAAAAGAAACAACTTCTAACTGTATGTTTATCTCCATCTCGCTAAAGTATTTTATTTCAACATGAAACCCCAATTTTAACCCCAATTTTAATCAAGGGTCCCCTCCTCTTTGAAATTTAATATTGTATTCTACTCTTATTGGTAGTGGCCAGATTAAAATAGCATATTTTAATTGTATCA
Source organism: Discoglossus pictus (assembly GCA_027410445.1). NCBI lineage: Eukaryota > Metazoa > Chordata > Amphibia > Anura > Alytidae > Discoglossus > Discoglossus pictus. The sequence goes on from CM050164.1 coordinate 434,512,290, forward strand.
CACTTTACAGAATTTCAGACTTAAACACGTTTGAGAGCCAGTAAAATAAATGCTTTTCACATATTCATTGTTAATGATATGACTTTGATGAGAAAGACCCTACGGCATCACTAGATGCTTATTATGCAGTATGGCAGGGGACTTGTAGGGTTGGATACAAGTCTCTGAGGTAGACTGTGGGCAGAAGAGTCACAGCTGCTGTCTGTTTTTCAAACTAAAATCTCCTTCTTAGTCTTTCATAATCTTCTTCAGATGTCACCACAAGGATATGTTTGGAATTTGATTTGGTTCCCCAAGGCAGCCACAAGTGGTCACATAAAAATGTAGCCTTTTAGTTACATATGCTAAATCCAGCCAAACAAAGCTGTTTTTAGAATGTTCCAGTATCAAACAGTGATGGCTGTCAATGTCTGGATTTCTTTTTTTCATCTCCTTATTTTTGTTTTAAAACAAAGGAATCACTTGACATTGTCTCCTGACAAGCTAATGATCCTTGTATATTTTGCAAAAAAATCACAAAATGGATTCAGTTATTAGCTATTGTGACCAGCACCCACAAACTGTTGATCTAAACATTATTATATATATTATCTCTCTCTCTATGATAACAACTTTAAAAGGTGATAAGATAGTATCCTATATCCAAAGATGCTGAATTGCTTAATGACGTTGATCATCTCTGTGGGATAATTTGTACCATGTTGGTGAAAGCAAATGACTATTGAACAGCAGCAAGTACCTGAATAATCTAAAATAACTTTACATCGGGCAGCAAAGAACACATGCAGTATAACCACCAAAGATTAGTCAGAACTGATTGTATTTTAGGATTTGAAATAAAATGTATACAGGAATTAACAATTAAAACACCAGCGGTGACATGTCTGGTTAGCAATAAAAGTCCCTATTTTAACTTCCTCAGTCTAAAACTAATCTATATCAAGAAAACGCAGATATATGAAAAATGCATCAAGACTCATATAAGTACTTACTTTGCAGGGTTAATTACTGGATTGTTCTATTGCATAACTTAAAGGACCAGTTAATTCAGCACAGATTGGAGCACACCACTGTAAAGTTCTCCTAAAACATGTTGAAATACTTTTTTTAATTTTTGAAATAGGTGCCTTTTTCACAGAAAAAATCATAAATGCAGTGTACCCAGACAGCATCACGATAAGAGCTCCGTGCAGAGAGCAGAGACAGAAAGAGAGTTAAGCATTCCCAAATTCTGTGCAGAGAAATGACTGCTTGAAGCTCCTAAATATGTTACTTGTGGGCTAACTGATTGCTGCAGAATTCCTGAATGCAGAGAAAAAACATAAATCTTTGTGTTCACAGAGTTTACTCCATCATATGTTGTTAATCACGGGACAGTCAGTAGTGTGTTTGTAAATAGACCTAAGACCTTAGATTTTTTGCTGTATTTTTTACAATAGATCATTTTAACATAGAGTTTTATACCATGAAGAGCATTTATAGTGAAGTAAATTGCCCTTTAACCATAAATAAATACAATCACCTGCAACAGCATCTCTTAGTTCTTCACAACACCCCCTGTTTTATTTAAAAGAGAGCAAGATCCCTGTTTTATCAGAGAACAAGTACACCACCAGCAAGTAGAAACAACATATTTTCATTACCACTGTTCTAACTTACTAGTATCTTCTTTGTTAAGCTACAAAGTGCATCAGGACCATGTAACTGATATGGAAAGTGCCAACATGGGGCTATAGTACAAGTACTTAAGCCAATGCTGTCTCCATTAACCAAGACTAACAATCGTAGAGGGGTTCAGCTTTTGGTCCCATTCCAGTTGTTGGAGTCTAAGATAGACAAGGCACAGGTCATAGGCAACATCACAGTTAATGATATCTGAGGCAAAAGACATTACAGCTCCTTCACATGAGTGCAAATCATGACACCCTGCCTTTCCAAAGCTTAATATGCCTAAGAGGTTACTTTAGTTTCAGGGGAGTATAATAAGGCTGTTACATTTAAACAAGCTGACATTTGCATATAAGTATGGCAGTGCAGATCCATAAATTATTATTACTATAACAATACTTTATTTTTAGAGCACCAACAGATTCTGTAGAGCTAGGATACAATGAAAATGGATAGAACTGTTTACATGCATTTGAAGTCAGGAAAGACAAGACAGCATATTATACATATGGCCCTCCACGTCAGTACTCCAGAGACATTCCTATGTGATTTAATCATGCTTCAATAGATGGGTCTGTGTTAACAGTAAATCCTCCATTAAAAACATTATACACAGCACACTTGGACACAGTATAAAATCACAACAGACTGAAAATACTCCAAATGTTTAGCAAAAGATCCTACAGTCGCAAACAAGTATCTAACCTTAAAGGGCCACTGTTATGTAATTACAAGTAAGGCTCATATGTATATGCTAATAAAAACAGTATGCAGTTTAAAATACAATTTTTCTAAGCATTAATCTTTGTGCAAATCTATGTATCTCCTACTACTTGTTTGACCAGATTTTCCTGTTTGCTGGACTAAAAATAATGTCTGACCAATGTAGGTTCTGCTTTCGAATGCTCAGTAAAGTGGTGGGTCTAATTTGGTTGTCACTGAGCGGGGCCTTGGGGCAGATGCAAGCATGTTACAATAGAGCTATTAACTTCTGTGTAGGCAGTGAGGGTGGAGCTAATGATGGTGCAGGGCCAGTGACATTAGCATAGCCTACTTCCAAGCTCCATGATAGTTCAGCCCATAGACAGAGCTTGCCAGTTCAGGTCCAGATTTACATCTCCAGCTCCCCTAGGCACAACTTTCTTAGCTGCCTCGTAAGTGCACACTTTGAAGGATCCTCCACACACGCTAAGATTTCAATACTTTGTACACATATATACAGTATATATAATGAAAGAAAAAAGTATTTGACCCCTGCTGATTTTGAATGTTTGTCCACTGACAAAGAAATGATCAATATATCATTTTAATGGTAGATGTATTTTAACAGTTAGAGACAGAATAAAAAAGAAAACAAGAAAAACGCATGTAAAAAAATTTATAAATTGATTTGCAGGTCAATGAGTGAAATAAGTATTTGACCCCTTCGACTTAGTACTTGGTGGCAAAAACCTTGTTGGCAATTACAGAGGTCAAGATTTGATGTTACATGGCCCGTTCATCATCCCCTTGATGCGGTGCAGTTGTCCTTTTGCCTTAGCAGAAAAACACCCCCAAAGCATAATGTTTCCACCTCCATGTTTGACGGTGGGAATGGTGTTCTTGGGGTTATAGGCAGCATTCCTCCTACTCCAAACACGGCGAGTTTTGTTGATGTCAAAGAGCTCGATTTTGGTCTCATCTGACCACAACACTTTCACCCAGTTCTCTGAATCATTCAGATGTTCATTGGCAAGCTTCAGACGGGCCTGTACATGTGCTTTCTTAAGTAGGGGTAACTTGCTGGCGCTGCAGGATTTCAGTCCTTCACGGTGTAGTGTGTTAACAATAGTTTTCTTGGTGACTATGGTCCCAGCTACCTTGAGACCATTAACAAGACCCTCCCCTGTAGTTTTGGGCTGATTCCTCACCATTTTCATGATCACTGAAACTCCACGAGGTGAGATCTTGCATGGAGCATCAGACCGAGGGAGAGTGACAGTTATTTTGTGAGTCTTCCATTTGCGAATAATCGCACCGACTGTTGTCTCACCAAGCTGCTGGGAGATAGTCTTGTAGCCCATTACAGCCTTGTGTAGTTCTACAATCTTGTCCCTGACATCCTTGAACAGCTCCTTGGTCTTGGCCATGGTGGAGAGTTTGGAATCTGATTGACTGATTGCTTCTGTGGACAGGTGTATTTTATACAGGTAACAAGCTGAGATTAGGAGCACTCCCTTTAAGAGAGTGCTCCTAATCTCAGCTCGTTACCTGTATAAAAGACACCTGGGAGCCAGAATTCTTGCTTATTTATAGAGGATCAAATAATTATTTCACTCATTGACCTGCAAATCAATTTATAACTTTTTGACATGCGTTTTCTTGCATGCTTCCCCATTCACACCTAAGTGTCCACTGTCCCCTGGTGCCAGTCAACTCTCCTCCCCCTGTACTAGATCCCCTTCAACCAAGCACCTTGTAAATGGTGAGTCCTCTGCCCCAGGGACACTGGTATTATACTTTATTACACTTTTTGGGGGAAATGCAGCATTTCATACAAAACATGCCTGGGTACCACCTGTACATCAATAAATGTACACAATAATACAATAATTCTGATCACCTCCATATTGGGGCCCTCTCCATGAACAACATGGCACCCTATCCCACAGGGCACACAATAAGAATGTACCTGTTGCAGTATTCAGGCTGGGAGGACAGTGTCAGGGGAGAGAAGGAAGAAAGAATATCAATCAAACCATTTTAATCCAGGGTCCCCAATAGTCCAACAGCCCCTCATATTCTTGCCACCCACCCCTCAGACGAAAAGCAAACATTAAATGATGAGTTGCATTCAAACCTGCTTTAATTTTCAGATGAACATCTGAGATGAACAGGATATTGAAGTGCAGAACAGGGAGTTTTTGACATACATATACCTCATGGTTGATGTCAGTGTATATAAGGTGACAGGGCCCCACTCCATTCCCGCAGCGAATATAACAAGAGATCAGAAATCTTGATTATCACTCCCTCTCTCAAGGGAGCTTACAATGTAAGAGGTAACATGGGATAGGAACATGAGGTGAGGGTACTGCTGGACCTCAGGTAACGGAAGAGTATCAAAAGCAAAAAGCATAATCTTCCAAAAAACTATGGACGATTGAGTTACAAAATTTTACAAATCATGTTTTTTCACCAGTGGAGAAGGTAAAAACACCAGAAAATGCTGATAGAAAGCAAATAGAAATAGGGCAAAAGACAAAGAGCAAATGGACATTAATATAATAGTGAGCTCTGGGGTGAATGCTCAAGGTCAGAAAGATAAAGAGAGAGAGACACAAATAACTAAATATGTACCCATTACATTTATGTAACCTGGAAAAAAAAACATAAATATCTGCACATGTTAATGAAACAAAATAGAAACAGCAAAAGCTGAAAAAAACAGAGATACATTTTGAAAATGCACCAGAAAACCCCAAACTATACTGAGTTTTTTTTATCTTTGAAGCTGAAACAAAAACATAGGCTGACAGCAAAGGACAATATTGTCTCAATTAGTATTATTTTTTTTTACCAATATTATTATATTTTATTTGTAGAGCACCAGCAGATTCTGTAATGTTTGGGGTACAATAAACACATGGATAAGATGTACATACATTTCATCTACATTCATACACATTAATATAGAAGGAGATGAGAGCCCTGCTCTCAGGGGAGCTTACAATCCACTATAATAGTTGTGAGTTATGCCTGCGAGATGTGTTCTGCGGAGGCGTTACTCACAAGCTGCTAGCACTAAATTGCAGGAAAACGTAGTCTCTCATGCACAGTTGTGTCATACTCGTGCATGCACAGCAGAAGGAGGGAGGGAAATAAGAGGAAGGGGGAAAGAGAGAGGGAGGGAGAGAGAGGGAGGAAGAAGCGGGAGGAGAGGGAGAGTGACAGAGAGCACACAAAGCGCAGAAAGAGGGCACAGAGAGAGAGAGGGCACAGAGAGAGAGAGTGCACACACAAAGAGAGGGCGCACAGAAAGAGAGATAGACACAGCACAGAGAGAGACTGCCCAGAGAGAGACAAAGGTTGCACAGAGAAAGGGTGTACAGAGAGACGGCACACAGAAAGAGACAGAGGGTACACAAAGAGAGACAGCACAGAGAGACAGCACAGAGATAGATACAGACAAAACAATAGAACATTACATATGATACCATCACTTATCAATTTACTAGTCTAATAAATATATGATAATAGACAGCCTATTTAGATAATACATTGGGATATAATATTTACATCACTCTCTTCATGTTTTGTTTATAGGTTATTATGCTCTATTTTCTACTAACGAACACACTAAATAAATTAAATACATTTGTGCACAGTGAATTTGCTGTTAACATAGATACAAAATATGTTTTTTTAACATTCCTTTACACAGAAGGTCAGATAACCCCAAAATATTGATGCCTTTCATCATTTTAGATCTAATTATGGTATTACATACTGGGGCTTTGATGCTATAGATCACAGACAGCTTAAACTCTGCTAAGAGAACACACATGTACAGATCTGTAACAAGCAAACGATACAGTATTGACCTTGTAAAAAGATGTAGTACGTTCTTACTTAAAATGTAATTCAATATATATAAAATTATTTTCAATAAACATTATGCCTTGAATTATAAACCAGCAGCAACAAATAATTTCACTCTCAATAACCTTTTTGCTTTTAGCTACAAATCAAATCTCTTGTTACCATGTTGGATGTAAATATTACAACTACACATTTAATAATTAATGGAGCTGAAGAATTTACAGCATAAGCTAATATTTCATGCAAATGAGCATACAAACAAGCAGTATAACATTTCAAATTAATAATTTTACATCTTAAGCAAAAATGCTTTATTCCTTGGGGCAAAACCTGTCCTTAATCTTTCTTTGTGTGCATGAATGCAGATGGCCGCATTCTCTTCCTCTGCCGCAGCTGTGCTGTTCCTTGTTTGGATATTCAATCCGCCATAACTTCAGTTATTTTCTTGCAAAATGACTTAGGGCCTCATTCAATTGCGATGTGGGCAATTGAATAGGGCCCTAAAGAAGCACATAGCATATTTTTATTAAAGAAGTTTTTAGTTAGTGAAAAGCTTTCTTTTGGATAGATACTTGCTAACAAAAAACTTCTTTAAAAAATATATGTTATGTGCTTATTTAGGGCCCTATTCAATTGGGCAAATTGCAATTGAATGAGGGCCTAAGTCATTATATCAATAATACCTTGCAATATTTCACATAGCCAAAGAGGAAAAAAATGTCTTGAAAAAATATATACACTGTTAGGTAGTGTTGCCAGCATTCTATGGTGTATATACTGTCTTGCATATATATATATATATATATATATATATATATATATATATATATATATATATATATATATATATATATATATATATAAAACTCCACACAATTATATATCCTGTGGAACTGACACTTCAGACTTCTAGCTTTTTTTTAGACTTTGAGAAAAGAACAGAGAAAGTGTGACCTAACCAGGGCTATAAAAAAAAGTCTTATATTCATTAAAATATTATGCAGTATTAGGTAGTGTTGACACCATTCTGTATGATGTATAAACTAAGAGCCCCATCAAAATATTTTACTAAAGGAGTAACGGTGCAAGCTCAAAATTTCAGCGCTGTGCAAAGGCTGAGCTAAATAAGCAAAAATGATGTGGCTATATGGAATCACCATACTATGAGTAAGCCCCTTTTTCCTGAATAAAATTCTGCATACTTAACACCACCCATACAGGCAGAAAAATGACTCAGAAAATGATTCAAGGGTCAGATCTGATGCTGAAAACACTATAACCTCTCAAATTAGTTGGAAATAAGACTTGATTTCTTATATCCAACACAATTTAGGGGTTAATAAGTGCATCAAACAGCACATATACTTAGGGAATCCCATGGATTACCTCATTTACAGTACAGCCCTCCATGGCACCTAAAATGCACTAAAATGCACTCACTATGCCACGGAGGTCCTGGAAAGACCTACATTTTAACCCCTATCACATGGGTCCATAATGGACACCCGTGGTACACTTATCTAACCCCTATGCCACAGGGTCCTAAACGGCCACTCTTGGCATCTACACACTATGCTGTAATGTTTTAGGTGTTATTAGTGTCATTAAAAAAATAGATACTTTTATCATACAATTTTGTGCTCTTTCAAACCACAACGAGCACCTATAGTGAGTTAAATCGCCCTTTAAAGGACCCCTATGGCATTCCATTTTAACTTTAAGTACCTCCATTGTATATTATACTATAACTATAATATGGGACCTAAATGTAACCCCTATATTAAACAGAGCATGGTATTTCTATAATATATCTATCAGTGGAGGGAGGTTAGGGGGGAACAAGAAGAGGTCAATATTGTTAGATAACTGGTCTGGCTGAAATTGATACCACATCTCTTTCCCAATACAAGCCCAGTACAAGGCTTATCACATTAATAGATTTAAGCGCTCTATTCTAGAACTGTAAATGCCCCTCTCACACACAAATGCCACCAAAGAGTCAAATAGCTTTATGACTTTTACCCCGATTAATTATGCTTTTATCAAAGTTTTCAAACATCGTCACTGAACAGTGGTCTTTTAAAAACAGTGGGTGGGCTATAACTGTGCTCTTGAATGTAAGAATCATTGAGCATAACCATCTGGACCAAGTGCTTTACTTAACTAAACCAAACTTGACACTACTGTAAAGTACCAACTGTTCCTTACTATATTTAATCTCCATATGTACTGCATATTTATTTATTTAGTTATTCGTGCAATTCATTTTGCCAAGACCTTTCACAACACTGCATGATCGCTGTTTAATCAGCTTTCCCATTGTATAACGTTGATAAAATAGACAGCTTTCTCTATGCTCTATTTATCAAACCTTGTCTGCTTTATGCACTTGTTCCTTGTTTTTAAATAGACCTGAGTTAATTTTCCATTACACTGCGCAAAAATGTATGTATAATATTATTCTCTGGGATTTGTCTGGACTTTTGAGGCTAATCTCTCAGGATGTCCTGTAACATTAATTTAGATCAAAGAGATATACTGCCTTACTGTTAACAATTAATTAAGTAATTGTATTAATGGTAATACTCCTGGTAGTTGGAGGATATGGATATAGTATATAAAATTAGCCACAGTATTTATAGTTAACTCTTATATCCCTATCTTTGTTAAAGCACCAGAGAAAACTAAACATAACAAAAGCTGCGCAAAGTTTAAAACTAATGATTAATTAAAATATGCCCATAAAGTTATGGAAACCATAAAATAGTATAAACCATCAAGTCATATTCAAATTGCTGACCCTGGACCCCTTGCTGCACATTCCTATGGAAGTGCTCCAGTGTAGACGCACATCATTCAACACTCATGTATGTACCAACCACTGTGCCAGTAACAAATATGACCACTGCATTAATGCGATAAATATTGCCAGAAACAAATATGGCCACTGCAATCACTATGTACATAAACAGTAAAGCAGGGCCTGTCTGCTTCACATACATAAAACAGTAATCTTGTGAAACTAACTTTATTCTTGTAAGAATATTCTTGTTTATTCTTGTAAGTATTAACATATAATAAAAAGGCAAAAACATAAATATTTACTATTAGGCAGTTTGCCCTAATTTATTTTTGGAGAAGTAATTTGGCTGGGGGTGTTACATTTGTTGGACGTTTCTTGTTCACTTTCTGGAATCTCAATCATATATATAGTTGTCAGTGTGGGGAACGTTTACGATGTTGGTCACGTTTGCGGCCCCCGCACAGCAAGGCAAACCGTTACGGGCCGCAATTGCGAGGCCTGCGGGACTAAGGCTGCAATGAGTGCCGAAGACGCTCATTGCAGGGCTCACAATGAGTGCTGCAGGACTTACAACCCATATGACTTAGGACCGCAACCGCGAGGCCCACGGGACTTAGGCTGCAATGAACGCTGAAGGCGCTCATTGCAGGCCTCTCGCTCATCGCCAGCAATGCAGGACTTAGGCTGCAATGAGCGCCAATGGTAGAGGCAGGGAGCCTGTGAGTGAGGTTGCAAGTAAATTTGAGCCATATTTGCCATTTCTTCACAATCGAAAATTGCCTAAGCGAGAAAAAAATGGCTGCCGAATAAATGCAATACGGCGAAAACAAGGCGGAAGGACGTAAAACTAGCCCGAAGGACGTAAAACTAGCCTTAAGCAGTAACACTTAACGCAAGACAGTAACTCTTAATCCAAGCCACTAACATTTACCACTAGGCAGTAACACTTACCCCAAGGCAGTAACACAAGCCAAGACAGTAACATTCAAGCTCGACTCCTATAAAGTAGAGGCTTGCAATGAGCGCCAAAGCTGCTCATTGCGAGCCTTTGCGATGAGTGTCAAAGGAGCTCATCGTGGGGCTCGCAAGGAGTGATCATTCAAAAGCAGGAAAGTTGCGGCTCGTGATAAGCTCCAAAAGTGCTCAGAGGGCCAATAGCCTCGCATTGCGTGGCAAACAGCATTGCCAGGCTTACAATTTTACTCCCGTCATTTTTGACTGGCACTTTCTTAGTTTATTACTATTCATCTTAGTATTGTTTTCTGTTGGATTTCCAACATTTAGGTATTTCTGGACTGATATTGACCCCCTGTTTCTAATATTGTGGCCAATAAATCAAGTCCAACAGTAATATTTTAAGTAAGCACCATTCTTTATATATTATAATACAATTAATAAATTCCAATTTATTATTTTTATCATCAGTTAATTGGTTTTAGGCACCGGAATTCTTTGGGCAAAACTTCAAGTTGTTATTGTCAGTCATCCTATAAATTAAGAAGCCTATGTTATACGATATACATATACCTCTTTAGCGTCTACAGTATAATAATTCACGAAAATACATCTTGGCATACATTTTATATTTATGACTAAAGCATTGTTGACATTAGAAAAAAAAACATATTTATTTCTCTGCGAGGAAATAATTAATTGTGCCTAATTATAGCTGATATCTATAATCAGAATTGGCAGTTTTGTTGTTATCCTGCGGTGAACCAGGTCTACATTTCTCTCAATGGTGAATATTAATTAAGGTAAATGTACTGCAGTGTTATATATAAAAAATATTGTAAACTACTCTTGTAACTGTAAAATCAATCACATCATATTGAAATCACGCAGCGATAAGGTTTCCAGGCGTTCTGCCAGAGCTGGGCAAGGAAACACAGGTAGCAAAATATCCTCTTAGCTGTGGTAATAGGGCAATCCTGGATCATATAAAATAATGCAAATGTAAATGATATACTATTATATTAATACACATTAAAAAAACACTAAACTGATGATATACAAAACAAGGGAAGTTTGAACACAAAAATTAAGTCAAATAAGTCAAAATATATGCCAAATAAAAGGGAAATTGTATTTCAAAAAAGGTAAAAGGAAAAAAGGTGCTTGTTTGCAAAGTATGTGACAAACTAACAAAATTCGCAAGTGTGTAAGCCATGGAACATGAAAAATAATTTAACTCACAAAGCTGGGAATGATACCTAGATGGTAACCATGAATATATATTTCATATATTTAATTCTTGCCAGGTATCTAAGGATTAGTGTAAAGTTAAACACAAACTATTAAACCAAAAGAAAAGAACTAACCCAACCCCTTAAATGATCACTGTAACTTGTATAATATGGTAAGAGGATACCAATGATGACATACATTTCTTAAAAATCCAAATTTTATTATAATCTTTTATTAAAATCTGTAATCCAAAAAAACTCTGTATAAAAACATAAAAAATACATATACACAGTAACGACTTGTCCACCGGGACAATCACAGATTAGTAGTGTGGAATTGCCATGTATAGTTATCATGACGTTTAATGATTTAATACTAATCTTTTCTGTCCTCATATGTTTACCATCTTTCCTGATATATATGATCCCATGTTCTATACTGTCCAATTTGCACTGACACAATGATTTAATTTGGATATTAAGGTGGAGATTTGGTCTCACGTGAATACACAAGTTATTATTATTATAACCAAATGGATGTATTTATTATATAAATTGATAGAATTTATTTATGTGAGACCTTTCAAATGTAATTTTCCCGGTGAACATTTTTTTTTAATATATTTTTTTATGTTTTTTTTATTTTTTTTATTTGGATTACAGATTTTAATGTCTTTAATTATCTTCATTGGTGTCCTTTTACCATATTATACTAGTTAAAGTGGTAATTTACGGGGTTGGGTTAGTTAAGTTATTTTCTTTTGGTTTAATAGGTACTGTTTATCAGTAGAGGGATCCACTATATCTTGTTACATCATTTCCTGAGAGCTGGACCATGATGGTGTTTTTATTTATGTATCAGTGGGATGAGAGATGGGGAACAAACAGGTATAGGCCAAGAGACTTTGTGTATTAATCGGGTCTGATTGAAACTGACACCACTCTCCCATCAACAGGCACATAGGCAGGCTGCATAAATAGATGAAAACACAGCCCTCCAGAAATGTAAATTCCCCTCTCACACACAACTTCCATCAAAGAATCATGAATGCCTCCAGGGTCCAGCAGAGGAATCAAACTAACTTTGCCCAGCTTAATTATGCTCTTAGTCAGACTCAAAATTTTCAGACACATATTTTGTTCATTGTACAGTGATCCTTCAATAAATCAAACAATGCTTCTAGTATATTTGTGCTGTTCTTGGATACTGATAGCATGATACATGGGACTATTGATTTACTCTAAATTAAATAATGTGATTTCCTCTCATAGATTTGTTGCCCCTGATATAGCACAAGTAATGAGTGTTGCAATGCATATGTATTAAAGTCATAAATATGAGAACTGTCATATCTTCAAGCCTCCCGGCCTCGGTTCTCTGGAGATGTAATCTCAAATATCACTTGAAGGTCTACTGAAGGGTATATTTAGACTATGCTCTTATGAAGAACATGACTTGATAATGAGCTAAATGTTTTAACAAGTTTTAAATATATATAATTACAGCATCTATTTTATGTTTTAATGGCAGCAGTATTTTGTCTCTGTTCCTAATATGATTAGAAAACTTAGAGGATTTGGAGGGACCATGACTTTTGCAGGAAATCCTATCATTACATTCCCAGGGCAGATACTCTTCCACCCCTTGATACCCAACATGAAGTGGAGAGAAGCATATCTGCTCATATATGAAACACTTAACTTCTGAAGTTTAAAAACTTGCACTGATTTTTATAAAGCTACTAGCGACTTGCCCGTCAAAAAATTACGGCAATAAGATTGTAAGGCAGGTAACGTTTGTGTGCGAAATTAATTTTGTTGGTGTTCCAAGATCCTTCGGCGCTCATTGCAAGCCTTGCGCTGAGCGACTTAGGCGCTCATTGAGAGGCTCTTGGTTGTTTGTGTGCTATGAGCAGCGTTGTTTTTTTTTTTGGTATGGCAATGAATAATTAATAAAATAAGACATTAATATACTTTACCTATTGTGAAGTAATATATTCAGTATTGTGTTGAAGAGCTGGCAATCTGTTTTCATGTTGCTGCAGCATCAGTGCTGTGGAGCTGCTGTGTAAGTTTGTTGAATGTGTGCAGCGTGTAGTGTAATAGTGCGCGTGCGCAAGGCAAATCCGTTAGGGTAGCTGTGTACTTCCGGATTGTGTAAGTTAGTGTTCTAAAATGGCGCCTAATGTGTGGTACGCGGCTGAGGCTGATTTTGCGTCCTTGTTTTCGGATGTCGTCCGACTTTTTCGGAAAGTCTATATGTGTTTGGTGGTGTTTTGCGTGTTTAGGGTCCTTTACCCTCATTTCGTTTTGTTCGGCGGCCATTTTTTCTCTCGCTTAGGTGATTTTCGGGTCTCTAAACTCCATAATTTGGACTTAAATCGAGGTGTAACTTCACTTGCAGAGGTCCTGGGTGCCCCCCTTGCTGTGGGTAAACTTTTTATGTGTATGTTATGTGTATTTCTTGTGTTTGGAATGTTTTTCGTGTTTCGTGGGTTGCGACCTTGTTTTCGGATCTCGTACTTCTTTTTCGGAAAATCTGTAGGTGTTTGGTGGTGTTTTGCGCCTTAAGAGTCCTGTAGCCTCGTTTTCTTTTTTTTGCTGCCTTTTTTTCTCTCGCTTAGGGGATTTTCTGGTGTCTAAACTCTGAGGTTTAACTTCAGTTTTCGAGGTCCTGGGTGCCTCCCATTGCTGTAGGTTAGCTTTTTATGTATTTGTTGTGTGTATTTATTGTGTTTTTCATGTTTTCATGTGCTGTTTCGGGCGGTAAGGTCGTATTTTTGCAAGGTTGTAATGGGTCGTAACGCGTCTCGCATTTGTTTTCGTAAGTCCATAAACTTTGCGAGGTCCGCAGTTGCTGGCAAGGAGCGCCTTTGGCGCTCCTTGCCAGCAACTGAGGCCCTCCCTTTGCGTGGGCCGCAGGCTCGCTAAGCGAGCCCTCAAGCGTTAGCAACGTCCCGCATGCTCACAACTATACCGGGAGTGCAGAATTATTAGGCAAATGAGTATTTTGACCACATCATCCTCTTTATGCATGTTGTCTTACTCCAAGCTGTATAGGCTCGAAAGCCTACTACCAATTAAGCATATTAGGTGATGTGCATCTCTGTAATGAGAAGGGGTGTGGTCTAATGACATCAACACCCTATATCAGGTGTGCATAATTATTATGCAACTTCCTTTCCTTTGTCAAAATGGGTCAAAAGAAGGACTTGACAGGCTCAGAAAAGTCAAAAATGGTGAGATATCTTGCAGAGGGATGCAGCACTCTTAAAATTGCAAAGCTTCTGAAGCGTGATCATCGAACAATCAAGCGTTTCATTCAAAATAGTCAACAGGGTCGCAAGAAGCGCGTGGAAAAACCAAGGCGCAAAATAACTGCCCATGAACTGAGAAAAGTCAAGCGTGCAGCTGCAACAATGCCACTTGCCACCAGTTTGGCCATATTTCAGAGCTGCAACATCACTGGAGTGCCCAAAAGCACAAGGTGTGCAATACTCAGAGACATGGCCAAGGTAAGAAAGGCTGAAAGACGACCACCACTGAACAAGACACACAAGCTGAAACGTCAAGACTGGGCCAAGAAATATCTCAAGACTGATTTTTCTAAGGTTTTATGGACTGATGAAATGAGAGTGAGTCTTGATGGGCCAGATCGATGGGCCCGTGGCTGGATTGGTAAAGGGCAGAGAGCTCCAGTCCGACTCAGACGCCAGCAAGGTGGAGGTGGAGTACTGGTTTGGGCTGGTATCATCAAAGATGAGCTTGTGGGGCCTTTTCGGGTTGAGGATGGAGTCAAGCTCAACTCCCAGTCCTACTGACAGTTCCTGGAAGACACCTTCTTCAAGCAGTGGTACATGAAGAAGTCTGCATCCTTCAAGAAAAACATGATTTTCATGCAGGACAATGCTCCATCACACGCATCCATGTACTCCACAGCGTGGCTGGCAAGAAAGGGTATAAAAGAAGAAAATCTAATGACACGGCCTCCTTGTTCACCTGATCTGAACCCCATTGAGAACCTGTGGTCCATCATCAAATGTGAGATTTACAAGGAGGGAAAACAGTACACCTCTCTGAACAGTGTCTGGGAGGCTGTGGTTGCTGCTGCACGCAATGTTGATGGTGAACAGATCAAAACACTGACAGAATCCATGGATGGCAGGCTTTTGAGTGTCCTTGCAAAGAAAGGTGGCTATATTGGTCACTGATTTGTTTTTGTTTTGTTTTTGAATGTCAGAAATGTATATTTGTGAATGTTGAGATGTTATATTGGTTTCACTGGTAAAAATAAATAATTGAAATGGGTATATATTTGTTTTTTGTTAAGTTGCCTAATAATTATGCACAGTAATAGTCACCTGCACACACAGATATCCCCCTAAAATAGCTAAAACTAAAAACAAACTAAAAACTACTTCCAAAAATATTCAGCTTTGATATTAATGAGTTTTTTGGGTTCATTGAGAACATGGTTGTTGTTCAATAATAAAATTAATCCTCAAAAATACAACTTGCCTAATAATTCTGCACTCTATGTATATGTGATTGATTTTACTGCTAATTGATTATTAAATAAACAAGTTATTTAAAAGTACACTATCGACAAAAATAAGTGTGCAATGTTTGGTAGACGGTATTGTGAAATGTGTATCCAAATGTTACCTTCCAGTCTGTAATGCTGATATTGTATGTTAGATCTAGTGTTTGTAGCCTAATCTCCATCTATTGCACATACCTCCATTCTTCTCACAGCACCTTAAAGGGACACAAAAAAAAAATGTTCTTGAAACTGAAAGAGGTGCTTTTCTCAAATCATGCTCTGAAAGCAAAAAATTGATTCAAATGTTTAAAGGGCCATTGAAGTTATCGTATTTCATTGCACCATCAGATGGAAGGTGGAACAGAATGTGGAAAAGTAATTTACATTTTTAATATTGAGCAAGAATTGACTTAGACATTATGATTTTAGTTATTGTTTGTATAGCACTCCATTCTTAGCAATGTGATAACTTTGAATTTGTTGTTGCCTGGAACTTAACTTATGTATAGCGCTACAGAATCTGTTGGCGCGTTACAAATAAACAATAATAATAATAATAATATAGCACTTGCAGCCCTCCCATAAGAATCTGTACAGATAATAAAGTTGGATTCTGTAACTGCTATACATTATATTCTTAATATATTAGCATCTATACTCTTCTAAGGAATATTATGATGGTGTAGTGGTAAATATGTTGTCTCAAAATATTCATTGCTGATGTCATTATTTATATCATATATGATGTCAAGATGTCACCCAATGTCATTTATGATGGCATGAATTATGTCACCAGCAAAAAAACATAGTAGTAGTTAAAAATTTTATTATCTGACAACCAAAAACTTGTAAAGACCCTACCCCTGTATATAAGCTTTCCTTCTTACCTTTTTTCAAAAGTTCAAATCTGGTTTCTTTTAATTTTTCTGCCACTTTGAAGGGATTTGGAATATTGATGGGTACATTCCTCCATTTTAAAACTCCTCTAGTAGTATCTAAGAGCCGATCTCCTACTTTGTCATTATTCATATGTATTAAGGGTCACCTTTACCCAATTGTATTGTATATATAATCCTCCACAAGAATTCCCAAAATAGCTGTCAGACCCTTAAAAGGAAAGAAGTAAAGGATAATAAACATAAGTGTCCTATTGAAGATGTATTTATTTACAATGTTAGATATTTTGCCTCTAACAACTAATTATTGGTGAGCATGGAAATATAGTTACACCCATTTCCTAGAGGTCACATTATCTCTTTAGTAGTAGAAGGTTAGATATTAATTATTTTGAAATACAAAATATAAAAACAAATGTAAAAAAGCAGGACAGTGATTTGGGCTTCGGTTAACTGCAATAGGTTTTGTGGAGGATTATTAAAGGACCAATGTAAAGCTCATATGTTTGTTTGTTGGGCAGAAACTATTAAAAACAGTATGCAGTTTAAGCCAACAAAAGTTAATAGTTTTTCTTACTTTTTAAATTGACTGTTTTGTCCTCAAGCATAGCTGTCGTTTACTGACTCTCAGGGAGTGTGACTAGCTCTACCTGGGTCTGGGTCATCATGGAGCTTGAAAACAGGCTGGGCTATGATGTCACTGGCTCTAGCCCATGACATGATTAGCTCTATTCCCATGGCCCACAAAGAGGTTGATTTGGATCAGACCACAACAGTCTGAATTAGATATCTGCTCCTTCTCCCAATTAGTGTTGGATGTGCACATTCCAGAGAAATAAGACACAGACACAGTGTTTCTGTATAATAATTCTCAAAGCGCTCTATTCCAAAATGGCAATGTACAAGTTTATATATAAAAACGTTATCTGATCAAACGTCACATGATTCCTTTGTCTAGGAATTAATAGCTTTATTGATTGGTTCAAAATTGCTGCAGTGTGTTGTCATCATAGTGGTCAGTTGAGGGAACATCCGTTCATTTGTCCTTATTTGGTCACGGATGTTTGCATCATCAGGCCACTCCCAGTTGTAGTTCTTTAACCATGCTGTTATGTAGCCCATCCTCCATCTTAGGTAACCTCCATTGTTAGTAATCTTCTTCTCATTTATACATATATAAGTGAGTAAAGAATGGCAGACAAACATAATAACATGAAAAGACATTTTCCTAATTATCATCCATAACAAGGTAACAGTGGTATTCTAACCTGCTTGCAGTTCCCTCATAGGCCAGCCCAGTAACAGTGGATGAGCCATCACAGCCATGATTCATGCTCAGTTTAAACCAAGTCAGCCTTTTCTGTAGCCCAGTTTCCAGGCAGAGATGGCCACACCAACTTATAGTCACATGGGGTTAGAAATAAGCAGATCTGCTTGAGGGAAATATTCAGTCAAGTCAAAAGTAAGAAAAAATATTAACTTTCTAAATAGAAGGGTCACTAACATACTAATTTTAAACGCTGCACTTCATACTCTGTGTCTTCATGAGCTGCATGAGCTACAGTTGGAAGACCCAAATAGGTAAACATTTTATGATTTTAGCCAGAAAAAAATGCTTTTAAGAACTTCCTAATAAAATAAAGTACACAAAAGTAAATAACGTCATAGGTATATTACATCCCTACTGAAAACCAGAAACCTTCAATGTCCCTTTATCAATTATAAAACACCATAAGTATTTGTCATAAACCTAGTTTCTATTCCTAATTTTATTTCAGAATTGTTTGGTAACCCAGCTGTGCCATGTACCACCTGAATAGAGCTCATAAACCACAGTTTGGAAACCTCTGAATTAAGGTCCCCCCTTTACATTTTGGAATTTCTAGAAATGTACTAAAAGTTAAGCTATAATGGTTCAAAAGTAAGCTCAATGTTATTGAAGAATGACCTGTAATTAATTATGCCTGCTGATTTCTCCTAACTAGTCCCTGTTAGCATTATATCCCTATTAACCCACCAAAGGCCCCATTTCCAGTTCAATATATAAAAACACAAATAAACTCTACAAAGCTGGATGGATAAGGTATAATCTGTTAGTTGCAGTGTCAAGTCTTACAAAACAGACAACAGATGACAGTACTAGAACAGTTAAATAAGGGGATTGTAAGCAAAAATCACAAGGCAGAATATATTGCAGTTCATGCCAATTTGTAAAGTACATAATTTAAAAAGCCAACACGAGACAGAAGTAAAAGCCAAAATGGATGTGTCAATGATAAGTTTACAGAAAAAATATGTTACAGATTTACTACCATACATGCATTATGAATACAATGAAGAAATAATATTACATAGTTACATAGTTACATAGGGCCTCATTCAATTGCGATTTGGCCAATTGAATAGGGCTCTATATAAGCACATAGCATATTTTTTTCACAGAAGTTTATAGTTAGTGAAGACCTTGCTTTTGGGTAGAATTTCACCAACTAAAAACTTCTGTAAAAAAATATGCTATATGCTTGTATTGAGCCCTATTCAATTGGCCAAATCCCAATTGAATGAGGTCCATAGTATTTAAGGTTGAAAAAAGACTTTCAGTCCATAAAGTTCAACCTTTTAAGATCTCCTCTGATCTGCAACATTTCTGTATCACAATGCTATCAAATTAGATAAAAATCTCCTGCTTTAGTTGCACTTGCCAAATGCTATTATAAAAACTGATGAATGAATATATATATATATATATATATATATATATATATATATATATATATATTTACAACTGATAAAAACCATACATCTGCTGGACCACGTAAAAAGAAAAATTTGAAATGTAAAAAAAAAATGTTTTATTGTTTATCAACCATTTGTTAAATGACCTCTGAATTAGCATATTTATAGTAAACAATTTTAAAGAAATTTTGAACATGAAAATATGGTAGAGAATCAAATAAAATAATCATAGATATACATTTTAGGTGTTTGCTGTTTTCATTATTGCCTCCTATCCCACAAGAAGCTGCAACGATAATATGTGTGTACTATATATGTAATTCAATGTTTAATTTAACTAAAAACAAAACACAAAAATACAAGCTAAAGCACCTGTTGAAAAATCATATACAGAGGAGATAAATGACCTTCATTAGTAGTTGTTTGACAAAGTATGCCTATTATGGTTACCAGTACTAAGTACCAGGCACATCTGTCAACCACTGACCTCCATTAATCTTGTGTTCATTGTTTCAATCTCCGTCTCTGCTGTCCCCTTCTCCGTGTGCCTTCAATCTTTCCCAGCATCAGAGTCTTCTCATTGTATGGACAAAATATTTGAGCTGCAGCCTCATAATCATACCTTCCAGTGAACAGTTTGGCTTGATTTCCTATAGTATTAATTGATTGGCTGTTTTTGTAGTTCAAGAGACTCTAAGCAGTTTTCCCCAGGACCACAATTCATCTGCGTCAATTCCACAGCATTCATACTTCTTTATGTCCCAGCTCTCACATCTGTATGTTGTTGTTTTCAGTTGTGTCTGACTCCTTGTGATCCTGTGGACCACTGCACACCAGGCAAATCGTTATGTCTCTGGTTGTACTTATCTATAAGGTTTTCTTGGCAAAGATACCGGAGTTAGTTGCCAAGTAATTCTCCAGTGGACCACAATTTGACTGACCTCTCTGTTATGACTTTCCCATCTTGGGTGACTCTACATGGTATGGCTCACAGCTTTAATGAAGTACACAAGCTCCTTCACCACAAAAAGGTGGCAATCTAGAAGGGGATCTATATGTTACTATTGGTAATACCATAGTTATTACAAACTATGCAAACTTCTTTTCATTTAATGGCTGCAGTCACCATCTGCAGATATCTTGGAGCCCAGGAAAATAAAATTTAAGAACTAAGATTTCAGCTTGTCATGATCTTCAACTTTTTAACCTTTATCTAGAAGTTGCACATATGGTAGTTCCCTGTCTATATATTGTTGGAGCCTAGCTTGTAGGATCTGAAACATTACCTTGCTGACATTTTAAATGAGTTGAATTATTCAATAACTGGAGCACTTTTGTCATAATCTTTTTTGGGGATTGGGATGTAGACCTTTGTACAGTCTACTGGCCACTGTTGAGTTTTCCAAATTTGCTGGCGTAATTCAAGCAACACTTTCACAGCATCATCTTGCAGGGTTTTTGAATAATTCAGCTGGTATTCCACCAACTCCTGCAGACTGTTAGCAAGGCTTCCTAAGGCCTATCTCACTTCATTCTTCAAGATATCTGGCTCCAGCTATTAGACCATCTATTGAGATAATCAATGCTGTATAGATCTTCAGTGTATTCCTGCCACATCTTCTTTATCTGATCTGCTTCTGTTAAGTACCTATCATTATTGTCTTTTATTACGCCACTTTGGCATGAAAGGTGCCTTTGAGGTCCCCAATTTTCTTCTATCTCTTTAAATTGCTCATTGTAGAATGTCTCCTTGTCTTTTCTTGCTATACTCTGTAATTCTCCATTCAGTTAGACAAATCTATTCCTATCTCCACTATCTTTCACTTTCCTTCTTTCCTGGGCTACTTTCAAAGCCTCATCAGACATCCAGTTTGCCTTATTATTGTTCTTTTTTAGGGATATTCTTTGTTGTTCTTTCTTGGATAATGTTGCAAACTTCGGTCCAAAGTTCTTCAGGCATTCTATCTTCCATGTCTATTCCCTTAATTCTATTCTTTACTTCCACTGTATATTCACAACGAATATTATTTATTTTGTATCTGCTTGGTCTGATGATTTTTACTTTTTTCTTCAGTTTTATGAAACTTTGCAATAATAAGCTCATTGTCTGAGCCGCAGACAGCTCATAGTCTTGTTTTTGCTGACTGTATAGAGCTCCTCCATCTTTGGCTGCAAAGTATATAGTCAGTCTGATTTCTATATTGTCCATCTGGTGATGTCCATGAGTAGCGTCGTCTCAGAGGCTGTTGGAAGAGGGTGTTGTATTTGTATATAATTCTACTAATCTCTGACCTGCTTCACTTTGTATTCCAAGGTCAAACTTGCCAGGTATTCCAGGTATTTTTTGGTTCCCTACATTAGAATTCTAATCTCATATGATCAGAGTTATATTTTTTTCTAGGTGTTATCTTTAGCATCTTCAGTATCCACAGTTGGACATTTGGGTCACTGTGATATTAAATGGCTTGCCTTGAATTTGAATTGAAATCATTCTATCATTTATTGGGTTGTAGCAGAGTACTGCTTTGGCTCCCCTTTGACTATGAGGGATTCTTGACCACAATAGTAGATCTGGTGGTTGTCTGATAAAAAATGTCCCATTCTAGTCCATTTCAGTATAATTTTTCACAAGTGTTTAAAAGCTCTGTTTTTACTGAAAAATGTCACAGTCCTTGCAAATATCCTCCCCTGAAGCTTATGAATACCATGTTCCTATAGTACTAGATGTACTAGTCAATCACAGCAATAGCTTTAGGGATACATTCTGTGATTATCTAGTACATGTACTACTATAGAAACACTGTGTGCATGAGCTATGCTGGGCAGAGATTTTGTAGGGACTGTTAGCTAGATCATTTTAATAATTAAAACAGTAAATCATCCATGTCCCTTTAAAGGGTAGTAAAAACTGGATATACATTTTACTAGTCTTTCTTCTCTACACGAGTAATACAGGGCCATGTGAGTGGAACAAGATCTAACAAAAAGAAAACTATGGGCCATATTCAACTTGAAGCTCGCAACTCGATCGCAGACAGCCCAATGTCTGTGAGTGTGTTGCGGGCTCCAGTTCGTCTCCGATTGCAATGCTATTCAATTGATCAAGCCCGCAAGTTACAGTCCCAAAGTCGAAACTGTAAACCACGCACTGGCTCGGAGCAGTTCAGGGTGGGAACATGATCAATTCAGCAAGCGCATGACCGCCCATTTCGAATCAGCCAATAGAAAATGAAACTGTCATTATTACGGCAGTAAAACATGGAGGTTACGTGTCAATCAATAAGGTTCAGGGGTCCGTTATGTGATCAGACTCACAAAACCAAAAAATAAAGAATTATGAAAATGAATGCCAATAATGTTCTAGTCCATATGGGTGGCCTGATGTGTATTAACTCATTGATACTTAAGATCGATTTAACCCCAAAATTAAACTTAAATAAAATTTTAATTTCCTGACGATTTGAGAGCTTGAAACTGCTGTGCAATTAATTCTTTTTATTTGCTTTTACAGTGCTACGAATAGGTGTTTAAACCCCTTGCGGGTCCTCTTTAGCACTCATAGGATTTTTTCCTTCATTTGCTGTTTACGGGTGAGAAAACATTTGCGGGCTTGAGGAAATTGAGCAATTGAATAGCGATTTGCGATTTTAGCAAAAGCGAGAGATCAAAGGCTTCTGGAGGCTGTAAGTTACGAGTTTAACCATCACCATGTTTTCAAGGCCGTAACTCGGAAGCCGATAGGAGACCACAAAAAGACGCCAGTTGAATAGCAAAATAGCTTGTGACCTCACTTACAGGCCTCCGGATCTCACGAAACCTCAATTGAATATGGCCCATTGTCTGTTGAGATAGACAAGCAAACTCTGATTCTAATTAGCACATCAAACACAGCTAATTAATATTCAGGAGTTCTTCACTTGCATAAAAATACCACAAAATAAAATAATAAAATAAATTAAAAAACAACTTGATTTTGTAGTGACAATAAATTTAAATAAGAATATTTTTGTGATTTTTGTGTGTGCTACAGGCTGCTTCATGTGTGAATGGGAAGGGATAACATGTATTAATCAATATATGCATAAAATGGGGAAACATAACAGTAATCACATATATAGTTGTGAGCAAGCGGGTTGTTGCTAACGAAGGCCGCAGTTGCTGGCAAGGAGAGTCAAAGGCGCTACTTGCCAGCAACTGCGGACTTTAGGCCCGCAAATGCAGACCCTCGAGAAGCATTTGTGGGGGTGGAGGCTCCCACGTTGACAGCAAAATTTATGGACTTAGCATCCACAAATACGAGCCACAGGACTTTACGACCTTAACGCCTGACCCGCGCACATGAAAACAATCGAAACACAATCAGTACACACACCAAATACATAAAAACCTTACCCACGCCAAGGGGGGGGGGGGCACCCAAGGACCTCTGCAACTGAAGTTACACCTCAATTTAAGTCCAAATTCAAGAGTTTAGACACACGAAAATCCCCTAAGCGAGAGAAAAAATGGCTGCCAAAAAAAAAATAAAACGAGGCTACAGGACCCTAAACACGCAAAACACCACCTAGCACATACAGATTTTACGAATAAGCCATACGAGGTCCAAGATACACTATTAACACAGCCGCGTACCACATACACATTAGCCAACATTTTACAACACTAACTTACACAATGCGGAAGAACACAGCTACCCTAACGGCTTCCCCTCGCGCACGCAGCCTATTTACACTACACACTGCACACATTGCTGACACTTACACATCAGCTCCACAACAGTGCAAACCGGCATTGTATGCTGCAGCAACATCCAAACAGATTGTCATCTCTTGAACACAATGCTTCCTGCATATATTGCTTCAAAATAGGTAAAGTATATTAATTTATTCATTTATTAATTATTTCAATACCATACAAAAAACGAACGCCAACGCTGCTCATAGCACACAACCAACCAACAGCGCGAGGCTCGCAATGAGCGCAGAGGGAGCTCGGAACACCAACAAAATTAGTGCCTCAGCAAAACACCATTACCTGCCTTACAATCTTATTGCCGTCATTTTTTGACGGGCAAGTAGCTAGTTATGAAATAAGTAAAATGTAATTTAAAATTATGCACTTACTACTAGAAATGTTGATACTAGGTATTTTTTGTTAAAGCCCTAGTGCAAGTTCTCACTTTTATATCCTTTGTGCTCTGAGTAGACGAAAAGGATTTTTTGAGGCTTGAGGGCTCCTTTGTCTTTGGGCAGTGGTGTAGCTAGTAAATGAAGGGTCCCAGTGCAAAATAAATTTGGGTCCACTTTGCAACTTCTCTCTACAAGGTAGGTTCTCTTGTTTTTTGTGTGATTTTTTGTGTCGTTCAGTTGTTTTCATGCTGATCCACTTGGTTTTCATGGCAGAGATACTGAAGTGGGTTGCCAGCTCCTTCTCCAATTGGCCACAGCATACAGTTCGCAGTATTTCTAGATGGTCTCCCATCCAAGTTCTCACCCGGCCCAACTCTGCACGGCTTCAGGGTGGTGGGACCTCTTGGTTCCCTGACTGGAATCGAACCCAGGTTGCAGGGGTGAAAGCACAGAATCCTACCCACTTAACCAGTAAAAAGCTAAAAAAAATTATCAGATCACCTTTATATAAAAATAATTATCTGTGCTTCATCCCTAATAAATTAAGAATTCCCTTATATTGCAGACTGCTGCAAGCAGCATTGAACGCCTATCCAATTTGGACACCACAGCTTTGAATCTGCTGAACCCAGAGTAGCTCCGCCATGGTATTTGATTCTACAGTCAGACTGCACAGGGAGCTTCTCAGACCATTATCCCCCACCTTAGGACTAGTGGTCTTCAAGCCGGAGTCCACTTGTGATGGAAGGTGGTTTAGCTAAATTAATTCTTAAGGTCTGACCATGCCCAGTATTTATGCCCATTATTAGATTTAGAGTCCCATTTAATTCATAAAGTACTATAGTCTTAAATTATACAATATACAATACCACCAGTAGATTGATGGATCACTATTTTGTCTTTTTATATGGCCATTCCTCACCATTCCCAGCACTGTTACAGCTCAGGAAAGTATATATCAGATGGAGGCAGAACATTCATTTAGTAGTCTGTGAAATCACTAGAAACCATTTATTTATCCGTTAATGTACTTGAACCTGCTAAGAGTGGTGTCAATAAATATTTCAGCATAATGCAAATCTACTGTGGGTTACAGTTAATACGTTTTTTTGTAAAATACATACTTAACTAAATTTGCATTTTTTTGCTATCAAGAATTTGTCAGGCAAGCTAAAATGGCAATAGGGAAATTAATTTATTAGAGAACTGAACCATATAATCTTATGCAAATTCTCAAATGTGCGTATCTTTACAAAACTGAAAGAATATAATTTGCATTGTTTCTAGGAAGACATAGTAACAGTTTTGAAAAAAATATTCAATTCAATCAATTGCAACCTTTTTAGATCTTATCGAACCATTATTTTTTGTGAAATGTGAATTGTTATAAACATTCTGTTTATTTAAAACAAATTCATTCCCAAGTGGCAAACACATGTTCATAAAACAAACACACCATCACAAATATATTTAAGGCTTATTTATAATTTTAATTAAAGTTGTTTTACAATGGCAATTTAAAATGTGCTGTTAAATCATTCCATACAAATTCCCAGATGGTTGATGTTTTAACTCTACTTGGCACTCACATACAGAGATGGGTTAAGACATACTCTGTTCTGTATTTATTTTATCTTTATTTTATCTTTTTTTCATTCCTGTCAATGGAATTGTCCACAGTGAAAACATAACAAAGCAAAACACATCTGGTTTAGTTTGTTTTTTTAGTAATTGATTAGCAACATAGTCAGTATTTGTAGACTCAAACTTTAATTTAGGCTTTACATGTGTGTAGTGTGTCCAGGGGGTGGGAGAGGATCTACACAGGGGGCTGCCTTTATGGGGCGTTTATCTGTTGTCCTCATTACTTTGTTTATGTGCCTACTTCCCTGCAATGATTATAGTAATGAAATATACACTGGTCAGAAGACTTTTAGGACAGCCTTCTGGGCAGATTTCCTATCATCGGTCAATCACACAATCATCCATCCAGTAGATAACGTACATTTCTTAGGTGTCATACTTGATTGGTCCCTATGTATCTCCTCTCACGTCAAATCTGTCAAATTTAATTCAAGTCAAGAATAGCTTTTAAAACTCTCCTTGGCTTCCACGCTATTCACTCTTCAGCTCCTCCTTATATTTCACTTCTCATCTCTCACTGTACCTCAGCCCATTTTCTTTGCACTGCTCAGAATGACTTCCTATTGTTCCATTCAGTTCTAAAATATATCTGTCTAGTATTCCCACACCTCTGGAACACTCTGATGCAAAACATCAGAGAAATCCCTAATCACATTGCTTTCAATATTCAACTTAAAGATAATAAAGCTGCCTGGTTCGCCTAGTTATAAATCTGGTCATGGTTATTGTATAACACTGTAAACCATTTGGAGTTAACTAAACATATAGGGCATCATTCAATTCTGATTTGGCTAATTGAATAGGGCTCTATATAAGCACAGGGCGTTTTTTTTTTTTTTTTACAGTAGTTTTTAGTTAGTGAAGACCTTGCATTTGGATACAAGTTCACTAACTAAAAACTTCTGTAAAAAAATATGCTCTGTGCTTATATAGAGACCTATTCAATTGGCCAAATCACAATTAAATGAGGCCCATGGTATTGTCTAAGCACTGGTAATAATTGCTAACCGTGGTGGCTTGCACATGCTCAGATTGATTGATTGAAATGGCAATTGAAATGCTGTTCTTAGCCTCCAATCACTTTTCACAATCAAAACCCCAGGGTGTAATTAGGTAGGTTTATTGACAAAATTCAATCAAGTTACATGTGCATTGGCCCGCTGGGAAAAGGTAGATATTTGGGTGCTGTGTCCTGTAACACTTAATGGTTAAATCTTAAGTTGAAAAGTTAAGAAAAGGCAGAAGTTAATAAGGAGGAATATGTCTGACAGATTTACTACTCCTTCCATGCTAACCTCTCTGCTCTCTGCTGATGATCTGACCCCTGCCCTGGACAATTTGTCTGGTAAGTATCTGACTGTATTTTTCGTCCATGTGGGCAATTTTCATTTGTGGCCATCAGTGGCTTTTTTTGTGTATGCATGTGACTGGGAATAAGTAAGCAATTTACTGGCCAAAAACAAACAAATTCAGAACGAAGAGAGGGAAGGGAATAATAGTGTACCAATCTGGTTTAGTACGATGAAGTTAATTTAATAGATTTAATATAGAAGCATAATAATATATACTTACATTTCAATACCTTAACTGTTGAGATTCGAATAATGACATGGATATTGATCACCACTATTCCTGTGTAAGAGTAAATTATACTACATTGGATATGGAAGTAAGGTAAAATCTCTTCACATAAAGTCCTTTGATAAATGTGGATCTCTTGGTATAGTGGGACACAATATAATGAAAGAAGATAAAACAAAGGAGTTTCACTTCTGGTCTAAACTCTTCCTCAGGGGCATATGCAGTGCTTCGCTTGGTAGTGATTGTGATCACCTGACTTTCCCATTTGCAGGTTATATTATCTGACCACTAGGGGCAGATAATATATTACATACTAGAGCCTTCCACCTCACACTAACTTTCTATCAGTTCCCTTCCCTCTCCAACTGAATTAAAAAAACTTTTTTAAATTGGCAAAATGTTTAATTCATTCCTGATCCTTGCAATCCCTAACTTTTCCTTCTTAGGTTTCTACCTCTCCCATTCCCGTTAGATTGTAAATAGCGAGTTTCCAATTTTTTTGGGTGATTTGGAAAAAGCACTTTCTACAAAGATTTTAAGCTCAAAACAGGGCTCTGCATTTTCTGCAGTTGTTATTATTGTATTCTTCCTTGTTCTCTTCCCCTGTACATTGCTATGGAATATGTTGTCGCGTTAAAAACAAAAGTTAATAATAATAACATGCTACTTGAGAGAGGTCACGGACAGGATCATTTTAAACACTGCACTTCAGAGTCTGTGTATACGGTAGAGAGCACAGAACTGAACATCTAAAAATTGCATGATTTTAGGGAGAAAAATAGTGCTTTTACGTATAAAAGTAAATAGATACATATGTATATTATATTGCTAGTGAAATCCAGAAACCCTTCATGTTGCTTTAAGCTTTACTTGAATCATGAATTAGAATGTTTCACTTTTCAGGGAAAGCAAGTGGAACAATATATTTATATCTTCCTCCTTTTTTCACATTGAAGGGTGAGAATTTTCTGATATGTCCGTTTTCTATATATGTGTATTTTTATGGTGCACTTGTATTTTTTGTTTTTAATTTACATTTTTCCTCTTTTTATAGATCACTGAAGGGGTGCATCCACACTGCTTGCCTTTTGTGGATGCATTTTCTGTTTATTTGCAAATATTGACTATACTGTTTCCTTATCAGAATTTTGGCATCACATTTTGGGGCATAGGGGCGCAATTTACTTATTTTACTCTGGGCTCCACATTTTTTTATAATATTTTACTAATGCAATCATTGGCTGAGCAACCAATGGTGTAGGTGGTGCAATGCACCGGGGCACGAGTGCAGCCTGTATTTTTTATTTAAATTAACTATAGTATAGTGAGAGGGAGAATATATTTCATTATATTTATATATGTGGGGGGGTTCAAACATTTTTTGGCACCGTGGCCCTCCATACACTAACTCTGCCACCGAATGCCACATTTCCATTGTTTTTAACTGGATGAAAAATTGGTAATCTGAAGTTTGAAAAAAAGAGCACAGAAAAGCTGATGATGAAGATTTGGCTTCTTCCTAGTCTAACCTAACTTTGGCAAGTGAGTGTTAATTCCATTAGTTCTATTACCGACAGTTTCCATGCTGGAACATACATTAATTCATAGGCCTCTTGGAATAAAATGGGAACTGAATGTATTATCTTAGTACACAAATCCCCAGTATTTGATGATATTCATTAAGCATTTATAACACAACTGTGCTTTCTTTTAAAAGGCTGGAAGAAACCTGCAACTTTGTTTCTAAGATTTTAATGAATGGAGAGTAACCTTTGGATGACATTGTTGACCAAAATAGTTTTAGAAAGCATTCATAAGGCAGCCAATTTTCTCTGATTTTCAAACTCTGCATAACATTAATCAAAATGGAGAAAATTACTAAATTAATACAGAGCTTGCTCAGAAAATAGCGCATTTTCTCAATTTATGCTTTATTTAATAACCTTCTCAAGGTTAATATATTTATCAATCATTTAGCATTTTATTAAGGTCAAACATTTCCATGCTTCCTTTATAACCAGAATCAAGGAGCAGCTGAGACATTGCAGAGTACTAATGTGATAAGGATTGATACTGATTATTTAAATTAACAATTACGATTGGCATCTAAAATTTAAAAATGTTTTAGCATGTAAAACTATTTTAAGTCCTAGTTAAATACATAATTTTACTATTTATTAAACAAATCTGTAATAAACAAGTAAACACATATGTGGGATCTTTCATTTTAGCTGACCTCCAGCAGTGGCAGCCATCGGCCACTAGGTGGTGCGACCAAGATTTTAGGGAATTTCTTGTTAGTGTAAAACTTATCATCTGCCAGTACCCTAACCCCTAATCCTAAACCCTAAACCTAAACCCAAACCCTAAACCCTAACCCTAAACCCCAAACACTAACCCTAAATCCTAACCCTAAATTCAAACCCTAAATCCAAATCCTAAACCCTAACCAAAGCTAGGAACTTGACTAAAATCTTGGGCACGCCACATAGTGCCTTCATATATCCTAATTAGGGTCTATCAAATGGAAATATTAACATTGTTGCAAAAGCAGTCTACACAGTGAGTAAAATAGTATAACCATTGTGTGGCTATTTTATCATGCACAAAATGTTTGTAATGTTTAAAGCCAGATCATTTAAATGCACATACTTTATTGAAATGTTATTTCTAACAGCCTAACTATTACCTAACTTTCATCTAACTTTGATTTTAAGTTTGTATGAATTGCAGCACAAATAGGTTTGGATAACAAGTAGAATCAAAAGAGCCCACCTATTCTGAACTTGTGTTGACTATTTGCTATTGATAAAAGCTGCCTATCGCTCTAGCCTGCAAGGGAGAAGGGGTGTTGTGTCAATTTCAGTAAGATCCAATTAGCTTACAAAGCCTCTGGACCTCCCCATGTTCCCTCTTCCCTATTCCTCTCTCCCTGATGATCCACTTCTCTGCAAATTATATATCAAAGACAATATGGATTCCTCTATTCATAAACAAAGCTTTCAAAAACTCCTTTTTTCTAAAAAAAAAATTATATTGCTGTCTTACACGGCATGTTGTTAATTTGTTACATACTTCACAATTGCCTTTTTCTTGAACTACAGTGGTCCTTTATTAACCTCTTGCACATATATACTTGTTTTACTGAAAGATACGAGAAGGTTATTTGAAAGTTCACAGCTAAATCTTACATATTAAAGAAAAGATAGAGAAGGCCATCTGTTGCTCCAGAAAAATATACAAAGATTTAAAAAACATTGCAATATATTTGTTGTAAATATTTGAGGTTAACTCACATTGTTATTTGAAATCTCATCAGGCGTGAGCGGAAAACAAGCTAATAATTCCAGGTAGAGGCCAGTTTTTTTTTATAAAACCACTTGTTTATATTTATTCTGATTTGAATAATGAGGGCCTCATTCAATTGCAATTTAGCTAATTTAATAGGGCTCTAAATAAGGACATAAAATATATTTTTTAAAGAAGTTTTTAGTTAGTAAGCATCTATCCAAAAGCAAGGTTTTCACTAACTAAAAACTTCTTTAAAAAATATATGCTATGTGCTTATTTAGAGCCCTATTCAATTGGCAAATTGCAATTGAATGAGGGCCCGAGTATATAAGTTACCAAATGCAAAACAGTTTTTTTTTTATTAAGGCTGAGTGACTAAAAAAGAAAACATAAATGTAATTCAGAATTACACAAGAAATAAATAAATATGGCGTTTGGCGAATTAGTTCTTAATTGATCTTGAAGTAAATTATAAATGTTTACATCCAATGAATGTTGAAACAAAGAGAACAAACATCCATTAGATGGGAAGGAAGGACTCCAGTGTCTGATATTTTAAGAAAACAGCTATACATGAGAGGAAATAAAACATAACCTTTATTATAATTTTATAAAACAAATTATTTAAAACCCCAAACTGTAGAGGACTAAAACCTAAAAAAATGTTCTAAATTTTTTTTGGAATGGGAATGGTTATACACTCTGTAGTAAGAATGAAAGTAATTTGCACTACATATAGTGGTGATTTTAATTTAATGGCCTTGCTTTATATGAAATTAATCTTATATACTGAAAAGGCTCTATATCAGCTTCTAAAGTGAGCAAATAATGAACCCTTACAGCTTGCTTATATGTACATTCTATGTAGGAGTATAATTTATATACAGACATAGTTTATATTAACTTCTTAAGTAAGTATGCAACAGCTTGAAGTCCTGCATACATGCAATAATGAAAACACATTATAGTGCAGCAAACCTTCAATTTTTCTAAGCAGTATGTCTATTGCATGCCGCACATAATGCATATCAATACAATACTTAAGAAGCTGTACTGGTTCCTGGTGAAGTAAACGTCTGCTTCACCCTATGTATGTTATATGCTTGTCCACTTGCTATTTTGGACGTTACGTCAATTTCAAATAAGTCTATACATTCCCTATTCAGTGTTTAACCATATATGGCCCCGTATTGACTGACCATTAGAATAACAACAGAGTTTCCAAAAAACAGATTAAAGGAGGTGCCAGATTATCAGTGTTGCTCCTGTATATGCATATTGGAGCCCTAAATATTAGAAGGATATATGAATAATAAGCCACCAGTTAAGTATTTATGTTGTTAATTGGGATTATTTTATTCTCCACCTCCTTCCATGGAGTCACAATGTGCTCACAGGAATCTTCAAAAGATATCTAACCACAGCACAGCTAAAATATGTGCAAGAAAAGTCACTCAAAAGAAAAATCTTTAGTGATAATTTCTTTGATACATATAAATAATGCATATCAGAATTATTAATCATTTGCAATCCAGAGCGTTATTTGCAAGATGTAAGATCTATTGCAAAGTTCACATATCTTAAGTAAACATTCTGAAGTGTAGTAACTATAATTATACAGGAATTAAACAGGAATTGAACCCACTTACATATAATATCACATTGGACAAGAACAATTAAGGCAAGCATATTTTCTTTTATTTATTCTGTTGCTTTCTGTTTACACAGCGTCACAATGTTTTCCCACCCCACCATCTTCATTTGTAACCTCCTTTCTGAGACTCTCCTATACTGTTTCTACATATCATGTCTCCAATAATATAATAATCTCACCTTCCCTGCTTTCCTCTCCTCTTCTTTGATCCCATGAGCTCCTCTCCGTTCTTCAGTCACTATCTCATACCACCCCTAAAGCTTGAAAGCAGAAATGCTACTGTAAGTCCCATTCCCATCTCCTTTCACTTTCACTCCTTCTCCTGATGGCTTGTGGAGATATATCCCCTAATCCACGCTCCTCACTTATTTCTACTTGCTGTCAGCCAACAGGACAGCAAAACAACCATAATTTTATGCCCATCACTTTTCACAAACCATCTACAGTACATAGCCCTTCCCCTAGGCCCTCTGAAATGCAAGGTCTTTGTGCAATAAACTTACCTTCATTCATGACCTTTTCATTTCCAACTCTCTCAATCTACTGGCTATCACTGAAATCTGGCTCACTTCATCTGACTCTGTCTCACCTGCTGCACTCTCTCATATGGTGCCCTACATTTCAGCCACACTCCTAGACATGGGAACAAACAAGGTGGAGGTGTCGGCATACTACTAGCCTCTGGCTGCACTTTTCACTGCATCATCTGTCTGCGAATAGCTGTGATCTATCGCCCGCCCGGTTCACCCTCTAAATTTCTGGATCACTTTGCCTACTGGCTCCCTCACAATATATCTTCACTCATTCTTGGTGATTTCAACATGACACACCTACCTCCCAACTCACTGTGATGAACATTTCATTGAACTTTATTTTTACCAATCTCTGCATTTACAACCTTGTTATCTCACCACTACCTCTTTCTGACCTCCACCTCGTAACCTACAACCTCACCTTCCATTCACCACCCTTCTTCAATCCCTGCCACCAGAACCAGGAGAAACCTACTTCTCTGTCCTCAGTGATAGTAAGCCATTTATTTTATATAATGTATACTGATGATCAATGTATAATGTATACAGATAAAATGTTATCTTGGAATAACATTACAACACTTTTAACCACACCATCCATAAAGGGATAAGATGCAATGAATTAAAACAAAGGGAACCATACAATAAAGGAATCCTTTTGAAAGCTCTCTCTACTAGATGAATGTATAACCAGATGTTTTTTAATTGTATAATAATGATATTTTGTTCTTTAGGAGTTTTGTGATACACTTCACCGAATAATAATAATAAAGATTGCCATAGATCATTTTTGAAAAAAAACAGGATGGTTAGGGTATCTAACCGATTAGTAGCCCAATTTAGAAGATATCATCCTTAAATGACCTATACATAAAGATTTGTTATAGAAAAAGAGGCCCCCGTCTGAGGCTTTTTAAATGCTTTTTAATCCATCGGCAGAGGCAGAGATGGATAGATAAGGCCACTGAAGCAATGAATATGAACTTGATGGAGCTCAGAGGGCCATTGACTGAGAGATGTACCTGACGTGCTGCGGTCCGTAGAGTCACGGAGAGTTGGATGCGACTGAACAACTAAACAACAACAAAGGGATTGAACAAATTGGTTGATAAGATTACTTTAAAAGCTTATGAGAGTAACCTTTCTCTCTCTAAACCTTTGATAGAGATCTTCACCTGATGATAAAAATCTATGTCATTAGAGCAGTTTTGTCTAACTGATGATAAGGGATACTCCTTAACTATGGATGATGACTTGTACTAATCTGTAAACTTTTAGCAGTTTCTTTTCTATAAACACTCATCTTCCATAAGCCACAGGTTATTTTCAATGGTCAAATTCACAAGTCTTTTTCCAAAGTTGTCAACTTATCTTTATTTATGACTGAAGTCAGTTTTAGAACTACTTTATTCATGATCAAAGAAATTCATCAAATTCCAAATTGCTGCCATTTCCTACCAATAGAACATGATCCATATATCTAATCCAGATGTCAATCTTTTCAGTAAACTCCAGTAAACAGCCATTATTTCAGTGAAAACTGTAGTGGCTTCCCACCACCATAGAAACAAATTGGCATAGGTGGGAGGACAAGGAGTTCCCATGGCAGTACTTTTCATCTGATGTTAGAATTAGGAATTAAATATGAAGTACCGTATATACTCGAGTGTAAGCAGACTCGAGTATAAGCTGAGGCACCTATTTTACCACAAAATACTGGGTAAAATGAGTGACTTGAGTATAAGCCGAGGGTGGGAAATGTGCTGTTCAATGTGTCCCTCTTGTGCCCTCTGTGTCCCCCTCTCTCTCCCGTGTCTCTTCTCCCTTGTCCCTTCCCTGTGTCTCTTCTCCCCTCTCCCTTCCCTGTGTCTCTTCCAACCTCTCCCTTCCCTGTGTCTCTTTCCCCCTCCCTTATCACCCTCCTCAACCCCCATCCTCAATCTCAACCTCCCTCCTCAACCCCACTCCTCACCCTCATCCTCCCTGATCATCCTCAACCTCCCTCCTCAACCCCCTCATCCTCAACCCCCCCATCCTCAACCCCCCATCCTCAACCTCCATCCTCAACCCACTCCTCAACCCCCCCCCTCATCCTCAACCTCCCTCCTCAACCTCCCTCCTCATACTCCCTCCTCAACCTCCCTCCTCATCCTCAACCTCCCTCCTCATCCTCAACCTCAACCTCCCTCCTCAACCTCCCTCCTCAACCTACCTCCTCAACCCCCTCCTCAATCCCCCTCCTCAATCCCCCTCCTCAATCCCCCTCCTCAACCCCCCCATCCTCATCCTCTCTCCTCAATCCCTATCCTCATCCCCTCTCCTCAACCCCCATCCTCAACCCCTCCTCCTCATCCTCAACTTCCCGCCTCATCCTCAACCTCCCTCCTCATCCTTAACCTCCCTCCTCATCCTCAACCTCCCTCCTCATCCTCCCTCCTCAACCCCCATCCTCAACCCCCTCCTCAACGTCCCTCCTCAACCCCCCATCCTCATCCTCCCTCCTCAACACCCCCATCCTCATCCTCCCTCCTCAACCTCCCTCCTCATCCTCAACCCCCTCCTCAACCTTTCTTCTCAACCCCCCATCCTTAACCCCCTCCTCAACCCCCCATCCTCAACCCCCTCCTCAACCCCCCATCCTCAACCCCCTCCTCAACCCCCCTCCTCAAACTCCCTCCTCAACCGCCCATCCTCTCTCCTCAACCCCCCATCCGCAAGCCCCCTCCTCAACCTCAACCCCCTACTCAACCCCTCTTCCTCATCCTCAACCTCCCTCCTCATCCTCAAGCAGAGAGAGCTGAATAACCAGAACCTGTGGACCTTCTCACATATTACTACTAACTATACTCATCCTCCCTCCTCAACCCCCCATCCTCATCCTCCCTCCTCAACCCCCATCCTCAACCCCTTCCTCAACCTCAACCCCCCTCCTCAACCTCAACCCCCCTCCTCAACCGCCCTCCTTAACCCCCTCCTCAACCTAAACCCCCTCAACCACCTCCTCAACCTAAACCCCCCTCAAGCCCCCTCCTCAACCTAAACCCCCCTAAATACCTTCCCCTCACTTACCTGCTTCTGCTCCGGCACGCATGTGACGTCACATGTGCGCCGCGTCATTAGCATATACCGAGTGCCGGCACCCGGTATATGCTAATGGCGTGACGTCAAATGCTCGCCACGCCATTAGCATATACCTGGTGCCAGCACCCGGTATATGCTAATGACGCAGCGCGCATGTGACGTCACATGCGCGCCGGGTCAAGGAGCTGAGGCCGGAGCAGAAGCAGGTAAGTGAGGGGAGAGGGGGAGGTATTTAGGGGGGTTAGAATGAGGAGGGGGCTTAGGTTGAGGAGGGGGGTTGAGGAGGGAGAATGAGGAGGGGGGTTTATAATGAGGAGGGGGGTTGAGGATTAGGAGGGGGGAGGGAAAGAGACACGGGGGGTTAGAGAGACACGAGGGGTTAGAGAGACACGGGGGGTTAGAGAGACACGGGGGGTTAGAGAGACACAGGGGATAGAGAGACACAGGGGGGGAAGAGAGACTCGGAGGGTTAGAGAGACACGGGGGGGTAGAGAGACATGGGGGGAGAGTGACTCGAGTATAAGCCGAAGGGGCCCTTTTTAGCGTTAAAAAAAAGGGCTGAAAAACTCGGCTTATACTCGAATATATATGGTAATTAAGCGTAAGAACATACTGTAAGAGATCCAATACCATTTCATTATGGTCTATGAGATGATTACTGCTTGCATGTTTGAATGCAAAACCTCAATATCAAAACTAGCGAAGTATGCTTCATAAATGCCTAGGGTTTTAATATGCATATACTTTTAAATTAAGTTAAGAGTTACAGCCTACCAAAGCAGGATGTAACTGGTCGTTTATTATTTGACGTAATTTGTAATGACATAAAAACCTACCATAAGGCCCTAGCCATTACCCCTGACCAATCTATCTCTGTATGGAGAAACGCTCTTTGGGTTGATGGGACGGCACTCTAAAGGTATTTATGTGAATAGGGAATATATAGACGTTAGCTTATTTGAAACTGACATAATGTCCAAAATACCAAGTGGAAGAGCATATGGCGTATGTGGGGTTTAGCTGCTGTATAGCTTCCCAAGTAATGAATTGATTAATATATGGTGTATTTGGTGTGTAATAGCCATAGTACTTATAGGAGGTTTCCATTTTCATTATTGCACATATGCAGGACTTCCAGCTGTTAGGAATCATTGCAGGCTTTACTTAAGAAGTTGATATAAACTATTTTTGTATATAAATTATATTCCCTACATATAATGTACATATAAGCTATACATAAAGATTGATTATAAACTCACTTTAGAAGCTGAAATAAAGGCATTTCAGTATATATAGAGGCAATTAAAAACACTATTATATGAAGTAAAAATTACTTTCATTCTTACTACAGGGTGTATAGGGTGTATAGCCATTCCCATTCAATATTCTTTTTGAAAAGTTTTTTAGGTTTTAGTCGTTGCAAGTTTTGGGTTTTAATTAATTTGTTTAGTTTTATAAAATCATAATAAAGGTTATGTCTTATTTCCTCTCATCCATAGCTGTTTTCTCGAAAGATCAGAGGCTGGAGTCTTTCCTTCCTATCTAAAGGATGTTTGTTCTCTTTGTTTCAACATTCATTGGATCTAAACACACATGTAATTCCTTTTATAGAAACAAAATATTTGTATTGTTTAATTCAGAAACAGAAAGCACTTTAAGGCTGACAAATCCCAAACTAACATCATGTGTGGCCATGAGCTACATTCAAAATTCACTACACTAAAAGATATGTCACATTCTCAATTTTCCTGAGAATCATGAAATAGTGTCTGGAGAAATTGTTTAAAATAAATATCTAAATTGTAAATAGAGAGGTATGTAGTATGTAAAAGCACTATGTGATGGCCTACTGCTTCTGTTGGGCTTGATAAGAATCTAGTTCAAACCTACCCAGTGGTTCCTTTTGAATCCCTGATAGCAGGAACAGAACCAACCCAGGTTACAGCCACCAAAACGCCCAGCAAACCACAGGAATCAGTAGAGCACCAAGCAAATGTTACCGACTGTCACAGAGTAAAATGCAGATCCAGCAGCAATAATCCCAGTAATAAGGATTATTATTCCCTCAGAATGAAACACACACACCAATTCTGCATGTTTAATCTGACAAGAGCGTTTATTGATGTAGTCCAGTATTTATGCACAACCCAAGCCAACAAAACTCCACTAGCCCCCTACCTTGACCATGTGGTGAGGCCTGTCCATCAGTGATGTCACCCCCCTACTCACCCACCTTGGTCTGGCAGCCTAATTTACTACATAGGCTAATTGGCCCTTTGATCCTGGCTTTACAGGGGAGTAAGTGATCAGATCAGTAGTACAGCATACTTTCCCTTTCACACCTAAGTGTCCAATGTCTTCTGCTGCCAGTCATCTCTGACCCTACTGTACTGGATCCCCTACAACCAAGCACATTTCAACTGGGGACCATTGTAATACACTTTATTAAACTCTCTTGGGAAAATGCAGCATTTCAATACCAAACATGCCTGGCTACCACCTTTACATCAATAAATCTACACAATAATACAATAATTCTGATCACCCCCATATTGTGGCCCATGAACAACTTGGCACCCTATCCTACAGGGCACGCAATAAGAATGTAGCTGTCACAGTTTA
The DNA here is from genome assembly GCA_027410445.1 of Discoglossus pictus. NCBI lineage: Eukaryota > Metazoa > Chordata > Amphibia > Anura > Alytidae > Discoglossus > Discoglossus pictus. Next base: position 434,551,238 of record CM050164.1, read on the forward strand.
AGTATTCAGACTGGGAGGACAGTTTCAGGAGAGAAAAGGAAGAAAGAATATCAATAATCCTTGTTAATCCAGAGTTCCCAATAAACACTTAAAGTCTTTCCCCACCCCCCGAATGTCCCACAGTAAATTTCCATATTTTTAAATATCTTTCGAGATAATGTATGTACATGTCGCATGCTGTTGACTGCAGGGACAGGATCTATCCCCAACACTCTTGAACACTGTGAATAATATAAATTGCTATATGTTCTGTTTGTATGCACAAACTGAGCCATCAGGATTATGTGCAATAGCCTTTTGTGCTTACATTTTTAGTTAAATGCCTAATAACACATGTCAGCTTAGTTTGTTTCCTGTCCTTCTGGCAACAATAAATGCCCAATTGTATGTCTAAATATACATTGAATTTGTATAAACTCTGAACAGGGAAATCACTGTAGTTTCTCAATATAACATAATTACATAATAAACTTTTAAGATCTTATATATATTATATATATATATAAGATATTAACTTTTATAAGATTCTAGGAAGAATTTAATTAAGATCTTTTAAATAAATGGTTCACAATACTGGATGGTTTTAAAGTTTCTTTCTTGTTTCTATGCCTTGGGTTACGTGTCATATCGAGTGTAATAAATGCTGCTTGGAGCACAGATGCAAATAAATTAATAGGTCATTGAGAAAGGCTTAAAAAAAGATGAAAAAGGAATGGCGACAGAGTTATATGAAATCCAAGGAAACTGTTTGGCTAATTGATAATAAGTAAATATATTGAAAAGAAGTTATCACTTTTTGCGTTCTTCAAAGGGCCACTCTTATCAATATTCATATTTGTAGCATATTTGTTTCTAATAATATATTATGAAGGGACCACTGTGTTTAATATTTATATGGTATTTGATAACAGGTAAAATGCCTTTAGAAAGCTAAAAATAAATTAACACTGAATTTACATTTTTAACTTTTGTATGGGATTATCTTTTTAGAAGTTGATCATTTAAAGATTATTCTTAGAGAAGATAGACCTTCTATGTGAATAATTTCATATAGAACTTAAACAATAGTGACTTTTTTTTAAATTCCAAAAACATTTAGGCTTTTTTGAGTGTATTTATTCAAGAGTTTAAGACTATAGTGATCATTTAAAATAAAATAATTACATTGGAGTGCCTGTACAATGTCACCAGTGACTGTGTTTCTAACATGACATTACACAGGCAAGTGAAATACAAGTGATTGGCTCCATGTGAGTCTGTGGTGCAAATAAATTTGCTACTGCAGTATCTGAAAGGCTGAGATCTTGATAAATCATGAGTAAGCAGTGCTATCCCTCACATTCTAGTAATGTATCATTGCAAGTAAATGTTAGAAAGTAGGATGGTGATTAAATAAAAATTTAAAGGACCACTTTGGTCAAAATATTTCTATACGATCTTATGAATAACAACATTTGAAAAAAGACAAAATGTTGTTACAAAGTAACAAATTATTATATCCTTTACAGTTTTCACTTTTATATGCAACCAGACATCCATTTTCTTTCTGCTCCTTGCAGCTTGTGCCCAACAAAGTGTGTCATTGTCAACAAATTAGTGTTCCATTAGAGCTAATAAATGAACTGGCAGAAAGGCACTCAATATCCAAGAAGGCAACAAAGTCAGGGTTGCTCAATCGGAGAACAATCCACACCTAAGTAGGTTTGTTTTATAGACCTGGTCACTCACTTAGAGATCAGCACTTGTGCCCTTGTACAGGGAGAAATATCCTGGTCTCAGTCAAAAGAGTAATCCAGCCCCGAAATACTAGGCAATTCTACACTGAACAGGAGAAACTTCAATTCCCAGACGTATGTTTCGGCCTCTCCTGAGCCTCATCACTAAGGCCTTGGGCCTCTTCAGTGAGGAGTAGCTGAACTCCCTAAGGCACAGTAAGCAAGGAGTTCATGTATAAAGTACCCTATCATCCTTAGGGTGACAAAACCCCTAATTTCCATAAACAATAACAAAATCAGAGGTGCTCAATCTGAGAATGAACAACACCTAGGTAGATTTGTTTTATAGGCCTGGTCACCCAACTAGAGATCAGCACTTGTGACCTTTACATGGAGAAATATCCTGGTCTCAAAAGAGTCAAAAGAGTGATCCAGACCCGAAATACCAGACAATTCTACCCTGAACAGCAGAAACAGCAAACCCTCTATATACATTTTAACCTCTCTTGGGCCTCATCACTGAGGTTTAGCTGAACTTCATAAGGCACAGTGAGCAAGGAGTCCATGTCTGGAGCCCCCTATCACCCTTAGGGTGAAAAAACCCTGAGGGTCATTTGCATAAGCAACAACCAATTCAATGCCTTATAATGATAGATCTTAATAAGTAAAAATAAATAAATAAGCAGCAGTGCATTATTACCCTTTAAAGGGAACAGTTCTGAAAAAAAAATGCATGGCTACTTTAGATCTGAAGAATCTTAAAAATGTTATTCTCAGTAGTTGCAAAGCACCAGGGCCCACAACATGTTAGGACCCTCTGCTATGGGCAGTGGCTTGGAATAAAGGGGAATCCTTAATTTAAAAATGGGAAGGGCAATTCTTTTTTTATAGAAAGATTACACGGCAATCTGACTATCCTCATACATTTTGGGATTTGTATTCACTCCTCCTATGGGCATTTTTTTTCCATAAATAAAGTGCAAGTTGGGGCCCCAAATTATTTTGCACCAGAGCCCTCTGCCATTGTGCATAGACCTGTACTGTACACTTTTCATAAACTTACTGCAGTTCCTTTAAGGTGAGGAATGGTCAGATAACTTTTTTATTTGGGTCTACCAAAAATACTTGGTCCACATATTACCAATAAGGAAGTGCTCACTTCTAAAATATGTTCCAAACCAGAAAATATCAAGGGTAATTTATCTAACAACAATGTCACTGTGATATAACCAAGCAAATAGAATAAATAAGTTGCCATTTTTGTAGTCACATTACTAAACCTAGTGAATTCATGAAACATAAATGTGACATTGACATCTCCTGAAATGTAAATGAGATTGATGGTGGACATGCCAAATTGCTCTAGCTCCAGGGCCTATGTCGTATTCCTGTGAGCATCAGGAAGGTAGATTGGAACAATTTATTACCTAGAAATGGATAAAGATGTAAACACTAAAAACCTCTAAATCTCAAAGGATTAAATGAAGGCTTTCTATATTCAGCCGTCATCTTAAAAGTAGTAAGACAAATCTCTGTATAGAAATGTTCCTCATAATGATTAATGATAACCACTATGAATAGATTATAAAGACCAGATTTACAGCATTCTTGTAAGATGTGCATTGTGTTTCTTTATCTTTTTACCTACCAGGCTTGTGTTCTCAAAACGTTTCCATGGCAACAACTAAATTCGAAAATGTATTTTGTTGGTTTAGATGTCCTGACCAGACGAAATTTGCAAGAATGAAAAGCAGTCAAATACATCATGTGATTCCTATAAAGAGATGAGGCACATGATAAAGGAAAAGAACAACAAAATAATGTATCTCTCGTGGGCTGAGCTTTCAGCTACCTCTGTGTATATGTGCAGGCCATTTATTTCAGTATGTTTTATTTGTTGTATCCTTTTGTGTTTGCGTCGCTCAGTTGTGTCCGACTCTCCGTGACCTCATGGACTACAACACACCATGCTGATCCTCTTCATATTCATGACAGAGATACTGGAACAGGTTGCCAGTTCCTTCTCCAGTGGGCCACAATATTGTCAGAATTAATGTGACATAAGTTTTCTAAAAAATGATAATAATAATTTTTTAGTTCAAAGTCAATTTATAGACACATATTCCTCCTCATAAAATAACATTTATTGATAATAACAGAATGAAAAATAATTGCATGGAAACAAAATAAGACCAACCAGATAACAAAAATGAACACATCAGATTTTACAAATCATTATTGTCATAGTATTTTCTATTCTGTCAAATACAATGGGCCTCATTCTATTATCGGCCGTAGGAGATGCGGGGCCGCAAGGAACGGCCGCAAGCTATTCGGCTATTCTATTCCCTTCCGGCCGGGGTAGGTAGCTCTACACGGGGCTGTAAGACGGCCGCAAGGAATCGTAGATTTGCGGCAGTTTTACGGCCGATAATAGAATGAGGCCCAATGTATTTGACATTTAAATCTCAATGAAATAAAATATACCAATTATAAAATTACCAAAATAACATTTATAATAAATTTACAATGCTAAACTTGTTTATGTACTACTGTTCTGCAAATATTAAAATGTATCCATGAGTATAACACAATTATGGTAATGTATTTTGTGATATAATTGATGAGTTAACAAAATAAAAATAATTTATCTGTTTTGGTCAAAAAGATAAAAGAGATATCACATTTTATGTCAAAATATACATATAAATCTGGGCCTGCAGCCCTTATCTTGCCATCCTATGTTATTTTCCCTTCTCCTGGTTCCACAGCCCTAAATTATATATTGGCTGACTTCCTTCATATGCTTTTTTAAATACTCCTTTATTAATATGTGTCTTTAAATCCATGAACACTTACAGCCTTATTAAATTGCGATTCGGCCAATTGAATAGGGCTCTATATAAGCACAGAGCATATTTTTATTTCAGAAGTTTTTAGTTAGTGATCTTCTATTTAAAAGCAAGGTCTTCACTAACTAAAAACTTCTGTAAAAAAAATATGCTGTGTGCTTAAATAGAGCCTTTTTTAATCGGGCAAATTGCAATTTAATAAGGCTGTTAGGACCTTGATTTCATCTTCACCGGTACATTTGGACCTTTGTGTGATAGCCATTCGATTTTAAATACACGTGAATGGTTTTCTTGCTAATTTACTTTTATATTCTTAACATATAATAATCATTATGCTGAATGCACTGAGAGATATTTTTCAGTATATCTGTCATATATATCTATCTCATATATATCTAGCTCAAAAGTTCTTATGCACATCCTTTTTGCAAAACTTTTTTAGGGTTTGTGGAGTCAATTCAAGGAAAAAATATAATCTAATCTAGGAAGGAATGACGAAAAGCAAAGCTATATATATATATAAATATTTTCATATGTATACAATGGTATTCTATTCATAGGGTAAAGAAAATAAATAAATGTAATTGTGAACCACCAAAGGAACCAATGCATGACTCTTTCAAAGTTAGTCACTCTCAGAATAAATCACTGTTTATAGTGAAAGGTAACTGTATTTTCCTTGTATATATTTTGAATAAATGTAAACAATATTTTTTGCCAATTAGACGAGACAAGTGTAGCATTGCACGGGCTTAACCCTTTCACTCTAAAATGACTTTTCTTTATATGAAGTATCATGTATATAATCAAGTACCATGTTCTTATTAAAGATGTACAACAGATTTTTTTTGTTTTGCTCCAGATTCTTTGAAAAAAACTTTAGCTTCCATTCTAATCGAGCAGAACAGTGTAACTTGCAGGATAACGTAAAATCGGCTGCAAGAGCTTTTTCTCCCTATGTTACACTTTTATTTTTATCTTTTCACTTGCAATATTATGGCACTCACACCCATAAATCCTGTCTTACCGCAAGAGATTTCAGTGTAGAAGTGTAATATCACACCAAACCAAGAATTACAGAAGAAAAACGTTTCTATATACAATAAACAATTGTATATATATATATATATATATATATATATATATATATAATTAAAAAATATATAAATTGTATTTATAGATATAATACATATACAGTAGACGCTCAGTTATAGTTACTATTACAAGAGGCCTAGATAAGCTGCACATAGGATGCTCTGCTAAGTATATTTGTCAGTGAGAGCTGTTCTAGCAGCAGCAGCTTTCACTCCTCACTTACACACAGGTACGTTTGGCTGGAGGGTGAGGTGCTGACCCCGGGGAATGTAACACCAACACCGCCCTGGCTCAGTCACTCATGCCTGTCTGCTTCCAGGTAAAACTGAATTGCAGAGACATACAGTGTGTGAAATCTAGGTGCCTGTAAGCATTTTGTGGCATGACAACCTGGAACTTGTTGAGCCCTGCAAATTACATTTTTTATTTAAAGTAGAGTATTCAAAACATTTTCTGGTTGCCTGAGTTCCAGTTAACTGAGAGTCTACTGTAATTGTGTTTAGTTTGTGTGTATGTATGTATATTCACACACACACACACATATATATATATATATATATATATATATATATATATATATATATAGTAAATAAATAGTACATTTGTGTATACATCTGAATGTCTAAAATAAGTTAAAAGCCTATTTCTTGCTCAGAATTCCGAGAAATACAGTTTTTCCACTGCATTCTGGGAATCTGGTCAGAGATAATGCAAATGTATACACAAAAGCTTCACTCTTTAATCCAATAACATTTAACATATTGCTATATATATATATATATATATATATATATATATATAGTATCTCACAAAAGTGAGTACACCCTCACATTTTTGTAAATATTTTATTATATCTTTTCATGTGACAACACTGAAGAAATGACGCTCTGCTACAATGTAAAGTAGTAAGTGTACAGCCTGTATAACAGTGTAAATGTGCCGTTCCTTCCAAAATAACTCTACACACAGCCATTAATGTCTAAATGGTTGGCAACAACAATGAGTACACCCCTAAGTGGAAATCTCCAAATTGGGCCCAAAGTGTCAATATTTAGTGTGGCCACCATTATATTCCAGCACTGCCTTAACCCTCATGGAGTACACCAGAGCTTCACAGGTTGCCACTGGAGTCCTCTTCCACTCCTCCATGAAGATATCACAGAGCTGGTGGATGTTAGAGACCTTGCACTCCCCCACCTTCAGTTAGCGGATGCCCCACAGATGCTCAATAGTTATTAGGTTGGTGAAATGCTTGGCCAGTCCATCACCATTACCTTCAGCTTCTTTAGCAAGGCAGTGGTCGTCTTGGAGGTGTGTTTGGGGTCGTTATCATGTTGGAATACTGCCCTGCGGCCCAGTTTCCGAAGGGAGGGGATCATGCTCTGCTTCGGTATGTAACAGTACATGTTGGCATTCATGGAAATCCTAATTGCAAAGGCAGGGTTTACGTGTGGAAGCTAAAAGACGTAAGCAAGCTGGAGTCAACAAAATACATCTAAACATTTAGGCCCTCATTCAATTGCAATTTTGCCAATTGAATAAGGCTCTAAATAAGCACATAACATATATTTTTTAAAGATGTTTTTGGTTAGTAAGCATCTATCCAAAAGCAAGGTCTTCACTAACTAAAAACTTCTTTAAAAAAATATGCTATGTGCTTATTTAGAGCCCTATTCAGTTGGCCAAATCGCAATTGAATGAGGCCCATAGAGACAAAGACAACCACATCCAAAATTACCAGTTAGAGTCCATATACAGACAATACATATGAAAAAAATCCACGCTACACTTTCATACATATCCTGTATAATTATATCATATATGATTTAAGTAAAATTTATTAATAATTAATTAAAGGGATACATAACATAGATATATGAATGCATTAATAGGAGCATTTTTAAAATATCAACATGTTTTTACATGAAAAATATTAAAGGACCACTGCACTATAAAAATAATCTGTCTTGTCAATGTGTGCTCATATTATCAAACACTTACATTTCACATGCCAGCAAGGTAAAGCTTAAAATCCTGCAAATATATGGACCCAGAATTACCAGATGTGCATGCCGGGTTTTGCAAAGGCACTAGAGATCAAATTGTCCATTAAATAATAGAGAGAGCAAGAGAGTTCCAGAAAGTATTTACTTCTGCTTCATAGACTATTCTAAAGCCAGTGTACATCACAACAAAATGTTGCAAGTTTTTAATGGGATGGGGTACCAAATCATCTCATCCTCCTCCTGAGGAATCTGTATGTGAACCAAGTAGCCATGGTCAGAATCGAACATGGGACAACAGAATGGTTCAAGATTGGAAAAGGAGTGCGTCAAGGTTGTATATTGTCACCTTATTTATTCAACTTATGTGAGGAATATATCATGTGTAAGGCTGGACTGGATGAATCCAAAGCCGGAATTAATGGTGCTGCAAGAAATATCAACAACCTCAGATACGCTGATGATACTACTCTGATGACTGAAAGTGAGGAGGAACTAAAGGGCCTATTGATGATGGGGGGAAGAAGTGAGTGCAAAAGCTGGCCTGCTGCTCAACGTTAAAAAGACAAAGATCATGGAAAACAGCAATCACAGTTCTTGGCATATAGATGGGAAAGAAGTAAAGACAGTGACAGGTATTAGTTTCCTGGGCTTCAATATCTCTTCAGATGGTGACTGCAGCCGTGAAATACTTTTGCTCCTAGACAGGAGAGCTATAGTAAGACTAGATAAAATATTGGTTTACAATGTTCAAACTTTGTGATTAAAAAAATATATACTTTAAAGCTCTTACTGTTATAGGTTTCTGTATGACGTGCCGTGGTGCTTAACTCAGACCCTTTTACATAATTAGGGATGGGGTAGCTGTAGGAAACTTCCTGCTGTATATTCTACTGTATGACTGGTGTAGATCAGACGTCAGATCTTCACCAGTCAGGCACTGGAACACACAACAGGAAGTCTGCTACTACATGCAAAAGGGGTGGAGCTAAGCACTACTGCACATAATGTAGAAACCTATAAAGGTAAGAGCTTTAAAGTAAAACTACTAGCATTATAAAAAATAAGCATTATAAATCAAGCATACTTATGCATATAATTTCATTTTATCAGGCATTATTTTGTACTAGCAAATTGCCTGGTCATAAAATTGTAAGTCTTTTGGTCCTCTGAGTACCTTTGGCGCTCATTACGAGCCTCGCGCTGAGCACCTTTGGCGCTCATTACGAGCCTCTCCCCTCGTGTAATTTTGGTCGTCTGAGCACCCTTGGCGCTCATTTCAAGCCCCACGCTGAGCGCCTTTGTCGCTCATTGCGAGCCTCTCCCTTCATGTACTTTTGCTCCTCTTTGCACCCTCGGTGTTCATTGTGAACCCTGCGCTGAGCACCTTCGGCGCACATCTTGTGTCTCACAGTGAGCGCAATTGCGTGTCTCGCAATGAGCGCCTTCATTGCGAGCCTCTCCCCTGCTTTTTTTTTTAATAATAACTAATTAATTAAATAATAAAATAATATACTTTACCTGATTGTAATTAATATTTGCAGCAATCAATATCCTGAAGAGCTAACAATGATTTTGCTGCAGCATACAATGTAAATTTGGACTGTTGCTTACCTGAGGTGTAAGTGTCAGCAATGCGGCAAGTGTGCAGTGTAAATAGGCTGCATGCGCTAGGCCAAACCATTTGTTTAGTTGTGTAAATCGCCATTTTAGAATGGTAATGTTATTAGTTGCAAGTTAGTGTTGTAAAACGGCTGCGATTGTCTATGTGTGACGCGGCTCTCGAGCATTTTGCGTACTTCTTAATAGTGTATTTTGTACCTCGTACATTCCTAGGTAAAAGTCTTATGTGCCTGGTGGTGTTTAGCGTGGTAAGGGGTTGTGTAGCCTCATTTTCGTTGTTTTCATCGTCCATTTTTTTGTCTCTTAGTCGATTTTCTAGTGCGGAAACTCTGTAAATTGTGTTTAAATTGTCATGCAACCTCACTCCCAGACGTCCTGGCTGTCCACCCCGTGCTGTGTGTGATGTTTATTTATTTATTTATTTTATTTATTTTCTTTGTTTTTTTGTTTTTGGATATGCGCTGTTTGGCCGTTAACTTTGTATTTTTTCGGACTTGGATTTTTTTTTCGAAGTCCCACTTTTCGTTTTGCAAAGTGTTATGGCCCGTATTTTTTCCACTGGATTTTTTCAAACTGATACGGGTCTCGAATTGTAAATTGTGTAATTGAGATTTCTATTGATCTGTAGTCAGGCAGGTCATAGGTATGAGCGCCTACAGTGCTCATCTCCACCAGCGCAGTGAGCACCTTTGGCCTTTGGGGCTCACTCCTAAGTCGTGCGGAGTCGTTTGGCGCTTCTTCCCAGCTATGGCGGCCCTCGCTTCGTGAGCGTTGGTAACAACCCGCACTGCTCACAAGTGACTGAACAATAAATCTTGTTTCGGCTTCATTGAAACTAAAAGGAAGTGCACAGAGCATATTGTATAATGATACAGCACAGGCCCTTTTGACAGACAAGCATGACTCACAAAGACACACTACTGCTCTTTGGCTGACAGGGACAAGACTCTCATAGCAGTTAAACATTTCATTAGTTTAGTTTTTTTTGCTTTGAGCCATTAATATGTAAAAGAAAACCCACCATGCAACATTTACAAATTACTTTTTTCAGATACAAAAAAGAATAAATGCTTTCCATAGACTTTTAAGATCAATTAAAATGACTGTCCAAATAATGCCAGTGAGAGTGAAAATTCTAATTAATTCTTTCATAAATCACTGTCTCTTATTTAAGCAGTTTAGTCCATTTAAAGTAATGGTGACTTGAGGCGCTGTTCTTATTGAGTGTAATCAAGTCAGACCACTGAGATAAATTAGGAAGTACTTATCAATGTAACAAGAGCAAATATGCAACTACAACAAACAGGTACAAATCACTGCTGTAGTTTGTGAAATAAACTTAATGTTTGTGAAGAATGCAACAAACTTAAAATATTGTTGTTGTTTAGTCATTTCCGACTCTCCATGACTCTATGGACAACAGCACACCAGGCACATCTGTTGTTATGTCTCAGGTTGTGCTTATCCATAAGGTTATGCTGGCAAAGATACTGGAGTGGGTTGCTAGTTCCTTCTCCAGTGGACCGTGATTTGTCTGACCTCTATGCTATGACCTGCCTTTCTTGGGTGACCCTACAAGGCATAGCTGACAGCTTCATTGAAGTACACACGCCACTTCACTATGACAAAGTAGTGATCCAGATGGTTAGATTAGCAGCTATTTAAATCATGAGAATAAATACTTTTTTGCCAATCTCTTTTATCTTGGTAACTTCCATTCTTTATTGAGAAGTGCCATGGAGAGGGAAGGTTATCTTACAGGGGCTTGCTTTTCCTCTGCATCCTAGTGCCATGTGGCACTTCAGAGTGACAGACTTTCAACAGGACTCAACAAATATAGTATTTGTATCCATGGTTCCTTCCAGGCATCTAATCCCAAACCAAAAAATGAAATGTTGTATTTTTTTATTTTAAACTTTTTAAAAGTTATGCGTTTTCAATAAGAGCATGCTATAAATACAACATAATAAAAATAATGTCATAATAAATACCAGTAAAATTAATAACACAATTTTAACTAAAGCTCCTTCCATGAATATATCCTTTAAGTAATTCATGGGTGCATACTGTGGTCTGGGAATTATTACACAGAGTCTAATTAGATGGTAAGCAATAGACTACTCTAAGTATTGTGTTAAACCCAAACCCACGACTAAATAATTAAACAAGTAGTTAAGGGCAAGAGGGACACTCTCAACTGGTGTCTCATCTAGAGATGTTGTTTTGATATATCTTGTGTTTTTTTTATCATCTTTATCCAGGAAAAAATGTTCTCTAATCAAATTAGATTAGTGGATGGCCTAGCAAACTGGTTCCTGTCTGTTTAAAGAAGCTTATTATGCGCAACACATCTATCACCCTCCTGTATCACACCCAAACCTTTTAGATAAACTTGTGTGTTTTCAATCTTGTAATGTACTTTGGGAAAGCAATTTGTATGCTAGATTCTAAACTCAAAATAGGGCCCTCTATTCATTTCCATTGTGCTAAAACTGTTTTGTACTTAATCCATGTATAGCGCTGTGGAATATGTTGGCGTATTATTATTATTATTATTAATAACACGCCAACATATTCTTTAGCGCAGTACAGGGGATATGAACAAGGAAAAATACAATATTAACAAACTGCAGAAAATAGAGGGCCCTGTTTTGAGCTTAGAATTTGTGTAAAAAGTGCTTTCAAAGCACCCTACAAGATCGGAAATTCACTACTTAAAATCTAAAGGATATCATATGCTGCTGATTGGTCAGCTGCAAGTGGTATCCATGTCTCTATAAAGAAAGTCTAAAGTCTGAATTTTAACCTACAAGTATAACTAGCTTGGAAGTTTTCAGGATGCTAATTGTATATATTCATCTGTTCTGCAGTTGAAATGGTTTCTCTGCACTATGTAATTGCACTTTATATGTGATAACTTAGTTGTATGTTGTAATTATATGAACTATTTGGATATAATGTTTATTTTACGCTTCACATTCCATTTTTCAAGCAATCACAGATTTAGTTTATTGGCACATAAGCTTGCCATGGAATAGTTTCTTACTATCATTATTTATTCTTGCTTTTCAGAAGAGTTTATAGATATCATATTTCAGTGATCCCGAATAACCCCACTCTTTTGATAAATATCTGACATGCAGTGTATCCTAATTAGAAGTATTATTGTTGTGTATAGTTTAATGTGTATTTTAATATACTGTATATACTCGAGTATAAGCCGACCCGAGTATAAGCCGAGGCACCTAATTTTACCACAAAAAACGGTGAAAATGTATTGACTCGAGTATAAGCCGAGGATGGAAAAGAGGGTCCTTCCCCCCTGATCATCCTCCTCCTCCCCCCCTTATCATCATCCTCCTTCCCCCTCTTATCATCCTCCCTCCCCCCTTATCATCCTCCTCAGATGATGAAGGCCGTTTGTTTTATTTTGATAGTCCTGCATGCCTGGTTTTGGTGGTGTGTTACTGTGTTTGCCATCCTGTATTTTTTAAGTCCCGCGTGCCTGGCTTTGCTAAGCCTTGTTTTTATGCAGTTTCTGAATTTTTTTATGTTTTTCGTCCGCCATTTTTTTCTTCGCTTAGCCGATCTTGGATTGACAAAACCCCCCAACTATTGCTCCAAATCGCTTGCAACCTTACTCCCAGGCTTCCTGGCTCTCCCCCTGAGATTGCTGTTTGCCATGATCTTAATTTTTTTTACATTTAGCAGCTAGCCAGCTTATGCACTCTCTTCTTTCACCCTCATCAATAGGGCATTTAGTTCCTCCTCACTTTCAGCTATCAGAGTAGTATCATCCGCGTATCTGAGGTTGTTGATATTTCTTCCAGCAATATTGATCTTGGCTTTGGATTCATCCAGTCCAGCCTTAAGCATGATGTACTCTGTGTATAAGTTGAATAAATAAGGTTACAATATACAACATTGTTGCACACCTTTCCCGATCTTGAATCATTCTGTTGTTCCATGTTTGGTTCTGACCGTGGCTTATTGGTCCATATACAGATTCCTCAGGAGGCGGGTGAGATGATCTGATAGTTTCATCACTATTTATTGAAGTCATCATTGCTGTTAAGATCTTTCCTGTATAGATCTCCAGTGTATTCTTGCCACCTCTTCTTTATCTGATCTACTTCTGTTAAGTCACTACCATTTTTGTCATGAAAGGTACCTTTTGAAATCCCTAATTTTCTTGACAAGATCTCTTTACTTTCTCATTCTGTTATCTTCTTCTATCTCCTTACATTGCAGATCATAGAATAAATTCTGTAATTCTGCATTCAGTTCAACAAACCTTTTCCTATCTCCACTACCTTTCGCTTTCCTTCTTTCCTGGGCTACTTTCAAAGACTCATCATACAGCCAGATTGCCCTCTTTTCTTTCTTTTGGTACTATTCTCTGTTGCTGTTTCCTGACTTATGTTACAAACTATCTTCTATGTCTAGTCCCTTAAATCTATTATTCACCTCCACTGCATTGACGTAGGTAAGGAGTGGCTAGGCTACCGGTGTGAAGGGGATGCCTCTGGGATGCAAAATGAAGTACTTGGAACCAGAGCATGCTAAGTGGCGTCAGTGTTCAGTAGGAAGAGCACGCTCTTGTTATCCAACAATTGGAGTAGCATGGCCATGTACGACTCCATCATGAGTTTGTGCCTCCTCACCTCACTATAGATCCTCCATAGGCTGCTGTCCATGGAGGCCTGGTTTGAGGAGACACTGGTCTGGAGTCCCTGAGTGGTGTCCACTTGCTGACGCATCAGAACCAGCATCTCCCTAAGGTCGGCCTCCAATGGTGGACCTGAGATGGAGGTCTTATGTGGCAGGGCATGGCTGAGAGGAGGCGACGGTGGTGGTGGCTGGAAACTAGGTTTGCTGTTGTGGATGTGGGCCTGGTGGTGGTGATAGCCAGGTTGTGCTGCTCGTGGGAGGAGGTGGTGGAAATGATCTTTGGTCCATCCAGTTGGAGGGCCTGGGTGGTGACTCAATTTGTTGAAGGACGGGGCAAGTGGGGTCAAATGCCACGTGTGTGGCAGAAGGTCCAGCAGGTGACCCCGATGACCACATGAAGCGTTCATCCTGCTCCTCATATGCCAGGCCCTCTGATCCTTTCATTGCCTCCTCATCCTGCGATGGTTCCTGTTAGGCTCACTAGCGGATGCAAACTTCCTGCCACCTGAAGAAGAGAGAAGGCATGAAGGTAGAAGAATTGTATATGTGTTAATTATATTGAACTAGTGACTTGCCCGTCAAAAAATGACAAAAAGAAAGTGTTGAAATGCTGTTTGTCACACAATGTGAGTGTGCTGTGTGCCTCAACTATATAGACCCCTCTAACACAGTAATGAACACTATAAGTGCCATTAGGGTCATCCAGGGCTTATGGGGGTCTGTATTGACCCCCATGAGTGACAGGGTTAATGAAGGGCTTATGGGGGTCTATATTGACCCCCATGAGTGAGGGGTTAATGAAGTGCTTATGGGGGTCTGTTTTGCCCCACATGAGTGACACAGTTAATGAAGGGCTTATGGGGGTCTGTATTGACCCCCATGAATGACAGAGTTAATTAGGGGTTTATGGGGGTCTGTATTGACCCCCATGAGTGAGGAGGTTAATGAAGTGCTTATGGGGGTCTGTATTGACCCCCATGAGTGACACAGTTAATGAAGGGCTTATGGGGGTCTAAATTGACCCCCATGAGTGACAGGGTTAAGTAGGGGTTTATGTGGGTCTGTATTGACCCCCATGAGTGAGGAGGTTAATGAAGTGTTTATGGGGATCTGTTTGACCGCCATGAGTGACAGGGTTAATGAAGGGCTTATGGGGGTCTATATTGACCCCCATGAGTGACAGGGTTAATTAATGGTTGTTACGTGATAGTGTATATATATATTTTTTTTTATATAACGTGGCCTTTAAGGACCTTTACGGCCCTTTAAGGACTTGTAATGCAGGAATTTTGAATTTTCATTGCAGCGAGGGTCCCCGATCGCGTGCGATTGGGACCCCCACTGCGATGGTTAATGTGGGGTTAATGCGGGTCACCGAGCTTATATCAGATCCCCTGGGGTTAATGCGGGTTTCCGAGCTTATCTCGGATCCCTTCTTGGCTAAGTTGTACGTGGCTGGGCAGTCCTGGGGCTTTGAGCCTCATTTTCGCTTTTTTCGGCGGCCATTTTTTCTCTCGCTTAGGGGATTTTCGTTTGTCTGAACTCAGGAATTTGGACTTAAATGGAGGTGTAACTTCACTTTCAGAGGTCCTGGGTGCCCCCCCTTGTTATGGGTAAGCCTTTTATGTATTTGTTGTGGGTACTTATTGTGTTTTGACTGTTTTCAGGTGCGCGCGGTACGGCCGTTATGGTCTTATCGGCGGTTATTTTTTCTCTCGCTTAGGGGATTTTCGTGTGTCTGATCTTGGGAATTTGGACTTAAATGGAGGTGTAACTTCACTTTTGGAGGTTCTGGGTGCCCCCCTTGCTGTGGATAAGCTTTTTATGTGTTTTTAGTGGGTATTTGTGGTGTTTGACTTTAGGTGCGCACGGTTTGCAAGGTCGTAATTGTGCCGTTTTTTGTGGCTGTTTGTAACCGCGTGTGAGGCGCCTTTGAGCCTCCACCTCCGCAAATGCGGCCCCTCGCTTCGTGAGGGTCCGCATTTGCGGACTGCAATGAGGTTCGAAGGCTCATTGCAGCTGACGTTGGAGCCTCCACCTTCCGCAAATGCGGCCCCTCTATTCGCGAGGGATGCAGTTCTTGCGAGCTCGCAAAGCGTGACGACGATTCGTAGTTTGACAACTATTATATGTGATGCTGCTTTGGTTGCTGTTTATTCATAACTATCTGACATCTTGGTGTCTTAAACGTAGATGTTTTACTTAATTTCTACTATGTGGAGCTATCATTTTCTAGATGTGATCAGTTGTTTGATTCTAAGCTTGGTTGTTATTGGCTCATAAAAATATCTGCATTCCTGCTGTGGTCTGTATATGCCTACACACACTCTTCAGAACTTCCTTGGCAGTATGTCATACTAACCAATCAGTGACCATCTCTCAACAATAGTTGTTAAGATGCTGCTGAGAGGTGTTCTCTGATAAGCTAGTACACAACACTGCACATCCATCCCTACAGAGTCTGTATCTGCATCTGCTGCAGTGGGCACACCCATACATGGACTCTCTATTGGATGATTACCCGTTAATGAAAGTGATTTATCAGCTTCATGGATTTCATGACACATGAATGATCGATCTATTCAGGGTACTGACATCTCAGTGTCATTGGTGGTCAGCATTTACATGGGTTGTGTGTGTGATGTACATGTGGTGGCATGTTGGTGTATCTGATATTCGCCTGGCAAGGAGGCTGGATCCTGTTAGGCCACGAGGCCTGGAGCTCCAGGGAAAGGGCACCTGGCTCAACATCTCTTTAAACACCCTCTCCAACTCCAATTGAAATTTAAGGTTGGTATTTGAGAGCTTGCGGCAATAGAATACATCTAAACATTTAGAGAAAAAAAAACTGCATCCAAAGTTTATGGGTTAGAGCCATTTGCGAACTTATAAAAGAATATTGCTTAATGGGCCCTGCTCTATTGCCCAAGTGATACATTTTTACATACTTAAAATCACTCTTAATATTGCCAAATATTCTATTAGCTATTCACAATCCAATTACGAGTTACTCGCCCACAATTACTACGGGCCAGCCAAAAACGTAATTTTGGCCTTAGAACTCCATTGGTTTTAGCACAGCTCGAATATTATGAGCTCTAAAAAATGTAAGTTACACAATATTGATATTCTATTAGACCCGAGGCTCGTAAATAACCTCTAATCCGCAAATGAAAAAAGTACTAAATAGGCTTTTTCAAACACTTATTAGAGCTGTAGCAGCAATTAAGCACTCAATACTGTACTTTAAAAGCATGGGAAGGCATAGAAATACATCAGACATTAATTGCACAGTCTCAAACCCACAAATATGCAATTAAAAAAATATATTTTTAATTGTTATTTCTGAATAATATCAATCCCACATGGACTAAAACAGAGAATCTAATGCAATAATAATGCATCTGTGTCAAAGAAGTAAATTACGGGTTTGCTTCAAAATTGTCAGATCATATGATCATGCCCCCTGAAATCCAACTTAAAAAGGCAGAGTTTACGAGTTTAGGCTTAAGGAGGTAAATTGCGGGCTTGCGTCAATAGAATACATCTAAACATTTAGAGAAAAAATGCCTGCAGCCAAAATTACGGGTTAGAGGCATTTGCGCATTTCTAATATATTAGGGCTCAATGTCATTAGATAAATAGACAAAAACACTTTTATGGATTGCCTTTACAGCAAAAACTTCTAGCCACTGTTGATTTGCTTTGTGTCTGAAAACTTAGCACTGCTTTCTAGACAAAGCTGCCTCAGAGCATTGACCTTTAGTGGGTGGAGTCCAGTAACAGCTGTGTCTGAAAATATTTAAAATTGAAAATTGCTTTTAAAAATACATTTAATTAATGATCAATGCCTAATATTTTACATTTAGCTTCCAGGAGTCTTGTAATACAGCACCATGCAACAATAAAAAGTGAATGTCAGATAATGCTTGCACACAAGGTTGGTACACATAAAAATGCATCTATTTAAAATTCAAAGCAGTTATCAACACATGGTAATATAATTCACAGCAAAGGTTGAACAGATGCTTAGTGACACCAAGGCGTTCTTTGCCATTCCAAAATCCTGTAATATTACTAACAATGTATAAAATTATCTTTGTTTAATCAATAATAATTCAGAAATAAAGAGACATTATCTCATTTATACGTGTGAGTTAACATGGTTTCCAGTACCATACAAACATAGCTGATTTTAAATTCTAACCCTTCTTAAAGTCAATAAATACAACAGTTCTCAGGCTCTCCTAAATGGGAGTGAAGCAGATGGCAAACCTTAACATCTCAACATGCATGACAGACGCTAGGAAGCAAACAATATTTTATACATCCCTGCAAAATAGATTTTACCATGATACAAAACGTATAAAGATAAAAATCTATGGTTTGAAAATGTTCAACTTCACCTGTACAGAGTTATTATAGTTTCAGACCATCTTGGCCTGTTAAAGGGACATGAAAGATTTATGGATTACCCTAGTAATATAATACACCTATATATCTCTTTACTTTTGTGGACTTCGTTTTATTAAAAAGTGCTTAAAAACTCTATTTCTTCTCCATAAAGTCTTAAGGATAAATTCCTAACTGGTTTTTCCTCTCTGCAGCTAATTAAGGCAGTGTAAGCACTTCTTAATAAAATAAAGTACATACAAGTAAATTGATCCCCCAGTATATTATATTCCTAGTAAAATCCAGAAACTTTGCATGTCTCTTCAAGGGTAAATAATTATTTTAAATAAAACATATCATGCAGCCTGTTTAGGCAGTATGCCAAACCATGTAACCGTACTTTTAATTGTAAAAAAACAATATATAGATTATATTTTAATTTAAATTAGCATCAATAATCTTCCCCATTTTGTGCTCTGTATATACACTGTGCTCTTCAAGATCGCTACCTTGTTGTAGTGAAGGGACTTTTCTTCAATGAAGCAGTGAGGGTCATTCAAGGTAGGAAGGTCATTGCAGAGAGGTCAAACAGCTGGAGAAGGAACTGGCAACCCACTCCAGTATCTTTGCCAAGAAACCCTTATGGATAACAAAACCAGAGACATAATGATGTATGTGCCGGGTGTGCTGGTGTCTATACAATTAATAATTCTGCCACATAGTTCCCATAGTAATTAGTGCTCTTGAGCTAAGATAAGCTCTAGAGCCAGTATCCGTATCTTATATGTAACAAAGCCATGATGTTGTGCCCAATGAGATGATGCTGACATCACTGATACAATTATCGTGCAGGGCTTAAATGCCCGCCAGATACCGCTGAGCAGCCACTAAGTGATGTTTTGAGAAAGCTGCAACCGTAGCGAAACGACCCACCAGGCGTTGAAGCAGACCCCAACATTTGTATCCTTTGCATATAATGTATCCCTTCTGCTTTTTTGTATCTTGATTCCAGCTTTGCTACGAGGTTCCTTAAGAGGCACCCATTCATTAATCCTGATGGACACTTGAATGGGTTGAAACAGCCTGTAACTTATGCATAGAATGTTATAGAGATGCAAATGATTACATTGCAATTAAACCTGGGGATAGCTGCTTCTTTGTTTTTAGGTTGTTTTTACATATAGAGTTACTATCAACGAAATCCCATGATTATGTTTTTGATATGAGGATTACCTTTTCCTCGATCATGATTTCTATACTAAATTTATTTGTATAATTATCCACTAGTTCATATATTGGTACACCTTTATAACTGCTACAACATTTTATTATAGGGTTGTCTCCCAAACAAATGAAGTTTATCTTGATTTGAGTTATGCTGTTTGTGAGATTGATTTCTATATTTAGAAATGGTCCTATACGAAAGAGACAGTTTCTAGTTACTGAATTTAATAAATGTGCAATTGGATGCCTTAATAAAAAAAATATTCTTTATTTTTATGGGCGTGTACTTCACAAACCTGGAACACTGTGTCTTGTTTGTTTTGGTCTTCGAAGCAAATATAAGCACAGACAGACTCAATAGAGTTTCATTGTTTCATCTTATTTGTAAGAAATAGGTTTTGCTTATTTCTGCTTTTTTTCATAGAGCAAAACAAACAGCCGACACAGTGTATTTTACTAGATTTACAATGATTGGCCTTTTATAGGGCCAATCAGCAGATACCTGTTAGTACCGCCACCTGGTGGTAGAGGTAAGAAAAATAAATCTGTAAAATGAACAAAAAATTAAAAAAGGAGGAAGGAATCCTGATGGGTGATACCGAGCAGAGCACACCATCTACAGCCCACTGAGAGGTAAACTCATCCATCCTCTCAGAGGACAAAGCCAGGTTGTACTCTGCCCGGATCAAGGAGCGCACTAGCGCCCGCAACATGGCCTCACATGACAGAGGAACCTCCTCAGCCAAACATTGCTTCTTAAACTTATATATAGATAGATTTGCTAATGCCAGGAGCAGGTTGACGTGGGAGGGTGTGAGGTGAGAAATGCAGCCAAAACTCCAGGAGGAGGCCCCTCAAGAGTGACGAGAGGGGCAGCAGTCTGGCGCAACAAGAATAACTGTGAAACACTGACTCTTTGCAACAGAATGAAGTGGCTGGAGAGTCCAAATTAGCCAAGTTTTCTCTTGCGCTCAGAGCACCATGAAGCTCTCTCCAACTTAAGTCCCCGGTAGGTTGTGGAACCAAAGAGGCAACCAAGATACAGTGTACAAGGATAATGAAGCACATGCCCACTCAATATACATACCACACTCCCTGTGTGACATGGACGAAGGAAAGAGGAGTTATATTGGCCATAAACCCAAAATGGGGAGGCACATGAGCATTGACATTAGAGTTTAATTTATATATATTTTTTCACAATTAAAGGCACAGTTACATTGCTTGGCACACTGCCTACAAAGGTAGTATTTTCTAAAAATATAAGTCACTACAATGGTCCTGCATCATTTTATATAAATACTATATATAATACTAGTGAATTGCCCGTCAAAAATGACGGGGCAATAAAATTGTAAGGCATGTAATGCTGTTTATTCTTTAAACAAAAATCTAAGGAAGAATAATATTTAACTTAGTTTTACTAAGGCTCAATTTATTAAATATTTATCTTATTATCGTTATTTCTTTAAACATGTAAAGGCCTGATACTGGAAAGATGTAAATAGAACAATTTATTCAAAAAAGGAAAGAAAAAGGACACCCTTTTTAATCCAGAAAAGCACTTATAGCAGGGGGTAAGTGGTGGGTCCCAGTTCCACCATAACAGTTAGTAAGGGACCATCCCCTTTTTTCAATTTAATTGAAATTTTAAGTAACTTATATTACTTTATTACTAATTATTTACACATGTAATTATCACTTTGCACAAAGCACTTTAAAACACTCATAGTGTTAGCTGTGTTTTTCTCCCATTAAATAACAGGGATAATTGAACATCTATTATGATACCTCCTGTTATAATTATATGTCAAATATACTAAGATATTGAGGAAAAGGATACAACAAAGATAATTAAATTCAGAGAGGTCATCATAGTACTTATAAGCATAGTTGGGTTTAATATAAAAGAATACTCAGTAAAAAGCTTACTGTGTCCTTTTTTATGTTTTTAACTTTTTGAAATACTTTAATAAATATTACAAGTTTTAAATAATTGATATATGCACTTTATTTAGGTAATGCTGTTTGCCACAGACATAATTTTTTTTGGTGGTCTGAGATCCTTCGGCGCTCATTGCGAGTCGCTTGGTTGTTGTACTTTTTTTATGAGAGGCGATTTTGCTGTCATTGTAAGGTCGGCGCTGATCTCCTTTTTGCGCTTATTGCAAGGCTGTCCCCTGGTGTAGTTTTTGTGCTATGAGCAGCGTTGGTGCTCGTTGTGAGGCGCGCAGTGAATGGCTTTTGTGTTTATTGCAATAGTTGTTTTTTTTTGTGTATATTTACTTATGTATGCTAATAAAATAATTAATAAATAAAAAAATGAATATACTTTACCTATTTTAAGTAAAATATGCAGGAAGCATTGTGCTGAAGAGCTGACAATCTGTTTTGATGTTTCTGCAGCATACAATGTCGGTTTGCAGTGTTGTGGAGCTGAGGTGTAAGTGTCAGCAATGTGTGCAGTGTGTAGTGTAAATAGGCTGCATGCGCAAGGGTAAGCCGCTAGTGTAGCTGTGTATTTCCGCATTCTGTAATTTAGTGTTGTAAAATGGCGGCGAATGTGTATGTGGTACACGGGTGTGGATGATTTTGCTTCCTTGCTAAAAGTGTATCTTGTACCTCGTACGTCTTTTTTAAAAATCCGTCTGTGCATGGTGGTGTTTTGCGGCTTTAGGGTCCTGTAGCCTCGTTTTCGTTTTTTTATGCAGCCATTTTTTCTCTTGCTTAGGGGATTTTCGTGTGTCTAAACTTGGTAATTTGGACTTAAATTGAGTTGTAACTTCACTTGCAGAGGTCCTGGGTATATCCCCCCCCCCCCCCACACCCCCCACCTGCTGTGGGTAAGCTTTTTATGTAATTTTTGTTACGCGGTTTGGCCATATTTTTGTGGGTTCGTAATGTTTTTTTTCAAAGTCCCGCAGCTCGTATTTTTTTAGTGTAAGTCCGTAGATTTTTCGTTCTTAGTCCCGCGGCTCGTATTTTTTTGCGTAAGTCCGTATTTAGTGATTGCGTGTTAGATCTATTTTTTTAAAGTCCCGCTTCTGTGAGTGTTTGTAAGCGCTTGTGAGGCGGCGTAGAGCCTCCACCTCCGCAAATGCGGCCCCTCCTTCGCGATGGTCCGCATTTGCTGCCTGCAATGAGCCTTCCGCAAATGCGGCCCCTCGCTTTGCGAGGATCCGCATTTGAGGCCCGAACTGCGTCCCTCGCTTTGACGACGATTCGTAGTTTGACAACTATTATATGTGATATATAAAAAAGTACCAAGTGTTATTCAGGGGACTTCCATAAACTACCTCTGCCACTAGTGTTATGCATTTTGTATTAAGCATTTAGACTACCTTGGACTGCAAGAAGAACCAATAAATCAGTGCTTCAGGAAATAAAGGCAAACTGTTCACTGGAAGTTATGATCATGAGGCTGAGGCTCATAGGCCGCAATTTAACGACTAAACAACAACATTCAGCTATTCAGAGGCTGTATAAGCAGACTTAAAAACATTGCGAAAACAATATTGGAAAGGTAGAGCTGCTCATATTAGGTGCGAGCTTCAAAGAAAAAAAAAAAGTATAATAATTTAGTAGCAAGCCATTTAGTTACGGTTCCAAATTAGGTTATCACTATAATAGTTGTGAGCATATGAGTTGTTGCTAATGCTCGCGAAGCGAGGGTCGCAGTTGCTGGCAAGGAGCAACCCTCGCAAAGTTTACGTCGTAACGCAAACAAAATACGAGACACGTTACGACCCATTACGACCTCGCAAAAAAACAGCCGCAACAAGCGCACATCAAAACATCAAAAGTCCAACAAATACACACAACAAATACATAAAAAGCTTAAAAAATGAAAACGAGGCTACACCACCAAAACACCACCAAACACCTACATATTTGCCGAAAAACACCTACGAGATTAGAAAACAAGGATGCAACCCGCGCAACCCCAAAAACATTAAAAACACAACAAATGCAAACAACAAACACATAAAAAGGTTAATCACAGCAAGGGGGGGCACCGAAGACCTCTGCAAGTGAAGTTACACCTCCATTTAAGCACAAATTTCGGAGTTTAGAGACCCGAAAATCACCTAAGCAAGAGAAAAAATGCCCGCCGAACAAAACGAAAGGTCCCTAAACACGCAAAACACCACCAAACACCTACGGATATTCCGAAAAAGCCAACCAAACAGCTACGGATATTCCGAAAAACTCGCACGACATAGAAAACTAATATTACGAAAAACTTGCACGACATAGAAAACGAACAACGCTACATCAGCCACATTATATACACCAAATACCCTTTGCTCACTTACAATTTTATTGCCGTAATTTTTTGACGGGCAATTCGCTAGTAGTTTAATAAAAGCTTGTAAATACTTGCCATCCAAGCATTATACTTACCTCCAAAGCAAGCAGTCGTTTGCAAGGGGGGATATCTGTATCCCTGATATTTATTTTGGCACTTTTACCCACTGTTGCTTTATTTAACTTAGGTAATGCTAGGTTTTATACAATGTTTTGATTATTTAATTAAGAAGTGCTCAAAAGCTCTATTTGTTCTGCATAAAATCTTATACTGGATAGTGTTTTGATTATTTTATTAAGAAGTGCTTAAAAAGCTCTATTTATTTTTTCAAAATCTTACAAATAAAGCCTAACTGGTTTCTACCCTCTGGAGCTCATTAACCAAGCTTTTTTTTAAAGATATATACAGTATATGTTTCCCTGTATTTTACTTTTTCTAATCTAACACATGCTGATTATATTACAAACATAAATTGCATTTATTCATTCTATACACATGCTGATTTATTTTATTTAAAAATAAAATTTGGTTTCCACACCCACAGTGCTGCTTACATAGGCATACTGTACCTACCAATAGAAACACTGCATTTGAGTACATTTTTGTCCCTATACTAACCTTCACAACAAGAGCAGCACAGAGCAATGTATGTGCTCCTCCTTGCTTCCTTATGCAGGGAACTACACATTTCATGACGCCTTGCTGCACAAACTGCCACCAGAGATTGAAACAATGTATTAGCTTCCTGTGATTGGCCAAAACGAATTATGAATTTTATGTTAATTTTAGCAGGGATTTCCAGGGACATTAACTCTGAAAATCAATTTCTTGCAAACTCAATTAATTTAGCAAACTTGTAAGCATGTAAGCATAATAATGTTTATTTTGGTACTTATTCTGCAAAAAAAACTTTTCATATACTGCTAATACTCCTCTATCATATGCATTCATTATCCATAAAACTTAAATATGCATTTAAAGCGAACCCAAGGTAAAGTATTTTTTTTTTCATTTAAATATTTTTTTTACCAAACCTACTGCAATCAAGCCTCTTCTGGACTTCTATATTGAATAGAAATTTTAGTTTGCACAGATCTCCCGGGAAGGATTATCATGCCTTGGGAGCAGGAATAACAATGCTCCTCTCGGATTGGCTGAATTGGGGTGCTCAAAAAACCACAATCTCACAATGCATTGCTTGATTCTGAAACAAGTGTGCTAGTCAGGTAATATGACATATAATAAGGGGACCTTACCTGTTCCCTGACCGCCAGCAATAGTGGCGCAGCCAAGAAATGTAGTCAATTTCCAAGGGTTATGGTTTAAGGTTAGATTTAGGGGTTAGGGTTTAGGGGTAAGGTTAGAGTTTAGAGTTTAGGGTTTTGACTAAAATCTTGGCCATGCTACCCAGTGGCCGATGGCTGCCATTGCTGGAAAGATCCTTCTGACAGATAAAGGGTTGTAATAGTAAATGGTGAAATATTCTATTATACTGTACAAATAGATCTATCACATTTTTAACCAGTTTGGCTTTTTATTGTTAATATTAACATTCAATATAAAGTCACTGTCTGCTATTTAGTCACTATAACCATACACAGTTCCAAACAGGTTGAGTTCCAAACAAGTATTTACCATAGGAATCAATATGAATTGAAATAATGCGTTCCAGACCCCAGATTTTTCACATTTTGGTGACTAGGTGTGCTAATTTAAACAAGGTGTGCTAATACATGCACACTGGATAAATTAAGTGAGAAGCGCTACTTGTGGTTCAACTAGTGCATATCAATTATAATATTAATATTTGAAGGCAAACCTCACTTGTGATGAGACCAAGCATCGGTATACCTAAACTAGAGGCTCATTTTATTTTCTTAAAAACATGGAAAAAAGGAAGGGAGGAAAAAAGGGGAATAAAAAAATACAATTCCACACATTCAAATGGACATTGCAAATAATCAAAGGAGGAGGGAGGACTTATAGTATGGTATAATAATATATTGCAGTTGGAAACCTAACAGAGAATTAGTCAACTGGTGGATAAGGAATTGAAAGATCTGGTAATCTGTCTACCCTCTCACCTGAAAGATACAACTGATGTCCTCAAACACCTGGACAATTTGAGTATACCTACTGAATCTTTTTTTTTTGCCAGTATTGATGTAGAGCAGCTCTACAGCTGAATTCAACATGTTGAGGGTGTTCAGGCTGTGGAGCATTTCCTGAATGCAAAAGGAAGAGAGAAAATCTTATGGAACAACTTAATCCTTGCACTGTTGAGATTCATACTAACCAGAAACTTTCTTACATTTGATGGTCGCTGGTATAGACAAATATGCGGCACGGCTATGGGTACTGCTTGTGCTCCGAATTACGCCAACCTCTTCCTAGGATTTTGGGAAGAGGTTCACGTATTCCCAGATGACCTATCATGCTTTTCGCCCCACATATATTCCTGGCAACTATATATTATTGACATCTAAATAATCAGCAACGGAAGCAAGAACCAATTGGACGCCTTTGTTGAATCCACACAGGTGGACATCATTTCACTAATTATTTGACTTCTGAAGGTAATTTATTGCACTAGAGCTTTTTTATGGCCTTCATAACAAAGGGGGTGAATACATACACACATGCCAATTATCTGTTTTCTATTTCTAAAAAATATTTTTATGTATATATTTTTCTCATTTAACTTCACCAAGTTAGACTATTGTCTTATGATCCATCACATAAAATTCAGATTAACAAAACATTGAACTTAAGGCTGTAATGTAACAAAAAAAGGAAAAAGTCAAGGCACTGTTTATGAAGTAGTTGAACCACAAGTAGCGCTTCTCACTTAATTTATCCAGTGTGCATGTATTAGCACACATTGTTTAAATTAGCACACATAGTCACCAATATATTCTCCCATTAAAACAAGTGACACCTGCATATTCCTTTATTGTATCATTACATATTAAACATCAACTGCACACATATCATTATTTAGTACACCAAAAACAGCTTTTTTGCCTTTTTCACTTATTTTACAATTTTATTATACAATCTCAGTTTTTTCACTCACTTCGCTACCAAATTAGTAATTACAATACTACATCAGCAAACCTCTGCTTCAATTTCTAAGGACATTATTGTTAGCCAAAAAATGCATTATATTTAAAGGCATCACTATTGCCTCATTTGATTAGTACTTAACAGTACTCAATCAAGAAGTTAGCCTATATATTATTGAGACTCTTTTTAAAGTACAGCGCTTTTCTATATTCCCCTATTAAAGTTTATAAAAAAAAAAGTATATATATATATTTTTTATTTTTTATTTTTAAATATAAAAAAAATTTTTAAGTTGAATATTTCCTTAATCTTTTTTGCTCTTAAATTAATATAAACCAGTGTTAAGCACTAAAAAACACCTAATCAAGTATCAAAATAAAAAATTAAACTGAAGAAAAGGGGGAAAACCATCAGACCAAGTAGATACAAAATAAATAATATCCCTTGTGAATACACAGTGGAAGTAAAGAATAGATTTAAGGAACTAGACATGGAAGAGAGAATGCCTGAAGAACTTTGGACCGAAGTTTGTCTGATGAGGTTTTGAAAGTAGCCCAGGAAAGAAGGAGAGTGAAAGGTAGTGGAGATAAGAAAATATTTGTCCAGAAGAAGACATTCTGCAATGACCTCTCTTCAAGAAAATTGGAAACCTAAAAGGCACTTTTCATGCAAAAGTGGGTGTGTTAAAAGACAAAAATGGCAGGGACTTAACAGAAGATAATCAGATAAAGAAGAGGTGGCAGGAATTCACTGAAGATCTATACAAGAATGATTTTAACAGCAGTGATGACCTCAATAATTTGTCCAATGAGTTGGAGCCAGACATCATGGAGAGTGAAGTGAGATGGGCCATAGGATGTCTTGCTGATATAAGGCTGCAGGAGGTGATGGAATCCCAATTAAACTATTCACAATTCTACAGGATGATACTGTGAAAGTGCTGCTTGCCTTATGCCAACCCATTTGGAAAACTCAAAAATGGCCAATAGACTGGAAAAGGTCAGTCTACATCCCAATCCCAAAAAAAGGCAGTGCCAAAGAGTGCTCCAATTATCGAACAATTACACTAATTTCACATGCCAGCAAGGTAATGCTTAAGATTCTATAAGCTCGACTCCAACAATATATGGACCATAAACTACCAGATGTGCAAGCTGGGTTCCACAGAGGAAGGGGCACAAGAGATCAAATTGCCAATATACGCTGGATGATAGAGAAAGCAAGAGAGTTCCAAAAAAACATATACTTCTGCTTCAATGATCATTCTAAAGCCTTTGACTGTGTGGATCCCAACACAATGTGGAATATCCTCAAAGAGATGGGAGTACCAGATCATCTCATCCTCCTCCTAAAGAATCTGTATGTCGACCAAGAAGCCACGTCAGAACCGAATATGGGACAACAGAATGGTTTAAGATCGGAAAAGGAGTGCAATAAAGTTGTATATTGTCATCTTATTTATTTAACTTATATGCAGAATACTTCATGCGTAAGGCTGAACTGGATGAATCCAAAGCCGGAATCAATATTGCTGGAAGGAATATCAACAGCCTCTATACGCAGATGATACTACTCTGATGGCTGAAAGTGAGGAGGAACTAAATGACTTATTGATGAGGGTAAAAGAATAGAGTGCAAAAGTTGGCCTGCTGCTCAACATTAAAAAGACGAAGATCATGGCAAATGGCAATCTCACTTCCTGGCAAATAGACAGGGAGGAAGTGGATGCAGTGACAGATTTTATTTTCCTTGGATCCAAGATCTCTGCAGATGGTGACTGTAGTCATGAAATTAAAAGACGTTTGCTTATGGTCAGGAAAGCTATGACAATCTTGGACAAGTTTGTAAAAAGTAAAGCTATTGAACTATCAACAAAGGTCTGCATAGTTCGAACTATGGTATGCCCAGTTGTAACATACGGATGTGAGAGCTGGACCATAAAGAAAAAAATTGACGCCTTTGAATTGTGGCGTTGGAGAAGACTGCTTAGAGTCCCTTGGACGGCAAGAAGATCCAATAAATCAATACTTCAGGAAATTTGAGACAAACTGTTCACTAGAAGGTATGATTATGAGTCTGAAGCTCAAATATTATGAGACGGCAGGATTCCCTAGAAAAGACTCTGATGCTGGGAAAGATTGAAGGCACAAGAAGTAGGGGACAACTTAGGCGGAGATGGATAGATGAGGTCACTGAAGCAATGAACATGAACTTGATGGAGCTCAGAGGGGCAGTGACTGAGAGATGCACCTGGAGTGCTGTGGTCCATAGAGTCATGGAGAGTCGGACGCGACTGAATGACTAAACAACAACAAATGCATTGACTTACAAACAAGCATTAAGTTCCAAGCACATTTTTTTTTCTGTGAGACGCGTTGAGTCCTGAATAAAATGAGAACCTGAGCAGACGAGAACCGAGGTACCACTGTATTGTGTGAGCTGATTACTTGCTATCATCCTTAAGCAAAGTAACATTTGTGATTCATACAACTTTATAAGGATGATTCTCGTATAATTTCAGTGTTATTTTTACTGTGGTCCATATTACCAATGATTACCAGTAGATAACTCTTTAGCTTTAAAAACGGTTAATACCATAGATCCCAAGGACGGAACTGATAAGTCCAATTAATCCTATACTTCATTATGTAGAGCATATGTTTCCCAAACGTGCTTAAAGTAATTAAAAAGCTATGAAGCTATCGGTCATCTCACGAATATAATATTTCATCACACTGTAGGAATTCTGGGCAGAGATATTAAATGGTTATGCATTTATATAAAAACAAACATTTTAAATATACAGATCATGGCATATAAATAGAAACACACTACCCAGGTTTGATTATGATTAGGAAGTCTATGGAGTTTTTCCTATACAGAAGTCAAATACATTCAATTTCAACAGCATCCAAGACAACTATGGCCATATACCGGTAATACAAGGAAATTAACCCAGATCCAAAAAGAGTTTCCAACATAAGGAATATTATTAGAAACAGCAGTGAATAAAACAAGATCTTGCATTGATAATTGCTTATAAAAAGGCTCATATTTCTTCAAGAAAGGTATTAACCTGTTGAGTTAATTAAACACTTCTACTAAAAAGTTTGGCTATTACATATGGCAGCAAAGCTATTGTTGTTATTAAAAATGATTGGCTTCTGATCTATATCATTATATCTGTTACATGTTGTTTAGACTGTGTTACATTTAAGTAGTCTCTTGTGACCTATTTACTAGTAAGTGGCAACTATACTAGGTCTTATAGTGAGAGCATTCAGTGTACATATTAATGGTTGTTTCACATTTACTGCTAAGGAGAATTTGACTCTAGAGGAATACAGTACATAAACAATATGTGAGTGTATTAAGCACTGGTCAGAGTAATAACTACTGTATATAGTTGATCTAAATGTGTTTATGCTCTCAGTTAATACATATTATTAATGATTCTATAAAGCTGTCTCCAATGCTTTAATTTTCTTATATAAAATCATTCTGATTACTTGTACATACTTACCTAGTAGTGTCTTCTCTTACAAGGTCTTTTTATTCGCCTACTAGTGATGTCAAGAGTGCGCATGGTGCCCAGGTAAAAATGTGAGTGTGGAGTCAGCCATCTTGGCAATACTTCATCAGGGAAGTTGCTCAAAGTGATGGAATCGTGACTCTGTTCGACTTGGGAAGTAAAGATGAAGAAGACCACTCTGCCACCATGGCTGCTGATTGCTCCCCCTGCTAAGGGAGGTAATGAATTATTATTGCCCATAATGTTCAATGAATATGGTTAGCCTCCTGAGCATAGTAAGCCAGCACAATTAATATGGTTGACACTTATAGGGTTAAGATTTTAAAGAAATTCCTCTAGTAAAAGTGCATAGGCGTATAAGGCTCTTTAGTGTGAGGTTAAGCAATCTGAATTAATCATAAAACGTTATTTATTTTATTAAAGGACCACTGTAATTCAAGAGAAACTGTACTTGTGAGAAGAATATAACAGACTAAGAACAGCAGCTGTGTAAATTATAAACATATATCATTTTTTTAAAAATAACTTGACAATAGTTTGAAGACTGTAGGTGGTAAACGTGTAAACCAGCAGTTGAGGGCAGATTGAGGGAAGAGGGCTTTGTTATATAACTGGATCTCATTAAATATGAGACCTACCCATTGGCCATGCACTTGCTCAGAAACAGAACACTTGCATCAAAAAATGCAGAAATATAAATACTGATTGCCTTCATCATGGATACCTCCATGGACCAGAAGTAGCATAAAATTGTATTTAATTTGTAATAAAAACTAGCTTTATGACATTTCCATGCCTAATTATTCTCTCATTGTACCTTGGTCCATTAACTCCTAACATTTTCTTGACTTAACCTTCTACTATTTTTAATATTGTGTTGCCACGATCGCTGCTTCAATTAGGCACGACCAGAACCAAGTTCTGGCCAACCGAGTGATACGTGATGGTTCGTATTATTATCCAGCTAGCAGAGATAGAACCAGACCATTAGTGGACCCTTAGGACAATCACAGGAACACAGGAATTTTAATTTAGGCAGATGTGGAATTGTTAACCCTTGCTTCAATAATGGGCACACACTTAAAATGATGTATGATATCTTGAGCACCTTTATTAGTGAAAACATATGACAATCTTATACACCTGGGTCACCCCTCATCAACAAGCCACACCTCCTAGCAACAGTCCACTTAACCAATCCCCAACCCTTATTCATTTAGCGCTATGACCCATCTGTCAATGAATGCAGTCAGCCTTTCTAACTGCCCCCTTTGGTGTTGGAGCCTAACTGGCTAAATAACTGACGGAACCTTTTGTTCAGGGTAAGAGAATCCAAACACTACATTTTCTCTGTCGTGAAGCTAGTTGCCCAGGGGACCAAAGTTGGCTAAGTAGATCCTGCTCACCCTCCCTTGAATGACATTTCCTGACTCCTCCACTTATGGCTTCTGAACTGTCCATATATCCATTTGTACAGTCCATACAATTTGGAGGTGCAATGTTTGCCCTGAATAGTACTCCTTGTGCCACGCACCCCATGCCCTCCCAGGACAATGGTTGGTTGAATCAACCCTAAGAGACCCCAGTGCCCCCGGGCATTACATGTGTATTGTTTCATTTTGATTACAACATTATTCTAAACACTTGTGTTACATTGCATGGGGACTCATAGCAAAATCTGTAGGATCCTAACTGTTGGATTAACCATAATGTATGACTATTTTATGGCAAGAAATGTTACATAAATAACATAAGCGTTTCTATGTTCTACAATATTATCAAACTCTCATGTTTCCATATATTTTAAGAAATCTAATTTGTGATATTGCAGGAGAAAATAACTTCCCGGACATTAAATAAGAAAAAAAGGTTTCTCCAATATGAGTATGCCAATCAGAAAATAATAATTTATTATAAAGGATATATAAAAGAATAAAAAGACCAACATAATTAATAGAAAGTACTTAGCTAGAAGTCCCAATATCCCAAGATGGATTTGATGGACATATTCCAATAATTCAGTAAGATTGCAGGATTACTTGCAACATGTTTTCTGGAGAATAGAGTCAGTCTTCTAAAGATGATGTAGAATGTCTAAAGAAAACATAAACTCTCTAATCACTGTTGCTGTAGCTATGAAAACTGGAAAGATTCACAGACACATAGGAAAGGAGTATTAAAAATTTAAAAAGCTGCATAGGTTATAAATTGCACAATGTGAACAGGGTTGATTTCTACACCAATTACTGGCTTCTCTCTTGAGTTTCTACCTTCATTACATGCTTCCACTATCTGTATGATGGTTTCAGTATCTTAAAGCTATAACCAAAATAAAAAAAATGTTAGACAGTGTTAATAGTCTCTAATCCTTTCTCATTAAATCCTGCTTCCTTCAAGTTGAGATTGGTTATACACACCATTACATATAGAATAGGCAAAATCTATTTACAGTATATACTATTATTTTTAAATTAGAGGATATATATAAGGTAACTATTACCCTTAAACCTTCTCATCAAGCATGATTTAATACTATGAGCCCAATTCAATTGAGCAATCGTAAGTTATTGTAGCGCGTAAGTTAATTTGCTATTCAATTGGTGTCTTTTTGCAGCATCCAAATGGTTTACAGTTTACGGCCTTGAAAACCTTGCAGTTGTTAAACCCTGAACTTACTGCCTCCCGATGCCTTTGATCTTTCCAGTCCGCAGGAGTTACGATCACTAAAATCGCAAATCACTATTCAATTGCTACAATTCCCCAAGCCCGCAAATGTTTTCACACCCGTTAATGGCAAATGTAGGAGAAAATCCTACTAGTACTAGAGAGGGCCCGCATGGGGGTTTAACCCCTGTCCGTAGCAGTGTAAATGCAAATAAAAATTCAATACTGCTCTGTAAATGATGGGGAAATCGATGATAGATATTAGAATTAATTGCACTAGTGTTTCAAGCTCGCAAATCGGCAAATATTTTTTTTTAATGTGTAATTTTAGGGTTATATAAATTTTGGGAATCAGTGAGTTAATTCATATCAGCCCACCCATATGGACTAGAACAATGTTGGCATTCATTTTCTATTATTTTGTATTTTGAGGGTTTGCGAGTCCCATCACATATCAGACCCTCCATGTTTTACTGCCGTAATGATGATGGTCTACTTTTTCTATTGGCTGTTTCGAAATGGGTGGTTACGGCCTTGCTTAATTGAACATGCTCCCACCCTGAACTGCTATGCACTTGTGCATGGTTTACTGCTTCGTCGTTCGGCCCATAACTTACGGGCTTGTTCAATTGAATAGCACCGGAATTGTAGCAGAGTTCAAGCCCGACGTAAGCACGCAAAGATAAAACCTGTACACCACGAGATGTGGCCTTCAAATTGAATCGGGCTCTATGATCACAATTGTGGTAATTAGTATCCTCAACAGTCTCTAATTCCCCATTCACACAGTTAAACCTAATCATGACCTGTCTGAGATTGTTTGAAGTGATGGTTTAGAGTGTATACACAAGAAAAATCAGAGACAATGTGAATGATTCCAAAGGTTAATATAACACAAATTAATAGTGAAAATATTACAAAAAGAATAATCATAATGACATGTTAATAGTTTATCAAGAGTGAGTGGTAATGGCTAAGTGAATTGTTGTGACATAAGTATGTCTATATAGATGAATGATAAAGAGATACATGTAGACAATTATGCATTATACCATCCCTGTTAAGCTCTGTCTATGCTCCTCATTTTAAAGCCATATTGCACAAGTGTATGTATTCCTTCTGCAACAAGGCTACATCAGTTCATGACCTCTATTTCTTGTTCCCTTGATCTCTTAGCAATTGCTAAATCTGGCTCGAGTCATCAGACTTCCTCCCCTGAATCACTCTCATAAGGTGGTCTACATCTAAGCTTTTACCTTAGGTCAAGGAAGAAACAAGCAGATGGTTAAGGCTTCCTTCTGTCTACACTCAACTCCTTCACACCTGTAACAGAAGAAGAAGCCTATATACTTCTTTCATCCTCCCACCTCACTACTTGTCCTATGTCAGTACACTTACTCCTCCCCCTCTCAGTCATACTTACCCCAAACCTCATGCATATTTTCAACATCTTACAACAAAGTTTCCATCATCATTTAAACATCATATTCTAAAGAGACCATTTTCTGATCCTCCATATCTGTCCAACTATTGCCTCAGGTCTCTAAACGTCTTGAACGACTCCTCTACAATCACCTGGTTTCCTCACCTCCAATCTGGCGTTTGTTCTCAGCACTCCAGAAGTCAGCAACTGACCAAAGTAACAAACAATCTGCTTTCAGTGGAGATCAAAGTCTACTAGTCTCTCCTAATTCTTCTTAATGTTGCTACTTTTGACACCATTGATCACCTCTTTCAAACTCTCCAATCCTTTTGCATTCATTATACAGCAGACTTTTGGTGCACACCTACCTCTCCGTTTGCACCATTAGCATTTCCCTCTCTGGAAATACTTCTACCTCTGATATTTAAGGTACCAAAAGGCTCAGTCCAGTTCCTTACACTTTTCTATTGACACACCCTTCCTCAGCAGCTTTACAAACTTTTTTAGGTTTGCATATAACTTGTACACAGAAGACTCAATAAACTAACTCTAATCACAACATGCCTATACAATATCTATTCATGGATGTCCTCACTTTAGTTAAAGCTCAATATCTGAAAGATAGAGCTCCTACTGTTCCCTCCCTCTGCCACAAACCCCACATCCAATACTTACTGTCGAGTACTCCATTATCAGTCCCAGCTTTTAGACCAGCTGCCTTGGAGTAATACTGAACTCTGAACTTTACTTTAAGCCACACATTAAATCTCTAGCTAAATCATGCCAATTTAATTTAAAGAACATGTATGGTACCCTTAAATTTTCAATTATAACAACATTTTAAATTGTATATATGTTACTTTTTAAGCAAGTATATTATTTCATGTACACAATTAAATCATATTAACATATGTAATTTACTAATACTGTATTTATATTTTATTTTCTACATTTATAAGAAAATAGAAAATTCTAAATTATTTATAATTTTATTATTTCTAAGCTTTATCAGGAATAATTGTTAATATGATTTTATTATCGTAATTGTTACTTTAATGTATACTGTAATAAAATTAATAAAATATATAATAAAAACAAAATCTTGACTCTCGCATACAAAACCCTCAATGCATCGGATCCTTTTGTATCACTTGCCTAAATGTCTCCTTTATGTAGGCTCTCAGGAGCAGGGGGCTATTATGCTTTTGTGTTAATATTGATTATTGTATTGTTATATTACATGCTCTCTTTAATATAATATGTTTTCCAATTTGTATACAGCGCTGCGTAAAATGTTAATGCTTCATAAATAAAGGATAATAATATTAATGTGGATTTATATGAAAATATATTCAATAGGATTGTTATTGCCTCATGCAATCTTTAAGAACCCCTGATGATTGTCTATGCATTCCTTAAAGGAAGTCTGTAGTCAAGTTTTGTAACTTCTGACATCATAAAACTCTTACAATGATTTAATTTTAAACATGATACCAATATAAAACAATATGAAATACTAAATACTATCAGTAACTTCCTCTCATCGGCTATTCCCTTTTGAGACATTAGCTAATCAGCTAATTCTCTGAATGTTTCCTGTTTTGAAAAGTTATTAAAGGAGAGAGAGAGAGAAGGAGAGGGGGGAAAGAGGGATGAGAGAAGGAAAGGATGAGATAGAAGAAGAGAGAGGAGGAGCGAGGGGGAGAGAAAAAGAGGGAGAGAGATGGAGCAGAGGTGAGAGAGGGAGAGAGAGAAGGGAGTTAGGGTGGCTACACTTCAGAAATATATTATTAACTTTATTCATTTATAACGCGCCGACATATTGTGTAGCGCTGTACAGGGGATAAGAACAAGGAAGGAAACAATATTGGAAAACTGAATATATATATATATATATATATATATATATATAT
This sequence comes from Discoglossus pictus, assembly GCA_027410445.1. Taxonomy (NCBI): domain Eukaryota; kingdom Metazoa; phylum Chordata; class Amphibia; order Anura; family Alytidae; genus Discoglossus; species Discoglossus pictus. Next base: position 434,587,720 of record CM050164.1, read on the forward strand.
ATATATATATATATATATATATTTATTTATTTATTTATATATTTATTTATATAGTATTGTTGGCACCAGAGTGTGGCATGGAGCGCCCAACCTAAAAAAAATATTTGGACCACCAGTGCCTGGGATGGGACCCAAATTTATTTTTTTGCACCTGGGCCCTCCATTCACTAGGTCCGCCACTCTATACATCAATGGTATAAGGTCCTATGAATAAATAGATATTTATGAAAAAAATGAAAATGAAAACATGGAAAAAATATGAATCATCAGAATTCCAACAGACAGAAAATTACAGTGCTGACCACAAATTATATAGAATTATTTTAATAAACAGTTAATGGTAATTGCACAAATTAAGGACTTGTGGTATAGAGCCAATTATTGATGTTTTGTGTCCTGCTCCCTTGGAACAAAACTACTTTCCATGTTTTCAATATGAATAATGTCTTTTCAGAATGAAATAACCATTTAGTTATAAATGTTTGAATTCAACAATGCAACATTTCTCACTTTCATTTATGATTATATTGAGTTTGGGTGACCTGACAGATTTCTTCTGATACTTGCTCAGACATGCAATGCAATCCACTTTATAAATACAACAATAATTTCAATCCTGTGAAGAAAATACATTTTCACAATTATGTTTTTATCATGACTGATTTCTGGGATTATGGTGGAAGTCCCATGAACCCCACAAGCAAGGGCCCTTTATGGCCCAAAGCCGAACTGTCACAGCCCCTGAAGCCATGGACATTCAATATTATTTTAAAAGTGGACTAATGTGAATACCTTGTTGCTTATTTAATCTGTGTATTTTTTCCCCTATCATTTGGGTTTCCCTCCCCCGGTTAGTGGAAAGTAAGTAAGTGAACTTTTAACTTAAATGGTATTTCTGTCTCTGTCTGAGCACTATTTAAGGGTGTGCTCCTTGAATGATGGTCTGTCTTACAAAAAGTTATAGGGAAAATTGATTATTATTTTTTTGTATTATTTAGTAACCTTGGGGCTTGCAACCCTTAATATTCTGATTTTCCATGACTGATGTTCCTGAAATGGCATACTCAGAGGTGTTCTGTAAGCTGAAAGCAGGAGGTTGTGGGGGGTACCTGATCCCCTCGCCCTGGGTCATGACAGTTTCAATTTCCAAAAATCTCAGTGTACAATTAGACAAATTAATGTAGTTATCCAATATCAACAATAATGAGTATGTGTATAAATTGAACTCATATTTTCCCATTCACTTTTGTTTCATATCAGTTTATTCGTAAGTGTACATTATGTTATTTTATGCTATACTCTTTTTCCCTACCAATTCTTATTCACTTTTTCTTATGTGACTGAATTCCTTAAGTGGATAAGTGTGCATTTCAACTTTACCAATTACAAGATGGCATGCAGTGCCAAATAAGAATGTACAAAAAACCTAAATGGGATTCCCCGTGGCTGGAATAAATGTTTGTTACTTGCAAACCTGAGTTTAAATAAATATATCCCACTGTATGAGAGTTATTTTCATGTCCCTTTAAAACATGCAATATCTCTAGATTACATTGTTTCAATGAATAAATATTTTCAAGACGTGGAAATGTTTTTGCTTTGTTTGTGTAATCGGCTAAAGCACCTAAAAAAATAGAGTAACTAGCTAAGACAAATGAAGGATCAAAGATACTGAGTACCTACACCAAATTGTCCTGCAAGCTTTACACCTAGCTTCTTTGTTTATCCCATCATAAAAGCTTTGGTTTTTACTTTAGCAGAATTATTTTTTAAATTGTTTACAGAGTATTGTACTTTTAACATTCACAAGCCTGTTTAATTTATTAATGCTGATAAATCATTAGTAATATATATTTTGCATATTCTGGGTAGCACTTCTTGCATACTATTAAATGAAATATTGCTTGTTTTATTTTTCAGACAAAATGAAAACAATTAACAATTAATCATTTTCTTACTTCATCAATGGTTCTGATATTTTTATTATAAATATATATGTATTTCCTTCTGTTAATACACACTTTAGTTTAGGAGTGAATAGACATAAAGCAGAGAAGGAGACTTTTATAGACTATTCTTGATTTTTTTTAAAGGAATTTTAGCTAGGAATAAGGACCTCCTCGACTGTTAACCCCTATGCCCTATGCTACAGAGGTCCTGTCGCATCTAAATGTAACCCCTCATTCACAAGGATCCTGTAATAAATCTAATATGCCAAAGAGGTCCTTAAAATAAAATAAATAAAATAATATCATTAAAACAATAACATTAAAATAAAAATAAAAAAACATTAAAATAAAAATAAAAATTAAACCTGTATGGAGAAAATGTTAAACTGACCTATTATTATTATCTTTTACTAGCGACTTGCCCGTCAAAAATGTAAAGCCATGGCAATGCTGTTTGCCACACAATGTAAGGCTTTTGCTCCTCTGAGGACCTTCGGCGCTCATTGTTTTTCGATTTCCACGGTTCGGCTGTTAAAGTCATTTTTGCCCCCGAGGTCAGATTTTTTTTTTCTAAATCCTACATTCCTCAACTGCCTGCAGCCTAAGTAAGTTTTTCGTTTCTTAACTGCTTACAGGCTAAGTCCCGTGTGTTTCAATGCCTCAACTCATTCAGTGCTCATTTCAGTCTAAGTCCCGCGTGTTTCAATGCCTCATCTGCCCACCTCGCAGGGCAATAAGCAGCTTAAGCACTCATCGCCTAAGTGCCACGAGCTCAGAAGACTTCTATGAGTTAACGCTCGCTTCGCGAGGCTCACAAATGTGACGACAAATCTCATTTTGACAACTATTGTATGTGATTATTATTATTTATTTATTTTCTTTATTTTGAACTCACTAACATATTCTGTTGCATTATACAAGGGTTGAGTGCAAAGATAACTACAGTATTAACCCATGGCAAAAGAAATGTCAGACAAGTGTAGAGTCTGCCGGGTTAGAACATATGCATAGTTTGGGGAAAGTTTCCATTTAGTAGGAGAGTAGGAAGGAATCCATGCTTTAGTGCTGCGGCTTCTTATTGACTGAAATATGTTTCAATCATATTTCAGCCAATCATAATTGATTTTTTGATGTCAACCTGCTACTTTCTGCGTGGAAAAACTGTTTTAACCAATCAGAATGCTCAGATTAATAAGGTCCCTCAATCTGAGCATTTGCAATGGTTAAAACAATTTTCATGAAAAATTGAGCAGGGTGACTTCCAAAAAAGAATCCTAATTGGCCAAAATATGTGGCCATCATATTTCAGCCAATCAGAAGTCATATATATATATTTTTATTTAAGCTGTATGGTATAGGTTTAATTGGCTTATACACAGTAAGTAACTTGCAAGTAGCACAGGTATAACCGATTGGAATGGCTTGGAGCGAAATTTAAGTGTGGCACCTAGACCTAACTTGCCATTGCAGCTCATTTGCTCTATACAGAGCTGCCTTCAAGCAGCACTGAATTTTTCCTGGATCGGTATTGTAAAAGCGCCATGTGTTGTCAAATTAGTTAACTGTGGTGTATTCCTAAGTAAAGTTTATATGTTAGTAGTTTGTGCACAGACTACTAAAAACAGTAGGCAGTTTAATATAAATAAAAGTCAATATCTGTTTTTGCTCTTGGCTGTGTCAGTTTTCTCCTCAAGCAGAGCTGCTTATCCTTCCTACCTGTGCCTATCAAGGGACGTGGCTAGCTCTGCCTGGAAGCTGGACTAAAAAAAGGCTGACTAGTCAGACTGTGGTTCAGACTGAGCATACATAGCAAAAGGGAAAAAACTATGATGGCTTAAGCAGATTATAATACAATTGTTACTTTTGTGTAGGCCAAGGGAACAAAGTTAAATATAGGCAAGGCCAGAGCCATTAACATAATAGCCCAGCCTACTTCCAAGCTCCATTATGATTCAGTCCACAGGCAAAGCTGGCCACACCCTTAGAGAGGTAGAAGCAATAAGCTCTGCTTGGGGAGAAAGCAGACAATTTAAAAAGTAAGAAAAATAATAACATATTGTATACTAATTAATTTGTATACTGTTTTTGATAGACTCTGCCCAACAAACAAATATATAAGCTTTGTAAATACAGTGGCCCTTTAATAGTTTAGGAGACTGCTAGGAGATACAAGTGCTAAATTAAATTGACAGTTTTTTTTTTATACAGGACATAATACTCAGTTATCGAAATAATACCTCCACAAAGTATCCAGTTTCAGGAAGCATAAATGCCAAGGAAATTAAGCATAGAGAATTAATTAGATATCAATATTTCATGAATAAAAAGCATTTTTGTTTTTTTTCACAATTGTTTTTTTTCATATTTTGCAAAAAAAAAACACTGCAGTTTTTTTTGTACATGGTCTTTTGAATAACCAAACTTGATAATGGGTAAAATGTGTTTAGAAAGCACAAATAAATCAACATCTCTTTTGAGTATTTATCTTTTACTAGTAACTTGCCTGTCAAAAATGAAGGGATGATATTTGAAGTGTCTCTAACCCCTCCCCTGTGTCTCTTCCCCCTCTCCCTCCCATGTGTCTCTTTCCCCGCCTCCCACTGCTGTGTCTCTTTCCCCCTCTCCCTCCAATGTGTCTCTTCCCCCTTTACCTCCCCTGTGTCTCTTCCCCCTCTCCCTCCCCTGTGTCTTTCTTTCCATCTCTGCCTCCCCTGTGTATCTTTCCCCCCTCCATCCCGTGTTTCTCTCTTCCCCCTCTCCCTCCCCTGTGTCTCCTTCACCCTCTCTATCCCCTATGTCTCTTTCCCCCATCTCCCTCTTCTCTCCCCCTTCTCTTGTGTCTCTTTCCCCTCTCTCCCCTGTCATTCTCCCCCTGTCTCCCCTTTCTCCCACCCCTGTGTCTCTCTTCCACCCAGCTTCCTCCCCTGTGTCTCTCTCTCCCTCCCCTGTTTCTCTCTTCCCCCCTCCCCTGTGTCTCTTCCCCCCTCCCTCACCCCTCCCTATTCCCCCTTCTCTTGTGTCTCTTTCTCTCCTCTCCTGTCTCCCCTTTCTCTCTCCCACCCCTGGGTCTCTCTCCTCCCCGTGTCTCTTCCCCCCTCCCCCGTGTCTCCCTCCCTGTCTCTCTCCCACCCCATGTCTTTCTTCCACCCTCTCCCCCTCACTGCGCACTATGCTCATGCGCGGCTAATGCGGAGCACTGCGCATGCGTGGGGTGTTGTGAGTTAGGCGCATGCGCGGCTCATGCAGAGCATGGCGCCTGTGCGATTTGCAGCTCACTATGCACACTCGTGCATTGCGCATGTGCTTTTTGTGGTGCGCTATGCACATCCTCCAGTTTCAAAGTGTGTAGCCTACCTCTGCCAATGCGCGTACACGGCGGGAGCATGACACACTTTTATAACTATTATATGTGATATGCAATTATTCTTTACTATGATGTTGCAGTATAATTTCTGAGCTCTTTTTCTCATTTGCACTTTCAGGAGGGTATGTCATTGTAAACAAATGGCTTTCCATTAATCCTGCTGAAAACACTGGCAATTTCTGATTTTGGAGATAAAAGCTTCCTCTGCAGGAGAATTTCATATAAAATTTTATAAATAAAGGCTGTTTTTTTTTTCTTTTAAAACAGTCTGGCCATTATTAAATGTTGTTTTTCCAAAGAGTATAAATTAAAAATACGACTATAGTGTTTTTTATAATTTCTACATCTGGTCATTACATGTAATACAGAGAATATATTTTGTATTTTGTCAACAAAACAATGGATGCCAATTATAAATCCCTTATCAAACTACTGTGGCTAATAAAGGTTTATTATAGTGCATTGTAGTTTCCTTATGGGGTTCCCTGGTGGTCCAGTGGTAAGGATTCTGTGCTTTCAATGCTGCGATCTGGGTTTGATTAAAGTCAGGGAACCAAGAGGTCACATCACCCTGAAGCCAAGCAGGGTTGGACCTGGTCAGTACTTGGATGGGAGACTACCTAGGAATACCAGGAGCTGTTTGCTGTGGCCCACTGGAAAAGGAACTGGCAACCCACTCCATTATCTCTGCCATGAATACCAAGTGGATCAGCAAGGTATGTTGCGGTCCATGAGGTCACGGCCAGTTGGACATGAGCGAGGCAAACACAAAAAAAACAGTGTCCATATCCATGTTAAAAGCTACATTCAATTTGCTACGATTTATAAGTAAGCCCTTTGTGACACCTCCTTGGTACAAGTAAGCTGTGGTTCGCGTTTAGCTATTTACGAGCTTGATGGAAGGGAAATCGGAGCAATTGAATAACGCTTAGGAATATTTGGCGCCCGCAACTCTCTCTGCCACCAAAGTAGGCTGCGATTGACGAAATCGCAAGGAATCATAGCTAGTAGAACGTAACATGATGGGAGTGCGCAAACATAAGGCAATTGAATAGCAACATAGCGAGCGATCAGCTTTTGCGAGCATGGGTCTCCAAAACGTAGCAATAGAATGAGGCCCCAAGAATTTATGTACTGAAGAATCCTCATATAGAACACCAAAATAAGTCCAGATAAATAAACTTTCAAAAACTGATTATGTGTACAGTTAGTCCTTGTACTTGAGTATATTTTCAATTTTTCATTAAATCTGTCTTTGTATAAAATAATTCCAAAGCTTTATAAGTGGAGATTTATTATGATTCATATTTAACTGCAAATGTAATTATATCAATTTGCAGTATAAATCATAATAAATTTCCATTTATATTCCACTGTAACTACTATTAATAAGAATGGTTGTTTTCAACTGTGCATTAGAAATTTTTTTAAACATTGCAAAAGTTTATTTTTTCATGGTAAAATATGTTTACATTTTTGTAAACCAACAGGAAATACCACAAGAAATACCTCTATATGAGCAGAAAGTACTCAAGACTCGAGATCTCATTGGCAGACACTTATGCTGCTCATTGGCTGACCCTGACAAACCCACAAAGAGCTTCCTCTTCAAAAACATACACACTGTTCAACATTATTAAATGCCCTCTTTTAGATACAAAAACGTGTTCAATTTCCCTATAATCTGTAACCCGCAAAGGTTACAATGGTTCATGATACTAAATAACAAGCAGCTGTTTTTGTTCCTGCTTCTGTCGTTTTGGGAGAGTTCAAGGTGAGCTTCTCAGAGAGACAATCTTGTTTACTAATAAGCGTGTACCCAACCGATTTTCTATCCGCATGACATTCTGCCAAACGTGGAGGAAAATTGTTAAGATGAATATTCTCATGGAGAATTTAGTTGAGGCTGCTCAAAATGTCCTTGGCCTCTTGACTTCAATCAATCCTGGTACTCCAGACAGCCAATTGGGTGTTTCTAAACCTAAGTCTTGTTCTGTTGGTTTGCATGTGGGTTCCACTTTCTTTTCATAATGACTTGTACATTTATCTTTCACTCATCAATATTCCTCAAGCTACTTACTATTTGTAAATCCCAGTGGATGTCATCTATGATTTACTTTATAAAATAAATGTTATATGGAGGTTTTCACTTAAGATACAGAGATTTTCACTTAAGATTCTCACCTTCCTCTAACTAACTTCTCTTTTCATATTATGTTTAACAACATTATGGTCTCTAACTTCATTTTGGCCATGCTTATTGTTATTAAACTAGTACATGCCAATAACAAAAATATATAGTTGAATAATGGCATATTATTCCTGAGATACTGAATGTATAACATTATACATAGTCACTATTACAAAGTAGGTCTATTTTAAGTCCTTTTATAAATATTCCCATAGATAACTAAGGAGCAGGGGCACTACACAGACCCTGCACCCACATAAGGCTACTCTTTATCTGCCTTAATTTAACGAGCGGGCTCCTGAAGCTTAGGTTCACTTTACAATGGAAAAAATACATATGTTTGAAAACTTTGATTCTGACTAGGTGCAAAATTAATTAGATAAGAATACATTGAGATGCCTCTGCTGGACCCTGGATGAATCCATGATATGTACAGTGCCTTGCAAAAGTATTCTACCCCCTTGGCATTTTTCATGTTTTGCTGCCTCACAACCTGGAATTAACATGGATTGTTTGAGGATTTGCAACATTTAATATACAGAACATGCCCATAACTTTGAAGATTTTTTTTTTTATTATCGTGAAGCAAAATAACAGAAAACGTCAATGTGCATAACTATTCACCCGCTACAGTCAATACTTTGTAGAGCCACCTTTTGCGACAATCACAGCTCCAAGTCGCTTTGGATAACTCTCTATGAGCTTGCCACATCTTACCACTGGGATGTTTGCCCATTCCTCCTTGCAAAACTGCTCCAGCTCCTTCACGTTTGCGCTTGTGAACAGCAATCTTTAAGACTGACCACAGATTCATTTTATTGGATTGAGTTCTAGGCTTTGTCTAGGCCATTCCAACACATTTACATGTTTCCCCTTAAACCACTCAAGTGTTGCTTTAGCAATGTGTTTGGGGTCATTGTCCTGCTGGAAGGTGAACCTCCGTCCTAGCCTCAAATCATGCACAGAGTGGTACAGGTTTTTCTCAAGAATATCTCTGTATTTAGCACCTTCCATCTTTCTTTCACCTCTGACCAGTTTCCCAGTACTGGCTGCTGAAAAACATCCCCACAGCATGATGCTGCCACCACCATGTTTCACTGTGGGGATGGTGTTCTTTGGGTGAAGTGATGTGTTGGGTTTGGGCCAGACATATCGTTTTCTTTGATGGCCGAAAAGTTCAATTTTAGTCTCATCAGACCAGAGCACCTTCCTCCATACATGTTGGGAGTCTCCCACATGCCTTTTCACAAACATAAAATGTGCCATTTTGTTTTTTGCTTAAAGTAATACCTTTCTTCTGGCCACTCTGCCATGAAGCCCAACTCTATGGAGCGTACGGCTTATTGTTGTTCTATGTACAGATACTCTAGTGTCTGCTGTGGAACTCTGCAGCTCCTCCAGGGTTACCTTAGGTCTCTGTGCTGCCTCTTTGATTAATGCCCTCCTTGCCTGGTCCGGGAGTTTTGGTGGACGGTCGACTCTTGGCAGGTTTGCTGTTGTGCCATGTTCTTTCCATTTGGTTATGATAGATTTGATGGTGCTCCTGGGGATCATCAAAGATTTGGATATTTTTTCATAACCTAACCCTGACTTGTACTTCTCAACAACATGGTACCTTACTTGTTTGGAGAGTTCCTTGGTCTTCATGGCAGTGTTTGGTGGTGGTGCCTCTTGCTTAGGTGTTGTAGCCTCTGGGGCCTTTCAAAAAAGGTGTGTATATTTAATAACAGATCTTGTGACACTTAGATTGCACACAGGTGGACATCATTTCACAAATTATGTGATTTCTGAAGGTAATTGGTGCACCAGAGCTTTTTGGGGGCTTCATAACAAAGGGGGGTGAATACATACGCACATGTCAGTTTTCGATTTCTCGAAAATAGTTTTATGTATTTATTTTTCTCATTTCACTTCACCAACTTAGACTATTGTGTTCTGATCCATCACATAAAATTCACGTAAAAAAACAAGGGGGTGAATACTTTTGCAAGGCAATGTAGGTGAAAGTTGTTAGTCCATAAATGCTTAGATATATTCTTTTTCCATTTATTAGGTACATTAAAAACAAGGATGGGAAGGGTGCAATAAAAACAAAGCCTTCCATGAGGCATAAAATGGGCCCACTTTTGTAGGATAAACAATATCTCAATATCTAGTATCAATTAAATATGAGGTTAGAGTTTGCTACTGTTCTAATATGGCGCTAAAAATAGCCAATATATATCACACAGGTAAACAACCTATTATCCCTCTAAATATATGCGGAAGCGTCCTATGCGATCCACAGTGGCACGCACATAGACGCTGGTTACTTTGCTCTCTTACTTTGCGCTCTTTCTATCAGAATAGCCTTAAAACCCCTCAAAACCCCTCGAAACGAGATTGTTTTTCTCATACTAGAAGAATCCCTTTTAAATAAGAGTGCTCCTCTCTTTCATATCAATTGATACAGCATTTTACTCTGTGCATTTCTATAGATATCAACTATATTAAATATGTTCTAACCATTGTATATGGTAATGATAAGGGCCCAGAGGAACTCACTTAACTTTAGAATAATAGTGTACTTCAACATATGCTTTATATACATACTATATACATAGGGCCTCATTCTATTATCGGCCGTAAAAGGATCTCCTCTTACGGCCGGCCGTATATCTTGCAACCGGCCGTAAGCTCAGAAATCTTTAAAGTCAAAAATAAATTCAACACAGCACTGTAAAGGTCTGTAAATGCTAGGGATCATATTGGGGGACATGAGGATTAATAGTAACCCCCTCTCAAGCTTGCACATTAGCCCAAATCCGAGTTTACATTAACTGATTATTTTCCGGCCGCAGCGTGGCCGGGTCTGAGGTGCTCCAAGCACTCTGGACTTTTTACATGGATATTTGACATATATAAAAAAAATTTTTTTTTACGGATTTGATTATAGGGGAATGTTGTGCTATTTTTGCTAACACCTACAATATCTTTATAGTCTCCTCAGAGTGCAGGATGGCTTTATTTTGGCTTTATAATGTGCTTAATTGGTGCTAGCGGGACCTTTTTCCTGCAAGTAAGCTGCGGCTCGCTTTTAGCCTTGCAGAGAGGGTTCCCGGAGCAATAGAATAGCAATCGGGATTTTCTTGCGGCCGAAACTCTTGCGGCCGTTTTAGATCAAAGGCTTTCCTCCGGCGCGTGCGGCCGCAAGGGATAGCAAGGCGCCGGCCGCAAGCCTGCCGGAATCCCCGGCCGGAGGGGAATAGAATAGCAGAATAGCTTGCGGCCGGTCCTTGCGGCCCCGCATCTCCTACGGCCGTTAATAGAAGGAGGCCCATAGTATGTATATAAAGCATATGTTGAAGTACAACATTTAAGTGAAATGGATATTCGTAGGGAAAGTATAAGAATGCACTATATACATAGTATGTATATAAAGCATATGTTGAAGTACAACATTTAAGTGAAATGGATATTCGTAGGGAAAGTATAAGAATGCACTATATACATAGTATGTATATAAAGCATATGTTGAAGGATTTATTTAGAGGGATAATAGGTAGTGATGTCGCGAACAAAAAAAATTCGGTTCGCGAACCGCGAACGCGAACCGCCGCAAATGTTCGCGAACCGGTGAACCCGGCGAATCGCCATAGACTTCAATGGGCAGGCGGATTTTAAAACCCACAGGGACTCTTTCTGGCCACAATAGTGATGGGAAAGTTGTTTCAATGGGACTAACACCTGGACTGTGGCATGCCGGATGGGGATCCATGGCAAAACTCCCACGGAAAATTACATAGTTGATGCAGAGTCTGGTTTTAAGCCATAAAGGGCATAAATTACCTAACATTCCTAAATTGTTTGGAATAGCGTGCTTTAAAACATCAGGTATGATGTTGTATTGATCAGGTAGTTTAAGGGTTAGGCCCGCTTCACAGTGACAGACCAAACTCCCCGTTTAACACACCGCAAACAACCGCAAACAGTCCATTTGCACAACCGCAAACTCCCCATTTGCACAAGGTTGGATACCAAGCTAGCCATGTCCCGTTCCTTGTCCTCACTGATGTCATTGAAGGTCTCTTCCTCCACCCAGCCACCAAGGGTCCCCGAAAGGTGACAACAAGCCCCCTGGGACGCCTGCTGTGTTTGGTCTTCCACCTCCTCAAAGCCACCTTCCTCCTCTGACTCCTCTTCTTCAGACTCCTCTCACTGCATTATTATAAGGTTAAGTGTTAAGTAGTACTACTCTTATCAGTTTAATACCTGTTACAGCACCTATCAGGGGGCGTGTATAAGGCCTGGATTTTTAGAACCAGGAGATGGAAAAAGATGCTTTGTTGGTCGTATCACTTCAATTTTGGGGCACGGCACGTGCAATCAAAGGTGCCACCAGATAGGAGTGGCGTGTTTGTAAGTACTACTCTTATCAGTTTAATACTTGTTACGTCACCTATCAGGGGGCGTGTATAAGGCCTGGATTTTTAGAACCAGGAGATGGAAAAAGATGCTTTGTTGGTTGTATCACTTCAATTTTGGGGACGGCGCGAGCAATCAAAGGTGCCACCAGATAGGAGTGGCGTGTTTGTAAGTACTACTCTTATCAGTTAAATACCTGTTACAGCACCTATCAGGGGGCGTGTATAAGGCCTGGATTTTTAGAACCAGGAGATGAAAAAAAGATGCTTTGTTGGTCGTATCACTTCAATTTTGGGGCACGGCACGTGCAGTCAAAGGTGCCACCAGATGAGAGTGGCGTGTTTGTAAGTACTACTCTTATCAGTTTAATACCTGTTACAGCACCTATCAGGAGCGTGTATAAGGCCTGGATTTTTGGAACCGGGAGATGGAAAAAGATACTTGGTTGGTCGTATCACTTCAAATTTGGGGCACTTTGTGACATTAGCTTCTTACGCTCAAACATGTCCTTTACAGGCACCTGAATATGGGCAGATGAGCAAGAACGGCTCAAGGCGAGAGACGGTGTGGCGGATGGTTGAGAGGGGGCAAGGAGGACAGCAGTGGTTGATGTGGCTGATGATGCTGGACCAGGAGGAGGATGGCGGCTTTGAGTTTGTGTGCTGTTTGTACTCATGTGTTGGTCTGGAGTCACCCAAACATTAGGTCTAAACCTGTAGAGGATAAGGGAACCAGGCTACTCTAGACCTCATTCATCATTACAGGTTTTGACAGATTGGTACTATGCGTGCAAGCTACTGTGACAACAGATATGAGTGGCACTGTGCACTTGCAGAAGTTATATCATCCTCCCCTGTATCTCTTTACCCCCTCCCTCATCATCCTCCCCTGTGTCTCTTCCCCCCTCCCTCATCATCCTCCCCTGTGTCTCTTTCCCCCCTTCCTCATCACCCTCCCCTCTGTCTCATCCTCCCTCCCTCGTCATCCTCCCACCTCCCTCATCATCCTCCCCTGTATCTCTTTACCCCCTCCCTCATCCTCCTCCCCTGTGTCTCTTTTCCCCCTCCCTCATCATCTTCCCCTTTGTCTCTCCCCCCTCCCTCATCATCCTCCCCTGTGTCTCTTTGCCCCCTTCCTCATCACCCTCCCCTGTGTCTCATCCCCCCTCCCTCATCATCCTCCCACCTCCCTCATCATCCTCCCCTGTATCTCTTTACCCCCTACCTCATCATCCTCCCCTGTGTCTCTTCCCCCCTCCATCATCATCCTCCCCTGTGTCTCTTTCCCCCCTCCCTCATCATCCTCCCCGTGTCTCTTTTCCCCCTCCCTCATCATCTTCCCCTTTGTCTCTCCCCTCCCTCATCATCCTCCCCTGTGTCTCTTTGCCCCCTTCCTCATCACACTCCCCTGTGTCTCACCCCCCCCTCCCTCATCATCCTCCCACCTCCCTCATCATCCTCCCCTGTATCTCTTTACCCCCTCCCTCATCATCCTCCCCTGTGTCTCTTCCCCCCTCCATCATCATCCTCCCCTGTGTCTCTTTCCCCCCTCCCTCATCATCCTCCCCTGTATCTCTTTACCCCCTCCCTCATCATCCTCCCCTGTGTCTCTTCCCCCCTCCATCATCATCCTCCCCTGTGTCTCTTTCCCCCCTCCCTCATCATCCTTCCCTGTGTCTCTTTTCCCCCTCCGTCATCATCTTCCCCTTTGTCCCTTCCCCTCCTCCCTCATCATCCTCCCCTGTGTCTCTTTGCCCCCTTCCTCATTACCCTCCCCTGTGTCTCATCCCCCCTCCCTCATCAACCTCCCACCTCCCTCATCATCCTCCCCTGTATCTCTTTACCCCCTCCCTCATCATCCTCCCCTGTGTCTCTTCCCCCTTCCATCATCATCCTCCCCTGTGTCTCTTTCCCCCCTCCCTCATCATCCTCCCCTGTGTCTCTTTTCCCCCTCCGTCATCATCTTCCCCTTTGTCTCTTCCCCTCCTCCCTCATCATCCTCCCCTGTGTCTCTTTGCCCCCTTCCTCATCACCCTCCCCTGTGTCTCATCCCCCCTCCCTCATCAACCTCCCACCTCCCCCATCATCCTCCCCTGTATCTCTATACCCCCTCCCTCATCATCCTCCCCTGTGTCTGTTTCCCCCCTCCATCATCATCCTCCCCTGTGTCTCTTCCCCCCCCCTCATCATCCTCCCCCCTCCCTTGATGATAAGGGGGGGAAGAGACACAGGGATAAGTGTGAGGGGTGTTAGGGTAAGGGGTGTTAGGGATAAGGGTGAGGGGGTTAGGTGTTAGGGTGAGGGGTGTTAGGGATAAGTGTGAGGGGTGTTAGGGTTAGGGTGAGGGGTGTTAGGGATAAGTGTGAGGGGTATTAGGGTTAGGGTGAGCGGTGTTAAGGTTAAGTGTGAGGGGTGTTAGGTTTAGGGTGAGGGGTGTTAGGGATAAGTGTGAGGGGTGTTAGGGTAAGGGGTGTTAGGGATAAGGGTGATGGGGTTTAGGTGTTAGGGTGAGGGGTGTTAGGGATAAGTGTGAGGGGTGTTAGGGTGAGGGGTGTTAGGGATAAGTGTGAGGGGTGTTAGGGTTAGGTGTTAGGGATAAGTGTGAGGGGTGTTAGGGTTAGGGTGAGGGGTGTTAGGGATAAGTGTGAGGGGTGTTAGGGTTAGGGTGAGGGGTGTTAGGGATAAGTGTAAGGGGTGTTAGGGTTAGGTGTTAGGGTTAGGTGTTAGGGATAAGGGTGAGGGGTGTTAGGGTTAGGGTGAGGGTTGTTAAGGATAAGTGTGAGGGGTGTTAGGGATAAATGTGAGGGGTGTTAGGGTAAGGGGTGTTAGGGATAAGGGTGAGGGGGTTAGGTGTTAGGGTGAGGGGTGTTAGGGATAAGTGTGAGGGGTGTTAGGGTTAGGTGGTAGGGATAAGTGTGAGGGGTGTTAGGGTTAGGGTGAGGGGTGTTAGGGATAAGTGTGAGGGGTGTTAGGGTTAGGGTGAGGGGTGTTAAGGATAAGTGTGAGGGGTGTTAGGTTTAGGGTGAGGGGTGTTAGGGATAAGTGTGAGTCATGTTAGGGTAAGGGGTGTTAGGGATAAGGGTGAGGGGGTTAGGTGTTAGGGTGAGGGGTGTTAGGGATAAGTGTGAGGGGTGTTAGGGTTAGGGTGAGGGGTGTTAGGGATAAGTGTGAGGGGTGTTAGGTTTAGCGTGAGGGGTGTTAGGGATAAGTGTGAGTCGTGTTAGGGTAAGGGGTGTTAGGGATAAGGGTGAGGGGGTTAGGTGTTAGGGTGAGGGGTGTTAAGGGATAAGTGTGAGGGGTGTTAGGGTTAGGGTGAGGGGTGTTAGGGATAAGTGTGAGGGGTGTTAGGGTTAGGGTGAGGGGTGTTAGGGATAAGTGTGAGGGGTGCTAAGGTGAGGGGAGGATGATGATAAGGGGGGGAAGAGACACAGGGGTGTCCTTGCAGCAGAGATCAAAAGAGTCCTTCAGGACTGTATTGCACACTGTGTACAGTAGCCTAGCTATGGTTTTCCCTACTGATGCAGTATCACCTACACTCAGCCTCCTCTCAGTAAGACTGCAAGTTAGTTATGATTCCAAAATGGCTGCTGTCCATGAGTTAGAAGGCTCTGGAAGGCAGTGTATGCTGCTGATTGGCTGACTGTGACATGCAGGGTCAAAGTTTGCTCAATGATAAAGTATAGGGGGCGGGTCGAATCTCGCATATGTTCGCAGTTCGCCGCGAACGCGAACATGCTATGTTCGCCGGGAACAGTTCGCCGGCGAACTATTCGGGACATCTCTAATAATAGGTTGTTTACCTGTGTGATATATATTGGCTATTTTTAGCGCCATATTAGAACAGTAGCAAACTCTAACCTCATATTTAATTGATACTAGATATGGATGTTTATCCTACAAACGTGCGCCCATTTTAGGCCTCATGGAAGGCTTTGTTTTTATTGCACCCTTCCCATTCTTGTTTTTAATGTTTTATTCGTTGTTGTGAGGTACAAGTACCTAATAAATGGAAAAATAATATATCTACTTTATTCCCAACATCACTTCATAAGAATTATGGTATACCATTATTAGAGTGAAAAACTCATGGGATTTTGAAAATCTTTTTTATTTAAAATCCATAAATGCTTAGATCAATATATATTTTACTGTGTGATATAGACATAGATGTTGTAGTGTTAAAAGGTGTAACAAAGTACCAGCCTCCTCTGGGTTTGTGCCTGTGTTTTTAGGCACTTTGATGGAGCCTGTACCTTAATCAGTAAACAGTTTTCCTCACTAACCAGCGCTTATCCTGTTTTACCTGTGTGGATCAAAACTAAACAATCTAATACTTTGCAAAATTACTGGCCTGTATATTTATTCAGATGTTCAGGTCCAACTCTGCTCCAACTGGTCACAAGCTGCAGTCCTACTGAAGATTGGGGACTGGAGAGAGAGAGAGAGAGAGAGAGAGAGAGAGAGAGAGAGAGAGGGAGAGAGAGAGAGAGAGAGATAGTATAATACAAATAATACACACATTCTTATTTTACCTCATACACATATACCTATACAGTACAGTATATTGATTTATCCTTATATTTATTTAATAAATTCCAGGAAGGTAGAGGAGGAGAGAGAGGAGAGAGAGGAGGAGAGTTAGTGGAACATCAGAGGAGGAGAGGAAGAATGGTAGAGGTATGGAGAGAAGGAGAGGAGGAGGAGGCAGATCAGGAAGGGGAGGTAGTGGTGTAGGAGAGCAAGAGCGGGGAGGGATTTGCCCCACATGTAGGCACATAAGGAGTAGGGGCAAAGGGTCAGGGGCCTGATCACAGGAGGGAGGTAGTGGGGATGAGGGACTGGCCCCAGGAAAGAACAAGGAGGCCAGGAACCCCAGGCACAGTTGGGAAGGCAAGAGGCTGTGGCAAAGTACAGGGCCCCCATTTATAGCTCAGAAAGGATGCCAATCCTCCTCATGGAAACCCGTGCCCGCTATAGCATCACGTGAGGCCTAGCCAGATGAGGTAGCTTCAGATGTTGCTACAATGGGGTATGTATTCAAGAAAAAGAGAATAGACACTCCACTTAATTGTTTAACCCTTATACATTAATTTAAGGAAGATACAATCATGATAATTAAAAAATCTATTTATTTTCAATATTAAGATTAACAACTGCACTTACAATATTAAAAAATTAACTGTATTGCACTGCTCCACCATATCGTCCATAAATTAGGAAATGTGGCTATTGCACTGGATAATAAAAGTATAGATATCCAATGTAGGAAACAATATAATGTATAAAATACAATTACTTCTCCAAAAATATTGAAATTGGAAACTGAGAGCTGACTGATATAAAATCCCTAAAGTGAACTAGCACTGAAGTGCTAAGTGCTAATATTAATAAGAAAATAAAGTGCTACTAAATAATTGGAAAAATCCAATTACTGTATATGTGAAAGTGTAAATAAAAGAATTAGTCCGATCAGCTTTACAAACCCAATATAGTTACATAGTATTAAATAATAATATATCAATGTAAAGGATCCTTGCAGTTCCTTCCGAACTCCAGCTGAAACGAAGTGATTATAGCTCCCAATCCCCCAAACATGAGTCAAAACTTCATGAAGGGGTAAACATGATCTCCTTTACTGTGGGCTACACGCCCGGTATTATCAGGTCTTCCACCTGGTGGACAAAGGTAAAACAGTAGCCAATCACAGTGGCTATAGCATAAGCACTCCCCTTACACATAAATCACTCCCTCTTTTCTATCCTGGAGATAATTAACTTAAAGTAGCACAGAGAGCCTTAATTATCTCCAGGAAGAAAGAAACATGGCTTCTTTGTTTTAATAAAACAGAATAAAAATGTATAACTTTGAGGTTCCACATATCCCCAGATAGCTGAGATCTGAGTGCATATTCTAGGCGAATAGTGCTCAGATCCCACGAACGCAGTTCTCAGAATCGTCGACTGAAGTTTGTCTTATTAGTTATTTCCACGAAAGCCCATTGTAACTCCTCCAATAACCGAACAGGTGGGTTCGTGAAGTCTGTAAAATAGGGGATTTCGTTACAATCAATTTATATGGGTAACCTTAATATAAATCCATATACATAATTCGCTATATACAGTAATTTGCACAAAAAGAGTTACAATAAGTAAACAATTTGATAGGTCCCTTTCCATTTTTTGTTATATATAAAATAATCAGTACGATCAGTTTTACAAACCCAATATCAATTTATATGTGTAACCTTATTATAAATACACAGTATATACGTAAATCGCTATATTATTTGCACAAAAAGAGTTATATTAAGTAAACAATTGATATGTTTTTGTTCAAATTAATAAACAATTATTGTCAAAATATCAATTCGAAATTCTTTCCAAATATCACTTGGTTACTTATCTCATTGTATCATAGTTCAATAAATGTATCCAGGCAGTAGACTTCTGTGACAGTATATGTATCCACTCACTGAAAGAATCATGCCACTCATCCTCAGCACAGCAAGGCGGCGTGTGACGTCGATGGGCAGTGCCTGATGGCAAGTCGATGCGCGTTTCGCGGATAAACGCTTTCTCAAGACTTTTCAAAATGGGAACTGATATCCTTTATATACCCTAAGGTAAGTTATCATCAGTCAGTTTGAATTCTATCGTATTAATATTTTCTTTTCATTTTTTCTTTCTAGTCATTTTTTTAAATAACGAGAATTGACTCAATCATCTGAAGGAACTTATTGATGTAGAGGATGTACTTTCTGTGGATATATAAAAAAATATATGCAAGTACAAGACAGACAAAATAAAATAATCAAACTTAAAGGCTTATATAATTGCACAAGTACTAATGTAGTGTACTGTATACAATGTCCGTGCCCCCTAAAGTACATTGGTATCACTACCAGGGCGTTATAAAGGAGGTTGAGCGAACATATTTGCAACATCAAGAATGTCCCAAAGGATTTAAGTAAAAACAAAGTATTAACAACTGTAGCAAGACATTTTCTAAAAAACACGATTCAAGACCTAAATTACATTGCTGGGTATTACAACAAGTAAAATTAGGACTAAGAAAAGGAGACACGGAAAAAATAACTTTTGAAAATTGAGACAAAATGGATAATACAATTGAACACTTTAGTACCTTTTGGTCTCAATGAAAATTGCAACTTTATGCTCTGTACATAGAGGTTTCCTAAGAAGAGATGACCAGTTACTTATCTATGATAATTATAGAATTATTACACTCATATACATCATGAGTCAGCTATGTTGTTATTACAAATTTACACTTGTCAACATATTATTTATGCTAATAATACTTTGTTATTTATTATCTTATTAGAATTATTTTTTCTTTTTAATTGACACAATTTTATGTTGTTTTGGACCACAATTTTGTGATAACCAATTGTATATATCATATGTTTGTGAGAACTAAGATGTAATAGTAAGGGACTAAAATATGCATTGTTTGATTGAATTGTATAGATCTACTATGTAAAGGGGATCAAAAAGATTTAACAATATTGTTGTTTTTTATTTGCACATGGATATATACAGTTTGGATCCCCCTCCCTCCCTGTACTATCATATTTAAGTCATTCTAAATCCACTATGTGTGGTTTCCCTTGATAATCTTTTGTAATTTGATAGTATTTATAACTATAGCAGAATAAACTATATGTTTTTTGATTATGTATACAGCTAAGTATAATTGCCCATATTTGGGATGATTATAAGGGTGTTTATAATTAAGCTATAATGTAAATCTACAAATATATAGAGTTGCAGATGAGATTAATGTTTGTGATCAATCTTTAATATATATTCATGTCTTTCCACATATATAGTGAAAGGGTTGACTCCAAGATGTTATGTTCAGATGGGGCATGTTATTGTTGCCGTTGGAGGAGGAGATTGTGGCCAATAAAAGATTTAATTGATGAAAATTGAGAAATAATGATTGGAAAAGATAAAGTGGATAAAGTAAACCAAAAGGCACTTCCCTTAAGGCACTGCCCACCGATGTCACACGCCGACTTGATGTGCTGAGGATCAGTGGCATGATTCTTTCGGCGAGTGGATACATATACTGTCACAGAAGTCCACTGCCTGGATACATTTGTTGAACTAAGATACAATGAGATAAGTAACCAAGTGATATTTGGAAAGAATTGAATATCAATTGATATATTGACTATAATTGTTTATTAATTTGAACAAAAAACGGAAAGGGACATATCAATTGTTTACTTATTGTAACACTTTTTGTGCAAAATATATAGCGAATTATGTATATATACTATGTATTTATAATAAGGTTACCCATATAAATTGATAAATTATTATTCAATACTATGTAACTATATTGGATTTGGACTGATTCTTTTATATACACTTTCACATATTATTGGATTTTTCCAATAATTTAGTAGCACTTTATTTTCTTATTAATATTAGCACTTAGCACTTTAGTATATCAATTTAGGGATTATATATCAGTCAGCTCTCTGTTTACAATTTCAATATTTTTGGATAAGTAATTGTATTTTATACATTGGATATCTATACTTTTATTATCCAGTGCAATAGCCACATTTCCTAATTTATGAACGATATGGTGGAGCAGTGCAATACAGGTATTTTTTTTATATGTTAAGTGCCATTGTTAATCTTATTACTGAAAATAAATTGATTTTTTAATTATCATGATTGTATCTTCCTTAAATGAATGTATAACGGTTAAACAATAAAGTGCAGTGTCTATTCTCTTTTTCTTAAATATATGTCTACTTACACTCATTAATTGATTTATTTCCATAATTTACATAACTTGATGGTATTAGAAATATTACCCTTACATAGAAGGTTACTCTTTTTTCAGATTTAAGATTGTAATGGGGTATGCCCAAAGGTATGTGAAGTCTGTCAAACACAGGTATGATAACAGCCAGCTGAAGGTGCAGAGCAAGATGGCAGAGTAGGCCAGAGCAGCCTGTGCAACCGGTGGTGGACCAACAGCCAACATTTCATACTGCGCATGGAAGCGGACCCTGAAGGAGTGGATCTAGCCAGTTTCAGTAGTAGGCCTTCCAGGACAGGTGTACATGGGTGTGACGAGAACCATGCAATGTGAGTATCATATACATCAGCACACCCTCATATGCACACAAATAAACCCCACACACATAGATAACTGAGATACAATAGCACTGTTAGCTCTATGGTTATGACTAAATATATATGGGGCAGCAATAACCATGTAAATAATTGTTATCAATAAAATGTCTGTCCAATACCCGCAGTTAAAACTGATTTTGAGCAGCAGTCTCCAAATAAATCAAGATTGATTTGACATACAAAAGAGAGTAGATGTATGGGTGTGCACACTGCGGCATATGCAGATAGAGACTCTGTAGGACTGCATGTGCGTGTCATGCACTGGCCTAACCAGGATCATGTCTCATCTGCATTTTTACAACCATGGCACAGATTGGTCAGTTTTACACACTGCACAGCAGATCCAGCAGCAGAGCACGTGTCCAAATCATGCAAATGGCCGACCGCACCAGGATTACATACAGTATACTCATATGAGCAATGATTCACAATGCTCATGATGCAGGTTGATAATAGTGGTAAATATACTGAGATATGTGGCCTCTTTGATGTGTATACCAGAGTCAGCTACATCTGTCCTGATAACCAAAACAGGATTCAAGGCTCATTTGTCACCTTCTGGCATAGTCCAGTCCCATTTCTAATATGGGGATGGGGGTTGTATCATGGGATAGACAGTTACCAGGTGGTGAGGGTGGGGACTGAGGAGGATGGGGGGAACTGTGGAAGAATGGATTTATTGTGCCATTCAATAAAGGTACATGGTGTTTGTTTCTTGGATCCTAAAGAAAAGGGGATTTGATGTTGCCTGCCTCTTCAATCTTCTATACACTAAATACTGGTGTGGTCTGATCTCTCTGCAGTCTAATGACTGATTTCCGGATCTAGAGATGGTGTGCTGAGAATAAAGTCACAAACCATTAATGGTCCCTGTAAGCTAAAGCGTGGACCTCTCCGTTTTTTGGTTGTGACAGTCAGGTCCTATTAGGGCCCCAGAGTCCATACCATTAGTTTATGGAGCCTTATAGGCTCTAGTTGCTGTTAATTATGATTCACCATTTGTTGCTCAGAGATGACAGGGATGGTGCCCCTGTGTCTGGCTAGCTGAAATGAACTTGCTTATATGGTCCTGGGATTTTTCCCCTCTCTTTATTACAGCCTGGTTACCCAGAAGGAACTTTCTTATATGTTCCTGGGACTGGCCCTTCTCCCTGTGGTTTGAAATGTTCACTCCTCTATTTATGTAAATATTTTATTTTGCCTTTTGCGTTCTAACCTATAAATATGGTGTGATGTTCCCAATAAAGGTGCTCTGTTTGGAATTCACACAGCCAAAATGTGGCTTTCATTCTAGAGGAAAGGCTTTTATTATTTTTGTGAATGATTATTACTGCACGTTATGCTGGTATCCTGTCACTTGTCCTGGCTCCTGCAACTTGTCCTGCAACCATTATGCAAGCTGTAAACCAGTAATTTGTCCTGGCCTGCGGTAGCATTGGCTGAACTTGTCCTAACTCCGGTTCATATCCTCTTAGCGGGGACACAAACAAATCTCCAATCTGCTGGGTAGAAACTGTCTAGTGGTCCTTTCAAGTCCATCAAGCAGTGGGTTGTGACATCTGTCACAAAAGGTAGACAGAGGGAAGAGAAGAGATTATGGTAGTGAGTGGGCATGGATTGAGCATAAGGTAGTGAGAGAACAGGTTGGTAAAGAGAGTGTGGACTTGAGTAAATATGGATAGAGGGAGAGTTTTGGTGAGTGGGTATGGAGAGATAGAGTGGTAGTGAGTGTTAAGAAAAGAGAGAATGGCAGTAAATGGGAATGTAAGAAACAGGGTGGCCGAACTACAGACAGCAAGAGAAATGGTGGAGGTTAATGAGTATAAAGAAAGAGGCTAGATGTGAGTGAGTATAGGTATATAAACGTGGTTGAGGATATGTGAGAGTAAGGGGATTGTAAGGAGAGAGAAATATACGTATCCCTATATAATGATGGCCAGATTTCAAAGTTTCAAATATTAAAATATCTTAGGGGCTCCTAACTATATTTAGCAGGGGAGCTGTACTTATATAATAATTTGTTATACAGATATATATATGAATTGTATATGTCCTGAATAACACAATATATTTGCCAAAGAAACGTTTAGTGTCTACCAATAATATAGGACATAATCACTGAAGCCAAATTTCACAACTAAAAAGGAATGTAAACGATAAAACTTGAGTTATAGCCATCCCATGTAACTGCATAAACATTATTCTAATGCTGCAGTGTTTATAGTTCATCACATTGTTTGAAGCTAATATTAAACAGCAGTTGCCGCTTGTGCTAATCCATATTTTAAACAAGCTTAAGTATTGTGCTCCATGGCTGCATTTTTATTTAATACTTAAAAAAAACTAAAGCTTCTACAGTGGTTAGAGATCGAGCGCTACATGTTTTTATTGCTTTTGTGGAATGGTGACCTTTTGCTTAGTATATCAGTTTACTCTGATTACACACTCCATCACTTTCATCTCATAGACTGTCTGTAGGGACCAACAACATACCCTTAATACATAAAGTACAAAACAAGCTACTTCTAATTTATTAGTATTTCACTCACAAGTGGACTCCAGTGACAAAAGAAAAAAAAAGAAAACTACTTAAAAAAGTTCTGCTCCAACAAACTTCAAATAAATCAAATCTTAAGTGCAGTGGCATTTTTCGCATACAACATTTGTTCAGGTTTAATATACTTGTACTCAACATGTAATATAATTAAAAATGCATCTTCTTTACCTACTCTGTAGTATTTTTTAGAAAGATGTTTGGCTGATTTTTTCATTTCTCATTTTATTGTCCTGCAACATACTTGGATATTATTTTATAAGCACTGCGGCTAATACTGTTAGTTTACCTTGAGGGGAAAATTTAACTAGAGGGTTCCTGAAGGACTTACTCTAAATAAATATATTGTGACTCACAGTAAAAAAAATAAATGTTTGAAAATATCTATTACAGGCAAAGAAATTCAATGTATAGACCCCAAAACAGCATTTGAGATGTAGAATCACATCAGTGTGTCTAGACTATGCCAAAATTTTTCCATTTGAATGAATGTGGATGTATAATTCCACGCATGTACTATATAACAGACAGCTTTACATTCTTTTTTACCCCTAGGTACAGACTACACATGAATTGCTCTTTAGTGTTTAGCATAATATGTTCTTTTCTTTCCATGAAAAAGAAATTGAGTTGATACCTATTCAATTAAGGAATATATCTTGTGTGTATGCAGCAGTGCTGAAATGTGGAATTTTGAATGGAGTTAAAAAAAATATAGGCTGGTATTTGGCATCCAACAGTGGTATATATATATATTGAATAAAAGGTTACTGTGGTTATTGCTACTTCTACAACTAAGAGTTCTTCAGAATGTATTAGTCTGCTTCTATAAATTAGTTATAATATTAAATTGACTATACTCTGAGAATCTATTTAAGGGATGGAAGTCATCTCTGAAGTATGGACTAAAGCCAATGCTTTATCTCAGAGAATAAACTACAAGGCAATAAAGAGCCATACTAATGGAATAACTGAAACATAGCTGTCTAACCTAGTAATCATGAGTAACTGGAAGAGTTTAAGATGACATCAGAAAAAATGTTTTTGTTCCGGCCGTCATACAGCCTTATTAAATTGTGATTCAGCCAATTGAATAGGGCTCTATATAAGCACAGAGCATATTTTTTTTACAGAAATTTTTAGTTTGTGAAGACCTTGCTTTTGGATAGAAGTTCACGACCTAAAAACTTCTGTAAAAACATATGTTCTCTGCTTATATAGAGCCCTATTCAATTAGCCGAATCGCAATTTAATAAAGCTGTTAATGTTTAGTTACCAATCCTGCCAAAGCCCAATAATGTGTAGGATCTGTATGAAATACAGCTTTGTTATACCGTTATCACTGTGTCAGTGTGTTACAATTGTTTGAGTTTTGTGGCATCCACATACCTCACATTATTAATTATATGATAATAATAATACTTATATAATAATATAGGGTTAATACACATGAGAGGTCTAAATTATGATACTGTGGAGTATTGATATTCCCCTGAAGGCTGATAACAATATGACAAGTAATAATGGGAATTGATTGATACCAAAACACTTGATGTGATTTCACCAAATGTATAATGGGTATACATCTTTGCACATGGCCACCAACAATGGCGTAGGACTTTCCAGGATGGGCGTAGCGGAGATTTTCCCTGATGAATGTTAGTTGGCTGTTGCTCCACGTGCCTTTGCACAGCCTCCATATGTGTTTGCTGCCCTTCCTGGGGCTCAGAGTAGATTAGTGCGGTGTATGTTCCCCTGGTACTTGATTTTGGCCACTATATATTTTCCTAATCTAAATTTGATGAGTGAGATGTATATAAGATTATATTTTTAGGGTCCACATTAGAGCCTCTGTGAGTGAGAAAGGGATAATATGCCAGAGAGTTTCATGTTTTTGTGTTGCAATTTAATCAGGTAGTGTCTCTTTAATTGCTTTATGCCTCTTGCAGCAACACTTTTCATATTGGCATATGCATGACCATTCCAAAATATTAGAAAATAAAATATTTTTTAAGGTCTATTTCTTGTGGATTGTTGTGCATTAAATTCTAATGTCTGCCATTGCTTTCCCCATATTTTAAAGTCCAGTAGTGTGTTTTTATTGTCTTTTGCAGTGTTAAGAACTAGTCTGTAAACCATTTGCGAGTCCTATTTAACCCATAATATATTGGGCTACATTTGTCATTTGCGGGGTTTACAGCAATTGCATTCTTGGGGAATTGTAACAAATAAATAGCGATTTGCAAGTTTAGTGATTGTAACATTTGGGGACTTGAAAGATCAAAAGCGGAGATAGGACAGAGTTACGATTTTGACAACCGTACAAATTGTCAGACTGCTGCTTGCAAATAAATTGTGGGTAGCTAGAGGAAGCCAATTAAA
This sequence comes from Discoglossus pictus, assembly GCA_027410445.1. Classification (NCBI taxonomy): domain Eukaryota; kingdom Metazoa; phylum Chordata; class Amphibia; order Anura; family Alytidae; genus Discoglossus; species Discoglossus pictus. The sequence goes on from CM050164.1 coordinate 434,613,745, forward strand.
TATCAGTAACTTTTGCGGGCTACATTACGGGCTTCAGTAACTGCAATTTTGACAATTTCACAGAGGCTCTATTCTGGTGAAAAAAAGCGTATAAAAGCTATTGTCAATAATATGTGCAGTTTTATTTTACTGCACTGCAAATGATTGTTTATTTATTTACTAAAACATCCAGGCTAAATATAATTTAAAGATAAGAAATGTGCAAATATGTTTAAAGGGATATGAAGTGACTAAAACAGATGTCCAACATATAAGAAAAAGTTTTTAAAAACATTTAAATAAATAGAAATTGTACTTAGCTATTGCAATCTTAGAGCCCGATTCAATTCAGCTTTCGCTCGATCCGGTGGCCGTAAGTGAGGTCGCAAGTTAATTTGCTATTTAATTGGCGGCTTTTTGACGTCTGCGAACGGTTTACGAGTTATGGCCTTGAAAAAATTGTGATGGTTAAACTCGTAACTTACAGCCTCCCAAAGCCTTTGATCTTTCACTTTGTCAAAAGTTATGATGTCTATAATCGTAAATAGCTATTCAATTGCTCAATTTCCCCAAGCCCGCAAATGTTTTCACACACGTAAATGGCAAAAGAAGGAGAAAATCCAACGAGTGTTAGAAAGGATATGCAAGGGGGTTAAACACCTATTCGTAGCACTGTAAATGCAAATAAAAAAATCAATACTGCACTGTAAATAACGGGAAAACCAATGAAAGACATTAGAATTAATTGCAAAACAATCTCAAGCCCGAAATTCGGCAGAAATTTTTATTTATTTTTATGTTTTATTTTGGGTCTATATCCATCTCTGATATCAATGAGTTAATACATATCAGGCCACCCATATGGACTAGAACAGTATTGCCATTCATTTTCTAAAACTGTGAATTACATCTAGCAAGTAAAGTGTGTTTATTTCCTGTGTACACTGATTTTGTCCAGGTGAGAGGGGAGTGGTTTGCCTGTGTTAAACATGCATATAAGTTTGTGATCAGCAATATGCTGATTAATTGTTAATTGATCCAGACGAAGGCAAACAGGTAAAAAAAAAAACAGGGAAACTTTGCCAATTGTTTCAAAAGGGAAAAAATATAAAATTCTTCCTGACCCCAGATACTGGCGATCGGATTCCCTCCCTCTCTAATTATCCAGAATAGCCCTTAATGCCCTTTTTATTTAAAAATATATCTAATCCCTTTTTAAAGTTATCGATCAAATCCGCTCTCACCACCTCCTTTGGAAGAAAATTCCATATATTAACTACCCTTACTGTGAAGAACCCTTTTGTTTCTTTAAGGTGAAATCTTTTTACTTGTCAGTTGAAAACCTCTTGGCACAAAAAATTCACTGGACAAAGCCTTGTATTGGCCCTGGATATATTTCTATACGGCAATCATATCCCCTCTTAGATGCCTTTTTTCTAGAAAAAATATGTTTAATTTGGTTAGTCTTTCTTCATAACTTAGCCCCTCCATTCCCTTTATTAGTTTCGTTGCCCTTCTCTGTACTTTTTTCCAGCTCTAAAATGTCCTTTTTTGTAAGTGGTGCCCAAAATTGTTCTCCATATTCTAATTGAGGGCATACTAGGGATTTGTATAGTGGCAGAATTATATTTGCTTCCCTTGCTTCTAATACATGCTAATATTTAATACATGCTAATATTTTACTCAATGCCTTTGCAGATGCTGCTTGGCATTGAGCACTGTTACCTAGGCAGTTGTCCACAAGTACTCCCAAATCCCTTTCAATATCTGATAACCCTAGATTTGCTCCATTAAGATTATAAATAACATGGAAATTTTTCCTTCCCAGATACATAACTTTACATTTATTTGTATTAAATCTTGTCTGCTATTTAGATGCCCATTCCTCTAATTTATGCAAATCCCTTTGGAGGTAAAGTACATAATTTTCTGATTTAAGTACCTTGCACAACTTCGTGTCATCAGCAAAAATGTAGACACCACACTCCAAATTAGGGGACCTAATACTGAACCCTGAGGAACCCCACTTACCAGATTAGTCCAATCTGAGTATGTTCCATTTACAACAACACTTTGCTTCCTGTCTTTTAGCCAGCTCTCGATCCATGAGCAGATATTTACTGCAATTCATGTATCCCTTAGTTTGCTCAATAGTCTCCCATGTGGCACTGTATCAAAAGCCTTTGCAAAATCCAAAAAGACTACATCCACCGAGTTTCCTTGATCCAAATTCCTACTAACCTCTTCATAGAAACTAATTAGGATTGTGTGACATGACCTATCCTTCATAAATCCATCTTGGCTCCTACTTATAATCCTGTTTAAATAGACATATTCTTGTATAATATTCCTTATTAACCCTTCTAAAACCTTTCCCACTTCAGAAGTGAGATTTACAGGTCTATAGTTTCATAGATTTGTTCGTGATCCCTTCTTAAATATAGGTATCACCTCTGCCTTTCTCCAGTCATCTGCTTGAGACCCTGTGTTGAGTGAATCTTGAAAAATTAGATATAATATATTTGAAAGCGAGGAAATACAATTATTGTTAACAAGTTCTAATAATAGGAGATTTGAATTACCCTAAAATAAACTAGATAAATGACACCAGCAGTTCAGCTAAGGGGAGCAGGTTCTTGAGTACACTCAGGGATCATAATATGGCCCAGGTTATACAAGAACCTACTAGAAATTAGGCCTATTCTATTCTATTCTATTCTTAGGCCTATAAATTATCTTGGAGTTAGTCATCACAAGTAATTTTGATATGGTATCAAATGTTTAAATAGGGAAACCTTTGGGAAACAGTGATCACAACACAGTCTCATTTGAGATTGAATTTAAAAAAATAAAAACTGTAAAAAAGCAGAAAAAAACTCTTAATTTTAAAAGGGCAGATTTTAACGGTCTAAGGGCAGAAATACAACGTATAGACTGGGACAAAGAACTGACAGGTAAAAATACTGAACATAAATGGACAAGTTCAAATCCTTACTAAATAACATACTTATCACCATATACCATGTGAAAATAAAAGTAAAAGGAGTAAATCCCATTTAATGTGGCTTAACAATGAGTTAAAGATCAAAATACAGAGTAAAAAACAGGCATTTAAATTATACAAACAAAAGAGGACAAAGGCTGCTTTACGGGAGTACAAGGAAATCAACAAGACTTGCAAAAATAGGATAAAAAAAGGAAATGAAAAGTTAGTTGCAAAGGAGAGTAAGACTAATTAACTATTTTTAAATATATTAAGGGTGGTTAAACTGTGGAATTCTCTACCAAAGGAGGTGGTGATAGTGGATTCAATAGATAAAATTAAAAAGGGATTGGTTATTTTTCTAAATAAAAAGGGCATTCAGGGTTATCCTGGTTAATTAGAGAGTATTGATCCAGGGAGCAGTCCGATCTCCAGTATCTGGGGTCAGGAAGAAATAAACAATTTTTCCCTTTTGAGACAATTGGCAAATTTTCACTTGTTTTTTTTTCTCTTTTACATTCCTCTGGATCAATTAACAATTAATAATTAATTAAAATGAAAAATACAGATCAGAGGAGATCTTAAAAGGTTGAACTTGATGGACTAAAAGTCTTGGACCTTGTGTGTTAGTCCTGTGCCAGGCAGTGGCAGCAGCAAAACTGCTGCTGGACGCTAGATGGCGCTGTTGCTGTAGCTTATACCCGGCACCCTCTATAACACAAGCTCCTATTTCTTGCACTCTCTCGGCCCTCTCTACCTCACTGCTCTCTATAGCACTCTTCCCACCACACACATAAAGTTGCCAGCCTTCATTAGTCCTCAGCCTGCACTCTCAAGCCCTCAGTAGTCCTCAGCCTGCACTCCCAGTGGTATCAGCAGGTGCTTCATGGGAAATTAGCAGCAAATGTGTCATAAAAACCCATACATGTAAAATTTTAAAGAAACATTTTAGCAGGGTTCCCTTGTACATGAGCTCATAACACAAACAAAAAAACAAATACAAGAGATAAGATGGACATTCCTCTAAAATCAGTAAGCAAAAACAGGTAGCCAATGAAAGTAACAGTTTAATAATATTTCCAAATACAAAACAGGGGAGGTCCCCACAGTCCAGGATATATACAACCAAAATCTAGTTATAGGGTCATTCCACATTAAATCAACAGAGAAAAACAAGGGTTTCGTCACCCTCCGTCTTGGATTTTTATGAAACTTGCCTTGTGGTTGAAAGAAAGCTCCTTCCACCTTTTTCCTCTATCTCAAATGGTTTTAATTTTATAGCACTTTGAAGTTTCATTAAATCTGCGTTCTCTGTTCCTCTTGAGATTGTCGGCACAAGATACACTTGCGTACATTTTTTTTCCTCCATAACCAATGATCAGATCTCTTTGAAATTTTACACAGATCTCAATACAATGATGAGGATTTCAGATTTTTTTTATTTTTTATAAATGCCTAAAAAATGAATAAATGTACTTGTAGTGTAGTTTTTTTAGTGAAAAAACTAGGTTTAGAAAACCTGAATTTTTAGCGTGTGGGCACGATGGAACCAAATGTTTTGATGTTGAAAATTTTTGCAAAGACATGCTCTTTCTTGACAAAGAATTAAATGTATGGTTTTTTTTTTATCCCTTGTAACAAAAATTTAACGTTTTTTGGACATCGTAGGAAACAAATGGCTGCTCTGTAGCCATTTTGTACAACTTTCCTACAATCCATAGCTGTAATAGAAAAAGTGAATGAAACAAAGTTGTTCGACGTAATTGATGGAACTACTAAACGTCTAACTAGAAAAGAGAGTGTTTAGAGACCCCTTGACAAGCAGATTACTACTCCAAACATGTTTTTTATTTCTGTGACAAAAAAAATAAAAAGGTAAAATTCCATTATATTGCAAGGGAAGACATAGACATAATCTGCTCTTCCCTCGAAACCCGTTTCAGAGATGTCCTGATGCTCCCTGGAACTCGCAATTTGCACAACTTTAAACTACTCAATTCTACAGGCACAACTGAAGCAAGAAGATTGAGCATTGATAAAGAACCCTCCCTCACTTTCAACCTGAGGAGCCTCCCCAAACTTCCTGTGAAAGCTGATGATCTGTATCCTGGATGTTTTGTTACTTGCAAGCAGTGGCGGCTGGTGACTTTTCAAGTTGGAGGGGCGACAGGGCGAAACATAGCCACTCCCCCTTTTTCAAACCACACCAATTTTATAACTCCTCCCCCTGACGTCATAATGACCTTTATAAGCCCCGCCCAATGACCTTATACTTGTAAAGCCCATTGAAATACATGATCAGCAATGCAGAAATGTCAAGAAGTAAAGTAACAATGTGTTAAATTCATTGGTATACAATATAGATTGAAAAAACTCATGTGACAAGACTACAGCAATATCATAATTGCACCTATATGTATTAACAGAAAAATTAAAGGAGTGACACCTACCATTAGTCGGGTCTTCTTCTCAGGGTATTCATGTTCATTAAGTTGACCAACGAGTAGAAACAAATCTGCAGCCACATAGGGTTTGCACCTGTGGTTGAAAGAAAACAAGCAAATCAATCCATTCAGACCATTCAAGAACAAAACCATACTTAAAAAACATTAAACGACCAAGTGGAACCATATAGGCCCCAAACATACCTTAGAAGACCAAGTGTGACCATATAGGCCTCAAACATACCTTAGAAGACCAAGTGTGACCATATAGGCCTCAAACATACCTTAGAAGACCAAGTGGAACTATATAGGCCCCAAACATACATTAAAAGACCAAGTGGAACTATATAGGCCCCAAACATACATTAGAAGACCAAGTGGAACTATATAGGCCCCAAACATACCTTAGAAGACCAAGTGTGACTATATAGGCCCCAAACATACCTTAGAAGACCAAGTGTGACTATATAAGCCCCAAACATATCTTAGAAGACCAAGTGTGACCATAGGCCCCAAACATACATTAGAAGACCAAGTGTGACCATATAGGCCTCAAACATACCTTAGAAGACCAAGTGTGACCATAGGCCCCAAACATACATTAGAAGACCAAGTGTGACCATAGGCCCCAAACATACCTTAGAAGACCAAGTGGGACCATATAGGCCTCAAACATACCTTAGAAGACCAATCAGCACTGCATAGGCCCAAACCAGTGGATCTTGGGATTCAAGAAAACAACAACATTTAACTTCTGTTTAGACAACACAATAATCAATTTCAAACAAACACGTTGAATTAGCATATGGATAACCATATGAGCAGTAACGCCACGCCAAGGCTTCAACAATTGTTACTGACCATTCACACACCTTTCATAGCTCCTTCAATATGCACACCCACACACCATTCATACTTTACTAACCACTAGTTATTTTTGGTAGTGAGGTGGTGCCATTTCTGAGAACTTTACGTACCCTTGAAGGTGCCTCCAATTCCTTCAAACCAATGCATTCAACCGCTCCAACTCTTCCAATCCTTGAAACTGCTTTCTCCATTATTAGAATCAGTTGGTGAGCATAGCAATGGACGTAGTGTGCGTTCGGGTACACGTCTTTTATTTTTCTTTGAACTCCTCCTTGATCTCCACGCATCACACTGGCACCATCGTAGCTTTGAGCTATGAGTTTCTTCTTGTCTTCTGGCTCTGGGAGAACAGTATTCAGTGTTTCCAGCACAACAGCAGCAATGGAGTCTGCATTCGTTGATTTCATTTCCGTGAAGCCATCAAATCTTTCCACCACTTGATGCTTCTTGTCAATGTAGCGATAGACTACAACGCACTGTGTCCTAGCGGAAATATCGGTTGTTTCATCCGCTTGGATTGCCACAAACTGGGCTTCCTTAAGCTCTTGGTGAATCACTTGCTTAATAACTTCATGCATGCAGTCCAGTAGCTCATTCTGCACGGTTTTGGAAGTGCCCTTAAACACAGTTGCAGTCTTCAAATGCTGTTCCATTGTACTATCGATACTGCCAACCAAATCCACCAGGCCTCTAAACACTCCTGGATTTAGCGATGTTTCACTCTCGTCGTGTCCTCTTAATGCCAGTTCAAAAGCGCCACAAAAGCGAACACAATCAATTATCTTGGAAAGGATGTACCGGTTCTTAGCCACTTCTTCGTTGTGTTTTTGAATGCTGACTTGGTATCCTTGGTCCAGTTATCCAAGTGAGCTTTAGAACTTTTGTGTTTCGCCAATTTATCAGCTAGATGTTTGACGTCAGTCACTCCAGTTTTGGTCCAAGCAGCGTCACCACCAAATAGGATGCATGGGAAACAATATAAGGACTTCCTAGAAACGCTTCCAGAAAGCCAGTCGTTCTTCTTGTACCATTCAGTATTGAAATTACGGACATATTGCTTCCCTCTATCTCTTGCGATTTGCTGCAGATTTATCTCTGGTTGGTCAGCTCCTAACCGTTTTACTTCCACCTTCTCCTCATAGGTTAGGGTGCCGAAAGGCTTCACAAGTAGAGAGTCAATAGTATTCATTTCTGATATTGATACCAATAGAAGAAAGAGATCAAGGTATATTAATTTATATTATGTCACAAAATTACTTTAAAATAACAGTGAGTTGATTTCATTGGTATACATTACAGATTGCAAACCCTCATGTGACAAGACTACATCAACATCAAATTTGCACCTATACACATGGACAGAAAATTAAAGGCAATGATACTCACCAACAGTTGACTCTCCTTCTCGGGGTATTCACGTCCAGTAAGTCAACCAACGAGTCCAAACAAATCTGCTTTCACAGATAGTTTGCACCTGGGAAGTGATAGGAAACAAAAAAAAAAAAAACATTAGAACGTTTAAGACCCAAACCGTAACTTTTAAAACCTTAAAAGAGCAAGTGTGACCATATAGGCCCCAACTGCACCTTAAAAACCCTAAATAACAAATTGGGACTATATAGGCCCCAACCGCACCTTAAAAACCCTTAATAACAAATTGGGACCATATAGGCCCCAACCGCATCTTAAAAACCTTAAATAACAAATAGGGACCATATAGGCCCCAACCGCACCTTAAAAACCCTAAATAACAAATTGGGACCATATAGGCCCCAACCGCACCTTAAAAACCCTAAATAACAAATTGGGACCATATAGGCCCCAACCGCACCTTAAAAACCCTAAATAACAAATTGGGACCATATAGGCCCCAACCGCACCTTAAAAACCCTAAATAACAAATCGGGACCATATAGGCCCCAACCGCATCTTAAAAACCTTAAATAACAAATAGGGACCATATAGGCCCCAACCGCACCTTAAAAACCCTAAATAACAAATTGGGACCATATAGGCCCCAACCGCACCTTAAAAACCCTAAATAACAAATTGGGACCATATAGGCCCCAACCGCACCTTAAAAACCCTAAATAACAAATTGGGACCATATAGGCCCCACCGCACCTTAAAAACCCTAAATAACAAATTGGGACCATATAGGCCCCAACCGCACCTTAAAAACCCTAAATAACAAATTGGGACCATATAGGCCCCAACCGCACCTTAAAAACCCTAAATAACAAATTGGGACCATATAGGCCCCACCGCACCTTAAAAACCCTAAATAACAAATTGGGACCATATAGGCCCCAACCGCACCTTAAAAACCTTAAATATCAAATTGGGACCATATAGGCCCAAATTGTAAAAAAAAAATAAAAAAAATAATATATATATATTTATATATATATATATATATATAAATATATATATATATATATATATATATATATATATATATATATATATATTGATTGATAGATATATTGATTGATATATATATATATTTATATATATATATATATATATATATATATATAAAAATTGATATCAATATATCACAATAAATATATATATATATATATATATATATATATATATATATATATATATCAAATTGATATATATATATATATTTATTTATTGTGATATATTGATATCAATTTTTATATATATATATATATATATATATATATATATATATTCAAATATATATATATATACGCATAAAAAATACACATAAATATACATAAACATATACGTACAACAATATATATTAATTGATATTTATTATTTGATTAATTGATGTTCTTTATTACTTGTTATATTATATTGTTCATGCATTTCTATTACACATTATTTTTTATACATATTACAGTGCTATTTTTTGGCTATACATGTTACAGGATATTATCCTGTAACATGTATATCACATAAAATAGCCCTGTAATATGTATAATACATACAGGGTCAAACAAGTTCACACTAACCTTTTTTACCCTTACAGGCTTCCATACCTGCTTGCTGATTTGCTAATTTTTTAAAGACTCTCATTGGTTGAAATCGATGTCAATCAAAAATTTCAGCCAATCAGAGTCCTTCAAAAATTAGTATATATAGCAGACCGTGGGAAAAAAACAATTAATCGCGGGAGGGGCTCCTTGTAGGAGGAGCTCTTTTAGTTTGTTGATTTTTTTTTTTTAGAGCGTGTTTTTTTTTTTTGTGGAGGCCTCTTTCAATGGGCCAGAATGGATGGATGGACATTGGCTTCAATCAACATTGGATTATTTGACCATTGGCTTCAATCAACATTGGATTATTTTGACCATTGGCTTCAATCAACATTGGATTATTTTATTTTGACCATTGGCTTCAATCAACATTGGATTATTTTATTTGACCATTGGCTTCAATCAACATTGGATTATTTGACATGGGCTTCAATCAACATTGGATTATTTATTTTTCATGACTATATCCAGAGGACAGAAGGCCAACGCTGGAGGGGTCAATTTGACAGGTAAGTATGTGCTGTTGTTTATTTAATTTTTTATTAATGTTTGTTTAAAGCTGTTTATTTTTGTATAAAATGTGTTGTGTTACTAACTGTACTAACAATGTGTTTGCTTACTGTATTTTTTTTCCCTTCCCTTATTTTTATTTTATCTTTAAAAGTGACAGGCACATATATACATGCCTGTTACTTCTAAAAATGGAATAAAAATAGGGGGGGGGGGTAGGTAGGTAGTTGGTTCATCCAGGGTGGGGTCGGTCACGCTCAGGCGCCCATCGGTCGCCCATCGGACCGCGTAGGCCACGATCAGGGGTGGCACAGGCCTCATGGGGGTGAACATCCACCCCCATGTGGCCTGGTCAACCCCGCTCACTGCCCGAATACCCGGGGTAATCGGGCGGTGCTAGCATAGGCCGCATCGGGGTGGTGATGATCGGGCCTCGGGGGTGGCATAGGGCGGCGACATGGAGGTCATCAGGGGTGGCACAGGCCTCATCAAGGGGGTGATCCGATCACCCCCATGTGGGCCTGTGCCACCCCGCTCACCGCCCGACTACCCCGATCCCGTGATCGGGGTAATCCGGCGGTGGCATGATGGCATAGCTAGCATAGGGCAGGCCTGATCGGGGGTGGCACAGGCCACATGGGGGTGATGGCTGGGGGTGGCACTGGCACCAGGCATTGTAGGCCTAGGGTCGTCGGTGGTAGTTGGTGGGTGGCTGGGTAGGTGGCACTGGCAGGCCAGGCAGGCATAGTGGGGGACTGGGGGTAACTGGTCACCCCTAACTTTTATTAGGGGCTACTAGGGGTTTTGGTTTGGCCAGGGGCAGGGGCAGGGGCCGGGCAGGTAGACTTACTGTGTTAGGCAGGCAGAGCAGATGTGAGTAGATTCAGCCAGGGAGGTCTCTCAGTCTCAGCGTGACCAGGGTCAGGAAACAGAAAGGGGGAAGGGACAGGCAACTGGAGGTTTTATTGACTGTATCAGTCAATCAAAATGTAAACTCGAGGCCCTATTTGCTGGCGGGCGCTCAGGGCTAACGGTCTGGGTGGATTTAGATTGATCACTAAGTAACTGGACAGCCTTCCATCATTGATTGGTCAATGATGGAAGACTGTCAGTTATTAATTGATACATTTATGACCGCCCATGCATATCGTCACTGTGATGGTGGGCGGCATGCATTAACGGTCAGGGGGCCAGGCCAGGACTCATTGAAGAGAGAGAAGAGTCTAAGGTTAGTGTACACAGTATAACTAGTGTAATTTGATCACACAGGGTGCAGGCAGGGAGCTATATAGATACACAGCATTAGTTAATGTAGCGCAAGGGTTATTTTAAAGTGACAGTGTCCCTTTACTAACTTTACTTCATTTTTAATACTATTGAGACTTGAAATGATGATGTACACCTTATATTTATTTGTTTTTGGGTTATACTAATACATTGTTGTGTTTTTTTTATTGCAGGGTGAAGAAAATATTTGGGGGGCGTTTGGCCTGACGCCCCAATGGACGGACCGCCCCTGCTTGCAAGTATGATCATTTGTGGTACTTTGGAATGATATTGGACATTAATCAAGACAAGGGAGATGCTTTTGTAAAATGTCTTCACCCAAATGGGCCTTCACCTTCATTCTGCTGGCCTAGCTGTGACTATTCTTGCGCAATACCATTTCCTAATATGCTTGGCATTGTACAACCCCCACAGACAATAACTGGCAGAAGATACTTCTTTTCCAATGAGTGTATGGCGTTGATGGAAGAAAAAATGGAAAACATACAGGTGATATTGAGGCTACAGCAAAGAAACTGAGGAACATTAAACTTGTAAGGTAATCAACTGTGATAATAGCATAGTCTGTGGTAATTTTTTACTTTAGTTTAATTGTTGTCCTTATTGTTATTAATGTATCTGCTGTGGTGTCCTGAAATAAGGGTGCATGCAGCCCGCTTAAAGTGCACAGGACTAAACCGCACATGTGACAATAAAGAGCGCGCACACGTCATACGCACAAGTACGCACACAACAAAGTATGAGTGCAAAAGCGTTAGACTCTCCCCTCCCCCAGTCATTCATTCCACCTTTAGAGTAAATTTTGACCAAGTCTCCATTGACCAGTGACACCCCTGGCACAGAAATCATAGCGGACAATGGCAATTACGAAGATTTGGGAGTTGAGCACTGTGGGAACACATACAATATGTCTTAATATGGGCTAAAAAGCATGCACAGAATACAAAGAGAGGATCTAGAGAGAGAGAGAGATCAGTGAGTGGGGAGTGGCTTGGGAAGAATAATATATTGATTAATTGATGTAGAAGGCTAAAGTTGACATATAGTTCTTCTAATGCCTCCTCCTATTACTCCATATACCCTCATATAACTCCCCTTTTCAATCCCATCCCTCATGTCCCTAGGTCCCTCTATATTAGGATAGACAGTACTCAGTATACAACATGCTCAGCGAACAAGGGGCTCAGAGCTGTCAACAGTAAACAGCATTTGGAATGCAAAAGAATACAATACATTAAATGCATGACTGTTACATTCCCAGTTGTTGCTCTTCAATTGATAGTTTATATACGCTACCAGTTGGCAGCTCTGATAGAATGACACCTGGGAGGGGGCACCTGCAGAGGGAAGACGCATAGCTCCATCCATCCATCCTTCTTGCCATCTGTCCTGCCATCCATCCAAGGCAAGTAGGTGTAGCGAGAGAGGAGCCAGGCTTGGGGCAAGTAGGTGTAGAGAGAGATGAGCCATGGATGGATGGCAGGATGGATGGATGGCAGGACAGATGGATATTATATACTGGTAGTTCGTGTGAGGCAGAACTCTACTTGCCCCCCCATGGGGAAAGTTGGCGACTAGCAATAGGAGGATAGTGGCATGAGGGATAAAACTGGGGGAACGGGATAGAAAAGGGATGTTGGGGGGTGGCAATGGGGGCTAAAACTGGGGTTAAAAGATGGAAAAGGGTCATGAGGCTAAAGATTGGGGCTGAAGATTGGCAAAGGGCATAGGTGACAAGCAAAGGGGCTTGGAAGAGAGCTAGAACATTAGAGATGGAAGGATTATCAAATGTGGGATAGGGGCATGTCCAGGGTACTAGAAATCAGGGGTCAGGGTCATATCCAGCAAGAGCCCACCAGGGGGGCTCCTGTGACATGGCCAAGATCTAGAGCTCAGCTCAGAGAATCTGAGCTCTTTTGTCTGCGCTCATTTCACTGCAGAGCTCAAATGAGCTCAATTGTCGGCACACTAACATCAGCGTGCATTTCACTGGCGGGCTTTAGACGGGGTGCTGTCATAAAATTGCCTCATTGTAAATTATGCCTCAATATATTTAACATAAATGTTAAAAAGTCTCCATGCATCCATTATTTCAAAATGGTAGTCAAACATCATTTTTTGTTTTCTTTAAAAACTGGAGATCATGTAATGTTGCATAATTGAATATAATGTCTAATTTTAAATTATTTTAATATTTTTCTTGCTCGGTCTTATTACCTTACTTGTCAGCATTTAAAGTTTCTGACCAATTTTTTTTTTATTATTGATTTCACAATAGCCAATTTTAATAATTTTTTACCCAGTAGCTATTTTTTTCCTAAGATGTCCATAAAACTTAAAATTTTCCTTACAAGGAATAAAAAACCCATAAATGTCATTCTTCGCCAAGAAAGAGCATTTCTTTGCAATAATTTTCAACATCAAAACATTTTGGTTTCATCGTGCCCACACGCTGAAAATTCAGGTTTTCTAAACCAAGTTTTTCCACCAAAAAAACGACGCAACAAGTGCATTTATACATTTCTTTAGGCATTTATAAAATCTTTTGAGTGCCGGTATTTTTTTCTGAAATCTTCATCATTTCATGGAGGTCTGTGTAAAATTTCAAAGAGATCTGATCATTGGTGAAAAAAAACATGTATGCAAGGGTATCTTGTGCCGAGGATCTCAAGAGGAACAGACACGGATTTAATGAAACTTTGAAGTGCTATAAAATTAAAACAGTTTGAGAGAGAGGGAAAAAATTTAATGGAGTATATTTCAACCATAAGGTAAGGGTGTACATCAAGTTTCATCAATATCCGAGACGGAGGGTGACATGAACTCTTTGAATTGACGTGGAATGACCCTATAATAAATAATGCACGCAAGTCTACAGAATGTCCATAATTTGCATGCTTGTGAGGCGGGGAAACATGCATTTGCTTGTCTGAGTTAATTTATTGGAGCAGTTTGCATAGTAGGGGATGCTCAGGATGAGGGAGGACTTATGCTATGGATGATGTAGGACTTATGTTATTGGCTTATTTACCATTTGTCTGTGGTTTGCAATTTACCTGACTGTGGTTGAGGATTGCATAAACAGACATTTTTCAATCACATATATAGTTGTGAGCATGCGGGTGGTTGCTAACGCTGCAGGCTCGCGAGGCGAAGGCGCTCCCTGCCAGCAACTGAGGTTGCGAAGCGAGGGCCTCAGTTGCTGGCATGGAGCGCCGAAGGCGCTCCTTGCCAGCAACTGCGGACCTCGCAAAATTTACGAAAAATTTACGGACTTACGACACAAAAATACGAGACACGTTACGACACAAAAATACGAGACACGTTACGACCCATTACGACCTCGCAAAAATACGACCTTACTGAAAACATGAAAACATTAAAAACACAATAAATACACTCAACAAATACATAAAAAGGTTACCTACAGCAAGGGGAGGAAGCCAGGACCTCGAAAACTAAACTTACACCTCAATTTACTCAAAATAAAAGAGTTTAGACACCCGAAAATCCCCTAAGCAGGAGAAAAACTGGCGGCTGAAAAAAAACTAAACGAGGCTACTGGACTCTAAAGACGGAAAACACCACCAAACACCTACAGATTTTCCGAAAAAGACCTATGAGATCTTAAAAGACGGACGCAACCCGCGTGACTCGAAAAACATTAGAAACACAATAAATACACACAACAAACACATAAAAAGCTTACCCAGAGCAAGGGGGGCACCCAGGACCTCTGCAAGTGAAGTTACACCTCGATCTAAGTAAAAATTACAAAGTTTAGACAACCGAAAATCACCTAAGTGAGAGAAAAAATGTCCGCTGAAAATGAGGCTAAAGCACCCTAAACACGGAAAACACCACCAAACACCTACGGATTTTACAGAAAAAGTTGGAGACATCCGCACACAAGGACGCAAAATCAGCCACAGCCGCTTACCAAACATTAGGCGCCATTTTAGAACACTAACTTAGACAATCCGGAAGTACACAGCTACCCGGATTTAGCTCGTGCACGCACACTATTTACACTACACACTGCACACATTCATGACGCTTACACAGCAGCTCCACAGCACTGATGCTGCAGCAACAGATTGCCAGCTCTTCAACACAATGCTTCCTGCATATATTACTTCACAATAGGTAAAGTATATTCATTTCTTATTTTAATAATTATTTATTGGCATAGAAAAAAAAAACACAACCCTGCTCATAGCACACAAACAACCAAGACCCTCGCAATGAGCGCCGAAGGCGCTCAGCGCAAGGCTCGCAATGAGCGCCGAAGGATCTTGGAACACCAACAAAATGAATGCCACACACAAACAACATTACCTGCCTTACAATCTTATTGCCGTCATTTTTTCACGGGCAAGTCGCTAGTCTACTATAATCAGGATGCTCGATAAAGCAGTCCTCTATGAAAGAATGGTGAAAAGAAAGGCATTACAAAAACATATATGAAATCCCCACTTGGAACTTGCCACAAGGCATGTGAGAGGAAAGAAAACCTGTGGAAAAAAGTTCTCTTGTCTGATGCTACCAAATAATTATTGTTGGTCCTTAGTACAAAAAGCTATGTATGGCACACAGCCAACATGGTGTCATGATATTGTATAAATCTGCAATTATAACGATTAGAATCTATAATGCTAAAAGATGGAATGACAGCAGAACCAAAGAAAGCAGGGTGCAGACAACGATCAGGGTGCAGACATGTAGACTGTTCAGACCAGAAGTTAAGGGTAAGCCTAAGATGCTACTCTAGGACTGGAGAACACTATTGCTTCTCCAGTCCTACAGTAGCATCTCCAGTAGCAATGGACAGGAATGACAGCAATAAAAATGATTGGTAATTTGAACAGCACTGGGAGAGCAGGGAACTGGAATTATGGGTAGCCAGGTGACACAGTAGATCAGCAAAGCTGGTAGTCAGGCAACACAAGGGGACATTTCACACAGTTAGCTAGGTAACCTAGATCATATAACTATATTGTAAACTAGACGATAGTGCAGATGTCTAACTAAGCCAATTGATCCAGGTAGCAGGGCAATATTGGTATCCAGGCAGTGCAGGAGATCAAGTTGCACAGACAGCCAGATGATCCAGATAGCACTGCTATACTGGTAGCCAGGAGGTGCTGGAGGAGGACAGGAGGAGGAAAAACAGGATTAGCCCTGAACAGACCAGGGTGGTCAGGAACATGTTATGTTAGTAAGGAAGAGTTCAGGGCAGCCAGCAACAGTTCACATTAGAAACAGATATGGGTAGCCAGAAATAGCCTGGAACAGTGAAAAGCTCACAGGAATGCCAAGATACACAGACAACAGGCCAGATAGAGTTGGAAGTAGTAGGTTTATATAGTGTAGTAGTGGTGGTATCATGATTTGGAGAAACTTTTTATTGGCAAGGACTGGGAAGCTGGTCAAGTATGATGGAGCCAAATACAGGACTTTTCTAGAGGAAAACCGGGGTTCGGATTGATCCTCCATCAGGTCAAAGAACAGCCAAGGCTACACTGGAGTGATTTAAAAATTAGAACATGAGGGGCAGAGCCAAGACCTTAATACAATTGAGAATCTGCATAGGGCTTTACAAGGCTTGAGAAATTTTGCCAAGAAGAATGAGCAAAAAAGTATAGGCAAATCTTGAAGAGACTTGTCCCAAAAGACACAACTGATTGTGATTGAACCTAGCCAGCCCTGGGCCTTACGCTTGCTTATAGGACTTTGCTTGTACGTAGCCAGTCATAGATGCTTGGGCTTGTTCTGTTGGACCTTTTTGCATCCAGTCTGGCTTACTACTGGACTTTGCCAACTTCTAGTGTCAGCTGCAACTGGGGGGTCCCTTTTTGTAGGTAGCTAGTATCATAGTACAGATGATGGATTTTCATGAAGCCTGTTTAACACAGATTGATCAGAAACTTGATTATAATACTAACACCCTGCAAACATTGTACAGTCACTTTCAAAATCTTTGTCAGCCCCTCCTCTATTCCTTCACGTTCTGATGTCACTCCTTTTCCAGCAGTTCCTGCTTCATTTCTTGTCATACCTTTGGTTCCTACACATGAACCCCACTTCCCGCCTCCTGAGAAGTTTGGTAACCTTTCTGTCCATCAAGGGTTCATGAGGGTGAGACACAGTTTGATCTTAAACCTACCATGTTCAGCATAGATTGAGCTAGAGTGTCTTATGTGATACAATTTATTGCTAATAAAGTCCTGGGTACTGTGGGGTGGTATGCAATGGAGTTTCACACCTTGGCAGCTGAGACTGCAGCTCTCAGACAAGGCATTTAGGAAAGATTTAATGATGAATTTACCTGTCAAAAGATCCCTTCTGATCATCACATGGCAACCTACTAACCCCAGATGGACTTCATGACAACCTCCTCCTCAATCTAAGTCCAGTCATGAATCTACTGAGCCTAGGAGCTAGTCGTCTGTCTGAAGCAAAGAAGCAGAGTCAACATTGTTGCAGACTATGTCTATACTGTGGACTTTGCAGACACCTGGTCAGAGGTTGTCCTAACAAGATAGTAAGAGACAATGCCTAAAAAACTCCATATCATCAGCAATAAAAATAGTAAAATAAATCTAGGTCATTTGACATTTTCTTTAAGATATTCTCCCAAAGGAAAATAAATATTAAAATAAATCAAATGCCAGTTAGCACAAAATAAAATTTATCCAGGTGACGGAGTACCGACTTCTCGGCATTACTATCATTTCTCCATGTGATTATACTTCAAAGTTGATCTTAACATACTGCAAAACATTGAAGGACCGTGTTTTTGAGATTCAAATCAAACATACATAGTGCTTTACCAAAGCACCTTACAAGATAGAAAACTTACAATCTAAAGGATTTGGGTGTGGCACAGGGGGTTATAGATACTATAGACTTAAGGTGATAAGCTTCTTTATACAGAAGATAGTTTGTGTAGTGAGGCAAGGAGTTCCAAAGAATATGAGCAGGACAAGAAAAGTCCTGAAGGCAGAAGTGAGAGGAGGTGATAAGAGAGGAGGGAGGAAGACAGTCATTAGAAGAATGAAGAAGGCAGGAGGGGAGTATTTTGAGATGAGAGCAGAGATATAAAGGAGTGCACTGTTGATGAGGACTTTATAATTAGGTCAAATGTTTAAATTGTATTCTATAGGCTACACTGACAGATAGATGCTGCAGACATTAACATTGAGCATTGAGAATCCTTGGTTTGGACCCTATTCGTGCTCCTGCAGTACTATTATGCTGGGTTATCCATGGCTACAATTAGATAACCCCAGTGTAGACTGGTCATCTAGATACCTCACTTCGTCATGAGCACTGTCTGTCTTACCACCCTCTTATCATGCCTTTACTGATGTCTTCGGTAAAAAAAACAAGAAGAAGAATAACCCCCTCGTAATAAATATGACTGTGCTATTTATCTTCTCCCTGGTATGATACCTCCTACAGGAAGAACGTTTCCTCACTGTCAACCTGAATCACAAACCATTTAGAATACATTTAAGATAATCTCCGACAAAGTTTTATAGAGTGGTCCAACTCCCCTGCTGGTGCAGGATTGGTTCCTTATGCCCTTGTATTGATTACAGAGGTTTAAATAAAATTACATCCAAAAATCTATATACATTACCACTTATCTCAGATGTATATGACTCTGTGGCTCCACTATATTTACTAAATTGGACTTAAAAGGTACTTATTAACTTTTTTCCTGTCCAAGCTGGGGATGAATGAAAAAACTTTCAATATGTGTGATGGTCACTATCAGTTCAAAGTCATACCTTTTGGATTGTGCTGTGACCCCACTACCTTTCAAAACGTCATAAATTACATTTATTCCGATTTATTCAACTATTATTTCATTATTTATTAGGATTTATTCAACTCATTTTTAATGTCTACTTGGGTGACATCCTCGTGCACTCTAAATGCCTTGCTGAACATCAACTTTCTGCCAGCTTGAAAAATGGGAATTTGAAAAATCCAAGATCATCATTTTGGCGTATGGTATTTCCTAGCAGTGTTTGTAAATGGATCCTCTTAATGTCTCTGCTGTTCTGAACTGGCCTCTCCCTATTGCACTTGAGACAGTACAACACTTTATCAGCTTTTCCAATCATTACCAAACGTTTGTCTGGAACTTTTCTCATACTTCACTGGTTCGTCTAAAAAAGGCAGCAGCACAGCTCATCAACCCAAAGAATCTTTGAACTTCTTAAAAAAGAAATGAACCACTACTCCTAGCCTCATGCACCCAGATCTGTCAATACCTTACATTATTGAACTTGACACTTCTGATTTTAGGGCAAGAGCTGTTCTTTCCCATAGACACAAACTTTAGGGGAATGTGCAGCTTTGTGCCTTTTATTGCAAGGAATCTACACATGCTGAATCTAATTATGATGTTGGGAATTGATAATTAAATTGAAACTTTAAGAATGGAGGCATTTTGGGGGGAACCTTCCTTGCTTTCTCCTCAGCCCCTACATCTGATATCCCTGCAGTTGATGTCAAGGTTCAGGACTTTCTTCAACATTTGTCACATCAGATCGCTGGGGCCTTATAAATACTTGTTATTTAGTGTTTTGAATATTTAGCATTTTTGGTGAATTTATGTAAACTCTTCACTTTCAATCTTAGCTAATATATTTCACCTCAATCTCAGCAATAGTATTCCCTCTTTATGAAATATGGTATTACAAAGTGTTATGTGTTAGTTTTTTTTAATTGAATGAATTACACACTGAGGGCAATTTAAATGTCTGTCGATATGTACGACATTTACAAAAACATGAAACACCATTACAGCCAAATTGCAAGTTCAGTTAAAAATGCAGTTTTAATATACTGTAGCTGTCAATTTACATTGTTGAAATATAGAAAAAACGCTGATAAATTTGAGTTTTTGTTTTCAATAATGACTAATCAAGCAAAACAAACTGAGACTGAGGAGTATTTTCTAATGGCTTTCTATTGGGTGTAAATTCCAAATGAGCCTGTGCTCCCAATTAGTCTGGATTCCCAAATGTTCTTGGATATCAACTATTCTGGATTCCCAATGGGCCTGACTTCCTAATTGCTATTGGATCTCAGTGGGTTTGATTATGCAGTGAGTTATTGTTCCCAATAAGGGAACTCAAGTTTCCCAGTGGACCTGGATTCCCAATGTGCTTATGTTCCCAAAGGTTCTGTTTTGCAATGTTTAGGGATTCCCAAAGGGTCAGGATTCCCAGTGGTTTTGTTTTGTCAATGGATTTTTTTTATCACAAATTCAATTATATGTCACTGTTCCATGTGCACAGGGCTATTATAGAGAATGGATAAATGGATTACTTCGAGGAAAGCCCATAAGAGTATTCTGATGAATTGAAAGTTGCCATATATGTATTGAATGGGCACTACTTTATTATATTACAGAGTGAGCAGTTGAAACACATTATAGAAATGTGAACCCTGTTATTGCATAAATATGGAGGCTTTGATTTGTGCTTTATTAATAATTGTGGTAAAATTGTAGATGAATGGCGGGAATCCAGAAGTACAGGAGCAGTTTCTTACCTTTAGCTTGTATAATTTACATGCATCATTAAAGTGTGGTTAAAGAGCAAGCATCTGGAGATGACTTGGGTAGATTCACAAGCATTTACAGTGCTTTCTCTTTAGTGTTATTTTATGAAAAAAGATCTCTTGCTGCAGTGAACATTTAACCTATGAATTATCACTAGTAAGAAAATCCTTGTGAATATACCGCCCTATTAAATTCCGGCTACTTGTAACATCGTAGAGAAAGTAAGACCTACGCCTATTAAATTAGGCCCGTAAAGCAGGCCGCTGCCGATCTATGGGTTTGGTGCGAAAAAAGCCTATGGGATGAGGAATGTTGAACTTTGCGTCCGTAAATCCTTTGATCTGTCAAGCCCGTAACCGCTTAAATTCCAACCATGCTATTAAATTGCAACAAAGTCACTCGTGAGCAAGCCCTTAACACGCAAATGTAGCCCAAACCCCAAAGAGTGCTGAAGAGGATTTGCAAGGGGGTAAACGTGTAATCTGTAGCCCTTTAGATGCAAATATCACCACACTACTGTACATTTATTGAAAGAAAAAGTGATGTTAGGTCTTAGAATTAATAGCACAACATTCTCAAGCCCGCAAATAGGATAGAATATCATATATGCAGCTTAATTAATTAATATTACATCACATATGAAATGTGGGTCCGATCGTAACTTGTAATTGAACTTTTAAATCCAACCTCCATTTTTCTGTGACGCAATTATGACGATCTCTGTTTCCATTGGCTCCATCTAAACCCGTAACTACGGCTTTGCTTAAATGATTACCTACAATGCCGCAAATCTGACGGCCAACAAATGGTTTACAGGTTTCAACTCAAGTTCGTAACTCGCAGCCCCTTCTAATTTAATTACGCAGTAACTTGCCCAAATTTCAACCCCGCAGTCATTGCAAGCTTCAAGTTGGAGTTACCAGCTTTGAATTTAATAGAGCTGATAGTCCACTACTAGTTCAGAACAGTTGTGCTCAGTGTAAGTAACAAGAGATCAAATTGTGTCTATTTACCTGATTTATCATTTTAGACTTTGAAGTTGAACAAATCTCTTTGGACTACTTTGTCATGTCATGTAAATAGAAAAAGGGAAGTGGTTTGTAATAAAAATGCATGTTTGTAAATTAAAGTGGTCGCTAAAAACAACACTCTTTGAAGCTTATAATGATGTAGATATTTTGCTATGTTTTTAGAATTGGTTGTTTACATTACTTATGAATTGCTTAAACATGCTGTTTTTAACTATGACTATAAGGCTTTTTCATTGCTTCTTTTATAGTCTAAGTGTGTTTTCCACTGATAGTTGTTTGTATAATGTACTGTAAGTACCTTGGGAGACAGCAAGAAATGCTTGTTTATCATTTAAGGAATGGGTGGCTCAAACCTCTTTAGAGAGATTTATGGGAGCAATTAATCAGCAGGAGGCTCCAGCATGAAACTTATTAGATATAATAATTAACGTGAGGGGGCTGATTTAGACACTTGCATGTTGACTTAATGATCACTAAAGAGGATGGCGAAAATGCAGTTTTAGGCATTTAAGAGAAATGCAAAAGTAAATTAGTGATGATTATGATTTATTAACTGGGAATAGTGGTAGTCAATATGGACTTGAGTATATATTTTTAGCACGTTTTCATGTGTTCATTTAAAGCACAGACCAAAAATAATAGGAAGGCAAAATACATTTGATAAACAATGTTTTTATAAAGTAGAAAATTCAAGCTTATTTCAATTCACAAAAAACTACAATGAAAAAAAACTAGATGCACGATCGAAGAGGAGAAAGAGGAAAAAATGGTGGTCTGGTCTAGAATGCATTTGTATGGGAGAACTTTATTTCAACTCTTTGGGCCTCATTCTATTACTGGCCGTAAATCGGCCGTAAGGCTGCGATTCCTTGCAGGGGTTCAGTTAACTCGCGATTCTATTATAAGGCCCCGCAAGGATCTCCTCTTACGGCCGGCCGCATATCTTGAAACCGGCCGTAAGCTGTAAAATCTAAAAACGCAAAAATAAATTCAAGCCTGCATTGTACAGCTTTGTAAATGCTAGGGATCATATTGGGGGACATGAGGATTAAAAGTAACCCACTCTCAAGCTTGCACATCAGCCCAAACCCGAGTTCAAATTAACTGTTTATTTTCCGGCTGCGGCGTGGGTGTGTCTGAGGTGCTCCAAGCACTCTGGACTTTTTACATGGATATTTTACGTATATTAAAAATAAAATATTTTACGGATTTGAGTATAGGGTAATTATGTGCTATTTTTTCTAACACCGAATATCACTTTATAGTCTTCTCAAAGTGCAGGATGTCTTTATTTGAGCTATTTTATGTGCTTAATTGGTGCTAGCGGGACCTGTTTCCTGCAAGTAAGCTGCGGCTCGTTTTTAGCCTTGCAGACAGGGTTCCCGGTGCAATAGAATAGCAACCAGGCTTTTCTTACGGCCGATTTCCTTGCGGCCGTTTTAGATCAAAGGCTTTCCTCCGGCGCGATCGGCCGCAAGGGATAGCAAGGCACCGGCCGCAAGCCTGCCGGAGTCCCCGGCCGGAGGGGAATAGAATAGCCGTAAAGCTTGCGGCCGGTCCTTGCGGCCCCGCAGCGGCTGCGGCCGTAATAGAATGAGGCCCTATGTAAAGATTGTCACAATGGTTTAAAACAATGTCCTAGAAATGCAGCTTTGTAGCACGGTGAGGACTTTCATAAACGTTAGCTTTGAATGGTTCGATCCATAGAGCTCCATATTTCTGCTAGTGCAGTCCCTGACGCATCCCTATTACAGTCTGTCATTGCTGCAAATGGAAAATATTAATTTATTTACCCTTAGTATTGCTTGGTTTCCGTGCAAAAACATTCATAATGATTCAAATCTGATACTTTAAGAGACTACTGTACAATGCCATTTACGGGTGTTTTCACACCCATAAACGGCAAATGTACAAAAAAATCCTACGAGTACTAAAGATGACCCGCACAGGGGTTAAAAACATATCCATAGCACTGTAAAAGCAAATAAAAAAATCAATACTGCACTGTAAATGATGGGGAAAGCGAAGAAAGATATTAGAATTAACTGCCCAACAGTCTCAAGCTCGCAAATCGTCAATCAAAAATAATTTTATTTTCTGTTTAATTTTGGGGTTATATCGTTATCGGGAATCAATTAGTTAATACATATTAGGCCACCCACATGGACTAGAACAGTATCAGCATTTATTTTTTATTATTTTGTGTTGATTTACATGTAACCTCCATGTGTTACTGACCTAATGATGTCTCATTTTCTATTGGCTGTTACGGCCTTGCTTCATTGATCATGTTCCTGCCATGAAATGCTACGTACATGGTTAATGGTTTCGGCTTTCGGCCCCTAACCTGTTGGCTTGTTCAATTGAATAGCACCGTAATTGTAGCAGACTGTGAGCACGCAGCAAGCCCACAGACATACACCCTATATGATGTGAGATGCAGGCTTTGAATTGAATGAGGCTCTGTGAGTCTGACTAAGATGTTGCTGCCTCTGCTGGTCTCTGGATGCTTTCATAATACTTTAGTGAAGGTTGCATGTATGAGGGTTTACATTTCTGCGGGAGCAAAAATTGCAGTTATTATTGCAAGCTGCCTGCTTCATAGCATGTGTCGGCAAAGGAGGTAGGTATCAAATTAAAAAAGAACCAATTATTTAACAAATTCACATTCTTTCTCATTTTTTTCAGTGACGCCCACCGTTTCCTTAACTAAAGATAAGCAGGTCTTAGGATTTATACTGTTAGGAAGTATTAAAAGCCAGTATAAAATTATGATTTCTCTGAAACAAAATAATTTTTATAGCTTACACTGCTGCTAATGTTGTAAGTTTGTTACATACATCACAAACATGCATTTTTTTCTTGAACTACAATAATCATTTAAATGGGTGCCACATAAATATGTAAGTTCATTGACCCTTTGATAGAAGAAAAACTATACAAAATGCTAAACTGAGATAAACAAGATAAAAATCTAAAATATTACCACAAGGGTAAAAACATTAAAAGGAAAAGCTATACTGGAATAATATACTGTATTTTTCAGTGTATAAGACAGTATTTTTTACCCAAATTTTGAAGTTAAAAATTGGGGGTCCTCTTTTACACGGAACATGTTGCTTTTTTGCAGGCACTGCCTGGGGGAACATAACCGAATGTCTAGCAAACAAGGTACCTCCCGGCTCTGGATGGGAGCTGCTGGGGGCACCTGGCTCTGGGTGGGGGACTAGTCTGGGGGAGTGTCTGCTGGGGGCTTATGGCTCTGGACGGGGGCTGCATCGGGTGAGGGTCTTCTGGGGGCTCTTGGCTCTTGATGGGGGGCTGCATGGGGTGAGGGTCTGCTGGGGGCTTCTGGCTCTGAATGGGGGGCTGCACAGGGTGAGGGTCTGCTGGGGGTTCCTAGTTCTGGATGGGGGGCTGCTTAGGGTGTAGGCCCAGAGTGGGGTCTGGAAGAATACTCAGGGTGGGGGGTCTCCATATTTATTTCTTCATTTTGGGCTAAAAAAAAAGGGGTCGTCTTATACATGGGGGCATCTTATACACTGAGAAATATGGTACAGCTAGCCTGTTGTGAAGTTGTGAATTACCAACTAATGTGCTAGTTTCAGAAGTTTGACTGATGTTCAAATATGATTCACGCAATGAAGTCAAAGTATGTACTAGGGAAATAGCCTAAACCAAAATAGAGTGATACCACTGATCCGTGGCACAGAAGTGACAGATTCTAGATAATGATAAACAGGAATCTAAGAGTAAGGAAAAACATGAAAGTGTTTAAGCAGTTATGACATATTTACTTTGAGATTGCCCAAACAATTGTTTGATATAAGAGTAGCAGAATCTAGAAGAAGAAGAAGAAGAAGGCAGAATTATAGCAGTCAACTATTTTCCATGTCAAAATTACAAATGTTGCATTATTAAAAAAAGCAACAACTAAATAATGTAGACATAGCATATGTTATCACAGGATATACCCAAGAGAACTATAAAAAAACAAACAAACAGATTATTAGATACGTTTGTTATGGTCATAGTCAAATACATCATCATACACTGAGTTAAGGACAAACCCTAAAACATGCACACAATGTCATACATTTTATGAACATTGAATGACCACTATCATGATCAATAAAGAAACAGATGAAGAACTATTTTATAAAATGTTATCTTATAGAATCATGTAATATCTTTCACAAAAAAAACATTCACTTAAAACCTGATTTCAGCACATCACATACTGTAGATGATCCTATACAATCGGTCTACAAGGGTCCAATTGCATAGCTCCTATACAAACTCCCATAAGGCTTTACCATACGGTAGTTCTTATGGGAGGATTGACTGAGCCTTTACATTGTTCCTGCATGTTAACACACATACTGTAGGAACTTACGTACTTGTAGCCTGGGTTGGTTTGTCAAGTAAGGGAGGTTAGCTTATGGGCAATTGCAACAGCCATTATGTGTTAAGTAAGAGATAGAACAGTAAGAGCATTAAGAGTCAAAATCAGCAGTGATTTCCATAGCAACCTGGCTCAAGTTATTTACGACTTTGGTGACTGCTGGCAGCCTTTTTATCTCGGCCGGATATTCTCTGTCTACTTACTGCACCAGGTCCTGACCTTTTTATGTTTATTATCCTGTGCTGGACTGTCTAACCCAGCCTATTTCCTGGCCCCAAAAATAGAACCCTTAGTGACTCACTCTACATCGTTCTTTGGCATATCAATTACCGACTACCACGGCTATGCAAGAGCTCCAAGTCCGTTTGACCAAGCTCCAAACTGCTGCTGCTGCTCATCTTTCAGGCCTTAACTCTGCGGTTTCTCATGTGGATCCAACATCATTAGAACATCTGGTTATCCATACCAAAGTGCTTTGAAGGGGACAGTTGTATTCTGAAGCCACACTATACTTCTGACTATGTCCATGTTCCATCAGTTATTTCTCTATTAAAAGGAGAAGCAATGCACTCTGTACACAACTTGTTAGGACTCAAGATTAAGTATTACAAAATCTATCATTATTCTGGAATTCCATGGATGTATATATGATGTCCCTCACAAAATTTCTACCACATAATTAACCCTTAAAAATCTAAAACAAGGCTGCAGAACAGCTTAAGGTTATGTGGTAGATTTTCGTTGCTGGGCCTCAAATACTCAGTAGTATGAGCCAGCCCTTTTGCTTTGTTTTTCAATCTCTTCAGGTTTTATATCCCCTATTATCCAGGAGCTAAAAATGTAGAAGGATGCTCTCTCTTGCATGTATAAAGTGGAAACTGATGACTCCTTGTCTTCAAAACCCATACTATAGTAAGCATATTTCATCGGTACATGTACACAGCTAGAAACAATCAGGACCTATCTGTGTCAGTTACAACTGCCTGCTAACACTAGCCTCCAGCAACATCTATATTTTCATCTCTAGCTTATGAAGAAAAGTCATGATCTTCACTTAGAAGGCAAAACTCTTTAATTAGTGTCCAAACAATTGTCATGCCATCTATGAAGAATCACATTACATCATATGTAAATTCATTTTCTACCAGCATGCAGTACAAAAGCACTCCGACACTACCCATGGGCTTACTTTAGCCACTTGTTATCTCCCCAAAAGCCCTGGTGTTTATAACAGAATTACCACCTTCAAAGCGCCATACTGCCATTATAGTGATTCTAAAGGAAGACTTTAATGACAAAGTGGGGGTGATAAAATGCAGGGACTTAACAGAAGCAGATCAGATAATGAAGAAGTGGCAGGAATACACAGAAGATCTATAAAGGAAGTATCTTAAGAATAGCTTGTTCAATGAGCTGGAGTCAGATAACATGGAGAGTGAAATGAGATGTGCCCTAGGAATCCTTGATGATAACATGGCTGCAGGAGTTGATTGAATCACAGTTGAACTGTTCAAAATCAAAAGGTTTTGTTAATCAAAGCTTTCCTGGAAGAGGCATACTGCTCCATAGCACTGGTTTACCTCTAATGGCAAACACTGGTAATGCATGCTTAAGTATAATTTCACTATTTTGTGTGTCCCCTATTCAAATAATCTGGGGCGATATGCCCCACCATCCACCTTGCCATACTCCCTACTACATACAACACACATACCCCTATTACATACCACACACTACATTTGTGCTACACATTTTCATCCAGTTACACTATTACACTTGCACCCTAAACTGTAAGAAGACACATAAAAAAAAACACATATCGCATACTTTTTATTCTTAACAAAAATATACACTCATCTGTTAATCACATGAGTGGACAATGATAGTACATGTTTCTGAGACTGTGTCTGTGAATGTATTTATGAGTGTTTAGTGTGGGTGGTTTATTTGTTGGTTTGTCTGAAATAAAATGAGTATGGAGGGGTAGAGAGAAGGGGAGAGGAGGGAAAGTTGGATAGACAGGCAGAGTGAAAGGAAGAGGGAGGGAGAGAGAGGATGAGAGGAGGAGAGAGGGTGAGGAAGAGAGAGTTTGAGAGACATGGTGATAGGGAGAGGTGAGAAGAGGGGGAGAGGCAAGGATAGGGGATTAGGAGAGGGTGGTAGAAACTGGAACTGACTGCAGTACAGGTTCAACAGTAGTAGGGCCAGTGGTGGACATATCAGGCATTGGTGCAGGACAAGTCCCAGGCCTCAGGCCAGAACAGGGAGGTCGGGATGTCCAGGCACTGTTAAGGGCTCACAAGGCTGACAAGAAACACAGGGCCCCCAATTACTCCAAGGAGGAATTGATAGTGGAATGTCCAAAATCACCATTGTGAGTATACCTGGCTTACTTGATATGAGCTGGCCTAAGACCCTGCAAGGTGAGTACACACACAAAATGTAGTTGATGACCATGGACAAGTAATCATTTTTCCCTGAAAAGCACACACAAAATGTGTGATGTCATATTGATACAAGTAATATACAAAAAACAGACCATATCTGTATAACGAGATAAAACGATGTTTTCACGTAACTGCAAGGACAAACAATGGATACATAAGCAAGATGACAACGTACATTGTGTCAATCCCCAGACCCATGGCATCCTAATTGGCTGCTACTGGTAGTATCAAGATGCCTCCTAACCCTTGCCTATGTAACCCACAATTGACAGCTGTACTTACAAACACTGACTTAAGTTAGGCTTATGAGAATTAGAAACAAAATAAATGTTATTCTTCTCCCAATCCTCCACTCCAGAAGAGAGGTCTCCCCAGTACAGAGCCTGCCCCCCCTACTGTTGGACAGCCTCCACCTCCCAACAGCAGTCTGACTAACTGTCAGGCAAGCTTGTGGCAGTGCAAGAGAGGGGCCCCTGTGTCAAAGAGGGAAAGGAGATAGGGTTTTATCCTGACCTGTTTTTAGATATGTTTGTGTTTTCTTTTTCAGGTAGGTAGACTTTATAAAGAAAATAACAGTGTGTTGATCTCCAAACAGTGCTACCTGATTCTGTAAGTGAGCCATATAAAGGTCACATCATCAACATACATGTACATAAACAGTGGATGACACAGTCAATTCATGTTTACAGGAGTAATCTTTCAACTAAATATGAACATGTCAGAGCCTCTTATAACTGTCATAATGATGTAGCCATGTCATGCTTCTTAGCAGTTATCAAGTGATTGCCTCCCAAAGACACGTGACAGGAAGTAATTAAATAAATGCATTTAAAGTGTGCCAATGTTCATGTATCATTTACAAATTCCAAAAGAATTGTTAGTTATATAAGTGTGGATGAGATGATGTTGTACAGTATGAAAAAGATAATTAATTTACAAGGAAAAGCATATGCTTAAGAAGCAGTCTCTTAAGCCATTATATCCAGATATGATGACTTATGAGAGTTCTTCTTAAGTATATTTTATACCTTGTAAATTGATTATAATTTACAAATTGTTTGACCCATCATTGTAAGAATTCAATTTTGTGCATCTATGATGTCCAGATGTATTTATTTGATGTCCCATCTATTGCATGATGGAGACAGATATTTGACTAGAGAAAAATCTCTTTTTAGAGTGCCATCCCAGTGAGATCACAGAAATTGTAATAAACATCGTGCACTGTATTTTATTTCTCAGTAGTCTTTCTGACCAGCTAAACAAAATATTTAGGTGCAGTGCCCTATTACTCTTAGTTCAATTTTGGGAATTCAATTTATGTTATTGTTATACTTGTGTACTGACCAGATATGACTGATGTGTGCATATCATTAAATTATATGTTAATTTTACACAAAAACGTAGCTATATTACGACCTGTAACAATTTTGTCCCACTAAAATCCATTATGATGCTGTTGAATAACTTGTAACTAACATTTCTTCGATAACCATAGTTCTGAGGACTTGAATAAATCTGAGGGTCTTTTCATATCACTGTAATGTTAAATTACTGTGCCATTCTGGTCTATGGTATGGGAACTTAGAAACAATGGAATGCAGTATCTATTAATTTAATACAAGTTTCATATTTTTGTATTCCAATCTAGTTGGACCATAGACCACGTGAATGAACCTTATGGCCCTGGTGATCCTAGGACCACAGTTTGGGAACCTCAGTATTGAGGTTTTGTCAGGAATACATGTTTTGGTAGGCTTCAGAGTAGTCCAAGGAAGGCCCATCTGCTTGTTCTGTGAATGTCATGGCCAGCAGTGACTCAGACTGAGTAGACAGCGAAATATACCTAGGAAAGTTAGGTATGCTCTTGTTTGTCATAACTCCATTCCTTTGTTACTGACAGGTTCTGGGGCTCAGCCAATTACAATCAAATGAGACCTTTAAGATCACAGCAAAGTTTTGCTATCCTGCTGCGTATACTTGCACCAACTACTCTGCTCAAGTTCAGCATTCACCTCCACCTGTGTGCTGGTTCCTGCCTTCTGTTCCCAGACTGCTTCTAAGGACCTATGCTCCCAGTGTCTATTGCTGCATAGTAATCTGCCATAGTCATCTACCAGTCTAGCCTGCCTGTCACTTAGTTGTCTATTACAGATCCTGACTGTGAGCCCGATTCAATTGAGCAATCATAAATTACTGTAGCCTGTAAGTGAGGCAGTAAGTTAATTTGCTATTCAATTGGCGTCTTTTTTCAGGCTCCAAACGGTTTATGGTTTACAGGCTTGAAAACTTTGCGGTGGTTAAACCCGGAACTTACAGCCTCCCGAAGCCTTTGATCTTCCCTGTCCGCAAGGGTTACGATCACTAAAATTGCAAATCGCTATTTAATTGCTACTATTCCTCAAGCCTGCAAATGGTTTCACACACATAAAAGGCAAATGTAGGAGAGAATCCTACAAGTGCTAGAGAGGACCTGCCAGGAGGTTTAACCCCTGTACGTAGCACTGTAAATGCAAATAAAAAATCAACACTGCACTGTAAATGACGGGGAAAGTGATGAAAGACATTAGAATTTATTGCACAGCAGTTTCAAGCTTGCAAATCGGCAATAATAAATCATATTTTTTTGATGTGTCATTTCAGGGTTATATCAGTCTCAGAATCAGTAGTTTAATACTTTTCAGGAAACCCATATGGACTAGAACAGTATTGGAATTCATTTTTTTTATTTTGTATTTTGAGGGTTTGCGAGTCCCATCTCATATCGTATACCCGAACCTAATTGATTGTCATGTAAACTCTGTGTTTTACTGCCGTAATGATGGTGGTTTCATTTTCTATTGGCTGTTTCTAAATGGGTAGTTACGGCCTTGTTTAATTGATCATGTTCCCACCCTGGACTGCTACGCACCAGTGCATGGTTTACGGGTTCAGAGTTCGGCCAGTAATCTGCGTGCTTCTTCAATTAAACAGCACCTGAATTGGAGGGGAATGGGAGTACGCAGCAGGCCCATAGGGCACCCCGACTTTAGCTCAAGAGCGCACTGACATCACCGCGCCGACATGAGCACGCTGTTTAGAAGTCTGTGTCTAATGCACGCCATTAGATGCACGCAACAGTCTACTAGTATCCCCTAATGCTCTGATCCCCTCCAACCCTAACCCTTTCACCTGTTAGCTTAACCCTAACCCTTAGACCCGAAGCTGAACCCTAACCCTTCAACCTGCACGCCTAACCTTTAGACCCCCAAGCCTATCCCTAACCCTTAGACCCCAAAGCCTAACCCTAACCCTTTAACCTCTAAGCCCAACCCATAGACCTCCAAGCCTAACCCTAATCCTTTAACATCTAAGCCTAACCCTAACCCTTAGTCCTCCAAGCCTAACCCTAACCCTTTAACCTCTGAGCCTAACCTTAAACCTTAACCCAAAGACCCCTAACCCTAAAAGCTAACACCTAACACCCCTAAGCCCACCCAAAGACCCCTAACCCTAAAAGCAAACACCTAACACCCCTAAGCCCACATTACCTGAGCTCCTGTGTGTAATTGTCGGGCGTGCTATTGATGCATTTGTCAGCTGCTCTAAAGTCGTGCTACCGGCCCGCAGACATACGGCCTGTATCCCGCGAGATGCGGGCTTGCAATTGAATTGGGCTCCATGTTTTGCCTATTCTGTCGGTTACCTTTTGTTCATTATTCATGAAACAAGTAACTTACCTGTCATAAATGACAGTATGATGTGCTCTATGTACCCTCTCTCTATACCCTCTGCCTCTCTCTGTACTCGCTGTCTCTCTCTGTATAGTCTCTGTGCCCTCTGCCTCTGTCTCTATATGCCCTCCCTCTGTGCCCTCTTTGTGTCTCTCTCTGTACTCTCTGTCTCTTTCTGTGTCCTCTCTCTGTAACCTTTGTCTCTGCTCTCTGATCCTCTCTGTGCCCTCTCTCTGTGCACTCTGTCTCTCTCCGTGTCCTCTGTCTCTCTCCGTGTCCTCTGTCTCTCTCTGTGTCCTCTGTCGCTCTGTGTGCCTTCTGTCTCTGCCCTTTCTCTCTGCCCTTTGGCTCTCTCTGTGCTATGTGTATCTCTATGTGCCCTCTCTGTGCACTCTCTCTCTGTACCCTTTCTGTGCTCTCTCCCTCCCTCTTTCTGTTCCTCTTTCTCTCCCCCCATGCACGCTACGGAATATGTTGGCGCGTTATAAATAAAAGTTAATAGTTACATAGTTACATAGTAATTTAGGTTGAAAAAATACTTTAGTCCATCAAGTTCAACCTTTTAAGATCTCCTCTGATCTGCAATACGCAGATTTATTGTTAATTGATCCAGAGGAAGGCAAACAGAAAAAAAAAAAAAAATCTCCAGTGAAAATTTGCCAATTGTCTCAACAGGGAAAAAAATATAAAATTCCTTCCTGACCCCAGAAACTGGCGATTGGATTCATCCCTGGATCAATACACCCTCTTTATTTATCCAGGATAGCCCTTAATGCCCTTTCTATTTAAAAATATATCCAATCCCTTTTTAAAGTTATCTATCGCATCCACTGTCACCACCACCTTTGGTAGAGAACCCTTTTCTTTCTTTAAGGTGAAATCTTAAATTAAATTTTTTACTTCTAATCTCAAAGGATGTCCCATTGTCAGTTGAAAACCTCTTGGCACAAAAAGTTCTCTTGACAAAGCCTTGTATTGACTATGGATATATTTATATAAGGTAATCATATCCCCTCTTAGACGCCTTTTTTTTAGAGTAAATAAGTTTAATTTTGTTAGTCTGTCTTCAAAACTTAACCCCTCTATTCCCTTTATTAGCTTTGTGGCCCTTCTCTGTCCTTTTTTCAGCTCTAAAATGTCATTTTTATGTAGTGGTGCCCAAAATTGTACTCCATATTCCAAATGAGGGCATACTAGGGGATTTGTATAGTGGCAGAATTATATTTTCTTCCCTTGCTTCTATACCCTTCTTAATACATGCTAATATTTTACTTGCCTTTTCAGATACTGCTTGGCATTGAGCACTGTTACCTAGGCAGTTGTCCACACATACTCCTAGATCCCTTTCAATATCTGATAACCCTAGATTTGCTCCATTGAGATTATAAATTGCATGGCTATTTTTTTCCCAGATGCATAACTTTACATTTATTGATATTAAATCTCATCTGCCACTTAGATTCCCATTCCTCTAATTTATAAAAATCCCTTTGGAGGGAAAGTACATCATTTTCTGATTTAAGTACCTTACACAACTTTGTGTCATCAGCAAAAATGGAGACACCACACTCCAATCCCACTTTCAAATCATTAATAAATATGTTAAAAAGGAGGGGACCTAATTCTGAGCCCTGAGGAACCCCACTTACCACATTAGTCCAATCGGAATAAGTATGTTCCATTCACAACAACCCTTTGCTTCCTGTCTTTTAGCCAGCTCTCAATCCATAAGCAAATATTTATGGCAATTCCTGTATCCCTTAGTTTGCTCAATAGTCTCACATGTGGCACTGTATAAAAAGCCTTTGCAAAATCCAAATAGACTACATCCACTGAATTGCATTGATCCAAGTTCCTACTAACCTCCTCATAGAAACTAATTAGGTTTGTTTGACATGACCTATCCTTCATAAATCCATGTTGGCTCCTACTTATAATCCTGTTTCAATAGACATATTCCTGTATATTATCCCTTATTAACCCTTCTAAAAGCTTTACCACTACCGAAGTGAGACTCACTGGTCTATAATTCCCTGGATTTGCTCTTGCTCCCTTCTTAAATATAGGTATGACCTCTGCCTTTCTCCAGTCATCTGGTAGAGACCCTGTGTTGAGTGAATCTTGAAAAATTAGATATAATGGTTTTGCTATTACAGAGTCCAGTTCCCTCAGTACCCTAGGATGTATTCCATCAGGACCTGGGAGTTTATTAACATTTATTTTTTTAACCTCTTTTGGAGTTCTTTCGGTGTTAAACAGGTATTTGGTGAAAGTAGTGTAGCCCCATTATGTTGCAGTGACCCAACCAATGGTACCTCCCTTGTGTATACCGAATAAAAGAACATATTTAGTTCATCTGCCTTTTCCTGGTCACTAATTATCAGACGGCCTGTGTCACATTGTAATGTTCCTATAGCTTCCTTCCTGGCCTTCTTCCCATTAATATATTTAAAAAATATTTTAGGGTTAGTCCTACTCTCCTTTGCATCTAGCTTTTCATTTTTGATTTTAGCCAGTCTAATAGCCTTTTGCAAGCCTTTTTGATTTTCTTGAACTTGCGTAAAGCAGTCTCTGTCCCCTCTTGTTTGTATAAATTAAACGCTTGTTTTTTACTCCTCATCTTCATCTTTAAATCATTGTTAAGCCACATGGGTTATTTCCACATGGTATATGGTGATAAGTATGTTTATTTATTAAGGATTTGAATGTTGTACATTCATGTTCAGTATTGTTATCTGTCAGTTCTCTATCGCAGTCTATACGTCACATCACTGCCCTTAGACCGTTAAAATCTGCCCTTTTAAAATGAAGAGTTTTTGTTAGCCCCTCACAGTTATGTTTTTTTTTATTCAATCTCAAATGAGACTGTGTTGTGATCACTGTTTCCCAAAGGTTGCCCTATTCCAACATTTGATACTATATCAATATTATTTGTGATAACTAAATCCAAAATAGCCTCATTTCTAGTAGGTTATTGCATAACCTGGGCCAGATAATGATCCCTGAGTGTACTCAAGAACCTGCTCCCCTTAGCTGAACTGCTGGTCTCATTTATCCAGTTTATTTCAGGGTAATTAAAATCTCCCAATATTAGAACTTAGCTGCATTTCCAATCTGTAACAACAATTGCATTTCCTCACTTTCAATTATATTTGGGGGTTTATAGCATACTCCTACTAATATACTTTTAGAATTTGCTCCTCCGCTATTTAACTCTACCCACAAACATTCAACATTACCGCTAGTTCCAGCATAAATATCTTTTCTGACTATAGGCTTAATTTCAGGCTTAACATACATACAAATCCCTCCTCCTCTTTTACCATTGCCTCTATCTTTCCTAAATAGGTTATAACCATCCCGATTAACAGTCCAATCATGAGATTCATCCCACTACGTTTCGGTAATGCCTATTAAATCTCATTTCTCATTAATTCTAACTCTGCTAATAATTATAACTCTCCCATTTTTCCTGGCAAGCTTCTGGCATTAGTAAGCATACACCTTATGTTATGAGTCTATAGTTCTGAAGTGCCTGCCACTGTACTTGAGTTACTTAGCAATATCTCCCTATTGACTTTACTAACCCTCCCCCATCTCCTCCCCCATGACTAGTTAATAACTTCCTTTTCCCTCTACACTTACTACCCCATTACTTCTATCTCGTTCCATCCCCCCCACCTACTAGTTCTACCATCCTATCCCCTAGCACAAAAGCTCCCTCATCATTAAGGTGCAATCCATCCCTGCTATAGACATTGTACCCAAGTGAGAAGTCAGCCCAGTGCTCTAAAAACCCAAACCCCTCCTTAATGCACCACATTTTTAGCCACCATTAACCTCTCTAAGCAAATTCTGCCTCCCTGGACTAGCACGTGGCACTGGTAGTATCTCAGAAAATACTACCTTAGAGGTCCTTGCCTTCAGCTTATTACCTAGTTCTATAAAATCATTCTTTAGGACACTCCATCTTCCACTAACTTTGTCATTCATACCAATATGTACCAAGACCGCCAGTTCATTTCCAGCCCCTCCCAATAATTTGTCTACCCAATCCACAACATGCCGAACCCGAGACCCGGGTGACAGACAACTGTGGGATCTCGGTGACAAATCACCCTGTCTAACTTCCTGATAATAGAGTCCCCAACCACCAGAACATGCCTGTTGCTCTGCCTATTCTGCCCTCCCGCTCCAATAGAACTGTTCTCCCGGCTGTTAGAGGGAACAGCTCTATCTGGCATTGCCATTCCTGAATTGACATCCCCAACAGTTTCACTCAATCTGGCAAATCTGCTGGTGCTTGCCAAGTCAGAACTGGCCTCCCTCCTGCTCCTGTTCCCCCTGCTTCCCCTTGTAACTGTAACCTAGCTACCTCCCGAGACATCCTCACTAGCCCTAGCTCCACCCTCCATGCTAGGCCCAGTTAAACTGTGCTCTGTGAGCACCAACCCCCTTTCCAGTGGAGCAATAACACTAAGTGCTGCATTTCTCCTCTCCAGTTCTCCAATTTGAGTTTCAAGATAGGCAACATGCTCAAACCTGTCACAGAGGTATGGACTCTGTATCATCTGTTCCCGTGTTGCATACATATAACAGGATGTACACTGAGTGAGGTTGCCACTGGACTGACTCATAATTACAGTGGGTAAAAAAAGGTATAAAGCACTACAATGTTCTCCCCCTTTGTACTCCCTCCTTATATTTAAACTTCTTATACTAGAACTGCCCTTATGCTAGAAGTGTTCGCACCTTCCCCCGTTTTTATTAGGTTCTTACTACTCACCTGCCCACTACTCACTGCACAAGCACACACACACTTACTGTTCAGGAGAAATCAGAGAACAGATGCAAGCATACCACAAAAGTCACACACTGATATAGCTTTACACAGGCAAAAACCACCACCCCCTCTCAGCTGCCCACTACTCACTGCACAAGTACATAAAACACTTACTGTTCAGGAGAAATCACAGAACAGATGCAAGCATACCACAAAAAGTCACACACAGATATAGCTTTACACAGGCAAAACCACACCCCCTCTCAGCTGCCCACTAATCACCGCACAAGTACACAACACACTTACTGTTCAGGAGTAATCACAGAACAGATGCAAGCAGACCACAAAAAGTCACACACTGATATACCTTTACACAGGCAAAAACCACCACCCCTCTCAGCTGCCCACTAATCGCTGAACAAGTACAAACACACTTACTGTTCAGGAGAAATCACAGAACAGATGCAAGCAGACGACAAAAAGTCACACACTGATATAGCGTTACACAGGCAAAACCACACCCCCTCTCAGCTGCCCACTAATCACTGAACACGTATACAACACACCTACTGTTCAGGAGAAATCACACAACAGATGCAAGCAGACCACAAAAAGTCACACACTGATATAGCTTTACACAGCAAAACCACACACCCTCTCAGCTGCACACTAACCACTGCACAAGTACACAACACACTTACTGTTCAGGAGAAATCACAGAACAGATGCAAGCAGACCACAAAAGTCACACACTGATATAGCGTTACACAGGCAAAACCACACCCCCTCTCAGCTGCCACTAATCACTGCACAAGTACACACACACTTACTGTTCAGGAGAAATCACAGAACAGATGCAAGAGGACGACAAAAAGTCACACACTGATATAGCATTACACAGGCAAAACCACAACTCCTCTCAGCTGCCACTAATCCCTGCACAAGTACACACACACCTACTGTTCAGGAGAAATCACACAACAGATGCAAGCAGACTACAAAAAGTCACACACTGATATAGCTTTACACAGGCAAAACCACATCTCCTCGAAGGCTGCACACAAATCACTGCACAAGTACACACACACTTACTGTTTAGGAGAAATCACAGAACAGATGCAAGCAGACCACAAAAGTCACACATTGATATAGCGTTACACAGGCAAAACCACACCCCTCTCAGCTGCCACTAATCACTACACAAGTACACAACACACTTACTGTTCAGGAGAAATCACAGAACAGATGCAAGCAGACCACAAAAGTCACACACTGATATAGGTTTACACAATGGTTGTGCATGAGCGAATACGTAACAACCGTCAATGAAGCAACGCAGTGAGCACCGCACAGGCATTACACACACGTTGGTCATTATTATAGTGGATTCTTAATACATCCTCACCCATGAAGGGTCTGAATTTGTGTTGTAAGTACTCGTTACCTGACAGAATAATTGAGTATTATGCAATTTCTGGCTTATTTTCAGCTATATTCAGACTTTCACATATGCTGAACACATATTTAAATCCATAAAATATTTTTTGCTTTCCACTGTGTGAGCAATTTCACTGTAAGAAGAGTGTAACACTAAAACTCTACATATGTTACTCATCCTAATTTGCCGTTCTTTTATGTCACAAACTTTGGTGTCAGGAATCAAAGTCAATCCTCAGATGTGTCTAATGTAAAGCAGTTGCTTCTTTATTTTTTGTCTTTAAATCACATTCAATCTGTAAGGTAGCTCTTTTAATCTATATATTTTTTTTCACTGCATTTTTATGCTGCACACAACCTCCATCCAGTGGAAAAGCTATTCTTTTCTTGGAAACTGTCAGTTTGTCTACTCTACTCCCTTTGATCTTGTTTCCCTTCACGTAGCCTTTTGTTTTTCACTTTACTTTTTTTTTTTAATATCTTCTCCTTTCAAATTCCAGAGTTAACAACTCATAGCAAAAAATCTTTGCTTACGATCGTCAAAGCACTGAATTGAAGCAAGTGGCCTTAAATTTTTATAGTTCAATCAAAAGATTATATAGAAATATTTAAAATATCTTAAGAGCCACATTACAGAGACAAAAGACTGAGGGCAATTTTGGTACATATAAAAATAGATTATTATGCTTCTGTTTTAATCCGTTTGCCATAGACCCAGTATGAAATTATATGGAGTGAAATGTATTATTCAGTAGTACTCACTAGCACAGTTCTCATCCATGTTTTTTGTGGTCCTCACTGAACTAATTCTGTTAGTCAGTGGCCTATGGTTACTTTTTTTTTAGATGTGTTAGCGGACTTGATGGGAAAAGATATATATTTTTGTATTGTTTAGTCTTTTCCGACTCTCTGTGACCGTAACCGTAACACAGAAGGACATCTTTATATTCACACTCATGCTGATCTGCCTGGTATTCATGGTAGAGATACTGGAGTGGGTTGTCAGTCCCTTCTCCAGTGGGCCACAGCATAAAGCTCCTGGTATTCCTAGGTGGTCTCCCATCCTAGTACTGACCAGGCCCAACCCTAACGGCTTCAGTGCGATGTGACTTATTGGTTCCCTGACTGCAATCAAACCCAGGTCGCAGTGATGAAAGCACAGAATCCTAACCACTGGACCACCAGGGAATCTGTAT
Source organism: Discoglossus pictus (assembly GCA_027410445.1). Lineage (NCBI taxonomy): Eukaryota > Metazoa > Chordata > Amphibia > Anura > Alytidae > Discoglossus > Discoglossus pictus. The sequence continues at coordinate 434,653,421 of CM050164.1, forward strand.
GGGAAAAGATTAGACACGTCTAAAAATTATGGGTTCATACACAGGAATTCAGGTTATTTAGAAAAAACACAAAGTATAAACAATGTATAAATACCAATCCATACATACAAAAAACTGATACATTCTGAAAACCAGAATGTTAAAAAACATAACTTCTTATAAAACAAACACCTTTCCCACAAAACTCATTAACATGAATGCAGTTGTCAAGATAAAGACTGAGTATCAAGTATTTAATGATACACTTGTAAAAGTTTACTGATGAAATATTATTTTTGGAATAAATTTTTGTTGTTGGAAAAAGTAGAAAAGACAATCTCAAAAATGAGGGAGAATCCTAATTTATTCTAAACTATTTATAAAATATAGTTAGCTTAACCTGAGTCTCTCAGGTGCTTGCATTGCCATATTGCAAAAGCATCGTATAGGTATGGCAAGTGATGGCGGTTGTGAAATCCAGTTTTCTGTAATAGCAGTCCAGTGCTTTGTTGAGAGGCTCCTTTTGGCTGAACTTGATGCAGGAACATTATTCACCTTGAGACCGATGTTTTCCTGATCACCAGTAGCGGCAGTTACTTGGACCTTATTGTCTACACCTGCAACCTAATCTGTGAATATTCAAGGTTGAGACACAGCATTTAGTGCTTGGTAATATGGGTTTTCATTCCAAAAATGTGCATGGTTCCGATTAATTCTCTGTAGGGTGACTCACCTTGCCTTTGACCTTTGACTTGATCTATGTATTTTTTGTTCTTGTCTGCAGCCCGCCCTGAGCTCCTGGAGTAGCATGTTCAAGTCCTGTGTTGGACCCTGAGCTCTTGTCCAGCCAGGTGAAGTCCTGCCTTGTACATTTATATAAAATAAAATAATAGCTAAATATTTTTTTAAAAAACAAAACTGAATATAACAATTAAAAATTAAACACTATGGGCAATATTCAATTGAGGTTTTGGGCGATCCGGTAGCCCATAAGTGAGGTGGCAAGTTAATTTGCTATTCAATTGGCGTCTTTTTGAGGGTTCCAAACAGGTTACGAGTTACAGCCTTGAAAATATTGTGATGGTTAAACCTGTAACTTACAGCCTCTAGAAGCCTTTCGCAAGGCTAAAATCGTAAATCGCTATTCAATTGGTCCAATTCTCCAAGCCCGCAAATGTTTTCACACCGGTAAATGGCAAAAAAGGAGAAAATCTTACGAGTGCTAGAGAGGACCCGCAAGGGGGTTAAACACCTATTTGTAGCACTGTAAATGCAAATAAAAAATCAATACTGCACTGTAAATAACGGGGAAAGCGATGGTAGAATTAATTGCACAGACTCAAACTTGCAAATCGGCAGGAAATTAAATGTATTTTATGCTTAATTTCGGGGTTAAATCGATCTTGGGTATCAATGAGTTAATGCATATCAGGCACCCATATGGACTAGAACAGTATTGGCATTCATTTTCATAATTCTTTATTTTGAGAGTTTGCGAGTCTGATCACATATCGAACCCCCGAACCTAATTGATTGACATGTAACCTCCATGTTTTACTGCCGTAATAATGACAGTCTCATTTTCTATTGGTTGATTTAAAATGGGCAGTTATGGGCTTGCTTGATTGATCATGTTCTGACCCTGGATTGCTATGAACCAGTGCATGGTTTACGGAGTCAGCTTTGGGCCCGTAACTTGCGGGCTTGAGCAATTGAAAAGAATCGCAATCAGAGACGAACAGGAGCCGGCAACACGTCCGCAGACATTCAGACAACTAGGATCAAGCTGCGGGCTTGCAATTGAATGTGGCTCTATATGTATTTATTTATTGGAAAATCATTTTGCACATAATGTAGAGCAACAGGTACAACACTTTTTCCTGCGTTTTGCGGACTTAGATTAATCAGTGTTCAGGTAATGAAATATTGGCATTGTGTCGAAATAAAGTTGTGCAATTCATCATAAAACTATTGTCCTGTTGTCATTTTTCCTTTTATATGATCTACTTTATTATGGTTTTCAAGTGTCCTTGAGCGCAAAATACAATAAATTCATTTTTGTTTATTGCATCTTTTCTCGGCCATCTATTTATTTTCAGATAGTTTACATTAACCATACAGTAAATACTAGCTCATCAATAAAGCATCACTATTTTAAAATATACTCTTTGAAAGAGTTAAATGTAAAAATAGGCAAATGTTGTCAAAATGTACAAAAATTACAGCATCTAATTTATTATATTTTATATTCAATGATGCTGAAGTGGAATCTACCATTTTGGTTTCTGCCAGTCAACTTCCTGAGGGGGAGGACACTTGGAAATCAGAGGAATCTTCTATGTGCGCAATAGGAATGTTATATCTGACTTTATTCTTTTTAACGTGAGCATTGCTATGGGAAACTACTGTGTTTTTATGTACAGACTCGCTATTTCATAATTGTTCTTGTTTAAGTGTAAATGTTAGGAAAATAGCAATCAAGTGAAAAGGCAGCCAATTAGCGAGGACCATGTCTATACGGAAGTTACATTTTTGTTTCAGTTGCACCGAATAGTAAATCTAACTTGCTTCAAAAAATGCTCACTAAGCAAACATCTGAGTATATGAATATTGAGTATTTCAGTAATTGTAATATAATAAAGGTCATAAATTGTGCAAAACATCCCAGACTTTTCCCCCAATCTCCAGTGATCAGAAGTTCACATTTAGTTATTTCTAACACTTGTGCACTTGGTACCATTCTCACCAAGCAATTTTACATTTAGAACACTTTGATGCAATGTACAATATCAATGCATTTCTTTCCAAAAAAAACAAAAAAACATTTAAAATTGGTCCCATGTGCAAAACATATTCGATAACATCTGCAATTTAACACATACAGTATGTAAATCATGTCTGACAGACCAGAGATGATGGATCACAGCCTTTGATATCAATCTATACAACACATTACACACATATTATACTGTCTAAACAGTTGCTAATCTAATACAGTGGTACCTTGGTACTCGTCTTCCTCGGAATTTGTTGAATTTGGTATTCAACGCATTTTGATGAGCAGAAATTGCTCTGACACTCAACACTTTTTGGGTATTTGTCGTACTTGCTATAGCCTGTATGAATCAATTTACTTTACGCCTTATGGGAACTTGATTGTAGTTATTTGCATCTTTCAGTCATGTCCGACTCTCCATGACCTCATGGAACGTAGCACACCATGCTGATCCACTTGGTATTCTTGGCAGAGATGCTGGAGTTGGTTGCCAGTTCCGTCTCCAGTGCGCCACAGCATATAGCTCCTGGCATTCCTAGGTGGTCTCCCATCCAAGTACTGACAAGGCTTAACCCTGCATGGCTTCAGGTTGGTGTGACGTCTTTGTTCCCTGACTAGAATCAAACCCTGCTCACAGCGGGGAAAGCACCAAATCCTAACCACTTTACAACCAGGGAACCCTTGGGAACGTGGTACTTGTTGTAATTGGTTCCAGAAGGCACAACAAGTGTTCGGGTACCAAGGTATCACTGTATTTGCTTTGTTGTAAAGTTAAATGTTTAAATATATTGCAATACAATGTTTTCTTGATTGATATAATTTCCTCTTTTCATCTGTCTTTTAATTGTTCAACTTAAAACACTGAAATAATATATTGTTTGTCAGACTTTGTGGCCCAAGTATCAAACACAATTACATTTAACATTTAGATGAAGACAAAATAAAAGCAATTGTGCATGGATTCAATTTCTAGCAAAGAATTCTCCAACATATCGTTGGTTGTAAAATGTGATATTTTGAACATAATGCAGAGACACCAACACTGAAGGTAAAAAAATGTATATGGTTAATACATATTTAAAGGTTTCTGCACTCCTATTAGTGCTCTTTTAATGTCTCTAATAATTCCAAAATGGTAAAATTAGAAAATATTTTTCACTTTACAGGGAGTTTAGGGCCTGGACCAGGGATATTGGTCTAGGGAGGGCCATACACAGGTGAGTCAATCAGGATGACTGAAGAAGGGATTGACCCACCTGTGCGCAGCAGGGATATCATAAAATCCAGGCCTGTGTATGGCGCTCCAGGACCAAACTTGAGTACCCCTGATCTAGACGTTAATCATTTGTTATTTGTGAATATGCTTTTATGCTCTGTTATTATGATCTGGCATTACCGTATATACTCGAGTATAAGCCGCGTTTTTCAGCCCTTTTTTTAAGGCTGAAACGGGCCCCCTTGGCGTATACTCGAGTCACTCTCCCCCTGTGTCTCTCTAACCCCCCGTGTCTCTCTAACCCCCCAGTGTCTCTCTAACCCATCCGTGTTTCTCTAACCCCCCCGTGTCTCTTTCCCTCCCCCTCCTCATCTTCAAACCCCCCTCCTCATCCTAAACCCCCTCCTCATTCTAAACCCCCCTCCTCACTTTACCCCTCTAAATACCTCCCCCTCTCCCTTTCCCCTCACTTACCTCCATCTGCAGCTGCTCCTCCACTCCTCCACTCTCCTTCCAGCGTCGGGACCCGGCATATGCGAATGATGTGACGTCACATGAGCCCCACGTCATTAGCATTGGCCGCGTCAAGACGCAGGAAGGAGCGTGGAGGAGCGGAGGAGTAGCTGCAGATGGAGGTAAGTGAGCGGAAAGGGAGAGGGGGAGGTATTTAGAGGGGTAAAGTGAGGAGAGGGGTTTAGGATGAGGAGGGGTAAAGTGAGGAGGGGGTTTTAGGATGAGCATGAGGATGGGGGGTTTTAGGATGAGTATGAGGATGGGAGGTTTAGGATGAGGATGGGGGTTTAGGATGAGGATGGGGAGGGTTTAGGATTAGGATGGGGGGTTTAGGATTAGGATGGGGGTTTAGGATGAGGATGGGGGTTAAGGATGAGGATGGGGGTTGAGGTTGAGGATGGTGGTTGAGGTTGTGGAGGGGGGCTGAGGTGAGAGGTTTTGGTGGGGGCTAAGGAGAGAGGTTGAGGAGGGAGGTATAGGATGAGGAGGGGGTGAGGATGGGGGTGTTAAGGAGGGGGATTGAGGATGGGGGGTTTGAGGATGAGGATGGGGGTTGACGAGGGAAGTTGAGGAGGGGGTTTATAATGAGGAGGGGGTTGAGGATGGGAGGTTGAGGAGGGGGGTTGAGGATGAGGAGGGGGTTGAGGATGAGGAGGGAGGATGAGGAGAAAGTTTGAGGATGAGGAGGGGGTTGAGGAGGGGGCTGAGGAGGGTGGTTTAGGATGAGGAGGGTGGTTTAGGATGAGGATGGGGGTGGAGGATGAGAGTGGAGCGTTGAGGTTGAGGAGGGAGGTTGAGGAGGGGGTTGAGGATGAGAAGGGGGGTCGAGGAGGGGTTGAGGATGAGGAGGGGGTTGAGGAGGGAGGTTGAGAATGAGGAGGGGGGTTAAGGAGGGTGATAAGGGAGGGGGAAGAGACACAGGGAAGGGAGAGGGGGAAGAGACACAGGGGAGGGAGAGGGGAGAAGAGACACAGGGGAGAGAGAGGGGGGACACATGAAAAGGGCACACAAGAGGGGATGCACAGAGGGCTTATACTCAAGTCTTTCCCAGTATTTTGTGGTAAAATAGGTGCCTCGGCTTATACTCGGGTATATACGGTATATGTTAGGACTGCAAGAAGATGCAATCAATCAGTGCTACGGGATCTGGGTAAGATTGAAGAAGGGGATGGCAGAGGTGGAGGTGTATAGATGAAGTTATTGAAGTAATGAGCATGAGCTTGATGGAGCTTAGAGGGGCAGTGGCTGACAGATGTGTCTGGTGTGCTGCAGCCCATAGGCTCATGACTAAACAACTAAACAACGACGTTGATAACAATCGTCAGCCATAATACATATGACAATACTGACAGAAACTTAGTGAATCACCAGTTTCTAATATTCTACGGCTTACTTCAACATTAAAAAAAATCATAATTAGGAAATACTGTGCACTGCATAGATTTCCCAAATGATATAGTTTTTCACTTCTGCATATATTTTCATGCTGTATTATGATTTGGGTTCCATATTAAAATGTCCATGTGTTTCCATGATTAGCTTTATTGATTAAAAAGTTAATTAGAAACATAGACGACCACCTTTGCCTTGATCTCTGTCCTTGACACAAAGTAGCAGAGCAGCAGGCTACACAATAATTTCTGTATAAAATGTAAAATATTCGCTATAAACTATGGGAACAAACTGCTAGTCTACATATCATCTGGCAATAAACCTCTTTGTAAGGTATATTGGAATTGCACTGCTATTTATCATGCTGTACGGTGATATAGGGCTGTACTGCATTTCATTGGAAACATATATTATCCTTTAAAAGTTATATTACAAAGTGTGCTGTGGTTATCATTTATCATCGAAATGTGTTGGATTCTACTAAAAATTTCCATGGCCATTTATCACAAATGCCGCAACCGTTTCGTGAGCTTATTTTGTTATTTCAAAATGCTGGTGTCTCATCAGAAATATAGAAACGCATTTGTAACAAAAATCAGAGGAGATGTTGACAAAACAAACCGGTATTTTATATAGAAATGTGTATGGCAGCTTAAAGCATTCAAGATAAAACCTTTGGGATGATTATGTATTAAAAAGTGTTTTTCAAAATAATTATAAATCTGCATTATGTTTTAATCAAATAAATGTAGTTGAAAGATAGATGTTGATACCATGTAAGAGCCAATTGGACCACCTAGTTTACCCAAACAGCTAATACTTAGATATTCCATAGGGTTTGCCTTATTTATTTCCAAGTTATTTGTCAATTATTTAGTATCCTTTTTTAAAACTATCACTTATGCAAATTAGTTTTGAATCTACCACACCCAGCATCAAATCACATCCTTGTGTTATTATTTTGAAAGATACTAGTAAAAAATCCAAATATGGTATAATTTAAAACTATAGCCCTTTATGAACTGAATGCTATTAAATAATTGCATCTCTTACAGTAAATGTATATTGGTGTTTGTAACTTTTGACCTGTCAATTAACTTTTATGATCCACCCACCAAACCTTTGCTTTTATCTTTGTAGAAGAGTGTAGTAAATAAAAATTCAGTGTTACTTACACCCCAAGGGTGTGCACACATCATTTTCAGTCTAAAAAACAATTACTTTTAAGAATCTATGTATGTGCAGACCCCAGGGAAATGTATCAGTGATTGAAGTAATCATATCTAATCATAATTACTCCCTGCAGTCTGCATGTGCTGGCTGTCAATTAACTGTTAGAAAATGCAATACTTTTGACAACATTCATTTTAAGTATTTTTTCTACCATCTAAAGTTTTAAAATATAACATATTTTGTATCCTTGCTGTATACCTTGAAATATTTTAATGTATACGCAACGTTAAAACTGCGGTTGCGGCCTGGCAAGGAGCACCAAAGGCGCTCCTTGCGCTGGTGGAGATGAGCGACGTAGGCGCTCTTCCCTTCGACCCTATGTGCTGAAGGTGCTCACTGCGCTGGTTGAGATGAGCGCCGCAGGCACTTATCCCTGCGACACCGCACGACTTTGGCAGGTAGTGCCGGGGTCGCTCACTGCGCTGCGGGAGATGAGCGCCATATCCCTACGACCCTGCACGCATTAGGTATCATACCTACGACACTCGGGACTACAGAACAACAGAAAACTCAAATACACAATTCACAGTGCGAGACCTGTAGCATAAAGTGCCTGAAAAAATTATGGCCCCTAACACTTTGAAAAGGAAACCGTCACATAGAGAAAATAAAATACGACCTGCAAAAAATATGAAGTTAACGGCCGAACTGCGCACATCCAAAAACACAAAAAACACAACAAATAATAAATAAAAAAATACCAAAAACATCACACACAGCACTGGGGGACAGCCAGGATGTCTGGGAGTGAGGTTGCACACAAATGTAAGTATAATTTACGGAGTTTAGACACTCAAAAATCCCCTAAGCGACAGAAAAAATGGCAGCCGAAACAAACGAAAATGAGGCTACGCGACCCCTAAACACGCAAAACCTCTAGGCACATACCACTTTTAGCCAGGAACGTACGAGGTACAAAACACACTATTAGGAAGGACGCAAAATGCTTGAGACCCGCGTAACACATACACACTCGCCTGACTTGAAACTAATGACATTACCAATCTAAAACACTGCACTACACAACTAAACAAATAGTTTGCCCTCGCGCATGCAGCCTATTTACACTGCAATTTATTATTTAATTCATTAATTGAATATTATAAAAAAATATATTTATATAAAAAAAAACAGAGCACAGGAGAGACTCAATTTGCCAAAGGCGCTCAGCACAGAGCTCACAATGAACGCCCAGGGTGCTCAGAGGAGCAAAAGTACACGAGGGGAGATGCTCGCAATGAGTGCCAAAGGAGCTCAGCAGGGGGCTTGCAATGAGCCCCCAAGGTGCACAGACGACCAAAAGTAAATCAGGGTAGAGGCTCGCAATGAGCGCCGCAGGTACTCAAAGGACAAAAAGCCTTACATTGTGTGGCAAACGGCATTACCTGCCCTGCAATATTATTGCCATCATTTTTTGACGGGCAAGTCGCTATTATTGAAATAATAGACATTGGATATTTTAGTTAACATTTTAGATATAACTGCCACAATAAGCACATAGTTAAGTTGCATAGGATTGCAATTGAGATATGGATGATTTAGGTGTAAAGTATAAAAGTGCAACTTTACATAAAGGGTAAGAGGTACATGGAAAAGCTTTCAGACATGTTAGATGAATTAAAGCAGGCCTGGCATATGCACATGGTCAAGTTTTTTAGACAGAATGATCAGTATATATATAGCTTTTGGTCCTTATCTGCAGTCAAACTGTGTGCTTGTTTATCTGTTACAGTTTACCAGCCATTTTGCTGTCATATGAGTGCAGTGTGCCATTCTCCATTATTTCTCATACTATTTGCTTGAGTACCATAGCTCAACTTACTGGACAGCCAGTATTTTTGGGTGATTCACACAGATGCTCTCAATACAGACAGCCAAGAAGGGCACTGTGCAATATATCATTAACACTTTTTTGAGACAGTCATAACAAAAACATTGTTACTTTATCACTAGTTTATTTGGCTCTCATCAGCCCTCTTATAAGGCAGTGCCAGGTTCCTAGCTACATACAGGTCTTATTGTAATGTAATTAAAATTATAGGGTAAAGTCTGTTTTGATCTACCGAAGGTCATCCTGATCTATAGTGGAGAATTCACAGTGGAGTAACATAAAATCGCTTGACCAACATTTATAAACCTTACCGAATATTGACGGTTTCTCATAGCCTTTATACAACAATACTTCTCACTTCTTCACCAACTCATGTCCAACCTAATTGCACTATTTCTCTCTTTTTGCATCCGCATTCTTCAAACCCAAGTATTCAGGGTTAGTCTCACTTGCCTTCATAATGGACCATCTATTGCCCGGATTCAGATTCTGTTTCTTAGGATCTCTAGTCGCACTTGAGAACATGAAGAACAAGGCTGGGCTTAATTTAATAAGAGCGTTTTACATATAGATTGTAATAAAGATACACGCAGTCAGTATATCAGTGTGAGGTACTTTGATCAGTGGCTCATTAGATTCTTCCTTGCACAAAGCATGATTATAAAAAAAAAAGTAAATCACTGACTAATGATACAGTCTCTGAAAGTTGGGTTATCACCTGCACAATAGGGGCTTGTGATATGCCTCATATTTAACTCCTTCCACAAGGAAAAAAGCATAATGTGACATGAGCAGGTTCTTGAGTACACTCAGGGATCATTATCTAGCCCAGGTTATACAAGAGCCTACTAGAAATGAAGCTATCTTAGATTTAGTCATCACAAATAATATTGATATAGTATCAAATGTTGGAATAGGGCAACCTTTGGGAAACAGTGATCACAACACAGTCTCATTTGGGATTGAATTAAAAAAACGAAATTTTAACAGGCCAACAAAACTCTTAATTTTTAAAGGGCAGATTTTAACGGTCTAAGAACAGCAATACAAAGTATAGACTGGGACTGAGAACTGATTAGTAAAAACACTGAACATAAATGAACAAAATGTAAATCCTTACTAAATATACCGTGTAGGAATAAAAGTAAAAGGAGTGCTTTTACTCGGCTTATACTCGAGTCACTCTCCCCCCCATGTCTCTCTAACCCCCCCTTGTCTCTCCCGCCCCTGTGTCGCTCTAACTCCCCATTGTGTCTCTCTACCCCCTGTGTCTCTCTAACCCCCCGTGTCTCTTTCTCTCCCCTTTCCTCATCCTCAACCCCCCCTCATTCTAATCCCCCCCTCATACTACCCCTCTAAATACCCCCCTCTCCCCTCACTTACCTGCTCCGGCCTCTGCTCCTTCCGGGTATTGATGTGGCGCGCATGTGACGTCACATGTGCGCCATGTCATTAGCATATACCGGGTGCCGGCACCCGGTATATGCTAATGTGACGTGCCGTGACGTCACATGCGCGCCACGTCATTAGCATATGAAGGCCAGAGCAGGTAAGTGAGGAGAGAGGGGGGAGTATTTAGAGGGGTAGTATGAGGAGGGGGGTTTAGAATGAGGAGGGGGGTTGAGGATGAGGAGTGAGGTTGAGGAGGCAGGTTTAGGAGGGGGTTGAGGATGGGGGGTTGAGGGTGAGGAGGGAGGTTGAGAATGGGGTTTAGGATGGGGGGGTTGAGGAGGGAGGTTGAGAAGGGGATTGAGGATGGGGGGGTTGAGGTTGAGGAGGGGGTTAAGGATGAGGAGGGGGTCTGAGGATGAGGAGGGGGGATGAGGATGAGGAAGGGCCTGAGGATGAGGAGGGGGCCTGAGGATAAGGAGGGGCTGAGGATGAGGAGGGGGGTTGAGGATGAGGAGGAAGGTTGAGGATGAGGAGGGGGGTTGAGGAGAAAGGTTGAGGAGGGAGGTTGAGGATGAGGAGGGAGGATGAGGAGGGAGGATTATAAGTAGGAGTCAACATGGATTTATGAGGGATAGGTCATGTCAAACAAATCTAATTAGTTTCTATGAGGAGGTTAGTAGGAACCTGGATCAAGGCAACTCAGTGGATGTAGTCTTTTTGGATTTTGCAAAGGCTTTTGATACAGTGCCACATGGGAGACTAGTGTGCAAACTAAGAGATACAGGAATTGCAGTAAATATCTGCTCATGGATTGAGAGCTAGCTAAAAGACAGGAAGCAAAGGGTTGTTGTAAATGGAACATACTCCGATTGGACTAATGTGGTAAGTGGGGTTCCTCAGGGTTCAGTATTATGTCCTCTCCTTTTTAAAATATTTATTAATAACTTAGAGGTAGGATTGGAGTGTGGTGTCTCCATTTTCGCTGAGGATACGAAGTTGTGCAAGGTAATTAAATCAGATAATGATGTGCTTTCCCTCCAAAGGGATTTACATAAAATTGAGGAATGGGCATCTAAATGGCAGATGAGATTTAATACGAATAAATGAAAAGTTATGCATCTGGGAAGGAAAAATAGCCATGCATTTTATTATCTTAATGGAGCAAATCTAGGTGTATCATATATTGAAGGGATTTGGGAGTGCTTGTGGACAACCACCTAGGTAACAGTGCTCAAAGCCAAGCAGCAGCTGCAAAGGCAAATAAAATATAAGCATGTATTCAGAAGGGTATAGAAGCAAGGGAAGCAAATATAATTCTGCCACTATACAAATCTCTAGTACGCTATCATTTGGAATATGGAGTACAATTTTGGGCACCACTTCATAAAAAGGAAATTTTAGAGCTGGAAAAGGTATAGAGGAGGGCAACAAAACTAATAAGGGGAATGGAGGGGGGGGGGGGGAAGGGAATTCAGAGTTATCATGGATAATTAGAGAGACAGTAGTCTCACTTGGGTTTTTTTTTCTGTTTGCCTTCCTCTGGATTAATTAATAATTAAACAATAATAATTAATAAAAAATAATTAAATAATTGAGTAATAATGAATTAACAACTAATTCATTAATATTTAATCCACCTATTGCAGATCAGAGGAGATCTTAAAAGGTTGAACTTAATGGATTAATACTCTTTTTTCAACTTTAATCACTATGGCCCTCATTCTATTATCGGCCGTAAAACGTCCGCAAAGCTGCGATTCCTTGCGGGGCTCCCATTACCTTGCAATTCAAATAGACGGCGCCGCAAGGATATCCCCCTTATGGCCGGCCTGCATATCTTGCAACCGGCCGCAAGGTCTGAAAACTTTAAAAGCAAATATAAATTCAAGACGGCACTGTAAAGCTTTGTAAATGCTAGGGATCTAATGGGGGACATGAGGATTAATAGCAACCCCCTCTCAAGCTTGCACATCAGCCCAAATACGATATTTCATTAACTGTTTATTTTATGGCCGCAGCGTGGGCGGGTCTGAGGTGCCCCAAGCCCTCAGGACTTTGTCCACGGATATTTGACATGAATTAAAATTAAAATTATTTACGGATTTGAGTGTAGGGGAATGTTGTGCTATGAATGCTAACACCTCCAATCACGTTATAGTCTCATCAGAGTGCAGGATGGCTTTATTATGGCTTTATTATGTGCTTAATTGTGTGCCTGCGGGACCTTTTTGCTGCAAGTAAGCTGCGGCTCGGTTTTAGCCTTGCAGAGAGGGTTCCCGGAGCAATTGAATAGCAACCGGGATTTTCTTGTGGCCCGAAACTCTTGCGGCCATTTAAGATCAAATGCTTTCCTCCGGCGCGTGCGGCCGCATGGGATAACAAGGCGCCGGCCGCAAGCCTGCCGGAGTCCCCAGCCGGAAGGGAATAGAATAGGCAAATAGCCTGCGGCCGGTCCTTGCGGCCCCGCATCTCCTACGGCCGATAATAGAATGAGGGCCTATGTAACTATGTAAATTACTGAATGTTGCTGTATTATGTCAGCCACATTCATATTGATTTAAGAGTTAGTTTTTTGCAATGCTTTGTTGTCTTAACAAGGCAACAATCTAAAATCACAGTTTTGTGGTAGCACCCTTTCAGTCTTGATGTGCCTGTGTTATGACCCTAGCCAAAAAGGTCCTTATACAGTCACATACTGCTTTACAGTTCAGTTCAGAATACTAGATTATCAAATGAGCAAATATTTCTATATGTATCATATATGCATGAGAATAATTTAATGTGAGATTGAATTATATTACACTATCCAAATGCATATAAGAAAAAGAAAATATACCTTTGATTTTTCAAGTTTCAAAGAACGTTCTGTACTAGAAAAATAAAACTAATTGACTGTCAAATCTTTGGTCTCTCTGTGGGCCTCGCATCATGGTGTATGCAGTATCACTCTGCAGCACATAAATATTGTTCCAGTCCATCCTTTGATATATTGTTATACAAGTCACCTACACAATTTAAATTGGTTCTCTGAATAATAGTTGTTCCATCTCGTAGCAATTCAAAATAGTACAGTTCAAATATTATAGCGACACTCACTCATTCTCTCAATAAGTCACAGCAACATTTGGACTTTGCTGCAATATCATAGCCAGTGATCATGCAGAGATGAGGAGGGTACATGATCATCAGCTTTTTACTGATACAGTACTGACAGCTCTGTATGTTAGACAGGAACTCTGAATAAGGCAGTTTCTCTGGTGTCAAAGAAGAAACAGTTTTTATAGGGTTTCCTAGGAGAAAAAATATATAGAATTTGATGACATAACCTACAATCTCAGCTATTCTGCAAATTCCCTCTAGCTAAATGGTTTGGATTAGTTAGCCTTTAGGAGGCATGCTTGAATTTCTTGACTGTGTTTGTCCGTAACAATACTACTGGAAATCTGTTCGACATGACTACTACCCTTGCTGTAAAGTACCATACTACTTTGGCACAGACAACTTCAAATCATGACCTCTTGCTTGTGAATTCCTCTTTTTTAGGAGATACTTCTCTCTAGAATGCTATTACTTTATTTAATATATTTGAAGATTCTTATGACATCACCTGTCTCCATTCTGTCCTCTAAGCTATATATATATTAAGGTCACAACGCTTCTTCTACATTTTTCCTTTTTGACCATGCATAATTTTAGTTGTCGACCTTCAAACTGTTACAAATGTATTGGTATTATTTTACAGTTAAATTTAATAAATACAGAGAAAATCATACAGAGGTTCCTCTTCCAAAGAGCAACGATACTTCTGAAGAGCAGCAGATCCAGCTACCCAGATGTAGGCAATTCCTGTAAAGAAGTGTACAGTACATGGACACCAAAATACTGGTATTAGCAACATGCACAGCACTCCTCTTGTAACACTACTGGAGATCTGAAGGAAGCAAAGGGAATCTTCTCTATGTACCTATTCTTCTGAGTTTGAAATATATTCCTGAAGTCCTTCAGGTATATTACAAACACTTAAAAAAATATTTTCACTGAAAATAACAACATTTGAAAATGATGTCACTTTAGGTGTGTTCTTAAAATTGTCCAAGCACGGTAATTCTTGCACTCACTCAAAATAAACATCCGCTATGCCAATAATCCCCCAGGGAAAACATAACTCTGCAGATAAAGCAATCAATTTGTTGTATGATTGATAACAATTCCCGAGGTACACTGAAACATAAAAGGTATATTTCTGAGTTTATAATATATTAGTTTTTAAGAGACAGGAATTTTATAAATGTTAAATTATTCTATCTTATTGTATTGTCAGAATCACATAAAGCAAGTTTTAAGTTTACCGACATACTGCAACCGTGGTTGCAAATCAAATGGAGCACTATTAGAGTAGTAAGTAAAGCCCATCAAACTGGGTCCAAGATCCAGACAGCAAAGGGTCTTCAACCTAATCTAGACAAGGGGCATACTTGTCATACAGTGTCAGACTGGTGTCTTATAAATTGCTGAGATTGCCTGAAAAATCATTGTTCATTGTGCAAGTATGGGTCTCCTGCACTTCTGTTGCCCTGGTGAAGCACTCTGCATCAATAGCACACTAACCGACCCTGGAGTGATATACAGTGGGGGGATAAAGTATTTGATCCGCTGCTGATTTTGAACGTTTCTCCACTGATAAAGAAATGATCAGTCTATAATTTTAATGGTAGGTGAACATATCTGTGAGAGACAGAATAAAAAAAAAAAACAAGAAAAAAAGTTATAAATTGATTTGCAGTTCAATGAGTGAAATAAGTATTTGACCCCTTCGACTTAGTACTTGTTGGCAAAACCCTTGTTGGCAATCACAGAGGTCAGACGTTTCTTGTAGTTGGCCACCATGTTTTCACACATCTCAGGAGGGATTTTGTCCCACTCCTCTTTGCAGATCCTCTCCAAGTCATTAAGGTTTTAGGGATGATGTCTGGCAAACCCGAACCTTCAGCTCCCTCCACAGATTTTTCTATGGGATTAAGGTCTGGAGACTGGCTAGGCCACTCCAGGACCTTAATGAGCTTCTTCTTGAGCCACTCCTTTGTTGCCTTGGCTGTCTGTTTTGGCTCATTGTCATGCTGGAAAACCCATCCACGACCCATTTTCAATGCCCTGGCTGAGGGAAGGAGGTTCTCACCCCAGATTTGATGGTACATGGCCCCGTCCATTGTCCCTTTGATGCAGTGCAGTTGTCCTGTCCCCTTAGCAGAAAAACACCTCAAAGCATAATGTTTCCACCTCCATGGATGGTGTTCTTGGGGTCATAGGCAGCATTCCTCTTCCTCCAAACACAGTGAGTTGAGTTGATGCCAAAGAGCTCGATTTTGGTCTCATCTGACCACAACACTTTCACCCAGTTCTCCTCTGAATCATTCAGATGTTCATTGGCAGACTTCAAAGGGGCCTGTACATGTGCTTTCTTGACCAGGGGGACCTTGCGGGCGCTGCAGGATTTCAGTCCTTCGCGGCGTAGTGTGTTACCAATTGTCCCAGCTGCCTTGAGATCATTAACAAGATCCTCCTGTGTAGTTCTGGGCTGATTCCTCATCATTTTCATTATTATTGACACTCCATGAGCTGAGATCTTACATGGAGCATCAGACCAAGGGAGACTGAAAGTTATTTTTTGTCTTCCATTTGCGAATAATCATGATAATGTTACCTTCTCACCAAGCTGCTTGGCGATAGTCTTGTAGCCAATTCCAGCCTTGTGTAGGTCTACAATCTTGTCCCTGACATCCTTGGACAGCTCTTTGGTCTTCGCCATGGTGGAATCTGATTGATTGATTGCTTTTGTGGACAGGTGCCTTTTGTACAGGTAACGAGCTGAGACTAGGAGCACTCCCTTTTTCTTTTTTTTTTTTATTCTGTCTCTCACTTACACCTACCATTAAAAGGAAAGACTGATCATTTCTTTGTCAGTGGACAAACGTTCAAAATCAGCAGGGGATCAAATACGGTTTCCCTCACTGTATTTTGGGATTAGAGAGAGATAGTGTAACCTAAATAGAATGCGTATCAGTTTTGTGTGTACATGCAATGTAAAAGTTCATAACCTGAGGGACATTGCTTACGTAATAATAAATAATATGTTGCTTTTATCCAACTCTCATAGGCGAGTTGAATCTGAGAATATTGCAGCTTCTTCTAATTAGTGGCCATTTGAAAGACCATGATTCTTCTAGCTTAATAGTATTTATTTATAGGCACCGGGCAAATAGTACATACAGTACTAGCAGAGAGAAGGGGTGGGTAAGTGCTTACTCAAGTCTTTAGATAGATGTTTAGATTTGAAAAAAACAAATATAATAACAAGTCCAGAGATTTGCCAAATTTCTCATTTCCTAATAGTCTTTGTGAAGATTCAATGTCTGATTTACATTTCCAAATTTTGGAATTATTGCCAGTTTCACAATGCTCTAAAATAAAGCAGTAAAAAGTTGTAAAGTATTTTACCTATACGTTTTGTCTTGAACATTGTAAGAAGATCAAACTGAATAGGAGATTAAAACAATGCGTACTGATCACCAGACTTATAAAATGATTTATGATCTATTCCAGGAGTAAGAAGAATAAAAACATGTCTTTTTTATGCATCTTTTTCTTGTGAATGGTCTAGAAACCTGGTATATATTATATGCAGACAGATCAAAGCACATATATTCAAAATCTGCAAAATATAATTTTTACTCATAGTTTATTTAAACATCTCTACATATTATATCCTTCTTCAGAAAATGGGTTCCATGGTGATTACTAGAATTACTGTGATTTATTTATTTACATTTGTATATAGCACCATACATTGGTACATAGTTGTTTAGAGTATAAAGAAATATATTTACTGAATGGGTTTGTTACTGAAATGGTGCAACATACCAGAGGCAAGATCCGGCTTGTGAAGTTCGGTTTTCCTCTTATGGATTAAACCATGTTGCAGCCATCTTGGTTGCTGGGGAGAGTGACATGTTCTATGATCTTGTGCTTTGGCTGTAATACCATACTTGTCCACAATATGTCACTGCAGGACGTTGGGGTTATTATAGGCCCTTTGCTCTATTTCGCCGCTCTGCGGCCATGTGCCCCCCCCCCCATCCCCCAAGGTGGTATAGGTATGATTGGGTGATGCTAACCTGGATGGGGGATTTAAATGTGTTTAGCAATTGTAAAAGGGAAAGCCTTTGTCTGTGGTCAGTTGCTGTTTTAGAGATGCAGTAAGAGGTCGATATTAAAAGCCATGCGTCTGAAATACATAGACCCATTCCTTCAACAAAGATTGCCAGCATATTAAGGGCAATTCTTGTATCTAAAAGGCAAGAAAAGTTGGGGCTTAGTTGGAATCTTCACAAGGGTCATAGTTGATGTGGCTAAAGAATCGAATTAAGAAAAGTAGGGGGTCAGTGTATCACAATATCCCATCCTAGGATCAGTGTTGGTCCCGGAGACCCTATCAGCCAGTTCTCAGAGACAATGGTGATGAGGAGAATCTAAAATGTTAAGCACATCTCTATTGTTAGTCACAGTTATAGATAAATTATTGATTAACTTATCTGAAGTTAAAATGTACTATGTATTCACATCAGTGCAAACAAAATAAATATTTAGTATACCACATATAGCATTACCCTTAAAAATATTCTGGATCTCAAAGTGTTCCTCATGAGAATTGTAAGATGACCATTCAGTATGCAGCTCAAAAACGTTTAAAGTTACTGAATTAAGTTGTATCAGGGTTGTAAAGAAAAAGGAAGCAGGTCTTCGGGGAGCTGTAAAAGTGTGCAGGTTTGGAGTTGAAGTGCAAGTTTATTCCAGTGCCGAGGAGTAAGCACTGGAAAGAACAAAAGAGGTATAGGACGTTAAGTGTTGAGAAAGTTTTGGACAATAGAATAAGTATTGTGGATGATATGAGGGGTTTAGTGACGGAAAATGAGTATAAAAAAAATTGGAAATTAATGCAATCAAGATGATCTTTTATAAACTTTAGCAAACTTTCATAGAAAATATTTTTGTTCTTCTCATGATTAGTCTGGAGCTCCTCATTTTTTGCCAACTATTTAACATTGATGACAGAGCGCAAGTTGCGTTGTTTTGGCTTGAATACTCAAGAATGAGGCATCTGTAGGATTATGGTAGCACACTCTGCAAAACAATCGAACAGTTTGCTGTCTCCCGGGTGCTCGGGTTTGTCATGTTGTGAATCGGGTAGACAAATTATAGGGAGGGGCTGGAAATGAACCGGCAGTCTTGGTACATATTGGTACCAATGACAAAGTTAGTGGAAGATGGAGTGTCCTAAAGAATTATTTTAGAGAACTAGGTAATAAGCTGAAGGCAAGGACCTCCAAGGAAGTATTTCAGAGATACTACAGGTGCCACATGCTAGCCCAGGGGGCAAAAGCAGCTTAGGGAGGTTAATGTGTGGCTAAAGATGTGGTGCACTAAGGAGGGGTTTTGGGTATTTAGAGCACTGGGCTGACTTCTCACTTTGGTACAATCTCTACAGCAGGGATGGATTGCACCTTAATGATGAGGGAGCTTTTGTGCTAGGGGATATGAGTTTTTAAACTAGTAGGTGGGAGGGGGGGGACTAGATATAAGTAATAGGGTAGAAAGTGTAGCGGGTATAAGGGAGGAATTAACAACTCATAGGGGAGGAGATGGGGGGTAGTATAGTCAATAGGGAGGTAGTACTAAGAAACTCAAGTACGGTGGCAGGTACTTCAGAACTACAGACTCATAACATAAGGAAAAATGGGAGAGTTAGGAAAAATAGCAATTAATGAAAAATGGGATTTAATAGGCATTACTGAAATGTGGTGGGATGCATTTCATGACTGGACTGTTAATCTGGATGGTTATAACCTATTTTAGGAATGATAGAGGCAATGGTAAAAGAGGAGGAGGGATTTGTCTGCATGATAAGCCTGAATTTAAGCCTATAGTCAGAGAAGATATTTATGGCAGAACTAGTAATAAAGTTGAATGTTTGTGGGGAGAGTTAAATAGCAGAGCAGCAAATTCCAAAAGAATATTAGTAGGAATATGCTATCAACCCCCAAATGTAGCTGATAGTGAGGAAATACAATTATTATTACAGATTGGAAATGCAGCTAAGCATGGGCAAGTTGTAATAATGGGAGATTTTAATTACCCTGAAAAATACTAGATAAATGAGACAAGCAGTTCAGCTAAGGGGAGCATGTTCTTGAATACACCCAGGTATCATTATCTGGCCCAGGTTATACAAGAGCCTACTAGAAATTAAGCTATCTTAGATTTAGTCATCACAAATAATATTTATATAGTATCAAATGTTGGAATAGGGCAACCGTTAGGAAACAGTGATTACAACACAGTCTCGTTGAAGATTAAATTAAAAAAACTAAATTTTAAGGGGCCAACAAAAACACAGAGACAGAGAACTGATAGTTAAAAACACTGAACATAAATGGACAACATTAAAATCCTTGCTAAATATACATACTTATCACCATATACCAAGTGGGAATAAAAGTAAAAGGAGTAAATCACATTCAATGTGGCTTAACAATGATTTAAAGTTCAAGATACAGAGTAAAAAACAGGCATTTAAATTATACAAACAAGAGGGGACAGAGACTCCTTTACTGGAGTACAAGGAAATTAACAAGGCTTGCAAAAATGCTATTAGATTAGCTAAAATAGAAAATAGAAAATTAATTGCAAAAGAGAGTAAGACTAACCCTAAAAAAAATGTAAGTATATTAATGGGAAGAAGGCGAGGAAGGAAGGAAGCTATAGGAACATTACAATGTGACACAGGCCATCTGAGAATTAGTGACCAGGAAAAGGCAGATGAGCTAAATAGGTTATTTTCTTCGGTATACACAAGGGCGCTACTAGTGGTTGGGTCACTGCAACATAATGGGGCTACACAACCATTGCAATCCAAAAGAGGTTGGAAAAAATAAATGTTAATAAAACCCTGGGTCCTGATGGAATACATCCAAGGGTACTGAGGGAATTGGGTTCTGTAATAGCCAAACCATTATATTTAACTTTTCAAGATTTACTCAACACAGGGTCTCTACCAGATGACTGGAGAAAAGCTGATGTGATACCTATATTTAAAAAGGGAGCAAGAGCAAATCCGGGGAATTATAGACCAGTGAGTTGCACTTCTGTAGTGGAGAAGCTTTTAGAAGGGTTAATAAGGGATAATATACAAGAATATGTCTATTTGTACAGGATTATAAGTAGGAGTCAGCATGGATTAATGAGGGATAGGTCATGTCAAACAAATCAATTATTTTCTATAAGGAGGTTAGTAGGAACCTGGATCAAGGCAACTCAATGGATGTAGTCTTTTTAGGTTTTGCAAAGGCTTTTGATACAGTGCCACATTGGAGACTATTGTGCAAGCTAAGAGATACAGGAATTGCAGTAAATATCTGCTGATGGATTGAGAGCTGGCTAAAAGACGGGAAGCAAAGGGTTTTTGTAAATGGAACATACTCCGATTGAACTAATGTGGTAAGTGGGGTTCCTCAGGGTTCAGTATTATGTCCTCTCCTTTTTAACATATTTATTAATGACTTAGAGGTGGGACTGGAAAGTAGTGTCTCTATTTTCGCTGATGACAAAAAGTTATGCAAGGTAATTAAATCAGATAATAATGTGCTTTCCTTCCAAAGGGATTTACATAAAATTGAGGAATGGGCATCTAAATGGCAGATGAGATTTAATACGAATAAATGTAAAGTTATGCATCTGGGAAGGAAAAATAGCCATGCAATTTATAATCTTAATGGAGCAAATCTGATCAGATATTGAAAGGGATTTGGCAGTGCTTGCGGAAAACCTCCTAGGTAACAGTGCTCAAAGCCAAGCAGCAGCTGCAAAAGCAAATAAAATATTAGCATGTATTAAGAAGGGTATAAGAGCAAGGGAAGCATTTATAATTCTGCCACTATACAAACCTTTAGTATGCCCTCATTTGGAATATGGAGTACAATTTTGGGCACCACTTCATAATAAGAACATTTTTAGAGCTGGAAAAGGTACAGAGGAGGGAAACATAATGAATAAGGGGAATGGAGGGGCTATGTTATGAAGAAAGACTAACCAAAGTAAACTTATTTTCTCTAGAAAAAAGGCATCTAAGAGGAGATATGATTACCTTATATAAATAAATCCAGGGTCACTATAAATATTTGTCAAAGGAGCTTTTTGTGCCAAGAGGTTTTCAACTGACAAGAGGACATCCCTTGAGGTTAGAAGTAAAATGATTCCACCTTAAAGAAAGAAAAGGGTTCTACACAGTAAGGGTGGTTAATCTGTGGAATTCTCTACCGGAGGAGGTGGTGGCAGTGGATTCGATAGATAACTTTAAAAGGGGACTGGATTTATTTCTAATTAAAAAGGGAATTTAGAGTTATCCTGGATAATTAGAGAGAGTATTGATCCAGGGAGGGATCCAATCGCCAGGCGATTGGCTAAGTTTCACTTGTTTTTTTTTCTGTTTGCCTTCCACTGGATTAATTCATAATTTAAAACAATAAAATATGTTTAAACTATGTAACCAAAAAATACTTCTTGTAAGGTGCAACAGCAAGTCTTTAAGGAAGGTCAATACACCGAACAGAGAAAATATAACAATGGCATTGCTGTGTTTGGTTTACTTTTTAAAAAACATTTTGCCCATTATCGAATGTAGATATTCAAAGTAACATATAAAAGTAGATTTGAACACTGATTCCAAACTGAGGCATGTAGGAGGGTTAAGTCAAGAGTTAGGTCAGATTAAAAAGATCAATGGGACTTTCATTTGTTTATTTAATAATTGATTAGTAATAAAATCAAAATATGAAAAAGAAAATCAATGTATGCTTTAAACTTTTTATTTGAACTTCAGTGTTTAAGGGACTTGCACAGCATCTTTATAAGCCATGAGGCATACAGGGATAAAAGAGGATCTGCCTTGGATGCTGTCCCTTATTTTATTTTTATTTTTGATGAATCTGAGTTTATTTGTAATGGCCACTGTAGGCCATTGCAGGCCAAGGCCTCCATTCCCGGAAAATTATTTGCTATTCATTTGGCGTCTTTTAGCTACTCGCAATCGGATTGCGGGTTACAAACTCAAAATCCCTGCTGTTGTCAAAATTGGAACTCCGACCCATCTAAGCCATTGATCTTTTAAAGCCTGTGAATGTTACGATTGCAAATCTCTATTAAATTGCTACAATTCCTCAAGCCAGCAATTGCCTTCAAACCCGTCAATGGCAAATGTAGAAGAAAATCCTATGAGTACCAGATAGGACTCGCAAGAGGGTTAAACTCCGGGAAAAGCGATGAAAGACATAATGAATTGTACAGCAATCTCAAGCTCGCAAATATGCATTAAAAATCAATTATTTTAAGTTTTATTTCCGTGTTATATCAATCTCTGCATACAAGGAGTTAATACATACCAGGTCTTCCACATAGACTAGAACAGTATCGTCATTCATTTTTATTATTTTGCACATTGCCAATTGCGAGTCCGATCCCATATTGGACATCTAAACGCTAATTGATTGACGTTTAACCTCCATGTTTTACTGACGTCATGATGATGGTCTCATTTACTATTGGCTGTTTCTAAATCGGTAGTTACAGCCTTGCTTAACTGATCATGACCTGAAATGCTACGTACGGGTGCATGGTTTAAGTTTAGGCTTTCGGCCAGGTCACCACTGGATTTTTCAATTGAATCGATCTGTAACTGTTGCAGTTTTCAAGCCCCTAGTCCCTTATTCGGATAGACACCGTTTTTTTATTTCGATTTATCTGAATTTTCTAGTGGTATTTAGGGGGGATTCAGTGTGACTAATGGACATTTCATTCTTCTGAGGGGATTCAGTTTGACTAATGGAAATCTCATTTCTATTTTAATTTCCTAGGAGATATTTAAAGGACCAGTGGTCATATTTCTTTTCTATCTGTTCTCCAGATAGATAGAAGTTTATGAATTTTCAATCTTGCATGGCACTTTGAGGAAAGCACTTTAGACACTGGCTCAAAGACAGGGCCCTCCATCATTTGCAATGTTTGCTATTGGTTTTGCCTTGAACGTTCCCCTTGTATAGCGCTACGGAATATGTTGACATGTTACAAATAAACAATAACAATAATTATAACATGTTTACTTTTAATAACTTGCAAATTTTTAATACTGAGTTCCATTTTATTTTCCTGCCTGCTACTTTGTTTTACGTTCTCAGGATTGTGTGGTCTTGTATTCTAATGACGTTCCTTTTAATCTTGCTGAAGCACTGGGAGTTGTAAATGCCACATATCCATTGTGTAGACTGAAACCTCCTCCGTTCTCCAGATAGATAGAAGTTTATGAATTTTCAATCTTGCATGGCACTTTGAGGAAAGCACTTTAGAAACTGGCTCAAAGACAGGGTCCTCCATCATTTGCAATGTTTGCTATTGGTTTTGCCTTGAACTTTCCCCTTGTATAGCGCTACGGAATATGTTGACATGTTACAAATAAACGATAACAATAATTATAACATGTTTACTTTTAATAACTTGCACATTTTTAATACTGAGTTCCATTTTATTTTCCTGCCTGCTACTTTGTTTTACATTCTCAGGATTGTGTGGTCTTGTATACTAATGACTTTCCTTTTAATCTTGCTGAAGCACTGGGAGTTGTAAATGCCACATATCCATTGTGTAGACTGAAACCTCCTCCTTCCTCAGGAGGGAGATAATTTCCTCATACCTCAGGAAGTTATTTTGTTAAAACCAATAGGTATATTCGACAGCAGCATATATGCATATAAGAAGTAATACATTGGGATCTGCATTATTTTTACATTTTAAAAACACATTTAAAAGTGTAGATCATCAAAAAAATAGATTCTAAAAAATATGATCGCACAGGTTTTTAGTAGTTAATATATAGTATCAGTAATTTTATTTTTCTACTGTCCATGTATGTCTAGATCTACAAGATATATTCTACATAAGGGCTTTAATGTATTTAGGTTAGTATTTTAATATATATCTGTATATATTATATACATTCGTAGAATGCATTGTAATAACGTTTTTCTCTGATTTTTTTTACTTGTTTTAGACATTTAAATGTGAATACAGATGTACTATTTATTTACTGCACGGTGGAGGGCTTCTATCACTCTTTTGCCCATCATATTATAAATGATTGTTGTGGTGAACTACCTACTCATAAGATCCACAACACAAGCTGAGATCCCGCTCCATGCTGATCATAGCTAATAAGCTTGAAACAGCTCTACTTAGGTAGGATTCTCAGCTTGTGTTTAATCCAACCTTGGCTTTGCCATGGAAATGGAAATATCCTTATTTTACAAGGCATTCCCTTATTGTAATAGTAGCTCAAGGTACATAACCGAATATTATAGTACATTTTTGTATTTTTTTATTTTTATTTTATATAAGCAATTGGCCTTTTATCGAGTATACTTCTTCAAAGCGGCTTAGATAAAGACAGAACTACACTTGTGCATTAAACTCATCTCAAGCATTTTCATTATTTACATTTCTGATAATTCCTTTAGGGCTGCTGTGATTATTAGAACATGCTCTTTTAATCAGTCAAAAGTTGTTGTTTTGTGTAATGCAGTAGGCATAAGCTTAAAGAAAGCCATGTTTGAAAATGGCTATGGATTAAAGAGCGAGGCATTTGTTGGCACATTTGCATGTCCCAGCTCAGCTTCCCAGAATGCAGTGTAATAACTGTTTTTCTCTGAACTCTGGTAGCTGGAAGCAGGTTTTTTAACTTTATTTAGACATTCAAATATGAACATGGTTGTACTATTTATTTACTATATATATATATATATATATATATATATATATATATATATATATATATCATTGTGAAAAGGTAGTCCTCTTTTATTGTAGTGTAACAAAGCAGAACTGCCAAATGTTATTAATTATATTTGCTCAAATCAGGCAAAATTGATGGTTGACTAAAACTAAGCCTAGGTTATTCAAGAAAAGCAAAAAACAAACATCTTTTGAGTATTTGGTAAAGGTCACATTTACTTTAAGCAATATATGCAACTTAAATACAGTTGTGTCTTTGTATTGCTCCTTGTTTTTTGACATTTTGTGTATCAGCCCATTCCTACCATAGAACAGGTTTGCACGTGGGAACTGACATTCAGCAAAACACAGATGTGAGAGACCTATTCCATTGATCAATGACAAGACTGAATACAAGCTTCCTCAAACCAACCTGCTAATTGGTTATACTTTCACTGTATCTAAATCACAACTGGGCCACAAAGTCACTGTGCCACAAGGACCACTGGGGCTTGGTTTTAAGTTAGTTCAAGTTAAATGATCACTTACTTCCCTTTAGTTGCCCTGTTAGTGGACACACATGTAGTATGACAACTGGCAACTATAGTAGTCTACAAGCAAAAAAGGAAACTAATAATGTGGTATGTCTGCGGTTAGTGTAGGTCTATGATGAACATCTAAGGAAACAAAAAACATAAGCTGTGACGCAAATAGGGTAGAATACACAGACTAAGCGATTCTTATTTATCATCAATTTTGTATTCATATAGACTCACTAGTGAACTCCCTTGTTCAGTTGTGTCTTATTGAACTTATGTAATCCTTTATAACTAATATTACTCCAAAAATGTCTCCAATAGTACTACATAATTGACTTTTTCACTGCTTAATTAATTAATCAGAATTAAATCTATGTTTTGCATGGTACAGTTGTTCTTTGAAAGAGCTTTTCTCATTAAGATAAGAATTTGTGTACTGGAGAATATGTTACTGTAGGTAACAGAAGCCTGAGCTGTGCACCAGGCTCTCCACTTAGTGGCCACAAAAAATCCAGAATCACATAAAATAGTTGTCAAACTGCAAGTTGTTATCATGCTTGCGAGCCTCGCGTAAGCAGTTTGCGGGCCATAGGACCGCAACTGCGAGCCTCGCAAAGTGAGGCGAGTCATTGAGGTGCGAGCTCGACAAAAATACAACTTTAACGGCCGAACCACCGACTTAGAGAAGATGGCGAAAACACACAAATATGCCTCAAATTCACTTACACACTCACACACCGCACAGGTGGAGAGCCAGGGAGCCTGTGAGTGAGGTTGCAAGTTAATTTGAGGCATATTTTGTCTTTTTTAACGATCGAAAATCACGGAAGTGAGAAAAAAATTGGTGGCCGAAAAAACGTAAAAATTTTGAAACAAGATGAAAACAAGGATCAGCCAGGCTAGGCACGCAGAACTTTGAAAATACGCAAAGCAAAAGACAGTAACACTTACACCAACAATGCTAGGCACGCGGGACACAGACGATCAACGAATGGCACGCAATACAGTAACACTTATACCACGCCAGGCACGCAGAACTTTGAAAATAAAACCGAAGGCAGTCAGCGCGTGCCACGCAAAGATTCAGCAGAGACACAGAGGAGAAAGACACAGGGAAGGGACAGGGGGGAGATGGTGGAAAGAGACACATGGCATTCCCAAGCACAAAAGTTGCAAGTTGCCGTAGCATGTAATGAGCGGTGCAGTAGATGGGCTCCTTTAGAGCCACGAGAAGAGCACCCAATGAGCTCAGCGCAGGGCTCGCAATGATCACCGAAGGTGCTCAGAGGGAGAAGAGCATCGCATTGTGTGGCAAATAGCATTGCCAGGCTTCACATTTTATTGCCGTCATTTGTGATGGGCAAGTCGATAATATTAGTGTTGAAATGTTAACAAATATAAAAAAAAAAATATTTCTTGAAAATGTCTATACTGCTATTTTGAAACACATGTATGAATTTAATTTGGTTATATCAGTGAATACAACAATATCTCCTTTTGTAAAATTATTTTTAAATGTATATGCTGCATAAAATGTGTTCTTTATAACGGATAATACCTGGTTTTTATTATTGGTAATTAGTGTTTTTTTCTCATGTGACAATTTTTCAAATACTAACCAGGGGCCTCATTCTATTAATTGGGACCCCTGCAGCAAGGGGTTAATGTTGGGAGCCTGCAGGGGTCCCGATCAGAGCAAGGGTTAATATTTGCACATTGCAGGGGTCCCAATGGGGACCCCTGCATTATAGGGTTAATGTGTGCACCCTGCAGGGGTCCCAATAGGACCTCTGCATTATAATGGTAATGTGGGGACACTGCAGAGGTCACGATCGGGTCCCCTGCAGCCTTCACATCCCTTGCGGCTACTCCAGGGTACAAGTAAGCTACGGCCCTTTTGGGTCATTTTGCGGGCTTGGCGGAGGGTTGGGTACTTCCATGCGGCTGAATCTCTTGCGGCCGCGTGTGATCAAAGGCTTTCCCTGCGGCGGGGGTGGCGGCAAGGGATAACAGGCGCCGGCCGCAAGCTGGACGGAGCCAGCGGCCGCAAGGGAATAGAATTGCTAAGTAGCTTGCGGCCATCCCTTGCGGCCACGCAGCTCCTTCGGCCATTAATAAAATGAGACCCCAGGTTTCTAGAGCAAGCAAATTGTGGAAACTCATTCTTGAAGGACCACTGTGGCAAAATACCCATTTCAAAGAACTATGCTTGAAAATAAGCAACACATTTTTAGAAACAGTAAGGATGTATAATAATAAACAGCCTTATTAAATTGTGATTCGGCCAATTGAATAGGGCTCTATATAAGCACAGAGCGTATTTTTTTTACAGAAGTTTTCAGTTGGTGAACTTCTATCCAAAAGTAAGGTCTTCACTAACTAAACTTATGTAAAAAAGATATGCTCTGTGCTTATATAGAGCCCTATTCAATTGGCCGAATCACAATTTATTAAGGCTGAAAATCTCTAATGCAATATTTTATATGCAATTATCCTGCTGTGGGATCTTCCATTTTGGTTTCTAGTGGTCAAATTTCTGATGCAAGCTGAGACTTTAAATCTATAGGAAGTCTGCAGAATGGAAATGAGACAAATATAACTGCCAGTGTTCTCATTAGAGCTAATGGAAAGCGAATTAATTTACAAAGGCACAGCCTGTTCAGCAGAAGATGCAAGAAGCAAACTTTGTAAAGAAAATGAAAAATTGGAGTAAAGACTAATTCTGTGTTTATTTCATGTTGTGCTTTTTATATATATACTAGCGACTTGCCCGTCAAAAATTACAGCATGATAGAGTTTTATAAATTGTCTTTCCCCCCTCCGTCGGCTGTGCCTCCCCCCTTCCTCTCCTGAGTCTCATCCCCTCCTCTACCCCTGTGTTTCTTCCCCCTTCCCTGTGTCTCTCCCCACTGTGTCTCTTCCCCCTCTCCATCCCCTGTGTTTCTCCCCCTCCCTCCCATCTCTTTTCTCCCCTCCCCTGTGTCTTCCCCCTCTCCCTCCCCTGTAACGCCTTCTCCCCTCTCCCTTCCCCCTCTCCCTCCCCTGTGTCTCCTTCCCCCCTCCCCTGTGTCTCCTCCCCCTCTTCCTCCCCTGTGTCTCCTTCTACCCTCTCCTTTCCCCCATTTCCCTCTCCTGTGTCTCTTTCCTCCCCCTCTCCCTCCCATGTCATCTCCCCCTCCCCTGTGTATCTTCTCCCTCTCCTTTCCCTGTATCTCTCTTGCCCTGCCTCTCCCTCCCCTGTGTCTCTTCCCTCCCTCTCCCTGCTCATGTCTCTTTCCTACTCTGTCCCTCCCCTGTGTCTCTTTTCCCCCTCTCATGCCCCAGTGTCTCTTTGCTCCCTTCTCCCTCCCCTGTGTCTGTTTGCCCCCTCTCCCTCTGCTGTGTCTCTTTGACCCCACTCCCTTCCCTGTGTCTCTTTGCCCCCCTCCCTCCCCTGTATCTCCCTCCCCTGTGCTGCTGAGTGGCCGGAGATAGAGAAAGCTGAGCGGGAGATGCAGGAGCTGGTGCTGCAGGCTGTGGATGGCAGGTTATGGCTGTGGTCCAGGGAGCTCCCTGTGCGGCTCTTCTCTCTATAACTCCTGTCCGGCTGCTCAGAGCACCACGCGGTGCTGGCCGGGCTGGGGCAGATCACTCAGCTGCAGAGCTTGATGCTGTGCGGTAATAAACTGCAGGTCCTGCCCCCGAGCCTGGCACAGTTCCGAGCCCTCCGAGTGCTGGATGTGTCTGGCAATGATCTGGAGTAGCTGCCGGCCATGATGTGTGATCTGGCCGAGCTCTGCACCCTTAATGTCAGTTGCAACCAGTTGAGGGAGCTGCACCAAGCTGTCCGGGGTCAACCTGTCCAGGAACAGGCTAACGGGCCTCTCCCCGGGGCTACTATGCTCTAACCTCACCCTGCTGGCACAGTGCAGCCTCCTCTAGCTTACAGGCCTTAGGGTCCTAGGACAGAATGCCTTTGGCGCTCATCGCATGACCTACAATGAGTGGCTTTGCTGCTCATTGCTCATGCACAAGCCATAAAATTTAACATTGCATGACCAACACACGCAATTACGACAACTATGTATGTGACTAGGAAATTGGCCGTCAAAAATGACGTGAATAAAATTGTAAATCTGGTAATGCTGTTTGCCACGTAATGTGAAGATTTTGGCCCTCTGAGCACCTTTGGTGCTCATCACGAGCCTCTCCCCCCTGTTTAGTTTAGGGGCCTCACGATTAGTGTTAGTGCCTTGGGTTAAGTGTTCCTGCCTTGGTGTAAGTGTTACTGCCTTGGGTTAAGTGTTACTGCCTTGGATTAAATGTTACTGGCTTGCGTTAAGTGTTACTGCCTTCGGGCTTTTTTTTACTAACTTCAACCTCGTTTTCATCCTGTTACGTTTTTTCAGCCGCCATTTTTTTCTCGATTAGACGATTTTTTATCGTGAAAATATATGCCTCAAATTCACTTGCAACCTCACTCACAGACTCCCTGGCTCTCCCCCTGTCCTGTGTGTGAGTGTGTAATTGAATTTGAGGCATACTTGTGTTTTTTTGCTTGTCTTTCCAGTTGTGTGATTCAGGCGTTTTACGTGCTTTGGTCCTAAGTCCTACGGGACTCGCGATTCCAGTTGTGTGGTTCAGCCGTTTTACGCGCTTCGGTCCTAAGTCCTACGGGCTGCTCATTGCAGCCCAATTCCCGGGGGCTCTCATTCGCGTGTCGCGTGCCTCAACTGCTCTCCTCGCTTCGCGAGGGTTGCAAGGGCGTGACCAACATTGTAAACATCAACAACATTCGCAAGATCCACAACTATTATATGTAATGGCTTTAACAGCAATGTTCAGCAGTTAATTAGTTAAATGTTAAAAGATTGCGTGAATAAAATGATTGAGTAATTAATATTGTTATGCTAATTAAAGCATTGGGGAATACCTGTGCATGTTTTTAATCTTTAGGACTTGTATTTTAACAATTATAATTTAGTTTATACAATTTCACTTTCGATGCAGTCTTTTTGAACATTAAATCTCAATAGATTTAGCTCTAATTTAGGTTTAATATTAAATATGCAGTTTAGCTTCCCCTTTAAATAAAAATAATTTTGTGGTAAAATGTTTAAATTCCTCATAGTATTTCCAGCTCATTATAAAAGCATATTGAAAATCAGTAAAGCATGCATCAAAATGCAACTTAAATGTGATTTCTCCCAAGGCACTTGAATTATATTGAACTTGCCCTCAGAGAATTTACTTTTGATGAGAAATTAAAGTACAAGGTTAATTATGTCACTTGTTGACAACATAATAATTTCTAGATACGACACCAGGTGCGTCTTATGTTGAACTAAAAGAGCATATTTAATTCTAAAAGCAGATTTTTAAAGAATTCAGCAGTCAGTAACCTTTTAAGAAGATAAAACATATCACTTAATTGTGTAACAATACCAAAATTATATAGAATATACCATCAATAATTGCAGTGCTTGGAGTCTACCGATATATTCCTGACAATTATGTCACTTTCTTAAGCTCCTTGCAAGTCTATTAGGATTTAATAACACAGTTCAGTTCTAATAATTAATGGGATCCCTGAACCACGCAGGATTTAGTTTGGTTTAAAAAAATCCTGTAGTGAATATAATTAGATGCCTATTTTCTTTAAAATCATTCTGAAACAATACATGGAAAGTATATTTCTTGAGCCATATCAACAATTATCAATTATGTTCTATCTGTAGGAATTCCTGTGTCGGCACCAGCAAAGAATAATAATTAAGAGTATATGCTACAAATGTTTTCCTTCTGTGAATTAATTATATTTTAGATATGGTTAAAGAAATAGTGTGTGTATGTATACTTTATACATGTATATGTATATTTATACTATATATATATGTGGAGGGGCATGGCCCAATAAAATACTCTATTTCGATTTCCCTCTCTAGTTTTTATTCCTTTTTAGATTCTGGGGCTAGTTCTTGGGATATTGTAACGGACCAGTCCTTTAGAGCCATCACTTACCTCTTAGAGAATATATATATAATCACTGTGGCTTAGGAATTGAATTTAGCCAGCATAGGGACTATGGAAGGAACTGGGTAACAAAACCCATTCATTTCCTCACTAGCAATTCATAATTAGATGGTTGGAACAGGAAAATACCATCAACATTGTCCCATTTAGTCCTCTGTAATTCCTTCCTACTGAAAACAATTAGCTCCATTGATTAGCTTAGTTGAATTTCCAGAGCCTTTCTGCCCTTTTCTGATTGGTCGCTACCTTGGACCAATAGCTGCAAATATCCAGAGACTGTAAGACAGGAAATTCAAGATCAGATTAGTAGCTCCTTGCCAATAGGATCCCCACCAACCAATCAGAGACCCAGCACTATAGCCCCTTTTATGATTGGTCACCCATTTTTAGCTGGGGAAATCAAATATGCTTTTTGTTGTTTGGTAAATGTTGTTGTTTAGTTTTCTATTGTTTGACCACCTATAAATGTACAATTGAACCCTGAATGTAGAGTGGTATTTTCAGGGTTGAAAACCCTCTTTATTCAACAGGAAAATTATTTTTCCAGAAGAGTCTTAGAATCGCATTGCCCTTTATGTTGCAGAATAATAGTTATCCTCCTTGTGGCAAAGTATATTGTAATCCAGTTCCTGAATTTTCTCAGTGGTGTTCTAGTTGTTCTTCCTGCTATGCCTTGTGATTCATAATATCATAATTTGTTGGCCCTTCTGCACCTGCTAAATCTGTATGTTTTCTAGTGTATATCCATAGAGGAAAATGAATCATCTTTACAGAATCCCTTATAACTACAGGGTTAGCCCGCAGGCTTCATCATCCACAATTAGCATATGGATTATAGTAGCTATTCTAATTTGGCAGAGCAATTTCTGCCAAATTTCAGATCAATTATGCACAGAGATGTATGGCAAGGCCGCTTCCTGGTCCTCAGTGCAACCTTTATCACTCACTTCATCCTAGATATGTCTGCTTCCTCCAGGCAAGCTGGGGTTGGAAAGAAAATGCTTTGTTCTATAATATCTATGCCTAATACATTTTGTTCTCCTAATTATTTTCCATTTTGGGATTTGTGAGTTTGTGTATGATCCCAATAGTAAGTGCTGCCATTTATAATCCAGGAATATGAACATTTTGTTAAAAATAAGCAGTGATTTTCTTTTCCAGGATATGTCTATGGCATTATGTTTCCCCCATATTGCTTTTTAACAAGTTTTGGGTCACTTTATAGGACCTGTTTGTATTTTCTGTCCTATCAGGTGTATGAGAGTAGAGCTACCAATAGTAATGCTGCTATAGATTACTCAAGGAAAATAACATTACTGCTTATTTGTAATGAATGTTTCATAATATTAAATTAACTGTGCCGAGACTGCAAATGTATTGAAGTCATAGGGGAAGGAAAATGTAAATTAATATGTGTACTTACCCATTTAATACCCATTCCATGTATAACTCTTTCAATTAAAATCCAGATTTATGCTTCAAAACTAAAGCTAAACCAATTCACCAAATTTGATTGACTGCAAGAGTCTATGAACATGCAAGTGAAAAGAATTTATACTAAAAAAATGTTGTTCATAAAATTCAGCATAATAATACAAAATATATTAATATCTGTACTCTGGGTGTGCATGGCATTTTGCATGTTTTTACATGATCTACATATAACCCATCACAAATAATCATGGATGCTGGTTACTTTACTAAAAACACCCTCTACTAGTGTACCATGTTTTTTTATTTCAACAGCATAGGAGAAAATAGCATGAAATACTCTATTTGCCAGGGCTGCCATTAGATCTGAGATTGTGGTGGCCAAAATAATGACTTCAGTCTACAAGTAGGACTCTACATGGTCAGCAGGTAAAATTAAGAAACCCATGTTACGCCAACAGGAAGAGTGGAATTTCCCCGCTGATTGTGGAGTATGGGAAGAAAAAGTTAAAAACTTTCCAACGTGCATTTGTAAAAAAGCAAGTTTTGTACGTTATAAACTTTCTTTCCCATGGAAAATAAATTATATTAATTGAAGAAAATGAACACTTAAACAGACAGACAAAAATGTGTTTGATCTGCCATTACCTTCCAGCGAGTAATAGGAAGCGTAAACAAGTACTCATAGATTACTTGTTAATTATTTTAGTTTTTATTAATTGAGAACAAAAGCATATTGCTTCAGTTCAGACATCAATAAGGCTCACCACCCCTCTGTTTCCTATAGCATACAGTATTATAAGCCAGAAGGAGAAAACAATACAAACACTGTCTATATTTAATGTAATTTTTACACTTACACTGTAGATCGATTATCTTTCATACAAACAATAAACTTCTGTAATCTTTAAAATATGATCTTTTAAATGCATGCTAGAAATTGTTGGAATTTTAAGGTGTAAGGTGGCAAATAATATGCTAGTAGAGTAGTAGCAGACTTTAATCTGTTATGGAACAATGTGAAATGGTCCTTACATTTATAGGCTTGCCTCAACATAGATGCAAATAAATAATAAGTCCATTATACAAATATTCAACGGTGCTCTCAAAGAGGAAAACATTCAAATGCAATCTTAATAGGGACATATGAGTAAGACTCCAGGGGCCTCATTCAAATGTGATTTGGCCAATTGAATAGGGCTCTTTATAAGCACATAGTATATTTTTTACAGAAGTTTTCTAGTTAGTGAACAAGGTCTTCACTAACTAAAAACTTATGTAAAAAAATATGCTATGTGCTTATAAAGAGCCCTATTCAATTGGCCAAATCACATTAGAATGAGGCATCAGAAGTCTTCTTCAATCATTGTGTCCCAGACATATATTATTTTTTGTTAGCATGCAGGAACAATCACCTAATTTATACACATGTTAGAATGACTTTAGAATGATGTTTGCAGCTCGTCTCTGTCAGTCACTCCACTGGCTTCCCATAGCCCATAGCCAGAATAAAATGTTAAATCCTGACCCTAACATATCTTGTCTCTAAATACTCTCCCAACCAACAACTTCGCTCTGCTAACGACCTTCTTCTTTCCTCCTCTCTTGTCACCTCCTCCCATTGCCGCCTTCAGGACTTTTCTTGTGCTGCCCCTATTCTGTGAAATTCCTTGCCTCGCTCCACTAGTCTATTCTCCTGCCTCAAAACCTCACTAAAAACTAATCTGTATAAAGAAGCTTATCACCTTCAGCTGTAATTTACGCAAAATATTGTACTCATGGGTGTAGGAACTGGGTGCGACGAGGCGGACAAATCCCCCCCCCCAGATTTTTCAATGTGTGTGTTTATGTGTACCTCACCTTTCTATACCTCATCCATATCCTCTAGACTGTAAGTTTGCAAGTTTTTAGTCTTGTTGGGTGCTTTAGAGAAAGCCTCCATTCTTTCGTAATATTTTAAGTTTGTTTTTGACTTGTAACTACCCTGCTTCGTGCTATGGAATATGTGGGCGCATTACAAATAAAGGTTAAAAAATTATAAAATGACTCCTGAATAATTGGATAACCATTTTATTAAAGTCTGGGAACCTCTATTCTAGAAACTTAAAAGCAGTAGACACGGTGGCTTATCATAAGCATTTTGAGAGCTTTTACAAGATTCTGCTGACACTCTAAACGTCTTGTCCTGTTTCAAAGATGTGCCTGATTTTTAGACAGATCTTAAAACATCTGCAACTTACTTACTTTGAAGCATGAATCTGAAAACATCTGACAACTAGAAGCAATGAAACATATTTCCTCTAAACTGCCTGCTCACTCACCGTATAAACCGACTATTAGCTAAGAAGAAATGTGAACATTTTTTGAATGTCTTCAAGTGTACAAAAATACAAAGTGTTAAACATTACTATAAGTGACATTATATAGATTGTGTATAAATCACCTTAATGTTACCACTTGCAGTTGATGATGGATTTCTGCTATGTTTAGACTGAATTTTCGCATCTGCTACGTAGATTTCAAGTGAAATGAACATTGTGGTTTATCTTAAACCCAGATGTACCGCGGGTGAACTCTGGCGATATTCCATTAGAACACATGGTTGTATTTATTTTGAAGCTGTGCGGTTATAGGAGTATCATCTGAGCAAATGTTGTTATATTTGGTCATTCTGTTGTTTTTCCATTAGATCCTTGCCAGCTTTCCTTTTAACTGGTGCACAGAATCAATTTAGTAAATTGCCTTTAGTTTCATCTTTCTTCTCACTACCCGGCCTGTCACAAAATGCCCCACTCTGCAGAATCCTCTCAGTACATAATGGAAGACTTGTATTTGCTTTTTCAGAATATAAATATTTGCAGGCTTTGTCAACATCTGCTTAAATACTGCATATAAAATCATCTTGTCATCCTTTCAGCCCATTACTTATTCACACTGAAATCTATCAATGTTTTGCTAAACATGTAGTACAAGATATGATTAAACTTGGATGTTTTTATTGTAAATAACCCTAACAAATATGTGTCTTTTACTAATTTCCTTAAAATAAAGCAGAAAAATGTTTCTATTTTTTTCTATGCCAGCATCATGTTTATTTGCTATTTTATGCATGTATACCGATGAATAAATTGCAGGCTCATTGAAGTGGTCAAGTAATAAGGTTTAATTAATTTATTTAGTAACGGATTAGTAACTTACAGCCTTAATAAATTGCAATTTGCCCAATTTAATAGGGCTCTATATAAGCACAGAGCATATACTTAGTTAGTGATCTTCTATCCAAAAGCCAGGTTTTCACTAACTAAAAACTTCTGTAAAAAAATATGCTGTGTGCTTATATAAAGCCCTATTCAATTGTCCGAATCGCAATTTAATAAGGTTGATGATCATTATTTGAAGAATATAAATTCAGTATAGCTTTAAAGCTTACATTTGAATTTCTAATTGCAATGTGCTTGCAGCACATGTGCAATTCCCTCCAATATATGCTGCATGGAATTAGGCAGATGTAGTGTTATTAGGACAATAAAAAAGTTTACCTAGGATGATCCTCCCCCAAGCACTGACACCAGACAGGGGGTGGAGTGAAGATAAAAGCTACGTTGATTTTTTTTTCTCTCCAAATCTTGATTTTATTGGTTTACAGTTATTAAATAAATGAGTACTGTATATACTCGAGTATAAGCCGACCCGAGTATAAGCCGAGGCACCTATTTTACCACAAAATACTGGGTAAAATGAGTGGCTCGAGTATAAGCTGAGGGTGGGAAATGTCACAGAATGCCTTCTGTGTCCCCCTCTCTCTCCTGTGTCTCTTATCCCTTCCCCCTTCCCTGTGTCTCTTCTCCCCTCCCCCTTCCCTGTGTCTCTCCCCCTCTCCCTTCCCTGTGTCTCTTCCCCCCTCTCCCTTCCCTGTGTCTTTTCCCCCCTCTCCCTTCCCTGTGTCTCTTCCTCCCTATCCCTTCCCTGTGTCTCTTCTCCCCTCCTCAACCCCACTCCTCATCCTCAACCTCCCTCCTCAACCCCACTCCTCATCCTCAATCTCCCTCCTCAACCCCACTCCTCATCCTCAACCTCCCTCCTCATCATCCCTCCTCATCCTCAACCTCCCTCCTCAACCCGCTCATCCTCAACCCCCATCCTCATCCTCAACCCAAGTGGATTTACCTTAAAAAGTAAAGGCTGATAAACTGCAGAGTGCACTAATTGTGCCCAGGTGAGAGGGGTGTGGCTTGACTGTTAAACTTGTATAAAAGGTTTGTGAGCTGGTTTGGGGTCTGTTTACAAGTGGATTTACCTTAAAAACTAAAGGCTGATAAACTGCAGAGTGCACTAATTGTGCCCAGGTGAGAGGGGTGTGGCTTGACTGTTAAACTTGTATAAAAGGTTTGTGAGCTGGTTTGGGGCCTGTTTACAAGTGGATTTACCTTAAAAAGTAAAGGCTGATAAACTGCAGAGTGCACTAAGTGTGCCCAGGTGAGAGGGGTGTGGCTTGACTGTTAAACTTGTATAAAAGGTTTGTGAGCTGGTTTGGGGTCTGTTTACAAGTGGATTTACCTTACAAGTAAAGGCTGATAAACTGCAGAGTGCACTAAGTGTGCCCAGGTGAGAGGGGTGTGGCTTGACTGTTAAACTAGGGTAAAGGATTTGTGAGCTGGTTTGGGGCCTGTTTACAAATGGATTTACCTTACAAGTAAAGGCTGATAAATTGCAGAGTACACTAATTGTGCCCAGGCGAGAAGGCAGAAGTTAATAGAAACCGGAGAAGGGGAACTTGTGAGCTTGCGAACATTTTCAGTATCAAGTGCAATTCTAGTAAAAGCCTAGGAGTTTAAATAAAAGGAGGGCCTTCAAAGAAAAGGGAGGGCAGATTTATAGTGCAAAGGAGGAAAACTTTATATAAATATATTATATTCTTTATTTTTCCCACTGAAATTTCGTAGACAATAATAATAATTATGAGTCAGTCCAGTGGCAACATTATTCAGTGTACATCCTGTCATATGTATGCAATACTGGAACAGATGATCCAGGGTCCATACCTCTGTGAGAGGTGTGAGCATGTTGCCTCTCTGGAAGCTCAAATTGGAGATCTGGAGAGGAGAATTGCAGCACTTAGTGATATTGCTCCACTGGAAAGGGGGTTGGTGCTCACTGAGCACAGTTTAGCTGGGCCTAGCATGGAGGGTGGAGCTAGGGCTAGTGAGGATGTCCAGGGAGGCAGCTGGGTTACAGTTACAAGGGGAAGCAGGGGGAACAGGAGGAGGCAGGCTAGTTCTGAGTTGGCAAACAACAACAGATTTGCCAGATTGAGTGAAACTGTTGTCGATGTCCATTCAGGAATGGCAATGCCAGATAGAGCTGTTCCCTCTAACAGCCGGGAGAACAGCTCTACTGGAGAAGAGGGAGGGCAGAATAGGCAGAACAGACAGGTTTTGGTTGTAGGGGACTCTATTATTAGGAAGGTAGACAGGGTGATTTGTCACCCAGATCCCAGCAATCGAACAGTTTGCTGTCTCCCGGGTGCTCGGGTTCGTCATGTTGTGGATCGGGTAGACAAATTATTGGGAGGGGCTGGAAATGAACTGGCGGTCTTGGTACATATTGGTACCAATGACAAAGTTAGTGGAAGATGGAGTGTCCTAAAGAATGATTTTAGAGAACTAGGTAATAAGCTGAAGGCAAGGACCTCCAAGGTAGTATTTTCTGAGATACTACCAGTGCCACGTGCTAGCCCAGGGAGGCAGAAGGAGATTAGGGAGGTTAATGCGTGGCTAAAGATGTGGTGCACTAAGGAGGGGTTTGGCTTTTAAGAGCACTGGGCTGACTTCTCACTTCGGTACAATCTCTACAGTAGGGATGGATTGCACCTTAATGATGAGGGAGCTTTTGTACTAGGGGATAGGATGGTAGAAAGGCTGGAGGAGTTTTTAAACTAGTAGGTGGGGGGGAGGGACTAGATATAAGTAATGGGGTAGAAAGTGTAGAGGGTATAAGGGATGAATTAACAACTCATAGGGGAGGAGATGGGGGGAGGGGTAGTATAGTCAATATGGAGGTAGTACTAAGTAATTCAAGTTCAGTGGCAGGCACTTCAGAACTACAGACTCATAACATAAGGTGTATGCTTGCTAATGCCAGAAGCTTGCCAGGAAAAATGGGAGAGTTAGAATTATTAGCAATTAATGAAAAATGGGATTTAATGGGCATTACTGAAACGTGGTGGGATGAATCTCATGACTGGACTGTTAATCTGGATGGTTATAACCTATTTAGGAAAGATAGAGGCAATGGTAAACGAGGAGGAGGGATTTATCTGTATGTTAAGCCTGAATTTAAGGCTATAGTCAGAGAAGATATTTATGGAGGACCTAGTGATAAAGTTGAATGTTTGTGGGTAGAGTTAAATAGCGGAGCAGCAAATTCCAAAAGAATAATAGTAGGAGTATGCTATAAACCCCCAAATATAGCTGAAAGTGAGGAAATACAATTATTGTTACAGATTGGAAATGCAGCTAAGCATAGGCAAGTTCTAATAATGGGAGATTTTAATTACCCTGAAATAAACTGGATAAATGAGACCAGCAGTTCAGCTAAGGGAAGCAGGTTCTTGAGTACACTCAGGGATCATTATTTGGCCCAGGTTATACAGGAGCCTACTAGAAATGAAGCTATCTTAGATTTACTCATTACAAATAATATTGATATTGTATCAAATGTTGAAATAGGGCAACCTTTGGGAAATAGTGATCACAACACAGTCTCATTTGAGATTGAATTAAAAAAACAACATTTTAAGGGGCCAACAAAAACTCTTAATTTTAAAAGGGCAGATTTTAACGGTCTAAGGGCAGGAATACAAAGTATAGACTGGGACAGAGAACTGATAGGTAAAAACACTGAACATAAATGGACAACATTTAAATCCTTACTAAATATACATACACATCAGCATATACCGTGTGGGAATAAAAGTAAAAGGAGTAAATCACAACCCATGTGGCTTAACAATGATTTAAAGATCAAGATACGGAGTAAAAAACAGGCATTTAAATTATACAAACAAGAGGGGACAGAGACTGCTTTACGGGAATACAAGGAAATCAACAAGGCTTGCAAAAGCGCGATTAGACTGGCTAA
Source organism: Discoglossus pictus (assembly GCA_027410445.1). Classification (NCBI taxonomy): domain Eukaryota; kingdom Metazoa; phylum Chordata; class Amphibia; order Anura; family Alytidae; genus Discoglossus; species Discoglossus pictus. Next base: position 434,693,743 of record CM050164.1, read on the forward strand.
AATAGAAAATGAAAAATTAATTGCAAAAGAGAGTAAGACTAACCCTAAAATATTTTTTAAGTATATTAATGGGAAGAAGGCGAGGAAGGAAGCTATAGGAACATTACAATGTGAAACAGGCTGTCTGATAATTAGTGACCAAGAAAAGGCAGATGAGCTAAATAGGTTCTTTTCTTCGGTATACACAAGGGAGGTACCAGTGGTTGGGACACTGCAACATAATGGGGCTAAACTACCTTTGCCAAATAATTGGTTAAAACAGGAAGTAATCCAAAAGAGGTTGGAAAAAATAAATGTTAATAAAGCCCCGGGTCCTGATGGAATACATCCAAGGGTAATAAGGGAACTGGGTTCTGTAATAGCCAAACCATTATATTTAATTTTTCAAGATTCACTCAACACAGGGTCTCTACCAGATGACCTGAGAAAAGCTGATGTGATACCTATATTTAAAAAGGGAGCAAGAGCAAATCCGGGGAATTATAGACCAGTGAGCCTCACTTCTGTAGTGGGGAAGCTTTTAGAAGGGTTAATAAGGGATAATATACAAGAATATGTCTATTTGAACAGGATTATAAGTAGGAGTCAACATGGGTTTATGAGGGATAGGTCATGTCAAACAAATCTAATTAGTTTCTATGAGGAGGTTAGTAGGAACCTGGATCAAGGCAACTCAGTGGATGTAGTCTTTTTGGATTTTGCAAAGTCTTTTGATACAGTGCCACATGGAAGACTATTGGGCAAACTAAGGGATACAGGAATTGCAGTAAATATCTGCTCATGGATTGAGAGCTGGCTAAAAGACAGGAAGCAAAGGGTTGTTGTAAATGGAACATACTCCGATTGGACTAATGTGGTAAGTGGGGTTCCTCAGGGTTCAGTATTAGGTCCTCTCCTTTTTAACATATTTATTAATGACTTAGAGGTAGGATTGGAGTGTGGTGTCTCCATTTTCGCTGATGACACAAAGTTGTGCAAGGTAATTAAATCAGAAAATGATGTGCTTTCCCTCCAAGGGGATTTACAAAAAATTGAGGAATGGGCATCTAAATGGCAGATGAGATTTAATACGAATAAATGTAAGGTTATGCATCTGGGAAGGAAAAATAGCCATGCAATTTATAATCTTAATGGAGCAAATCTAGATCTAGTATCAGATATTGAAAGGGATTTGGGAGTGCTTGTGGACAACCACCTAGGTAACAGTGCTCAAAGCCAAGCAGCAGCTGCAAAGGCAAATAAAATATTAGCATGTATTAAGAAGGGTATAGAAGCCAGGGAAGCAAATATAATTCTGCCACTATACAAATCTCTAGTACGCCCTCATTTGGAATATGGAGTTCAATTTTGGGCACAACTTCATAAAAAGGACATTTTAGAGCTGGAAAAGGTACAGAGAAGGGCAACCAAACTAATAAGGGGAATGGAGGGGCTAAGTTATGAAGAAAGACTAACCAAATTAAACTTATTTTCTCTAGAAAAAAGGCGTCTAAGAGGAGATATGATTACCTTATATAAATACATCCAGGGTCAGTATAAAGATTTGTCGGGGGAGCTTTTTGTGCCAAGAGGTTTTCAACTGACAAGAGGACATCCCTTGAGGTTAGAAGTAAAAAGATTCCACCTCAAAGAAAGAAAAGGGTTCTTCACAGTGAGGGTGGTTAATCTGTGGAATTCTCTACCAGAGGAGGTGGTGACAGCGGATTCGATAGATAACTTTAAAAGGGGACTAGATTTATTTCTAATTAAAAAGGGTATTCAGGGTTATCATGGATCATTAGAGAGACAGTAATGATCCAAATTTTTAACATTTCCCCTTTAGACAATTGGCTAAGTCTTGCTTGTTTTTTTTTTTTTTTTTTTTTTTTTTTTTCTTCCTATGGACTAATTATTAATAATAATAAAAAAACAAACAAACAAAAAAAAAACATTAAATAATTGATTAATAATTAATTAACAACTAATGAATTAATAGTTAATCCGCATATTGCAGATCAAAGGAGATCTTAAAAGGTTGAACTTGATGGACTGAAAGTCTTTTTTCAACCTTAAATACTATGTAACTATGTAACTATGTAACTATGTAACCCTCTCCTCAACCTCCATCCTCAACCTCAACCCCCCTCCTCCTCCTCAACCCCCTCCTCAACCTCCCTCCCCATCCTCACCCCCCATCCTCCTCAACCTCCCTCCTCAACCTCCCTCCTCAACCCCCTCCTAAACCCCCCTCCTCATCCTCAGGCCCCCTCCTCATCCTCAGGCCCCCTCCTCATCCTCATCCCCCCTCCTCAACCTCAACCCCCCTTCTCAACCTCAACCTCCCTCCTCAACCTCAGCCCCCCTCCTCATCCTCAACCCCTTCCTCAACCCCTTCCTCAACCCCATCCTCAACCTCCCTCCTCAACCTCCCTCCTCATCCTCCTCATGCCGGCACCTGGTATATGCTAATGACGTGGCGCGCATGTGACGTCGCATGCGAGCCACATCAAGACCCGGAAGGAGTGGAGGCCGGAGCAGGTAAGTGAGGGGGGAGTATTGAGAGGGGTAGTATGAGGAGGGGGGAGGGAAAGAGACATGGGGGTTAGAGTGACACGGGGGGGTAGAGAGACACAAGGGGGGTTAGAGAGACATGGGGGGTAGAGGGACACAAGGGGGGTTAGAGAGACACAAGGGGGGTTAGAGAGACACGGGGGGTAGAGAGACACGGTGGGGTATAGAGACCCGGGGGTAGAGAGACACAAGGGGGGGATAGAGACACATGTGGTTGAGAGTGACTCGAGTATAAGCCGAGGGGGCCCTTTTTAGCCTTAAAAAAGGGCTGAAAAACTCGGCTTATACTCGAGTATATACGGTACATCCTATTGTATGAATACTGTGTTTGTGTCGCTCAGTTGTGTGCGACTCTCCGTGACCTCATGGACCACAACACACCATGCTGATCCACTTGGTATTCATGTCAAGATACCAAAGTAGGTTGCCAGTTCATTCTCCAGTGGGCCACAGTATACAGCTCCTGATATACCTTGGTGGTCTCCCATCCAAGTACTGACCTGGCCCAACCCTGCTCGGCTTCAGGGTGGTGTGACCTCTTGTTTCCCTGACTGGAATCAAACCCAGGTCGCAGTGGTGAAAGCACCGAATCCTAACCATGGCACCACCAGGGAACCTTATGAGTACTAAAGTGGTCTTTTGCCTAAAAAGCTTGTAAATTATAAGATCGTATACGTTCTTATTTTTTTTAAACAAATGCAAAGCATATATAAAAAGATAGTGTGATGTTCATGTTGTATATCATCTAATACACTATTTGTAAAAATGTTGATTCCTTATACAGAGCTGTCAAGTATTATATTTACTAGATTAGAATATGCATATATCTGTAAATTATTCAGTACATTATTTTGTTTCACAGTGATTGTTAGCTAGCATGTTATAATTTATTTATATATATATATATATATGTGTGTGTGTGTGTGACATGGCATGACATGTATTTCTTACATATCCTCCTTGGATTGCCTTCCAGCATCTCAAAATCAATCTCGCTAAGACAGTTATTAGAAAAGCCCCATCATCACATCTGAAATCCACAAATACCAAGCCTCTCAAGTTTGTTGCCTCAGACTATTCCTTCATCCCTTCATCTCATCACTCACCCAATGATGCCCACTCTACCCCCAGAATATCTCCAAAATCCATCCCTTCCTCGCTCACGACAGTACTAAGATTCTACTTCACATACTCATCATATAACAGCATTCTGGCATTCTGTTAAAGCACAGATCCCCACTCTAATTTACTACCCTGAACTCTTCTGCCAGGCCCATCCACTCTTCTTTGACAGTACCAAAAAATGGTTCCCTATCTTATTTGCAACTAAAAGTAAAAGTTTCTCACACCTTTGTCTACGTGTAACATTTATGCTTTAAACAGTTTCCTCGCTTGATGTCTTTACCCCACTTATTATTTCCTGCATTGCAATGTCTCATAAAGGGCATGGCCTTAATACCCTCTGAACCAACATTTATGTACAAAAGTACTATTTTGGCTTATATTTACTCAAATGTGTGTCAAATGTTTTTTGTACTCCAGTGCTACGGAATCTGCTGGAGCTCTAATATAATTATAATAATACATTACTAATATAATATTATTAGTATTAAGTAATAATACAAAAAAAATCCAGGAAATGATGTTGCTCTGCATGTGATCATAAACTTTTGATTAAAATTACATAAACAATTAACATAATTTATTACAGGAGAACTACATAATTATTTGCTAATTAATCATAAATATATGAAGCCAAGTAATGCTTTATGTACAACTGTCATTGCTACCAGCTACCACAGTCAGTACACACTCATAACCACCAATCAAGAAATGGTAAGTACAGGGACATCCTTTACCACTCATATTGAATGTATTTGATTAAGTCATGGATCCAAAACATAATCAAAATTGGTCCAGGCAATTTTCCACAAAAATGGCTGTGGATTGTTGTTTTAGAATCAAAACAAAAAAATAACAGTCCAATTACCCGTATTTATCGGCGTATAACATGCACTTTTTCTCCCTGAAAATAGGGAGCAAATTATAGGTGCGTGTTATACGACGATATTCCCTCCCCCTCCTCATCCTCAACCTCCCTCCTCATTCAACCCCCCCCTCCTCAACCTAACACCCCCTCCTCAACCTAAACCCCCCTAAATAACTCCCCCTCACTTACCTGCTTCTGTTCCGGCCTCCGCTCCGCTCCCTGACCCGGCGCGCATGTGACGTCACATGTGCGCCACGTCATTAGCATATACCGGGTGCACCCGGTATATGCAAATTACGTGGTGCGCCGGGTTGCGGAGCGGAGGCCGGAACAGAAGCAGGTAAGTGAGGGGGAGGTGAGGAGGGGGGGGGTTTAGAATGAGGAGGTGGGTTGAGGTTGAGGAGGGGGTTTGAGTAGGGGGTTGAGGAGGAAGGAGGACGAGGATGGGGGTTGAGGGGGTTTGAGGATGGGGGGTTGAGGAGGGGGTTTGAGGAGGGAGGTTGATGAGGGGGTTGAGGATAGGGGGGTTGAGGAAGGAGGATGGGGGGTTAAGGAGGGGGGTTTGAGGATGGGGGTTGAGGAGTGGGTTTGAGGAGGGGGTTGAGGATAGGGGTGTTGAGGAAGGAGGATGAGGGGGTTGAGGGGGTTTGAGGATGGGGGTTGAGGAGGGGGTTTGAGGATGGGGGGTTGAGGATGGGGGGGTTGAGGAGGGAGGTTGAAGATGGGGGTTGAGGATAGGGGGGTTGAGGAAGGAAGATGAGGATGGGGGGGTTGAGGAGTGGGTTTGAGGAGGGGGTTGAGGATAGGGGGGTTGAGGAAGGAGGATGAGGGGGTTGAGGGGGTTTGAGGAGGGGGTTTGAGGATGGGGGTTGAGGAGGGGGTTGAGGATGGGGGGGTTGAGGAGGGAGGTTGAGGATGGGGGTTGAGGATAGGGGGGTTGAGGAAGGAGGATGAGGGGTTTGAGGGGTTTGAGGAGAGGGTTTGAGGATGGGGGGTTGAGGAGGGGGTTGAGGATGGGGGGGTTGAGGAGGGAGGATGAGGAGGGTGGTTGAGGATGGGGTTGAGGAGGGGGTTGAGGATGAGGAGGGAGGTTGAGGATGAGGAGGGGGGTTGAGGATGAGAAGGGAGGTTGAGGATGAGGAGGGGGTTGAGGAAGGAGGATGAGGATGGGGGGGTGGAGGAGGGGGTTGAAGATGGGGGGTTTGAGGAGGGAGGATGATGAGGGAGGTTGAGGTTGAGGATTTTGCTTCAAAGTTCTTTATTTGAATTTTTTTCCCTGAAATTTCCTTCTTAAAATGAGGTGCGTGTTATATGCCGGTGCATGTTATATGCCGAGAAATACGGTACTTTTCTGTGGGGTGGGAGACCACTATTCTGTGGTAGTGCCTATGAACCCTATGGGGCCTCTATCTATATCCATAGGGGTCCGCATGGACCCCAATGGAACTAGATATAAACTTGTTACCATGGTTCCTAATAGTAACTTCTATACCATGGGGGTCTTTACAGACCCCATCGCATACTATACTAAAACATAGTGGTCAATATGGACCACCATGACAGCTAACATTATCCACTTTACCATGGGGGTCCCTACTTGTTTCCATGGTATAATAGCTTACAACCATAAGGTCTTTATGGACTTCCATGATACCTAAACCTAGCCCTTACCATGGGTCCCATGGCATACTAACTACTACTATAGGGGTCTTATGGACCCCATGAATCTTATATCTGCATAATCCTTGCTACTACCCCAATGAAATAAACTAAATAAATTAAAATAAAAAAATAATTACAGAAAAGAAATACATTAAATAGATAAATTCCTATTTAAAAATAAAATAGAATTATAAAAAAAAATGAAAAGTAAAATAAAAAAGAAACTACCAAAATAATATCTTTTTTTGGGGGGGTATACTTACTGCCCGTTTTCTGATTGTTTAAGGTTTCAACCAATCACAGTGTTTGGTTTGAAATCTGTGTATTTCAATTGATTGACCATTAAAAAGTCATATGGCTCTATTTCCCTTTTCTGATAAGTTGAAATGTCAGCCAATCAGAATAGGGTTTCATTCCAGTGTTACCCTTGATACATTGTTAATATTTGGTGCTATGGGGTCCTTAGGGACCCACATGGTTATGGTAAGACGTGCCATAGGAGTCCATTGGAACCCAATAGGATTAATGAAGGCCCGATGGTCCGCTCAAATATTGAGGAAGGATCCTTGGGATACTCAGGCTTATAGAGGTAGCGGGTATTGAGGGTGGATCCTAGTGAATACCCTGTCTCATAGGTGGAACGAGTCATTGACAGTATAAATGCCTTAATTGTGTCGGATTTGGCATTTGGTATTACTTCATTTTGAGCACTTGGATTGCATTTCTTGGTGATTGGATTTACATGATTGATGCAATAGCTCAGTATTATTTTGCTTACAGGAGCCATTGAATAGAGCCTTTATTGTGAAATCTGAGGCTTAGTTGAACTGTTTAATTGCATTGTTTAGGAAAAATATAGAAATATAAATAACTTCTATAATATTGCTACATATTAGAAAGCTGATACATTATATAGCAATGAAAATATGTATTGAAAGCAAAATGACACACAGATAAAAAAGACAATTATGCATTTCAAAGAGCATGTTTTAAAAATTAGACATTTTTTCCCCATAAAATGCGTTTAAACTTCCTTGAAAATAATAGGAAACCCAATATTATGCAATAGACTACATAATTAGGTACTATCAGATACTACATCATTATTAACGTTTATTTGTAACGCGCCAACATATCAAGTTCAAGATTAACACATTGCAAAGAATGGAGGGCCCTGTCTTTGAGCTTGGAATCCGGCGTCCATAGCGCTTTCCCTAAAGCACCTTGCAGGATTAAAATTTGCTGACTTACATAATTTCAAGTACTGGTTTAGGTAAATGTTCAAGCTAGATGGTGACACGGGAAGATTAGAGAAATGCCTCATTGACAGAAGGTTGCCCCCACTAGGGATTACCGTTTTTGCATTTGTACCAATTGAGCATAGTAGGTATACACATTAGAGTGAGTAACAATTGCGACGCTGGTTATGCTGTTGTGGCCCGTAGGGACGCAACTGCAAGGCCTGTGGCACAGCTGCAACTGAGAGCCTTGTGAAGCGAGGTGAGCAGTTTAGGGCCACGGTACTTAGGCGCAGGACTTAGCCTGGTGTGAGGGCCACAATCCTCCTCCCTCCTAACGCCCTTGGCCTGCGGGACTTTGTCGCTCAGGCCTGCGGGACTTAGCCTGCAGTGAGTGCCACAATCCTCCTCCTCCCTCCTAAACCTCTTGGCCCACAGGACTTCGACGCTCAGGCCCGCAGGGCTTAGCCTGCAGTGAGGGCCACAAACCTACTCCCTCCTAACCCCCTTATCCTCCCTCCTTCCCCCTCTCCAAAAACCTCCCTATCCCCCTTTCCCTCTCTCCTCTGTCTCATAACGCCCTTGGCCTGTGGGACTTCGGTGCTCAGGCCCACAGGACTTAGCCTGCAGCGAGGGCCGTAATCCTCGTCTTCCCTCCTAACCCCCTTTGCACGCTGGATTTCGGCCCAGGCCAACAGGATTTAGCCTGCAATGGGCGCCGCAATCATCCTCCTCCCTCCTAACCCACTTGGCCCACGGGACCATGTCGCTCAAGCCCTCGGGGCTTAGCCTGCAGTGAGGCACGCAGTCCTCCTCCTCCTCCCCCACTCTCCAAAAGCCTCCCTATCCCCTTTTTCCCTCTCTCCTCATCTTGATCCGCTGAGTTCCTGCTGCTGTTCTCTCCCCTGCAGCGCGTCTTCTTGCTGTGACCATACCGGCATATGCTAATGTCATTAGCATATGCCGGTTCCGGACACAGGCAGAAGACACAAGGGAGACACAAGGGAGGGAGAGGAGGGGAAAGGAGACACAAGGGAGTCCGGGAGGTGGAAAAGAAGACACAAGGGAGGGAGAGGAGGGGGAAAGGAGATACAAGGGTGACAGGGGAGGGGGAAAAGGAGACACAAGGGAGGCAGAATAGGGGAGAAGGAGACACAAGGGAGGGAGAGGAGGGGAAAAGGAGACTCAAGGGAGGGAGAGGAGGGGGAAAGGAGACACAAGGCAGGCAGAGGAGGTGGAAAGGAAGACAAAATGGAGGGAGAGAAGGGGGAAAGGAGATACAAGGGAGACAGGGGAGGGGGAAAAGGAGACACAAGGGAGGCAGAGTAGTGGAGAAGGAGACACAAGGGAGAGAGAGGAGGGGGAAATGAGACACAAGGGAGGGAGAGGGGGATTAGACACAAGAGAGGGAGAGGAGGGAAATGAGAAACAAGGGAGGACGCAGATGAGTGCCGAAGGTGCTCACATTGGGTGGCAAACAGCATTGCCCCACTTAAAATTTAATTCCCGTAATTTTCTAGTGAACATATATTAGGTTGTGCAGAACAGTCTAGAACCAGAGTCCAAGCAAAGCTATGGTATGGAAAGGAAAATAAGAACACAAGGAATATTATACTGAAATCGAAAAAGATATGCTGAAAAAAATATGGATGGCTAACTATGGGCCCTATTCTATTGCCCAATTCATAAATATATACACCCATAAAACCACTCTGAAAATTGCCACAGACTCTATTACCTACTCGCATTCCGATTACGAGTTACCAGCCACAATTACTACGGGCCAGCCAAAGACGCAAATTCAAACTTGAACTTCATTGATGTTAGCACAGCTCGAACATTGCAAACTCAAAATAAAGTTTTCTGCTGTAACCACTTTAGGGTCAACTAGGCCTAGTGCTTAGGGTCATTGTCATGCTGGAAAGTCCAAGAGCGTCCCATGCGCAGCCTTTGTGCAGAAGAATGCAAATTGTTTGCCAGTATTTTCTGATAACATGCTGCATTCATCTTGCCATCAATTTTCACAAGATTCCCCGTGCCTTTAGAGCTCACACACCCCAAAACATCAGTGAGCCACCACCATGCTTTACAGTGGGGATGGTATTATTTTCACTATAGGCCTTGTTGACCCCTCTCCAAACATAGCACTTATGGGTGTGACCATAAAGCTCTATTTTGGTCTTGTAACTCCAAATTACAGAGTGCCAGAAGCAGTGAGGCGTATCAAGGTGTTGTCGGGCATATTGTAACTGGGCTTTTTTGTGGCAGTGGCACAGTAAAGGCTTCTTTCTGGCATCTTGAGCATGCAGCTCATTTTTGTTCAAGTATCGTCATATTGTGCTCCTTGAAACAACCACACCACCTTTTTCCAGAGCAGCCTGTATTTCTCCTGAGGTTATCTGTGGGTTTTATTTGTATTCCGAACAATTATTTTGGCAGTTATGGCTGAAATCTTTCTTGGTCTACCTGGCCTTGGCTTGGTATCAAGAGATCCCCGAATTTTCTACTTAACCTTGACACACCTCACAGCTTCTGGCACACTGTAATTTTCCACTTAATAAGTGATTGAACAGTACTGACTGGCATTTATAAGGCTTTGGATATCATTTTTATATCCTTTTCCATCTTTATGGATTCATTACCTTGTTAGCAGGTCTTTTGACGGTTCTTTTCTGCTCCCCATGGCTCAGTATCTAGCCTGCTCAGTGCATCCACATGAGAGCTAACAAACTCATTGACTATTTATACACAGACACTAATTGCAATTTAAAAAGCCACAGGTGTGGGAAATTAACCTTTAATTGCCATTTTAACATTTGTGTGTGTCACCTTGTGTGTCTGTAACAAGGCCAAATATTCAACGGTATGTAAACTTTTGATCAAGGCCATTTGGGTGATTTCTGTTATCATTATGATTTAAAACGGAGCCAAACAACTGTGTGATAATAAATGGCTTCATATGATCGCTATCTTTCAATAAAAGACATTTGTTTTGCATGATCAGTTATATTTTCAAAATAAATGCCAACATTTCACAATTTCTGCCAGGGTATCACAACCTTATAGCATGTCTATATAAGGTAACATTGTACATATTTATTTTGGAGTATAAGGTAGTAAATTGACTGGACAAACATAATAAGAGGATAAAATGGTGTTTGACACACCTGATGTCTCTCTATACCAGTGGTGGGCAACAGCTGGTCAGAGGGTTGTATGTGACCCTCAGTCATTTCCAATGTGGTCCCTCTTCAACAATTCAGAGTCAATTTTATAACTATAAAATAGAAACTATACATACGTGTACTCCTAAATATTTATCCTTATTATCCATACTTCTATTACCAATAGACTGTACCTCTATATACTTTGCAATGGTGAAAAAGAACAACATGTCTAATACAGAGCTAATATTGGGAATGTAACAATTCATTATTCAGCCTGCACGACTCATTCAAATTATTGGCACTGGCTACTCGATTCAGGGAAAGGTCAGAAGAAGCTTAAAAGCTCTAATTTTGAAAGCTCATAACTCATTTAATTAACCAGTAATTTTAAAAGGAAATCACTTTCTTCTCTCCCGATCTGTTGGTACGGAGCATATATGGTGACTTCAGTGTTCCTTTATGTATTGGAAAATAATAGTTAAAACATGTCTAGTAGTAGACATATTTTGTGGGGAAAAATCTATTTGGCTGCAACATATTCCGTGTAGCAAACAGAGGATACAATATTTATCTTGAAAAATAATATGTACTAAATAACACAAAGAGAACAAATAAGAAGCACATGCTGAAAGTTGCATTATGCCACAGTTAAAATACGGATCAGCAATTTCATTAACAAAAATACATCAGCATATGCATGAAAAGACAAGAAAACTAGAAATAGATCCTAGCTGATTTAACTGATATTTTCTTTTCTTTCAGTAAATGTGCTGTGAATTTTGGGTGTTGGCAGTTGAAGAAATTTATAACGCTAGAATCCATTTAATACTTTAATAAAGGATAAGAAATTGTTCAGTGTCCCAAACCTCAAAAATGACATGGAATAAATCAGAGGAAAAGAACATTTGATCTGTTTTTGGAAAATATGTGGGAAAAAGATGAAGTTGAAGTTACAGAATGTGAGTTTTTTGTGTTCAGTATCCCAGCAAATTTCAGTTCCAGGCTGAAATTGTTCTCACTACTTGGATTATGAGTTAACGATTGAGTTCATTTGTAGTTGAAGTTACAGGAACTGACAAAACACTTTTAAACAGGTAATTAAACATTGTAATATAGCAGCCTGATTTATAGATGAAATCAAATTGACATCTTAATACCTTAAAATATAATTAAAGCCGAATAAAAAAGAAAAGGCCAAAAAATTCCAAAAGCAATATCGTTTTTTCTTTGAAGCAACAGAACTAAACAGCTTGATCAGTAAAGTACTATGTAGTATTGTCTACAATGTAAGAAATGAAATTGATAAAATTTAAGAAACTTAAATGTATTCTCTGTGAAATGAGCAGGCATGTAAAAATAGCGGTACCAAAGGCAACATGCCTTATGATGATATGTAGAAGGAATTTCGGTAATAAACTTATTCTACCTCTTCAAGTACTCCTTTAATATTGAAAATCTTATGAAAATCTCATTCCATGTCAAACTCAGGTGATTACCTGGATTGGTTATATTTCTCCATGAATTCATGTAATTGACTGAGAACAGGCAGAATAAATGAGAAACATTCATTAGTGATGTAGTTAACTTTAGCAAGATAACATGTGTGTGTGTGTTTGCGTCATTCAGTTGTTTCTGACTCTCCGAGGCCTCATGGATCGTAACACACCATGCTGGTCCACACATACAGCTCCTATTATTCCTAGATGGTCTCTCATCCAAGTATTGACTAGGCCTAATCCTGCATGGTATCAGTGTGGTGTGACTTCCAAAGCCCTAAAGTCTTTTTTTGCCTACTTTTGCACACAGGCTTAGGTATTTTGCTGATAGCTTTGATTTTCTTTACACCTGGCCACATGTTGTCAGAGGGGATTACATGTTCCATATATCAGACTTAAGAAATGTTGAACTTCATCTTTTCACCATCAACTTAAGCATAACCTTGTTCAAGCTCTTCTTAAGACAATGCCATTCTTATTGTGCAGCCACTACAATATGTACTCCAGGGATATTCCATTCCATTTTCTTACTTTATATTATACAGCATCCTACAAAACCAGAGTCTTTCCTTAGAACATTTTGCAGTGTCCATTATGTTCATGATGCATGTTAAATGGTGTTTTATACAAAGTAATAGTGTTTAATGACACCACTGTTTAAATACTTTTTGTTAATATGTTTAGTTACCATTGTATTTCCCTAGAAATATGTTGTACCCTGTCCAATAAGAGAATATTCTGGTTAAGATATAGGTGTTAAAAATGTGCTCTTTGCTTGGATGCAGGGATTTCCATGCTCTGTTTACGGCTGTCTGATTTGATGAAAAGATACCAATACTCTGCTGTGCTCCAGCTATTGAGGTGACCCTGTCCATGGATGTATAATTGACCTTGTATCGTGAAAAGAACTAATCATTTTTACTTCACAAATAAATTATTATTAGAATATAAGCCTATTATCTCTAAAGGCTAGCATATCTTATTTAAAGGCATATTTAAGTGAGGGTTATGAATGCATCCTGTAGAGGAGCATCATTACCCACCTAGCAGAAATGTTTGCATGAAAAAATGCAAACCATTTTTGCATTAAAATAAACTGTTGCAGGTGATGTTTACTCCCTCAGGATTGAGCTAGGCTTCTCAGGGTATGATTTTGTAAAAGTGTACCCAGTCCATGTGAGCATGCTCAGATATGTAGCCAATCAGCAATGCTAAATGCAGCCAGCATAGATGACTATTACACTGGGTCCTTAAAGGACCATAAATCGATATTCAAGTAAAAATGCTTGGGCGGTTACACAGTTGTTCTTTAGACATACACCCACTCCTTGAAAAAATCTGACAAAAAATAATTGAAACCAAACATTTCAGCTTCTTCTTCCTATTCTAATTTGTCTTTTAGGCGAATGAGCATTTATGCTTGATTTATGGTCCTGCAATGACCTGTAGAGGAATAGAGCTTGTGTTTCTGGTCTGTGTGCATGTGTCTCTGTGTGAGTGAGTGCATGCAATTTACTGGGGTTGGGGGAGCTAATGGGGCAATTCACTGGGGCTGGGAGAGATTACAGAGACAGTTCACTGGGGCTGGGGGAGGTAATGGGGCAATTCACAGGGGGTTGGGGAGATGATGGGGTAAATCACTTGGGCTGGGGGGAGTTTCACCTTTAATGTAGGTAAAACAATCAGTGAATGAAGGGACACAGACCTTGTTCTGGGTATTACAGAAATCTTAAGGGAAGCAGCTAGCTCAATCCCCAGGCCAAAACGACACAATGTATTAGTTATGCTAATTTCAGCTGGGATTTTCAGGGGTGTCAACATTGATAGAAAAACATTTGCAAATTTAGGGTAACAGTTTAAATGTTTATTTTGGTATTTTTTAATGCAAACACTTATTTTTTCATAAACTACTAATTCTGCATTAATAACCCAGCTCACTTGAATATGAGGTTAATGAACATAAATTGGGCATTTAGGACTTGTAGCAGCAATAAAAGGCTAATTTTCTGCTGCAGAAGTTTTCTCTTGCTTACTACAGAGTAATCACATTGCTCCTCTCAAAAGAAACCCTATGTGCATCCAGCCTGCTCGCTGAGGGTTTATGACCCCTTTGCCCATGACCTGCTACTCCTATCACCACAGGGATCCTCAGGACTCTCCCCAATACCAGCTATGAACCTGGGAAACCCTGGGGATTCCCCTGCCCATGAGCTATGAGCTGAGGGAACACCCACGGATTTAACACCTGATATGAGTCGGGAAACCCCTGGGATTCCCACTTCCCATATGCTATGAGTTGGGGAGCCCCTCATATAACTATAACCATGGGTTTCAGTTGGTCCTGCATGGCACCTAAAACTCAACCCTATACCATGGAGGTCTCCAAAGCACATCTAAGTGTAACCATGGGGTCCCTATAGACCCCATGGCACCTAAGATTAACCCCCTGCCACAGAGGTTCTTAAAGGACCTTCATCAAAGCTAGATATTAACCCCCACCACAGAGAAAAAAAGAGCAGCCATGGCATTGTCCTTAGCCACAGAGGTCTTTAACGGATTCACATAGCACCTAACTTTAACCCTTATATTGTCTATATGGACCCCATGGCACCTAACGTTAAATCCTATTGACCCCAATGGCACCGTACCCATCTCCACATGATCCGTATTGAACCCTTATGTAAACTAACCCCATCATGGGGTTAGTTTACATCCCTTATTACTAAAATGATGTTATAAAATACAGCTATGTTCAATGATATCCCTGTCCTCAATCTTCTTCCATGCCGGCTATCCATGTTAAGAATCATGTCCTCTTCAATCTTGGTTGAAGCCAATGATCCTCATCTTTTGGCCTGTTGCAAGGACATGGTCCTTAAAGGACATAATTGGCAGTGGGTTAATTTTTAGGTGCCATGGTGGCCCTTATGGCATATTGAAATATAACTTTGGAGATCACCATGGTATAGGATTTAAATGTAATGTGCCAAGGGGCTTTATATGGACTCCCATGGTTATAGTTAGATGGGGGGTCCTCAGGGTCATAAGTGCATGGGAATAGGGAGTCTCTGGAGATACCCTAATTCATAGTGAGTGGGCAGAGGAATCCTGTGGGTTTGCCCCAGTTTATAGCCGTATTGGGGGAAAACTGAATATTCCCAGGATCATTGTAGATAGGGATATTGAGGGGATATAGAGGGTGGCAGTATTAACCCCATAATTCTGTTGAAAATGAAGAATCACTCCTCAATAAAGGTAAACCAATTAAGGTGTTAGGTTGATAATAGCATCATACTTGACAATTGTATGCGTTTCAGAGGCATTTTTTGTGCCTCTGCGAGTGTTTGAGAGTACACATATGATTTTTTTTACAAATTGAGGACTTACAAGCACTTGTTAGTTAACATGTATCTCTCAGTTGGAACAATGTGATGGGACAATGGGACAGCTACATGGTAGAAATTTAACATCATACAACAGCTATTTCTTGTCAGTTTATTTGTGGTGTGATGTGATTGCTTGGTAGTGACTCTATGAAATAAAGTCCTTAGTTGGGATCCCAAAAGTTTGCCAATTAGAGAAAAAGAAACTTAAAGGGTAAGTGTGTGAAACATGCTTAGTTAAAAAGAATGGTTTCTTTTCTTGTAACAGATGCCTCACTTTGAAAAATACATGATAATAATCAAGTTTTATGTTTATATATGTATTATGCATATGTCAAGCATCTCTGAATCCATTGTTCTGAATGTGTCCTTACACTTCAGTAGGAAAGTCTTAACCCTCATCAAACACCCTTTCAGTAATATAATACTTTTCAGTATTACTCAGAAATCTTTTACCCTCAAACAACTTTAAGCATGTAATGTTAAGTTAAATATTTATTCATATTTTTATCTTACATTATTATAGCTCTGAGTATAACAAAGATATGGAAATGAAATCAGGATTGGTCAAAAGTATTTAAAAAATAAGTCTACAGCATCACAAAGATAAAAAATGGTAAGAAAAAATGATAAAATAGATCCTTTTCTAAGAGTGTGATAACATTATTATTTCCCTTATCTCCAGTATTTCATTCCTTTTTACAGTATATTTTACTGAAAATGCTTTAATCTTATTTCATAAAAAAAAATATCTCAGAATCGTTTGCATACAAAGCCCAAGGAAACCATAATTGCTGTATGTTTAAAGGCAGATGTTTCACAACTAATAGCTCTTTCCCTGTTATTATGAACTCTGTCTAATCTCTGTGTGGATTGCAGAGCATCTAAATCAGTGAACTAATTTATACAATTAGTTTGATTACTATGTATATTTAAGTACAGAGCAAAGATATATTTTGCAAAAAAGTAAATATATTTAAACAGTTATTTAGCTGTTTTGACAGGATATGCAGAGTGTATTTATTAAGATGTTTAAGAAATTTGTAAGGAGTAATAAATGTTCATTAATGTGTCTGTGTGATTAATCAATTTCTCTGCCTGTCTCGTAAAATTATATTTTTAAATGCTTAGGCATAGAAAAGACAGCAGTTTGAGACAACCATAGATAAATATCAGGATCTAGTGCAGGAAACACCAATGCTCCAGACCCAGGTTGTCCTCTGGGATTTAGCAAACCAAGCCAGAGAGTGATTGACTTTTATTCAACCGATAGGTCCAGCAAGAGCAGGAACCTCCATGCCAGGAACAAGTGATTAGTGAGTTCCTATAATAAGCATGGCCGGATTCACAACTAGGCAAACATGACAGCCGCCTATCTGCACCTCTCTGGGCGAGGCACATAATTTGCATAACAATATATTTAAAGTTCAGTTTGATTATGTTTAACAAACAAACACTTCCATCTCTAGCCAGATGCAATGAGCATGTTCTTTTGTGAGAGAGGGGAGTGGTGGGTGTGAAATGGCAGACCTTATAGTGTGCTGCGTTATAGTAAAACAAACAAGGCAAGGGGGCACATAGGCCAGTTCACAGTGTCTGCAACACCAGGCTCCTACATGCACACTGACATCCTGGAGGTATTTAGTTGTTTATACTACCTCTGAATCTCACTTCAGGCTCTATTACTCCCTCAGGACCTGAGAGGACCATAAACTGCTCACTGACTGGCTTCCCTCATAAACCCAGCATTTTCTTCTTATCTAAAGGTTCCCCATAATGGTCAACTAGGATTCCACGTTCTCATATCTGATTAGTAAGTAAAAAAAACTGTACCACCCTCCTTTTTTCAGCCCTCTTTAATTAGAAATGAATCCAGTCCCCTTTTAAAGTTATCTATCGAATCCGCTGTCACCGCCTCCTCTGGTAGAGAATTCCACAGATTAACCACCCATACTGTGAAGAACCCTTTTCTTTCTTTGAGGTGGAATCTTTTTACTTCTAACCTCAAGGGATGTCCTCTTGTCAGTTGAAAACATCTTGGCACAAAAAGCTCCCCTGACAAATCTTTATACTGACCCTGGATGTATTTATATAAGGTAATCATATCTCCTCTTAGACGCCTTTTTTCTAGAGAAAATAAGTTTAATTTGGTTCGTCTTTCTTCATAACTTAGCCCCTCCATTCCCCTTATTAGTTTTGTTGCCCTTCTCTGTACCTTTTCCAGCTCTAAAATGTCCTTTATATGAAGTGGTGCCCAAAATTGTACTCCATATTCCAAATGAGGGAGTACTAGGGATTTGTATAGTGGAAGAATTATATTTGCTTCCCTTGCTTCTATAACCTTCTTAATACATGCCAATATTTTATTTGCCTTTGCAGCTGCTGCTTGGCTTGAAGCACTGTTACCTAGGTGGTTGTCCACAAGCACTCCCAAATCCCTTTCAATATCAGATACCCCTAGATTTGCTCCATTAAGATTATAAATTGCATGGCTTTTTTTCCTTCCCAGATACATAACTTTACATTTATTCATATTAAATCTCATCTGCCATTTAGATGCCCATTCCTCAATTTTATGTAAATCCCTTTGGAGAGAAAGTACATCGTTATCTGATTTAATTACCTTGCACAACTTTGTGTCATCAACGAAAATGGAGACACTACTTTCCAGTCCCATCTCTAAGTCATCAATAAATATGTTAAAAAGGAGAGGACCTAATACCGAACCCTGAGGAACCCCACTTACCACATTAGTCCAATCGGAGTATGTTCCATTTACAACAACCCTTTGCTTCCTGTCTTTTAGCCAGCTCTCAATCCATGAGCAGATATTTACTGCAATTCCTTTATCTCTTAGTTTGCACAATAGTCTCCCATGTGGCACTGTATCAAAAGCCTTTGCAAAATCCAAAAATACTACATCCATTGAGTTGCCTTGATCCAGGTTCCTACTAACCTCCTCATAGAAACTAATTAGATTTGTTTGACATGACCTATCCCTCATAAATCCATGTTGACTCCTACTTGTAATCCTGTTCAAATGGATATATTCTTGTATATTATCCCTTATTAACCCTTCTATAAGCTTCCCCACTACCGAAGTGAAGCTCACTGGTCTATAATTCCCCGGATTTGCTCTTCCTCCCTTTTAAAATATAGGTATCACATCTGCTTTTCTCCAGTCATCTGGTAGAGACCCTGTGTTGAGTGAATCTTGAAAAAATCAATATAATGGTTTGGCTATTACAGACCCCAGTTCCCTCAGTACCTGTGGATGTATTCCATCAGGACCCGGGGCTTTATTAACATTTATTTTTTCCAACCCCTTTTGGATTACGTCCTGCGTTAACCAATTTTTTGCCAAAGGTAGTGTAGCCCCATTATGTTGCAGTGTCCCAACCACTGGTACCTTTCTTGTGTATACCGAAGAAAATAACCTATTTAGCTCATCTGCCTTTTCTTGGTCACTAATTTTCAGATGGCCAGTTTCACATTCTAATGTTCCTATAGCTTCCTTCCTCACCTTCTTTCCATTAATATACTAATATCTTAGGGTTAGTCTTACTCTCTTTTGCAATTAATTTTTCATTTTCTATTTTAGCCAGTCTAATAGCACTTTTGCACGCCTTGTTGATTTCCTTGTACTCCCGTAAAGCAGTCTCTGTCCCCTCTTGTTTGTATAATCTAAATGCCTGTTTTTCACTCCGTATCTTGATCTTTAAATAATTGTTAAGCCACACTGGATTCAAATGTTGTCCATTTCTGTTTAGTGCTTTTACCTATCAGTTCTCTGTCCCAGGCTATACTTTGTATTGTTGCCCTTTGACCATTAAAATCTACCCTTTTAAAATTAAGAGTTTTTGTTGGCCCCTTAAAAAAAAATTTTTTTAATTTAATTTCAAATGAGACTGTGTTGTTATCACTGTTTCCCAAAGGTTGCCCTATTCCAACATTTTATACTATATCAATATTATTTGTAATGCGTAAATCTAAGATAGCTTCATTTCTAGTAGGCTCTTGTATAACCTGGGCCAGATAACGATCCCTGAGTGTACTCAAGAACCTGCTCCCCTTAGCTGAACCGCTGCTCTCATTTATCCAGTTTTTTTCAGGGTAATTAAAATCTCCCATTATTAGAACTTGCCCATGCTTAGCTGTATTTCCAATCTGTAACAATAATTGTATTTCCTCACTTTCAGCTATATTTGGGGGTTTATAGCATACTCCTACTAATATTTAACTCTACCCACAAACATTCAGCTTTATCACTAGGTCCACCATAAATATCTTCTCTGACTATAGGCTTAAATTCCGGCTTAACATACAGACAAATCCCTCCTCCTCTTTTACCATAGCCTCTATCTTTCCTAAATAGGTTATAACCATCCAGATTAACAGTCCAGTCAAGAGATTCATCCCACCACGTTTCAGTAATGCCTAGTTGTGTATAGTTTTTAATGAAAAACGTTTTTCATACATGGATAAACAATCTCATCCTTATGTTTTTTTACCCTTATCAATAAGCAAACTGATTTATACATGTTAGTATTAGAGCAGCACAACTGATTGGTTAGACATACTGCTGCTTGTGGAGCAACATGGTGGTTGAAAAACAGAGATACACATGAAGCATGTGCACCCAGGGGGTGGTTAAGGAGTTTGTAACTCAAGGGGCAATATAAGTAAATCCAGTCCTGATAATAAAGCCCATTGCTTTACACGTATGGGTGTGACAAGAGTAGGGCCTCATTCAACTGAACAATTGTAAGTTACTGGAGCCTGTAAGGTAGGCATTACAAATTTTCTATTTAATTAGCATCTTTTTTCGAGCTGCAAACAGTCTATTTGTCACCCTTAATCTGCAAATGTAGAAGAAAATCCTACGCATACCAGATAGGACTCGCAATGGGGTTTAACCCCTGTCATAGCACTGTAAAAGCAAATAAAAAATCGATACTGCACTGTAAATGACGGGGAAAGCGATGAAATACATTACAATTAATTGCACAACAGTCTCAAGCTTGCAAATCAGCAATAACAAAATGTAATAAAATATATTTTTTTTACGTTTCATTTCGGGGTAATATCAAACTCAGGAATCAAGTAAATACATATCAGTCCACCCACATGGACTAGAATAGTATTGACATTCATTTTTATTATTTTGTACATTGAGGGTTTGCGATCTGATCGCATATCAGACCTCTAAACGCTAATTGACATGTAACTTCCATGTTTTACTGACGTCATGATGAAGGTCTCCTTTACTTTCGGCCTGTAATTTGCGGGCTTGTTCAATTTAATAGCACCAGATTTGTAGCAGAATGCGATCCCGCAGCATGCTTGCAGACATACGGAATATATACCTCAAGATGCGGCCTTCAAATTGAATGAGGCTCTTACAAATAATAATCCTTATTGTTGTCTCTGAGAAATAAGTAAACACAGCTGATAAATTATTACAAACAAATCTTCCATGAAACAGGACAAATATACTATAACACTATATACCATGTATTATACTATGTTTACAAAACAGTGAAAACAGAATATCCTGCAACTAATTTGTAAATTATTCAGCACCCTTGCGTTAACCAAAGGCAAACAACAACATCCCATTTAAATAGCTGACAATTTGGAGAGGAGGACCTCAAGTTCATCACAAGGTATATTTAGACCCATTATATTTTTATAGCATTTTCAAATGTTGTAGAGTAAAACATAGATGAAATGAACAATAGCAAAAACGTAATTATATTTGATCATTAAAACTGACATTTATTTTGTACAAATATGAATCTTTTTACTGAGCAATATCATTTTCAAGGCAAGAAGTTATGTAAGGCTTCACAGAGATCCCATGTATTGTATCATATTAAATTAAAGGAGTGCTCATAAACACATCATAAATATACGGTAACATCTTCAGATTTTGAGAGACTTGTGTAAAATTATTCTACAAATATATTACCACTTTAACTTGACAGTATTATTGTGTTCTGGTTTCCTATGATTTATGACACAAGCAAACTTTTGTATGCAAAAAATATTGCTAGAAGCATGCCATAGTTTAATTATAAAACACAATATATTTTTCTACTTTACTCAAATATATTTCTCTCTCCATTAATATCTGATTGAAGGGTTGTATAAATAATGACTAACATTATTATGTAAATTCCTTTTATTTGAAAGTGCTGCATGTATTGCTGATGTCATATAAATATTATTATTTTGTTTATGTAGAGATGTTTCTACAGTTGTCATCTTCCACGAGCTGTATACAAGCTCCTTTTCTCTTCAATTTATTGCTTAAATTGATCGATATTAAAGTAATGTTGCCTTTTTTTAAATATATGCAAATATGTGCATTTTTCACTGAGAAATCAAATCAAATCAAATCTGTGTTTACATGTATAACAGGCTGCCCACTTGCTTTTGCATTACTGTAGCCAATGAGGTTGCAGGGGTGTGTCCTCCATTCAAGTCAATGATAAAATTGCTTATGTTTCCAGGATAAAGTTAACAGACATTGTAATGCGTTATTTTTTACTTACTACAGATAATACGGCTCTCTTGCCTCTCTGGAATTTGAGCAATGTAGACCAGCTCAGGGGAATTATTGCTGCAGCTACAGCTCCATGTCGTGAGCAAAATGAAATAAAATAACCCTTAAAAATCTATCTATGCCTGCATGAAATGCTATAATCACCTAAACAGGCAATTTATGTGTTAACTGGTCAGTGCAATCTTGAGTTCTGGGAAAAACTGCTATTAATCATTGTTTTCACAGCGCACTCAACTATCTGTTATTACTCTTGAAGTAGACAGGACCACTTTGTAGGTAAACAAGCTTGAAACTCTTAATTTGAAGCTGTTTTTAACATACAATCTTGTGCGGTAAATGGCCCTTTCACATTATCTAAATCAAGATCATAAAAACATTTTAGAGATCTTAATTTTAGTAAACTCCAGTGTATGGGGATGGTACACCGTAGGAAAGCAGGATATGCAGTTTGAACTATGACTTCTTGATCTTGGGCATGTGCAGTGGAAAGGAGAAGGTGTCAAATAGTCTAATATCAAGATGGCTGTCATATCTCTGTGCATCAGTTCAGATTCTGATTTATCCAGCAATGAAAGATGAGCTGTACTACAAAATAGAGAATATGTCTCCACTTTAGCTGCCTGAGGAATATAACGGCTTTAAATATTTCAGTAATAATATCACTTCAACGAATGTTAAGATGGTCCATGTAATCTGTTCAAGCACAAATGTTTATCTGAAGATATGAAGCAGAAGGATGTTCTTTTGTAGAGGAGATGAAAGCAATATCAACTAAAAAAGATTATAGTAATTCAGATCAACCCAAATTGGACTTAGGTTAAGCTACTGATCTGTATTTTTAAGGGTTACAAACAAAGAGGAAGATCAGAAGAGGATTGAAAACCAAGCACAAGAGATCAGAGACACCAGTATGTTTAAGAATAGTGCCAAGGGACGATGAGGAGTAAGTTGGGCTACCTATGGTAATCAAATGACTGAAGCATGTTCCTATCTCCCTAAAAGGGACTCTCTTTTTCACCTACACTTAAAGGGAAAGAATTTGATATGGCGGCTCTGTAGCACCATACTCCTGAAGGTCCATTGTGGCCGAAACATATATATCATCTCTGCTGGTCTCCCAATCCCAAGAAGTTAGTCAAGGAATTCTATTACTGGTCTGTCCTTATAAATGGAGTCAATCAAATTTGCTACAGGAAAGCGTTCCTTTGTAATGCCACAAGTGACATAAAAGTTGACAGACTACACCATACGTGGGCATCATGGCTGTTCGAAGATGTGCATCTCTCATTCTGGTTTTGACCCCTTAGGTCTCTTTGGCCTTCATTTCATGGTTCCTGTGAGAAAAAATCCAATTGAAGTTCACTTGTAAATCACCTCCGAGCTATCACATCACACATAAATCTAGCCTCTGAGAAATACCTTATAAGTGCCTGTCCCATAAATATTCTCAAAATATCTATCACAAGGCTCCTCCCATGAAATCCAAACTCCCAGAAATTCAATCTAGAGTGCTCATAATATGGCTCAAAAAGCCTAAGGGTACCATCAACCGCCTATAAAAGCAGAAAAAAGGCCTTCAAAAGCCTGGATTGCTACATAAAGAGCTATTACTGCCAGAAATCTGCATTTAAAGAGGAAGAAAGTAAAGCATGGGCTACATATAAAACATTATCATAGTCATACATGTGACATTCTAAAACATAGAATAGGCTAGTATGATAGGTGAAGCCTGCATACATATTTGAACATCATGCGTTGTCCATAATACATAACATCATCACAAGTATAAACTGCAATGGTAATCGTGACAACACACTAGAGCCAAAATGGAATAATACTGGCGTTGTAATGCACAGCCTATAAAAATTCACGCTCAAAACCACTTTTGCCACCATGGAGTCTGCTGAAAGAGCTGTTGCAAGTGGAATTGTGAGACTGACGTATGTAAGGTACTGGAGAATGCTAAATGAGGGTGCAATGTTGAATAACCCACAGAGATTGGCCAGGGCATCCAATATGTCAATAAACCTAGCTGCTCCATGTATTAGCTATTCGTCCGGCACTGATGTGATATATGCATAAGTTATGGAAATTAAGCTCCCAAAGTTCTGAGTAAGGGTTTTCCCTGATCTTATGGGAGTCATATAAAAGGAGGACTTTTTTTAATGGTTAGAGTGTAATCGAGATGTTAAGACCTAGCTAATTGTGCTTAGGGAGATTATTGATAAAGGCTAGTTGCACTGAAAGCTAATTAAAACTCAAGTCTGTTTTATCCTGGTTATCCTATAATTAAAAGACATTTCTAGCATTTGGATGGTGAAAAGAAAGTAATATTTAAAAATAATATTGAACTTGTATGGTATCCTTAAGTATAGATAAAACAATATGTAAAACATTAGTGTAAACTAAATATTGCTATAAAGCTAATGCACTCAATAACTCCAAGAAGGAATATGAAGGTTTTAAAATGTGTAAACAGGGGTAGTCAAATAATTTCTACAATGTTTGCATATGTCCAACTGTAGTTGCAAACTGAAGTCAAGACCTTCATTTATTTTTCCCAGATAAGCATGCACATATATTTTAAAAAAAATTACATTAGAAGGGGAACAAAAAGAAAGCTGTAGCGTACCTAGTGTCATTAAAATATTTCCCACACACTGATTAAACTGCATAATATATTGCAAAAGCATTAGTATAAATTATGAAGGAATCTTTTCCGAAAACTTTGGCCTCATATTCCCAAAAATCACAATATTAGCAAATCATCTAGTCAAAAGTGAATTTGGAAGACTAAATAAATCCTGTACATACAATGAAACGGTACCTTAAAACAATGTGGGAGATTCAATAAGCATTGCAGGGGATGTGATGTGCGTTTTTGTGATTCATTATATTCTATTGCCATGGGAAAAACTTTGACTATATAGTCCTATTGGTTCTTACATACAGTCAAAATCTACGTTTTAGTATTTCATCCCTAAACATCTTACATAGAAATCATCTGCAAATCTGTGGATTGGAAGCAATACAATTGTCATGGATAAATAAACATAAATCGTCATAGCAGTAAATTGATTATAATCAGAGAAAATGCAAAGCAAAGCAATGCTGACTCTGCAATGGAAAGATTGCTAATTGGAAGGCAATTGCCTGTAATTGTGTGGCTGGCCACAAATCGAACCATTATTGCTGTAAATAACGTCTGATCTGCTCACATCAGTACATTTCACTGAGCGAGTAAACTAGTTAGTCCCCATATTGTATATGGTGGTAAAACTGAACAATTATCTTTCCTCTCATGATAGGAGAAGTGTGTTGCATTACATCTTCATTAACGTCTAGAGTACGTTTGCATTCAGATATGACTTCTTGGTCAAGGTGCAAATGTGGCTCAATACAGATTAATATTTGGCTATTTGTTTTGTAAGTCAGCAAATTAGAAGAAGGATGAGGGTAAACAAGGTGCAGCTTTACACTACAGGACAACAACGATCAGATATCACATTTACAGCTGGATTACAGCAGGGAATTCACATTTATATCAGTTTTCTTTGTTTAATCTATGCTCTTTGTGCCTCACATCACCTGATTTATTGGAACACATGTTATGCTATTTTTGAACATCAAACTTGTGACAAAGGATCCTTGATTGCAAAGAGCAGAAGTTTAAATAATTGCCATTACCAAAATATATACTGAATATTCAATATGTTACTTATAGTTTTCTAAATGCATATTCAAATTCTTTACTCATATTCTGCCTATTTGGCCATGTCTTCTCCTCTTCTGTAGTTTGGCTGCATGATGATAATACAAGGAAGACCCCGGGTTAGATGTACTAAAGAGGAGAGGTCTTAAAGAACCCCTGAAGATGTCATGTATTACTAAATCTGTTTCTTAGAACATCATCAAACATAAAAATAACAAAAGTGATATAAAGTTGATGACTGGTTATCTGCCATGAAAAATAAAGTGAGCTTTTGGACCACTATGGCACCTTTTTGAGACTTAGGTTTATGAACAGGGTGATCCATCTTCCCAAAAGGTGGGTTGTGATGTTGTGTCTTTACTGTATATATATGTGGAGGGAGATGTGGGAGAGGAGGGAAGATGGGGAGGGCAGAAGTATTTGTTTGATGATTGGGTCTGGCTGAAATTTACACCATCCCTCTTGAGCCTCAAAGTCACAGAAGCAAGCAGCTTGCACCATTAGATGCAAGAAGAGCTCTACAAAAATGTAAATGCCTCTTTCACAAATATAATTTCATCACAGTGCTCAAACGGCTCACTTTTGTTTTTCACATATTTTTTTATTTTATTACAATCTAAAATGGTTCCACCCTTTTCCTGCATACGATAGCATACAAAAAGCATAGCAGATGTGGAAGAGTGCTTCAAGCTTCTCACCTTAGCACATCTGCCCACCTTAGAGGTTGCATATTTGTAAATCTACCACATACATAAGACTTCACTGTACATTCTCTGTATATTCCTTCAGCCTTACCTTGCCTTAAAGAAATGTTAAAAGCATTTTTTCTTTGTTGCATCTGAAAGAAGGCATTTGATAATTTACCACTGTGTTTTTTTCATTTTTCAAATGATGCTCTCAAAGCAGAAACAAACTGTCAGTCAGTCAGTAATATCAATGAATGAGTCATACCTGTCTGCAAATAAAATCTACAGACGGATGTATGCTCTGTGCACTTCTTGTTAGTAGTGACTAGTGCAACTTCATATAATGAATGAAGGAAGGTGATGAGCGGACTTTACTTATGTAATATGAGTGAGAATGGGGTAGAATTGAGAAGTAGGTTTTTAGCGGCCCAGGGCTTTGAATACATGAACTGATGTCTTGTTTATTTGGGACCCGTTGAAGCTGCCCCAATATGAAGGAATGCCCAGAGAAGGAGAAAGGATTATAGCCAGGTCGGGTAAGAACGATTCTGTAGTGAATGAAAGTAATGGAGATTTTTAGTAAAGGGGTCTGATTAGGTTTTTGAGGTAGAGCGTTAGAGAATGAGGGGAGTGGATACAGGACTCAAAAGATTGTGAGTGAGATAGTAGGTGATGATAATGGAGTGGGACTAGTCTTTGAAAATGTAATGGGTGTAGTGATCGTCAACAAGTGAGATACCTGGTTGCAAAGGTGCGATTGTGAACTCGCTTGGTTTCAGGAACTCATAGGACAATTTGGTGGCGGCAGTGGAGGATAATGAGGTGCTTGGCCATTGATGGTGGACTTCTAGGAGATAAAGTTGCCTGGGAAGGAAGGCTCTCCGCATTGGAAAGATTGGGGTATGCCAGATGGGGTCTTTTGATTTCACAGTTTGACATCTCCTTGGGAAATAGTTTACATAGGTTATCCCCTATGTCATTGGAGGATATGATTAAAGAATACAATAGTCTAAAATGAAAGAACGGGTCATAGTTTATCATGAAAAAGTAGTATAATCAGAGCCCGATGATGGCTTAGTGGCTTGGAGCTTTGAGCTCCACGACTTGATTTGAGATTGAATAGGTATGACAATAAAAATTACTTATAGAGTACATGATTCGAAGGAAGGACTTAAAATGTGCATGAAGAATAAATGACAAGCTTCGAGCAAGCATGAGAAAATTGCCATTATGGAGTGTCTAAGTTGATATATAGTGTGAGATGCTTAAGGTAGTTAAAGAAATATGGGAGTGAATGTGGAAGTGAAGGGACACTAACAGTGAATTAAGTACTGATAGGGAATATGCATAATGGTAAAGAAAAGGAAAGAAAATCCCTTTGTAGTGGTTCACTCCTCGGAATCTACTATAATCAATAGTAGCCAATAAAACTTAGCTTTTAATAGTTATTATAAAACCAATGAAAGTAATAAAAAACTAAACACACAACACTACAGCTGCCAAATAATAAATATATTGATACCTCTACTGGCTAAACTGCATTATTCATAACAACAACCAGATGACTGGATACAATAATGAAGAGAAAATAGGCAAAAAGTGCTAAGTGCTAGATCTAATACTAAAGTGAATTAGGACCCAAAAGAGTCCTATTGTACAAATAAACTGTGAATTGATCAGTGTAAAGTGAACCCCTGATGAAATCCAGGAAACGTGCGTCGGGTTGACGCTACGCTGCCCACAATCCCTTAGTCGCTGGCCGATGACGTCATTACAGAGCTTTATTGTGATTATCTGCATCCAACTTTGCTAATACGCATCTATGAAATACTTATTAGAGAGGGATAGATTCATGGAAGAGCAGACTTTATTTTAGCATTAGTACTATCCTTGTGACTCCCTAAATTTTTGGCTTTTTATATAAACAACAATCATGTGTATGGACCTTAATTTCATATAAATCATCAATAGTGCAATATCAAGCACGTTTAGCACCTTATCATTGTGGGAAAATCCCCAAGTAACACTTAGTCACTTTACACTAATCAGATTAAAGCAACTTTATATAAGAAAAGAAAGAAAGTGATAAGGGAATGTGTAGTAATTTATGAAAAGTGAAATTGGAGATAGTATTAAGAAGTAGGTTTAAAAATTGCAAAAGTGGGTAGTTAAAATTTGAATTTGGCGCTGAAGCTTTGGAAATCACGCGATAGGTGAGATTTGCTAAGCAACGGGATGCTTCAGAGCGAGGCTGGAGTACCTGCAGCCATGAGACTGACAGAGAAGGTCAGAAACCAGCAGAAGAAACCAGCAGGGAAGCGTGAAAGGTGAAGAGGAGCAAAAGGGAAAGGAAAAGGAAGTAGAAAGGGGAGCCAGGAGGAGCAGAGAAAATGAGTGGGAGAGACAGGGGACGCAGGCAGAAAGAGGAAGCCAGTTGGAGGCAAACAGACAGGATAGGGACAAGGGGGAAACAGGGAAAGGAAGGGGAGACAAGAGCAGGGACAGAAGGCAAGGAGGGGGAGCTGCATAGAAACAGTGCAGCTCCTGGAGGCATACCAGCAAGGAAGGAACAACTGGCGTGGACACGAGACCAGAGAGGAGTGAGGAGGGATTTATAAAGCGGATGTGGGATAGGGCTCCTGCTACAATTCCAGTTAATTAAAAGTGGTAATATATATATATATATATATATATATATATATATATATACTAGCTACTTGCCCATCAAAAATGGTGGGAATAACATTTGAAGACTGGAAATGCTGTACCTTAGGCGCTCATCGCGAGCCCCGTGCTTAGCGCGTTTTGGTGCTCATCACTTGGCTGGCAATGAGCAGCTTTGCCGCTCATTGCAGGCCTCGTGCTTGGGAATGGCATGTATCTCTTTCCAGCATCTCCCCCCGTCCCTTCCCTGTGTCTTTCTCCTGTGTGTGTCTGCTGAATGTTTGCGTGGCGTGCGCCGACTGCCATTGGTTTTATTTTCAAAGTCCTGCGTGCCTGGTGTTGTTCGTGTGTTACTGGGTTCTCCGTCATTTATTTTATATGTCCTGCGTGCCTGGCGTTGTTAGTATAAGTGTTACTGTTTGCGCCATTGTGTATTTTCTAAGTTTTGCGTGCCTGGCATTGATGAGCGTTGACCTGGCGTTGGTCAGAATCTTTTACGTTTTTCATCCTCCATTTTTACCCTTACTTAGCCGATTTCCGATATGGCTCCAATTCATTTGCAACTTCACTCCTAGGCTTCCTGGCTCCCCCCCCCCCCCCCCCCCCTGTGCTGAGTATGGGTGTGTTATTATTTTTTTATAATCATTTTGTTGTTTTTTGGGTGTTTTCTAGTTACGCGTTTGAACGAACTGCATGCTTCAACTGCTTGCCTCAAAAGGGCTACAAGTGCGTTACCAACATGACAACTATATAAGTATTCACCCCCCTTGACTTTTTACCTATTTTGTTACATTACAGCCTTAAGTACAATGTTTTGTTAATCTGAATTTTATGTGATGGATCAGAACACAATAGTCTAAGTTGGTGAAGTGAAATGAGAAAAATATATACATAAAACTATTTTTTAGAAATAGAGATAAAAAATTGGCATGTGCGTATGTATTCACCCCCTTTGGTATGAAGCCTATAAAAAGCTCTGGTGCAACCAATTACCTTCAGAAGTCACATAATTAGTGAAATGATGTCCACCTGTGTGCAATCTAAGTGTCACATGATCTGTCATTACATATACACACCTTTTTTGAAAGGCCCAGAGGCTGCAACACCTAAGCAAGAGGCACCACTAAGCAAACACTGCCATGAAGACCAATGAACTCTCCAAACAAGTAAGGGACATCTTCAAAGTTGTGGGCATGCTCTGTAAATTAAATTATGCAAATCCTCAAACAATCCATGTTAATTCCAGGTTGTTAGGCAACAAAAAACGAAAAATGCCAAGGGGGTGAATACTTTTGCAAGGCACTGTACATATACATATATATATATATATATATATATATATATATATATATATACCCACACATACAAAAATACCCTACATTCACTAGCTCCGCCATTGGTCTGACAAAGTGTAAAAAAATTTCATGCAAAACACAACTTTGGTATTGCTTAAATTGTCCACTTATATATATTAAAAATAATTATGGTCCATGTTCTTTAAACCCTTTACGTGATTAATTAAAAAAGTTGATTTGCAGTAGCAAATTAAATTTCAACAAGTTTAAATTTTCTGCAAGACAATATAAACAGAGAATTAATCATAAATAAGTTAATTGATAAACTTGTGACGGAGGAGATATGTTCCTGAGAGCATCTTTAGTTTGGATTTGTATGTAACTCGGATCCCTGATGAATACTAATAATACTATGGTTCATATGTGGTAATAATAATACAGTGTAATACAGTAATAATAATAATACGCCTGTACTGTAATAACAAACCCATACAAAAAGCCTTGGGAGCCCATTCTTAAGTACAGAACAATGTGAGTCAGGTCGTCTGTACCCCGGGGACCTCCTATATTTTAACATTTGAGCTTTACAACTCTAATGTGTTTAGAAAATTAGACATTAAGGCTAAGTGGATGTTAACAAATTAGCCCATTGCCTCCTATCCAGTGGCGTAGCTAGAGCTTTTGTTGCCCAGGGCTGTCCCTGAGTTTACCGCCCACTCAGTGCAAATATATGACTTAGGCAGTGAGCGCCGAAGACCCACGGGACTGCAGATCAACGGAAATCTCAATTATCCAATTCACAATGCGATTCCCGTAGCAGTTTGAAAAAAGTGCGTGGAAAAAATATGACCCGTAACACTTTGAAAAAAATATGAGCAGCGCACATCCAAAAACAACAAAAACACAAACAAAATTAAAAAAAACAATATTCTTTCCCCCTCTCCCTCCATGATTCCCCCTTCCCTGTCTCTCCCTCTATGTGTCTCCTTTTTCCCCTTTGCCTCTCTTCCCCATGCCTCTCCCCCTCTCCCCCATGCCTCCCTCTCCCCCTCTCCCTCCATTCCTCTTACCTCCAGCTCCGTGCTGCCGGTCTGCTGGCTCTTTCCTCTACTAGCTCCTCCCCCTGCTGCTGGCTCCTCCCCCTGCCAGCAGACACAAGCAGGGAGCAGGGGACTGGAGGAAGGGGAATAAAAGCCACGTGTGGTGGAAGGCAGGTGGGGGCATTTTTGCCACCCCAAAGAGGTGACACCCGGGGCGCTCCACCCATGCGCACCTCCCATCCTACGCTACTGCTCCTATCTGTACACTCAACACATTATAAATATAGAATATTGATTGTAGATGATGTGTTAAGTAACATACAGTACATACTTGGCCAACATGACAAGTGTTATGGTGAAATTGCATTATACACACAAACATTTAAATGTAATTAAACCATTAAGAAATGGCACAATCAGTAAGAAAATAATTTGTTACAATTTAATAAATATCCTGCACTCAACTTGATTTTTAACCTGTCAATTTTAACCTAATTATTGCTTAAATCAAAAAAGCAAATCCGCTGAGTCTGGAATGAAACGGATTGTGTTTCAGTTATAACTGTTCTCAAACTATCAAAGAGCTTTGTCCCCCTGTGCTTTCTTACTTTGGAGTTTAATCCATCCCTTTGTACAATCTCTTGAGCTGAACACACACGTTCTTGCTTTTAAATTAAGCAGCAGAGGGCTTTATATTCCAGCAACAGCAAAACACTGTAGAAATGAATCAGCACTTTCCAGTGCTATATCAGTATTTTTCAACCATATCATTAAGAAGCCTCAGTCAGACCCTGTTTTGGGAACAGACAACTAATTGTGCATTTATAAACGAAACATCTGCTTACTATTCTGAGTTTGCAAAATAATGCTTTTTAGTACTGTTCATGTCTTAAACCACTAGATCTAAGCAATCCCCATTTACAGATTTAGCAAAATTGTTTTTAAAGTGAATTTTCACTATAAATACATGCATTCAAAAAAGTCTTCTTTTTCTTGGGAATAAAGTCTTGCAAGGACAAGTTAATAGAGTATTAATGCTGTTACAGCCTTAAAACACCACTGTGGTTTGGAATCACTTCATAGGCTTGTAAAGAATGTAGCAAATTTACATTAATAGCAGGAGCATAAAAGCATTTTTGGTGAAAATCAGGGGATTCAATTTTAGACTGCTAATCTGTCTGTAGCTTGAGGTGTATAGTTATCCTAATGTGAATGGGCAAAATAAGTTAATATTGATCTTATCTGAATCCACAGTTTCTCCCACTCTAGCCTTATTTCTAATACTTTTAGGAACAGAGCCAAATATACATCATCATAAGCAAAAATGAATGCAATGGTTCAAAATTAAAATGTAAATTATGTTAATTGTAGTTACAGGAGCCGTAATGTAGACCGCAAAAGTTACTGATATCAAATTGGCCTATTCCAGCTACCCGCAATCAATTTGCGAGCTACAGCCTGAAAATACGTTTGTTCTGTCAAAATCGTAAATCCAACCCATCTAAACTTTTCAAGCCTGCAAATCGCTAAAATCGCTATTAAATTGCTACAATTCCCCAAGCCCGCAACTGCTTTCAAACCCGTAAATAGCAAATGTAGCCAAAAATCCTATGAGTACTAGAGAGAACTCGTAAGGGGGTTAAACACCTGTTTATAACACTATAAATGAAAATAAAAACACAATACTGCACTTTAAAATATGGGAAAAGCGGGGGGGCGTGGCTAAGCAGCCAAAGTAAGAGGACGCGTTGAGCTGGAGCTCCGTGTCGGCCTACTGAGAAAGGCTTCCAAATTGGCCGTATTCGGCAGCCAAAGCTGCAGGGATCCCCAGAGGAGGCTCCCCCACCTCCAGAGTTTATCTGGGAGCGTTCTCCCTACCTCCGGATACCCCGTCGGGAGGATCCGGCAACGAGGCCTGTCGGGGCCTTCAACGCTGACCTCCCCCCAGACCCCTTCTAGCTCTCCCCCGTATACCAGCACGGGGGGGTGCAGGTGAGGCTGCCAGACGCCCTGTGTCAGGGAAAGTGTGTACCGGAGGCTGCAGCGGGGGACGCGGTGGCGGATTGCCGCCATCAGAAGCCAGGAGCCGGCGCTTGGAAGCGCGCCAAGGCTCAGAAGAGCGCCAAGAGGCAGCATCTACCCTCCAACCACACCGGAAGACCGGGACAGGAGCTGGGAACCCCGAGGACCGTCAGGGGGTAAGAGGGGAACCTGGCCCTGTGCTTGGAGCCCCCTACTGAGTGCTGGGGGAGGAAGTGAGGGGAGGAGGAGGAAGATTAGAGACTCTTTTCCCCAGGGCCCTCAGGGGGCATCCTGGATGTCTGGCCTGTGACAGCAGCAGGTACCAGAACCCCTAAAGGATTTATCCCCAACTTGTACCCTGTCTTACTCTCCTGACATCTGCAATAGGGGAGAGAGGGGTAGAGAAGAGGAAGTGTGACATATAAGAACTGGAGAGGTTGCAAGTCTGCAAGGCTTTTTGGAGCTGGGTGACTTTTATGCTGAACTTTTCTCATTGCTCAAACTGTGCTTCAGTTTTTTGTTTGGCCTGCCGCGCCCTAAGAGTGCTTCCTGCAAAACAACAACCTTATCTCCAGCTTGGAGAAGCGACACTGCCATCTAGTGGCGCCTCTGCCACAGTGCGGCCCGAATTTTTTCTAAGTCTCCCTTCAGCCACCCGGCAACCTGGAAGAGGTTTGCTAATGTAGTGAATGGAGCTGGCCGGTAGGGGCTAAGCGTACCTCTGAGTATGATCTGAATTCTTCTTTTTCAACATTGTGGGAACAACCTGCTTGGGCCTTGTGAGGGGTGCTACTGGAGTCCGTACCTTGCTTCCTGACCAAGACTTGCATCAACATCACAACTAATATACGGCGTGTCAAGATTTCAGGCAAGATGGGGAAAAATAAGAAAGCCCTGCCTTCCAAAAAAATTGAAGAGCATTTCAAGATGGCTGGGGCCTCACAGACATCTATACAAACTCCCTGCCCGGAACATTTGGACCAATCTGACTCTGATTCGGTATCAGACGCAGTACACCCGGAGGTCAACATCGCTGACAATTCTATGGCAAAGTTTGAGGCCCTTCTAGAGTCCCATATCAATAGAGCAGTCACAGCTCTACAAAAAGATCTGCATGACATTGGGCAGCGAACCAATATTTTGGAGGAGTCAATGGATCAAGTAGTTGAGGCCCTGGAAAAAGATAGGAGTGCCATTGGGGAGAATACCTCCCGCATTACTTCCCTTGAAGACAAACTGGAAGATTTGGAGAACCGCTCTCGTAGATTCAATATCCGGATTAGGGGGGTACCAACTGCAATCATTGACTTGCCCCGGTATCTCAAAGCCACTATAGACCAGATCCTGGCAGGCTTTCCGGATCATATTTGGGAAGTGGAGAGAGCTCACAGGGCCCTGGGTGGAAATAAAAATCCTGATCTGCCAAAGGACATAATAGTGAGACTGCTCCGTCAGCAATCCAGAGACTTAATTCTTGCCACCACCCGCAAAATGACAACCATCCAGGGTCCCGACGGATCCCCTTTGCAATTCTTTGCGGACCTTTCACCTCCAACCCTACAAAAACGGAGACTGATGAAGCCTGCTCTGGAGATTCTTGTTCAACATGGCATCAGGTACAGATGGGGCTTTCCTTTTGCCCTTATGTTCTCCCACAGTGGCGCTTCCCACTCTGTGCGTTCCTTGGAGGAATGTCTGGATCTCCTTCAGAGACTGAACCTGACCACTGGAGCAACAGCCCAGACACAGGGAGCCTCCCTGCCGCTCCCCCTTCCCCAGAGACAGTGGACTCCTTCCTCCAAACCAAGGAGGACGGCTGACCCAACTCCCCTAACAGCTTCTCAAAGACTGAGGCAGGAACTGGAGGCCGGGGCTACTTGACTCTTGGAGCTGGACGAGGAGCTGGCCTAAGGAGGCACATTGTCTCCTTTCAGACAGTGACTTTACCACGGGACTCTTGTTTTGGTTACCATGTTTTATAGTTATGCTGATTGTCTCTTAAATGCTTTTTTCTTGTTTGTTTTTTCCCCTGAGCAGGTCTCACTACCTTAGGCTACGGTAGTAGCTCCAGAGCTTTTGAAGTGTACAACTGATATAAGAAGGACTGTAGTTCCAGCTATGTCTCAGCTAAGGGAGTTCTCATTCCAAGTTATAGTTAAGAGTATTCATGCTCAGCAAGGTTCACCCAAAAATGTTTTTCTAGCCTTTTCTTAATACCCCTACCGGCTAGGTTTTAGATTGTTTTAGACTAGATTTGAGGAAAACGGTTAGCATTCGGTTGGGCTAGATTTGCTCATTAAGTTAGGAATTACACACTGGTAAATTGTATTTTCTCTCTATGTCTTATTGCTTTCACTTTCTTCTTTTTTCCTCTGATTGATCTGGGCAGGCTATTTGCTACTTTTCTCTACTCTCTGGTCCCCTCAAAGCCAAGGCTGCAAAAGCTACCTCTTCTTCTTTCCCCTCTCTCTTGCTTCTCATTTCACCCTGGGGCGGTGGGCCTAGAGAGGTACTATCTGTCCCAATCTATGGTAAAACCAGTCCTATGTCCGCCGGGCGGATGGCTAGGTCTTATGGGTCTTATTCAGAGTAGACTTGATAGGGAGGTACTTCCCTTAAGTAATGGCTTTAGATTATGCTGGTTATCACGGCTAAACCCAACTAACTCTTGTCGTTTTACTCCCACTTTCATCTCCATCAGATCAACTCTGTCCAATGAGAACCGACAGGACCCTCCAGCTCCTCCTCGCCCTGGCCTGGGAAAGCCGCCTCCCGTTCCCTCTTGCCCAGCTGCTACTGAAGGTATGTGGCTTTTAGTTATACACATGCTTACGCCAACTGCACACCCATGACATTTCCCACAAAGATACTCTCCCACAATGTAAAAGGGTTTAACTCCCCCTTCAAGCGAAGGAAGGCTTTTTTGTATTATAAAACCCACAAACCTGACATTATCTTT
Organism: Discoglossus pictus; assembly: GCA_027410445.1. Lineage (NCBI taxonomy): Eukaryota > Metazoa > Chordata > Amphibia > Anura > Alytidae > Discoglossus > Discoglossus pictus. The sequence goes on from CM050164.1 coordinate 434,730,175, forward strand.
CTCCAGGAAACCCATTTTGCTAAGAATAAAACTCCTGCCTACCTGAATAAAGATTATCCCCAATTTTTTTGCACCACCCAGGCTTCGAAAAAAGAGGGAGTAGCGATCCTTTTGCACAAGGATTTTCAGTTCCAGCTAGACTCCAAAATTATAGACCTACGTCGCTTATTTCTTTCTATGCCCCCACCGTAGCCCCACACAAAGCGTTGATTAGACTTTTAAGGACATTGGAGGGGGGGGAGTGGGGGAAATTGATAATAGGGGGGGACCTAAATTTGGTCTTAGACCAGACCATGGATAAGTCCAACGTCTCTAAGCACATCCGCTTTTCTAAAAGGATTAAACAAATCAAAAAACTGCTCCATTCTTTAGACCTCGTGGATGCTTGGAGGGGTCACCATCCGAAAGAAAGGGAGTACACCTTCTTCTCCTCCACCCATAAGTCCTACTCCCGTATTGATGCCCTTCTTATTAGTACCGCACTTTTTGATAGCTCGGATAAGGCAGATATTGTTCCCTGCACGTGGTCGGACCATGCTGCAGTCTTCCTAGAAGTTGACCTGGGATCCCAATCCAGACTACCTTTTGCCTGGAAATTAAACGAATATTTGCTCTCGATACCCACATACCAGGAACAAGTTACTTCTGATCTGGCAGCCTACTTTGTGTCCAATGCGGGTGGGGAAACTTCGCCAGGTTGGGTCTGGGTGGCTCATAAGGCTTATATTAGGGGTACGTGCATTAAATTGGCTTCACAACATAAAAAAGCAATTCGTCTAACTGAGGAAAACCTCGTAAAAAATTTAGCTCAATTAGAGAAACAGAATCAAATTTCCCCTTCTTCCTCGTTAAGAGACCAAATTGACAAGGCTCGGCTGGAGCTAGACGGTATTTTATCTATTAGAACAGATAAAGCCCTGAGAAGAACGCAGCATCTCTTCTATGCTAAAGCGAATAAACCAGACAAATTATTGGCAAAAAGTCTGAGGGCAAGGTACTCTCAGTCCAAAATCTCTCAAATTAGAACCAAAGAGGGAGTACTCACGTTTAGCCAAAATGAGATTCAAAAGACCTTTAGGGAATTCTACCAGCACATTTACTCCTCCCACAACTCCCCTCCAGAGAACGCTATTAGGTCCTACCTGAATTCCTTAGATTTGCCTAGAATATCAGAGTCAGATCTTCTTAACCTAAACAAAGAGGTATCGGTAGAGGAGGTTAGGGAGGCAATCAAAGACCTAAAAATGGGGAAGTCTCCTGGCCCTGATGGCTTTACCAACATTTATTATAAAAAGTTTTCGGACATTTTGTCCCCACACTTATGCAGCCTCTTCAACACAATTTTGAAAGGGGATCCAATGCCCCCGGAACTTAACTTCGCGGATCTGACCCTTTTCCCCAAGGAAGGTAGGGACCCAAAGGAGGCAAAGAATTACAGACCGATCTCGCTCCTTAATGGGGATATCAAACTCCTTGCTAAAATATTCTCACAAAGGATTTCTGTCTTTTTGCCCTCCCTGATTCACAAGGACCAATCTGGCTTCATCCCATACAGGCAGACGAGTGATAATATTAGAAGGACCCTAAACATCATCCACTTGGCTAGACATAGAAACACCCCGGTTTGCCTGCTCGCATTGGACATAGAGAAGGCCTTCGATACCCTGGAATGGCCTTTCTTATATGCCGCTCTGGATAAATTTGGGTTCAAAGGCCAATTTTTAAACCTGCTTCGCACCTATTATAATCTTCCCAAAGCTAACTTAAAACTCCCGGGCTCCCAGAAGGCGGTTATAGAGATAGGGCGTGGAACGAGACAAGGATGCCCTCTTTCCCCTCTCCTTTTTGCCCTTGCAATAGAGCCGCTGGCTCAGGCGATTAGGGCGAATTCCTCTATTGAGGGTCTGCGAGTGGGAAACCAGCATTTAAAGTGCTCCTTATTTGCTGACGATCTATTGTGTACTCTTACTAACCCTTGCTCCTCTATTGAAGCTCTGCTGGACACAATAGGTTTATTTAGCTCACTTTCCGGACTTAGATTAAATCAGGACAAAACAGAGGCACTAGGCATAGGCATACCCTTAGATACTCTATCCCAGTTGAAATCAAGCCATAAGTTTATCTGGCCGGCCAATCATATTCACTACTTGGGGATAAATATTACTAGCTCTTTAGCTGGAATTTATAAGGCCAATTTCCCCCCCCCCCTCTTCAGGGTTCTTCAGAGGGATTTGAACACTTGGATGAGGAAGCATATTTCTTGGACGGGTCGGATAACCTCGGTGAAGATGAACATCCTCCCGAGGCTCCTGTATCTAGCCAGAACCCTTCCTGTTCAAGTTAATAACTCAGAATTAGCTCGCTTTCAGTCCTTGGTGTTCAAGTTCATCTGGAGGAATAGACCCCCGAAAATAGCAAGGAAGATCATGTATAGACATAAATCCAAGGGAGGTCTCTCATGCCCAAATTTTTCTAGCTATTTCAGAGCGGCGCAACTGGCCTTTATGCCTCTGGCACATTCCACTTCCCTCCAGCCTAATTGGGTTTTCATAGAGGAGGCACAAATGCCCCCCCTCACGTGGGGTACTATCCTATGGGCACCAAATTCGAATACTCTTAGGTCCTACATAAGTAATCCAATAACTAAATTTACTTTAAAAATATGGAACTGGGCCAAGAAAACCCACAATCTAGCATACCCGGTAACTCCTCTTACCTCGATTTTCACTTCCCCCACCCTCTCAGCTACCCTCTCTTCTAACTCTAAACAATTTTGGATTCTGCAAAAATTAGATAAACTAGGCTCATGGCTGGAAGGGGGGAAGATTATTTCTCTAGGAACAATTTGCAGAGGGAGGGAGTTTCCTGATACGGAAATATTTAACTATATTAAAATCAGGCACTGGGTAGAAGAAGTTCTCAGGGAATTTGGCCCGCCTAAAGACTCCTGGCTCACCACAATTTGCAGACACTCAGCCCTTACTAAGGGTACACTGGGAGCAATATATAACATAATTAATGCTCCCCCCTTTGATTCACCAAAGCCTTCCTTTATGCTGAAGTGGGAGCTGGTCTTGGAGCAGACTTGGGATGAGCCCTCCTGGTCTAAAGCTTTCTCTAGCCTTTCTAAAGGGTCCCTTAATTTTAGCTTATTGGAAACCTCGCTGAAAATCCTACATAGGGCGTATATGACCCCCGCTAGACTAAATAGAATTGTGCCTACAACTTCGGATAAATGTTTTAGGGGATGTCAAGAACGAGGGGACTTCATTCACGCGTGGTGGAAATGTCCTTTAGTCTCAGAAACCTGGGCTAGAGCGGCTGATCTACTTTCCAGATTATTTAGTATCCCACTTAAACCTTCCATAGCGACATGTCTCTTATTCAGGAATTATAAGGAACTGGGAGGGGTAGGCAATAAATTGACACAATTGATTTATCTGGCAGTAAAAAACATCATAGCGAGAAGGTGGAAGGACAAGTCCATTAACTTCCAGGAAATCAAAAACAAAATAAACTTCCTATTTATACATGAGAGAATGACTCATACACTATTGGACACACATCAAAAGTTTCTGGAAATTTGGGGACCCTGGATCTCCTCCCCCGACTGTATTCCTTAGGTAGTGGGGGGACGAGTTGAATTTTTGCTAGGGAGGCTCTTTACAATTGGAAGAGGAGTGGAGCGGGGGGGCGGACTGGAACAGGCGGAGCGGGAGAGGATACTGGAGGCTACTTCGGACGAAAGGTAACGACAGTAAAACTAAGATTGGGTAGCACAGGAACTGAAAAGGCCACGGTATAGTCAAATCCTGACCTTTTGTAGTAGAAGAGCGGATGGGAAGCAATTATCTACTATTTGCTCTTTTCCTTACTTCTTCATTTCTTTGGTTATTTGTTTATTTTTCTCTTCTTTTCTTCACTTCTTCCTCTTTCTCTCTTATCATGTGTTCATAGAATATATTGATTGTAACACGATTGTTTATTTAAACCAATTTGTGCACTGAAAACGTTAAAATTATATTAAGGAATAATTCAACAAAGAGAAGCAGTTGCTTAGGATAGTAATTATCCTTTCTTGACATGTGGAATTATGTTTTATAGTATGTGCTTATTTTTGTACAAGTTTTTTCTTGATTAATCTTAATAAAAACTTTATGATAAAAAAAAAATATGGGAAAAGCTATGTAAGACATTAGCATTAATTGCACAACACTCTCAATCACTTGACCAGTAGATTTATTGATTTTTATACTTTTTAACATTTTTGAATTGTGATTCAGATCGCAAATCGGACTTCTAAACACCAAGGGTATACTCACTGGGCTGAGACTGAGGAAAACCTAGTTTGGGATCCAGCCTGAAAACGCCATTCATTTTCCCCACTGACTGTCTGTGCCTCCCATTTGGAGATTTATAATTCCAGGGGCTATTGGCCCATACTGATTGGTGGAATGGCCACAGTAGGGACCAATGAGAAAGATCCTGAGGCAGCTTTATGGAGATTGGTCGGTTGGCTCAAGTGTGTGATGACCCAGAGGTGAGAGGCCATGTGCACCCCAAAATTCTCCCTCTATGTCATGCCTTTTGTGTTCATTCTTGCAGCGCCCAGCAGAACACCTCTTATGAGAACTTAGGACATCACATTTTCAAGGGGTTAGTAGGCTGTCTCAACATGCCAGTACAGTGCCATTAAATAAAGTATCTACATGTATAGAAATGTCTATATAAAGTGACAAATCTGTCTGTATGTGGAAATGACACTTTCTGATATCCCTTATATATATATATATATATATAAATAAACACACTTAAATCTACAAATTAGAATATTGCAAGGAAAAAGGAGCAGTAGTAACTGGGGCATGGTGGAGCACACACATCTGATTGGCCTAATGCAACATAAAACCTAAACACACCCCTATTATCAAGTCAAGTTTTTCAAAAGAGCCTACTATAAACATGCCAATTTAGCTGTCATTTAAGCGTCGCTAAATAGAAGCTAGATTAGAAGGCAAACATCATAGAACTATGCTATTGTGTACACCGGTAGATGTGTGTAAACTGGAGATATTACTTCTTCTACACAGTTTCAGGAAAGGTATAAAGTTCCAGCTAAGCCCTTTGTACTGGTTTTAGGGATGACGTGTCAAATATAAGACACAACTGCAATGTGATATGGGTTTGATGAAAGGAGCATGAGAGAGATTTGCTGACTTAACGTCTAGAACTGTGTTTCTCGGTGGAAAATGTATTAAACCTTTGGTGTTTTCTGGTGTAAACTGTGACATACAGTGGACCGTTTTTCAGTCATATTCTTACACACCATAACATACTAACAGCCCAATAAAATTAGCTCCACGTGTAAAACCGTAGCCCATAACGTAGCCCGCAAGACTGACAGCTATTAAATTGGCCCCGTAAAGCAACCCATCAACCACTTGCGGGCTAATGGCGGGAAAAGGCTACAAGACATTGAAATTTGAACTGCGCGTCCGCAAATCCTTTGATCTGGCAAGCCCGTATCTGTTAAGTTTCCAATCATGCTATTAGATTGCAACAAATTCACTGGCGTCCAAACTTGTAGCCCGCAAATGGAGCCAAGAAGCCAACGGGTACTAGAGAGGACCCGCTAGAGGGGTAATGTCCAATCCGTAGCACTGTAAATGCAAATATACACAAACTAATGTTTGCTTCTCAAGCCCGTAACTCACTGCATGTTGTAGTTTAATAGCTATGTAACTCAGCAAAATTTCAAGCCCGCAGCCCTTGCGGGCTTGCCGATGCCGCTATGGGCTTCTAATTTAATGGGGCTGTAAGTCCCCTATTTAATTGTCCAAATCGCAATTGCATAAGCCCATAATGGAGCCCGTAAATTATATTTAATTGGTTACATTTTGCTACTCGCAATCCATTTGCGAGTTATTGGCTCAAAATCACTGCGGTTATCAAAAACGTAACTCCATCCTATCTCCTCCTTTGATGTTTCAAGCCCGCAAATGTTACCAGTGCTAAAGACGCAAAGTCCATATTCAATTGCAACAATTCAACAAGCCCGCATTTCTGGATTGCGAGTCAGATTGCAAATCGGACTTCTAAACACTAATTGATTGTAGTTTAAACTCCATGTTTTACTGGCGTCATGACAACGGTCTAATTTACTATTGGCTTTGTATAAATTGTAACTTAAGGGCTTGCTTAATTAAGCATGATCATGCCCTGAAATGCTACGTACAGGTTGATGGCTTGCATGTTGGGGCTGTAAGCCTGTACTTGCGGGTTTGAGTCAAATAAATCTGTAACTGTAGCAAATTTCTCACCCGCAGACATACAGGCAGTGTGAAGGTAATTATGGGCTTGAAATTAAATGGGGCCTTAGTGTCTGATCAGAATACTCCAGTCTAATTTCACAGTTGCAGGAACCAGATATCTACAGATACAGAAGAGGGTTTTTCAGTATTCTTGCTACTAACCATAGCATACTATGGCCTCCATTCAATTGCAAGCCCGCAGTTTACTTCATACCGTCAATCAATTCGCGTTTAGAAGTCCGATGTGCGATCGGCAATGTACAAACTAATAAATAAATAAATGAAAAGTAAAAAAACTATTTTTTTGATTGCAGATTTGTGAGCTTTAGGCTGTTGTGCAATTAATTCTAATGTCTTTCATCGCTTTCCCCACCTTCTAAAGTGCAGTATTGATTTTTTTATTTCCATTTACAGTGCTACGAACAGGTGTTTAACCCCCTTGTGAGTCCTATCTGGTATTCGCAGGATTTTCTTCTACATTTGCTATATAGGGGTGTGAAAACAATTGCGGACTTGAGGAATTGTAGCAATTGAATATAGATTTGCCATTGTAAAATTTTCCCCGCTTGAAAGATCAAAGGCAAAAAATCTGCCTGTAACCCGCAAATCTTTTGTAGGTAGCTAAAAAGCGCAAATTAGTTTATGGGCTTCATTACGGCTTCCAGTAACTAACAAATTGCTCAATTGAATAGGGGCCTTAGTATCTGGTTAATTGTACAAATGGATCTATTAATAATGAATGCTTAAAATGTATAGTTGAATAAATAGCCTTAGAACATATGAATTCCATTTAATACATTTTAAAGTTCTTCCTAAACTTAAAGACCACTTTAATTCCTTAACAATGGGAGCCAGAATGTTTTTTACGTAGACATTGCTCTTTAATAAAATTCATAATCAATGAATTAGAAAAAAAATACTCAATATAAAAAAAATGTAATATCTACTAAACCTACACTTGAACTTCTTGCCTCACCACTTATGAGATCACCAAAAGCAGATCTCACTCAACTGTCCTAAATGGTTAGCTATAAGCTTATGTCTAGCTAGGAGGTGGTGCTCTTCATTGGCTAGAGACCTGGAGCCTGATTCAATTGAGCTTTCAACAAGTTACTGTAGCCCGTAAGTGAGGTCGCAAGTTAATTTGCCATTCAATTGGCATTCTTTTTGCGGGTTCCGAACTGGTTATGAGTTCCGGTCTTGAAAACTTTGCAATGGTTAAACCCGTAACTTACAGCCTCCCAAAGCCTTTAATCTTTCACTTTCTCAAGCGTTACAATGACTAAAATCGCAAATCGCTATTTAATTGCTCCAATTCCCGAAGCCTGCAAATGTTTTCACACTCGTAAATGGCAAATGAAGGAGAAAATCCTACAAGTGCTAGAGAGGACTCGCAAGGGCGTTAAACACCTATTTGTAGCACTGTAAATGCAAATAAGAAAACAATACTGCACTGTAAATAACGGGGAAAGCGATGAAAGACATTAGAAGTATTTGTACAACAGTCTCAAGCCTGCAAATCGACAGTATATAAGATTTATTTTTATGTTTAATTTCAGGGTTAAATCAATCTTGGGTATCAATGAGTTAATACATATCAGGCCACCCACATGTACTAGAACAGTATTGTCATTGATTTTCATAATTCTGTATTTTGCGGTTTTGCAAGTCTGATCGCATATCGGACCCCCGAACCTAATAGATTGACATTTAACCTCCATGTTTTACTGCCGTAATAATGATGGTTTCATTTTCTATTGGCAGAATCTAAATGGGAGGTTACAGTCTTGCTTAATTCATCATGTTCCCTCCCTGACCTGCTACGAACCAGTGCATGGTTTACGGAGTTGGGTTTGGGCCAGTAACTTGCGGGCTTGAGAAATTGAATAGCTCCAGAATCTGAGACAAATGGGAGCCTGCAACACACAAGCTTGCAATTGAATCGGACCCATAGTTTGTTTTGACCATTTAGGATGGAGTTACGCTCACCCCTTGATAAAAGGTTGACACAAAAAGCTAAAATTAATGTTTAAAAGTTGATAATTGAAAGTAAGTTTAATATTAAACATTCTAAATAATTGAACAGAAATGTCATTAGATTTTAAAGCTTAATTAAAACACCTAACTCCTGTAGTTATGTAATAAAAATGTCCCTTTACATTTTAATGTCTATATGACTAATTGTATGGAAACCAACATGGAATAAAGATGCAGGATACATGCATATCAGTCAAATGCCTTATTGCTAGTGATGCCATTTTTTACCACTACAATTAAACTTTGTGTAGTGTAGCAGGTGGGGGATGGGACCCAGAGGCTTAATATATATTAGACTAATATCTTTATGAACGCAATCAATGAAATGTGTATTGTTCTCAATGAAAATGGAAGGTGGGAGAGATACATTTTCAATTTCATTTAGTAAATTGATATTTAGTGCCTCACTTAAATTTTAGTTTTTTTTACAGATACCATTAATTGAATCAATCTCAAACTTATTTGTTCTAATTTAAGTAATTTAATGTAATCTCATTGATGAATAAACCAGCTTTTAACTCTTAGAGTTCTTCTTCTCTCCCTCTTAGCCCTTTCAAATGCCCCTCCTTTGAAGGAAAGCAACACATTTAAGGACAAAATGTTGTTTCTTGCAGCCCTGAGAATGTATTTTTCAAAAGCCTGGAGTGTCTGTTCTACAAAATGCATATTAGATATCCTTTTCTGGATCTGTAATAATTAGTTTACACATTGTACAGAATTGGTGTAACACTAACTAACAGTATTGATATTTTCAAGAATATAAGTGCCACATGCAGTGATGGCTCTAGGTATTTGGTGGCTCTAAGACTACCAATTAGGCCAACGTGGCAGTTGAACGGGGGAGCTTCCCTGTGAAGGGTGTCCCTCTATTTAGCTTAAAACCCCCCTAAAAATAGTTTCTGGCTTAAAAAAAACAGACTGGCCACCAGGGGCCTGGAACTAGAGGAGATTTTTTAGAAAGATAAATAAATAGATAAAGAAAAAAGGAAAAAACTATATTAAACACATGCCAACAAGTAGAGAGTCATGTTTTTGAAAAAAAAATACAAGATTGAAAACTAACAAACTTGCAGTCTAAATTGATTATTGAAACAAAAGGAGAAGTAATTAAAATAAACAAGGGCTTTGCAAGTAATTGAAAGGAGAGTAGTAATTGAAAAGACAGTAGAGGCTTACAGCCTTATTAAATTGCGATTCAGCCAATTGAATAGGGCTCTATATAAGCACATAGCATTTTTTTTTTTTACAGTAGTTTTTAGTTAGTGAAGACCTTGCTTTTGGATAGAGTTCACTAACTAAAAACTTCTGTAAAAAAATATGCTCTGTGCTTATATAGAGCCCTATGCAATTGGTCAAATCTCAGTGTAATAAGGCTGTTAATTAGTATTAAGTTTGTGGGCGTATTTGCTGTGAAAAATCGAGGTGATAGTGCTACCTGCACTATGAACAAACACAAATCATACATTTATATGCTATGATGTTAAAATTACTGTTATGGAGAAATGTCTGTGATTGGCTCACAGCAAGAAAACAATATAGACGTACAGAAAAGTGGAAAATGGGTGCATGCATACTTTGCGCACTCACTTGCAGGGGCTCCTCCCTTTTACTGCCTAGGGATTCCAAAAAGATAGGTCTGGCACCGACGGCACCCAGGCAGTGTTCGTGGGGAGTGCAAGGGGTGGCACAAACCTATTGCTTAAGTTGGCATTGTCACTTTTTATAACAGGCAGCTGTTGTTGCAGTTATGTGTTGACTGAAGTATAATCTGATATATTGTAGGGAACAAATATGTACTCCAGATAAATGTACAGTTTGCCTTAAATGTCTTATCCACGGCACTTTACATGGTTATCGTTATAAAATGGTTCATAATTTTTGGGATTAAAGGATTACATTTTGTTGGAAAAACATCATTTACAGAGCATAAAGTGTGGTTTGGGTTTCTTGCTGAATAATGCAAAGGGCCAGAGGCAAGATGAGGGTCTGGGATTCAACAGGTCAAGCTGAGAGTGGGGGATTTTTCAGTGAAGGAGAGACAAGGAGGGAGAAATATGGAAGTGGAAGTGGGCACAAGGGCGGAATGTGATTGTGAGTGTTGAGAGGTATTCGGATTTCAGAGAGTGAATGCACGTAGGATGAGATAATGGAGGCAAAATATGTAGAAGTAAGGCTGTTTAGGGATTTGTAGACAAGGATTAGGAATTTATAAAGGAAGCCACTGGAGCTGAGCCAAATAGATGTGTAAGTTTTGCTGGAAACACTCAATGCGACATGCAGACAGGTATTTTGGATTTATTGGATTTGGCTGGAATTATAGTGGGCGTGAGCATCATTAGTAAAGCAGGTGAAAATAAGAGAGTGAATTAGCATCTTTGTTGCAGAGGAACTGATTAAGGGGCGTATTGCCGAAATTGAATTGGCAAGTATGAATGACCAAGATTTATGATTAGTCAGAGAGAGCGTAGGATTGAATGTCAAACCAAGATTTCACTCTGCAGAGACAGTGGGGGAGAGGGGAACAGATAGCAAGATACCTAGACAGAAAGATTCCATTCAGGATTGGGTGGCAGTGAAGTAGCAGGAGATGTGAGAGGATAGGTAGGGTGTTAATGAAAAGAAAGAACAGAAGCACTGGATGTCATCAGCAAAAAAAGTGACAAGAGAAGATAAATGAGGAAATAAGTACTCTATGTAGTGGAATAAAAGAAAAGGTTGGAGGACAGATCTCTGAAAGACACCTAGGGAGAGTTGGGAGTATAGAAAGGATACATTCTTTGCATGGGGCCATGCAAATTGAGTGCCCAAAATGCCAATGGTAGCAAGCATTGAAAGAAGAATAGGAGGATCTATTGTGACAGTTCAAGGAACATAAGGAGGGTGTGAAGAAGGGTAGGAGAGAGGTGGGTCTTTAACTGCTAGAAAGATCAAATAAGGGTTTCTAAGCAGAAGAGTGGGGAGAAGATGTCAGTCAATAGAAAATAATTGAAAAGGAAATGAGGTAGAGGAAGAAGAGGGAGAAAGAGTGGTGGCTTTATGTAAGCAGGGTTTGCGAGTAGAAGGTGGTAAGAACAAACATGAGGTCAGAAATGGGAGAACTGAATAGACAGCCTTTGTATTTTTATCTTCCATACCAAAGTATTCTTTACTGCATTTTCTTTTTGTCAGCTGGTTATATATGATTTTCAGAAGGGTGTGTCCTTTAAAAGTAATGGGGATTCCATTACTGCTACTGAAAGCCCTAGCAGTTGTAGATGCTGTATTTCCATTGTGCAGACTGAAACTTCAAGTACAAAGTATTCTCCCACTTCAGAAAGTTCATTTGCAGATACCAAAATGGAAGATCTCACTGCAGTATAACTGCATAAAAAAAATATATATTTTTTCCATTCTAAAATAATTTTGCCTATTTTCAAGTATAATTCTTCAAAATATATATTTTTTTTATATACAGTATCTCACAAAAATGAGTACACCCCTCACATTTTTGTAAATTATATCTTTTCATGTGACAACACGGAAGAAATTACACTCTTCTTCAATGTAAAGTAGTAAGTGCACAGCCTGTATAACAGTATAAATTTGTTGTCCCCTCAAAATACTTCCGCCATTAATGTCTAAACCATTGGCAACAAAAGTGAGTACACCCCTAAGTGAAAATGTCCAAATTGGGCCCAAAGTGTCAATATTTTGTGTGACCACCATTATTTTCCAGCGCTGCATTAACCCTTCTGGGCATGGAGTTTACCAGAGCTTCACAGGTTGCCACTGGAGTCCTCTTCCATTCCTCCATGATGACATCACAGAGCTGGTGGATGTTAGAAACCTTGCACTCCCCAACCTTCTAGAAGCCTCACAGATGCTCAATAGGGTTTAGGTCAGGAGACATGCTTGGCCAGTCCATCACCTTTACCTGCAGCTTCTTTAGCACGGCAGTGGTCATCTTGGAGGTGTGTTTGGGGTTGTTATTATGTTGGAATACTGCCCTGCGGCCCAGTCTCCAAAGGAAGGGGATCATGCTTTGCTTCAGTATGTCACAGTACAGGTTGGCATTCATGGTTCCCTCAATGAACTGTAGCTCCCCAGTGTCGGCAGCACTCATGCAGGCCCAGACCATGACACTCCCACCACCATGCTTGACTGTAGGCAAGACACACTTGTCTTTGTACTCCTCATCTGGTTGCCACCACACACGCTTGACACCATCTGAACCAAATAAGTTTATATTGGTCTCATCGGACCACACGACATGGTTCCAGTAATCCATATCCTTAGTCAGCTTGTCTTCAGCAAACTGTTTGCGGGCTTTCTTGTGCATCATCTTTAGAAGATGGTTCCTTCTGGACTAACAGCCATGCAGACCAATTTGATGCAGTGTGCGGTGTTTGGTCTGAGCACTGACAAGCTGACCCCCCACCGCTTCAACCTCTGCAGCAATGCTGGCAGCACGCATACATCTATTTCCCAAAGACAACCTCTGGATATGACGCTGAGCATGTGCACTAAACTTCTTTGGTCGACCACTGTATGATCTTGCCCACTGTGCTGCAGCTCAGTTTCAGGGTCTTAGCAATCTTCTTATAGCCTAGGCCATCTTTATGTAGAGCAACAATTCTTTTTTTCAGATCCTAAGAGAGTTCTTTGCCATGAGGTGCCATGTTGAACTTACAGTGACCAGTATGAGAGAATGTGAGAGCTATAACACCAAATTTAACACAACTGCTCCCTATTCACATCTGAGACCTTGTAACACTAACAAGGCACATGACACTAGGGAGGGAAAATGGCTAATTGGGCCCAATTTGGACATTTCCACTCAGGGGTGTACTCACTTTTGTTGCCAATGGTTTAGACATTAATGGCGGAGTTATTTTAAGGGGACAGCAAATTTACATTGTTATACAGGCTGTACACTTACTACTTTACATTGTAGCCGAGTGTCATTTCTTCAGTGTTGTCACATGAAAAGATATAATAAAATATTTACAAAAATTGGAGGGGTGTACTCACTTTTGTGAGATACTGTTTATGACCACAGTGGTCATATACTATATGATATCTAATATTTAATATATAATAATATATTATAATAAAACAGAATAGAATAGAATTTTACTAATAATAGAATGTATTCACATATGTAATTACCAGTATACCCCTAGCACATAAAGTGAGGTTAAACAAGGTTAAAGAAAAAATACCTTTTTGTCCTCTGTCTGGCCTATTTTTAGCTGCTTTGTTGTGCTTAGTATCATAGGGCCTCATTCAATTGCAAGCCTGCTATTCGCTCGCTGATGGCCGCATGTCTGCGATTGAATTGCTGGATCTTGTTCCCCTCCGATGCTATCCAATTCCCCAGGGCCGAAACTCGCTGCCCGAGATCCGAAATCGGAAACCCGGGTTTCCAAAGTAAGTAGAGCCGGACTTGCGAATGCATGCCCGTAGCTACTGTTTATAATGAGCCAATAGTAAATGAGCCCGTCATCATGACGGCAATGAAACCTGTGGGTACTCCCGCAGGCTACCTATAAGGAACCCTGCTGCAGGGTCCCCATCGGGACCCCCGCAGGGTCCCCACATGACCCCCATAATGTAAGGGTCCCAATCAGGATCCCCGCAGGGAACCCACATTAACGCCTTGCTGCAGGGCATTTAAAGATATCAAATTCCCTGCCGCGGTCCTTAAAGGGCCCATGGCACACTAATACACAATATGCGGCACCTAGCATTAACCCCACCCAATGCTGGGGTCCTCATCGGGACCCCGCAGTGTTCCCACATTAATCTTTTGCAGCGGGGCTCCTGATCTGGACCCCCGCTGCATTTAAAAAAATGTATTTCCCACCTCAGGTCCTGAAAGGACCTTAAAGGTCCTTAACAGACCCGCAATAAATAAAAAACGTAACCCTGCCACTGGGGTACCCCTCCGGCACCTAAAATTAACCCCATCACTTATGGTGCCAATATTGACTCTCATGAGAAAATAATGAACCCATTTAGTCCAATCAGGGTCTATATAGGACACTATTAACCATCTGGGTTTTTTGGAGGGGCCCTGCCTGCGACGACTTCGAGGAGGATGGGGCATCGCTGGATGGGCATTTGGGACAGGTAAGTGGACTATTTAGAATCACATGTTATAATTGTCTAACTACGAGATGTCGTCACGCTGTTTACTTGGTGCGTACGACTTAGTGATGAGCGCCGCAGGCTAAGCAAGGAAAAAAATGGCTGCCAGAAAAAAAGAAAATGAGGCTACACGACCCTGGACCACGCAAAACACTGCAAAACACGTAGCACTTTACACATCACACTACGACCTACAAAATACACTATTACAAAAGCCAGAAAATGCCCACGAGACGCATAACACATTAATAACATTACGACTATACAATGCCGCTTTACACAATAAACCAACAGCTTTACCTCGCGCACGCAGCCTATGTAGAATGCACACTTCAAACATTCATTACACTTTATAAAAAAACACTCACACTCACAATGTATATTGTATGCAGACGCAAAATACAAACAGATTGTTAGCTCTTCAGCCTATTGTTAGTTGCATATATCAAATATAAATAATTAAAGTATATTTATTTATTGCAGAAATAATTAATTATTACTTAACTACATTTACATAGAAATATATATCTCTCTCAGAGGACCAAAAGTACATGACATGAGAGGCTCGCAATGAGCATCAAAGGCGCTCATTGCAAGGCATGCGATGAGCGCTGAAGGCACTCAGAGCAAGCCTCGCAATGAGCGCCGAAGGTCCTCACAGTATAAAACGGTTTCAATTATGTGTCAAACAGCATTCCCATGGGTTCAAATTTTATTGACCGTCATTTTTTGACTGGCAAGTCGCTAGTTTATTATAATACCCGTTGTATGTATTAATTGTAATGTTTCTTTTTTTCTAGGTGTCCTGGACCTGGGGACATTTATGGAGGGCCCTTGTCTGGGACGAAGCACAGAAAACCATTGTTGCTGGAGGGGCATTTGGGCAAGGTAAGCGGTCTTATTTACCCTATTCTAGTTTTTATTTTCAGTAAGTAGCTTTTTATTTTTTGTAATGTAATTTGTTATTTTTTTGAATTTTTTTTTTATTTTCTGTAATGTAGTGTTTATTTTTTTGGTGTCATGTTTTTTTTTAATGCAGCGGAGGTCCCTATCGGGACTCCCACTGCAAAGGTTAATGTGAAGACACTGAGGGGGTCCCGATGGGGACCCCCATCATTGGGGGTTAATGTTAGGTTCCACAGGGGTATTTACAGGACCCCTGTGGCCGGTGTTGCGCATTAGTGTGCTGCGGGCCATTTAAGGACCCATGGCGGGGAATTTTATATTTTTAAATGCAGCTGGGGTCCTGATCGAGATCCCCGCTGCAAGTGTTAATGTGGGGACCCTCCTGGGGTCCCAATGGGGACCCCGCAGCATGGGGTTAATGTGGGTACCCTGTGGGGGTCCCGATTGGGACCCCTGCATCATGGGGTTAATGGGGGGACCCTGTGGGAGTCCCGATCGGGACCCCTGCACTATTGGGGTTTCATTTAGGAGTTTGGGAGGGGAGTGTTAGGAGCAGTGGGGACATTTTGGGGAGCATACGTAAGGGCTTCTAAAGCCCTTGCGGGTCCTCTCTAGCACATGTAGGACTTATTCCTTCATTTGCGAGCTGCGAGTTAGTATACGTTTGCAAACCCGGAGGAATCTGGCAATTGAATAGTGATTTGCGATTTTAGCCCTGCGAATGTGACAGATCAAAGGCTTCTGAGTAGTGTTGGCTATGAGTTTGACGGCTGCCATTTTCACAAGACCGTAACACATAGCACGATCCAAGCCCGCAAAAAAAAGCCAATTGAATAGCAAATTTGCCTGCGACCTCACTTGTGGGCCATCAGATCTCAAATTCGGCCAATTGAATGAGGCTCATAGACTGCTTTTTTGTTTCTCTGGTGGCCAAAACAATGTCCCTCAATCACTTACCCTAATTAGGCACCCAAGTCGCAAATTAGCATGTTGAGCTGCACAAACAATGCTGTACAGGAGTGATTTACTTCACAGAAAAATGGCTAATACAATGTATAGCCAGTATTTCATGTAATTTAAGATTAAACCAATTTGATGAGGTGACAGTGATGAAAGAAAAAAATAGCACCACTGTTAGATTTAAAAAGGTCCATACTTCATTCGTGTAACACATGTATTTTGTGCATAACACTGTATCACAAACAACAAACATACAATAGATACATTTAATTGTAAGAATCCAGCTTTCTAATTTATATAGTAATTATACATATACATTGTGACACTGATGGGCCACACCATTCCACTGAAGGGTTGTTAACCATATAACATGTGTAGTTTATGATTAATTGATACATTCAGACTATCAATACTTGTCACGTTATCATTATTGGCATACATGTTGCCACTTGCACGCCAGCAATGGTGTGGGACGTGCCAGGACAGATGTACCTATGATTCCCATTGATGGATGTAATATTCTTGGTGCTCTATGTGCCTCTATGTATAATAGTAAGTTCCTCGATTTAGGGTCCAGTTAGCACAATGGATGTTGAAGTTGGATCCAGGGTCTTGTGTAGGCAACAAGAATTTTAGTTGGGATCAAATACAGAGGGTCAGGACAGGTGGCAAGAATAGTAATCTGGCACAAGTCAAGAGCAGAGGCAGGCAGAATGCAAAATACCATTCAAGTCACAAGCAAAGAGTTGAGTAAGGTGGTAGGAAAAGCCAAGATCAAGAAAATTCACGAAGAACCCAGAGATACATAGAACATTGCTATGGCAAGGGACTGCAAAACTGTGCATCTTAATAGACCGATGAGGTTCACTACAGAATTGATGCTGGATGACCACTCTGGATCATGCAGACCACATCACTAGCTCAGTGTTTTTGCCAGAATGAATGCAAGCACATCTTGATTATGTAGATACATGCATGAATATTCACAATATCATATTTCTTTTCAGCCTAGCACATTCTGTCTAATCACCTAGACACGTGACAGACCAGATTTGCCGAATTCTAGTCCTTGTGGGAGATTTTCAGGACATTCATGTTGGTGACCAAAAAAGTAAATCAAAATGAATGAGCCACTCAGTAACTCACCTGTACTAAAGGCAGCTATGCTTAAAATAAGGCATAATAATAAGAGTTGGAGGGGAGAAGATATGTGAGCAATGTGTGAAAGTAATCGTTTTCAGAAATGGTTGCAATACATTAGAGATTTTGGTTAGGGGCAAACACAGTAAAGAAATGCAAACATGGCAGGGATATGGAAAAGGTTAGCCAAGATTTTTAGGTAGGTAGAATGGATGGTCTTGATGGGCCTTTTGGTCCTTATGATGGGCCTTTTGGTTCATATCAAATCAAATCAATGTTTCTATATCTTTATTTTATTTTTTACATATTAGACAGTCAAAAATATAATTTAGTTTTTAAGTGCAATTACAAGCTTTATTTTTATTTTTCCTGGCCACCAATCACAGAAATGCCATAACTGTATCAAAATATATATAAATATCTAAAAAGTAAAAAATGAAGAAATCTGTTTTTTTAATGTAAGCTATTGAATCACTATAGGAAAATATTTAGTAATGAGCTCATATTTTTTTTAATAAAGTGCAAGCAATCATTCAAAACAATTGTTCTCTTAAGAATAACATAGCAAACTATAAAAAAAAAACATCTAATAGTTCTGTAACTTTATGGTCATTTTTGAATTACATTTAAATCAATGATTACATAAAAAAGTGAATATAGACAAACAACAGCCAATATAAAATCCTATTATAAATAATAATCAATGCCAAATAGGAACACAGTAACCAGTAAATAGTAACCTGCAATAACACACAGCTAATCCCTCTCTGTTTACTCAGATGCTTGGATGATGAAATCATTTTCTCAATGCATTTTGAAATAACTCAATTTTATTGCATAAAATATTGCACATATTTAGCTTACATTGCAAGAACGTCATTAGTAAAATGTTTATTGCTAGAAGAATTTCACTATAGAGCATTACACCTGTATGAAATGTAACTGATACATTATTCTGAAATGTTGTAGTCATGAATCTCAGTACATAAATAACAATAAAAATCCATAATATTGGGAGGCTGTAAAATAAATGCAGTCTAATGAGACATATAAAAGATCTCTGATGCTTATCACTGTAAGATTTGATTTGCTGTATGCAAGTTTCAACACCACAATATATCGAGCTACTGTAACAGAAGCAGCAGGTGCATTTCCTCTGCATTTCACACAATCACCCTTTAATTCAGAGGTGGGAAGTAAAGTTTCCCTAAGTACTTCTTCCTACCGCTACCTTCAAATTAACACTCTCAGCCACCATTCAATCTATGATATTTTAGATGGATCTGCAGTTGTGCCTGAAAATTGTTAATGCTGGTATCCTAGATCAGTTTGCTAACATGTACCTTCTTGAAAACCGAAAAAAGATAAACAATGTGATGATAGAATACTGGTTTCTCAATACCAAACAAATAAAACTGCTTTTTTCTTATATACATTTTAATGAATATAGTAGGTTGGGAATGAGCATGTGCCAAAGCTATATAAAATTCAGTGTCCATTTAAAACACGTTATTACTTGCCATTGGTTCAGCTTGTTCCTATCTTATATATATATATATATATATATATATATATATATATATATATATATACACATTTATATATTACAAACGCGGAACTTCGAAAAAAACAATTACGAGATGCAGGACAAAAAAAAAAACGAGGTCGAAAAAAACGAAAGAAATGTCCGAACCGCGCAAATCAAGAACACCAAAAACAAAAAAAAAAAAAAAAAAGACAAAAAAAAACATCACACACAGCACGGGGGGGGGGGGGGACAGCCAGTACATCTGGAAGTGAGGTTGCACGCTAATTTAAGCCGAACTTGCCGAGTTTCGGCACTAAAAAATTGGCTAAGCGAGAAAAAAGATGATGGCTGAAAAAATTAAAACGAAGCTACACGACCCCAACCGCACAAAACACCACCAGCCGCGTACAACTTTTACTCAGGAAGGTACGAGGTACAAAATACACTACTACAAAGGCTGGAACATGCTTGCGAGTCGCGTAACACATACACAAACGTTGCCATTTTACAACACTAACTTGCAATTAATAACATTAAGAATCTACAAGGGCTCTTTACACAACTTAACAAACGGTTTCCCCCTCGCCCACGCAGCCTATTTACACTGCACACTTGCCACATTGCTGACATTTTCTCCTCAGGGCAGCAACAGTACAACTGTACATTGCATGCTGCAGGAAAATAAAAAGAGATTGTTAGCTCTTTAGGCTATTGATTGCTGGATATATTAATTACAAATAGGTTAAGTATATTAATTTATTAAGTAACTAATTAATTGATTATTTAAAAAAATAGAGACATATGTATATGTCTTCGTGATGAGTGCCGAAGGTGCTCAGAGGAGCAAAAGTACACCAGAGGAGAAAGGCACTCATCGCAATCAGCGTCAAAGGTACTCATTATGTGGCAAACAGCATTGCCATGGCTTGATGAGCAAGTCACTAGTATATATATATATATATATATATATATATATATGTACATACATGTACGTGCACGTGTGTACATGTGTTTACAGAAAAACTTCTCTCTCCAGAGTTCAGTAGGTTGAAAACATGTTGGGCCTTATTCAATTGCAAGCCCGCAGATTATGTTATACAGGCCTTATGTTGCGGGCTTGAAATTTGCTATATAAACTATGCAATCTTAAGTACCATTTTAGAGTATGATCATGATCAATTAAGCAAGGCTGTTACTACCGATTTTGAAACAGCCAATAGTAAATGAGACAGTCATCATTACGTCAATAAAACATGGAGGTTACAAGTCAATCAATTAGCGTTTAGATGTCCCATATGCGTTCAAACTCGCAACCCGGCAATGTACAAGATATTAAAAAAGAATGGCGATATTGTTTTAGTCCATGTGGGTGGCCTGATATGTATTAACTCCTTGATTGATAGGACACCAAAATGAAACATAAAAAAAAAAAATTGCAGATTTGCGAGCTTTAGACTGTTGTGCAATTAATTTGAATGTCTTTCATCACTTTCCCTGTCTTTCAAAGTGCAGTATTGATTTTTTATTTGCATTTACAGTTCCATAAACAGGTGTTTAACCCCCTTGCGAGTCCTATCTGGTACCCATAGGATTTCCTCTACATTTGCCATTTACAGGTGTGAAAACATTTGCGGGTTTAAGGAATTGTAGCAATTGATTAGTGATTTGCGTTTTCCCTGCTCATGACGTGTTTCTTGCTCTCCTGCTCTGAGCTCTGGTTTGCTTAATTTGCTTGCGTGCCATTTTGAGTGCTCTCTGCACATCTCTGCCTTGTGGCCACGTTGTCCCATTGGCTTTTGGCCTTTCTTCAGCCACTTAACATCACATCGCTAGGTGGTGGGTATCCCTATTGCAATGGCATTCCCGTCACCTAGCAATGGAGTTAATGCATTCAAAATCGCGGCAATATCGAGATTTAGCTTCCTTTCAGGCTTAGTCATTCTTTTCGACCCTTATGTACCACCACTAACACAAATGATTTTGTTTAATTTCTCATAAATTTCTGCCTAAACGGATCCTCTTTTCAAACTTTCCCATCACTGCTACTGTCTGTTTGTTTCTTCACTCTACCATATATCCTTTTAACAATCTCTACCCCACCAGCCTTATTCTCATCCTCCCGGCATAAGTTTACTCATTATTATTTTATCATTGTCGTCCTTTATTTGTAACATATATTCTTATTGAGTCCTAACTAACGGAATAGAACAGAGTTATTAATTTTAATAAGCAATAACCTGAGTTTGCAACCAGGAAGGTCCTGAGTTCTCTAAAGAGGTGTTTTTGCTGGGTGCTGAGATCTTGAACACAAAACGGAATGACCTAGAGGGAGAAAGGTGGGGTGCACCTGGTTCCACAAAGCTGGGTCATAACAGCTGGTGGCAGTCAGTGGAGATCTTAGCCGCATTAACCAACAGCCAGGATGGCATATGGAAACTTATCCAAGATGGAAATAAAGTATTTACAGCTGCTTGGAGGAGATGCAAGTACAATCATTCATATACAATCACCATAAAACTATAATCTATCTGTCTTCTAACGTCAACTGATGTTTTTCATTCCTTTCACAGTCTCTCCCTCTATTGTTTCTCTACTTGCTGCTTGACCAAAATCATCACCACAGTCATCCTTCATTTCACCTGCAATACTATGCAATTCCCAAATACATTCCACCATCTCATACTAATTCAGGATTAACTTACTAGCCAACCCGTTGCATGGCTTTAGACCTCACTCACATCAAAATGTCAGGCACTTGTCGTCTTCTCTGCCACATTACCTATCATTTCATTATCTCACACTATCTCACTTCTCATGCATTTGCTGAAACTCTATGATTACATTACATACATATCCTATATAACAATGTCTCCATATTCACCAAAACGCCAACCACACGCCTCCATTTCACCCCAACCGAAATTCGCTATTTAGAGCTTCCAGCTCCTAGTCGCTCATGCCAATAATCGGCACTTCTCTTTGCCATGTATCCTATCATTTCATTACTTACATGACATTCAGATGGTGAATTCATTAATCAGACAAACTGTTCAGAATCGGAGCAGCGTTAACTGCCTCCAAAAGCAAACCTGTGAACTCATCATTAAGACAATGGGCCCACTCGCTCATCTCCCATTCTCTTTTCTCTCCCTGCTCTTGTAGGTATCTCACTATTCATTCTGATTTTTGTCTCCATGTTCTTCGCTCTCTATTCTCTCTTGTCTCAACTCTCAAGCAAGGATCTAGCTCACATTCTCTCTCACCTTCACTCTCTCGTTTCCCTACTGACTGAAAAACTATTATATTGTCCCACAACACCACTAAGCTGCTATTTTGCTTTCATGCTTCCTACTCTGCATCGAGGCTACATCCTCCTTGCCACTCAAATCTCGTTTCCACTTACTTTGAGGGTGACTAAAGAAATGAAGACCTCCATTACCTCTAAATCTTCCCTCCTACCGACACAATCACCCTATAATATCTCTCCTTTCCAACCTTGCCAGAGGTCTTCATTTCTTTCACCCTCAAAGTCTCACTCTCCAAGGATTCACTACCCACCACTCGAACAAACAATCACTATCACAATCTCTTTTCATTTCACCCGCAATACCATGCACTTCCTAATAACTCTCCAATATCACTTACTAATCGAGGATCATTGCTAGCTTACACGCTAGGCTTCTGACTCGAGATCATCCCCATAACCTTGTCTAACTCACGCCATTTGTTAAGACTCCACAACCATATTACCTATATATCCAACTTTGGGATTTTTCCACTTCATCCATGCCCAGTGAGGGCCCCTTCAAATCACCACAATTGAAAGTCACTATTCAGATTTTGAAGCTCCAAGTTGCTCTTGCTAACAACGGCTATTTTGTGACTTTTCCTCCACATTTCTTATAATTTTATTATCTTATAAGTCACTTCAATGGCAGATCCAATATTCAGACCTCTTGTCCAGAATTGACCTGCAAAGATGAGGACCTAACCAGTAGGATTCATTCATTGGCTGGTCCAGCTCATGTAAGTGAAATAGTTTTTTTAGCTGTAGCTGGGGTAGATATTTCAGTGGCAATATTAAAATTGGCAAGAATAAGTATAGTTATATTAGAGGAGAGAACATGAGGGAGCCAGGCAACAAAACTAGCAAGAAATTAAGAGGGAGCTCCAGGAGGGTGGTACATCCCAACAACTTGCAGAAAGATGGGTGAGAAGAGGACGATAGTGTGAATTTTAAAAGATGAACATTGGAGGAAGGGAACCCAGGGGGTATGCAGCGAAATGTGTAGTGTCAACAAAGTAATATGCCCACACATCTACCTTGATTGTTTCCACATCTAGATGCGTGACTGTAGTAAAAGCCACTATATGAGTGTCACACTCTGATGGTGTGAGCCAAGTTTCTGTAACATCCAACAGATTAAGGGAGTTAGAAATAAATAGATCCTGAGTGGAAGTTAGTATATTACAAATGGAACATATGTCCCATACTGACCATTCTTCTGCTTAACCTCAGTTCAATGGTTGGTGCATAAACTTTACCTCTATTCTGTGAGTAACAATAAGAAGTAAACAAATGAAATGCTGCTTTATTGCTTCTCAGAGCATGAATAATGAATAAAACACAAGTACAGAACAAAATAAATATTTATTTTTCAAATAACCTTCCCTTGGGGCTGTTTTTTTTTTTTTTAAGTTCCCTTTGAATATGTAGAAGAATAATTGTCATCATATTTAGAATCAGTATGATTCATTTTATTTCTTATGTCAGAATGATTTCCCTAACAAGTGTTGAAGCTGCACATTGGAGTCAAGGACAGCAGACATCATGTTTATTGGTAATTCATAATTGATTGTGCTATATTGTAATAAAAAGTATATATACACTATATAAGGTTTGCAAATGGCAGAAGAAATTATGATAATTAGAGACCCTTTAGGCAAAAACATTTTTTCCCCATATAAACTTTTTAACTATGTGACTTATTCTCCTTAATGTAATTGCAATATTAAATGTATGCTTCAATTACCGCTAAGAACCCCACAAAGTAAGATATTCTCACCTTTTGGAATCTTGCCCTTTTTTCTTGCTTTCTCTCATGTAGGCTGCCATATTTCACAGCTATGACCCAAGGAAACACCCACAGGGAAGGGGCTTCACACTAACAGTGCTTTATGCCTCGCAGACACACATCATTCACACTAAAAAAGTAGGGTAGGAGAAAGCACAACTCTATATAGTGTAGATCAGTTACCATATAAATCTAAATAACCATGTGTAGATGTGCATTCGAAATGGGCTCTCATCTGGATCAATCTCAACAGATTATGAGCTATATTTTCTCAAGTTTCACCAATCAATTCGATCTCTGGTCCTCTTTATTTTCCCCCCGATTCTTGTCCCATATGATGTGGACTTATTCCAATGATAGATGGACCACAAAGATGAATTAAAACTTAAAATGGTATGTATTGGCCATATGTAAATCCTTTACCGTATCAAATCAATGATAATAAGCAATGTATTAAAAGCATATAAAGGACATATATCCTCCTCTTTGAAATTGTATATATAGCAAATGGATAAACGCCTTTCTCCGCCTTTGCAGCTTCCTCATCACTTCCCCTGCACAGGAGCAAATGTACATTTGCCGAGGATATATGTCCTTTTATCTGCTTTTAATACATTGCTTATTATCAATGATTTGATATTGTAAAGGATTTGCATACAACCAATAAATACCATTTTAAGTTTTAATTCATCTTTGTGGTCCATCTACTCATTGGAATAAGTCCACAATTTCTCATATAGGTTGCGTTTTCTCCTACCCTACCCTTTTTGTCGGTTCATGTTCATCTTTGACACTGAGTGAACGGTGTCAACATCAGAGAGCAGCACATTTTGGGTGTATGATCGTCCCTCCATATCAATTTGTGAATCTACAGGAGAGGACTATTCACTTGAACGAATACTGACACATAGCAGTCCCTGAGCACCAGGCTATGCACTGGGGTCTACCATTCCCAGTAACTATGACATCATACTCATGGCCTGCTTGCTAACTGTATGAGGTATTGGTGGTATGAAGCCTGTGGGGTTTTCTGTCGCCTCTGTGCAGCATGGTAGATATCAATCAGCGCTATGGAATATGTTGTTGCGTTACAAATAAACTATAATAATGAATGAGGACAGAAAGAAAGAAGGACCCATAACATGAGAAACTGGGCTTCTTAGCAGTAAGAGAAGCATATATGTTTACATCTAAATTACATTGAGGATGATAAAATTCATAAATTAATCTAGTTAAAACATTTTCATAAAATAAAAAATCTTTTCCTAAAGAGATCCTGTAATTGTAACAATATCATTGCTTCAATGAGTCTTTTCAATCAAAGCATGAACAAATGTAAAAGCTCCATGTAAAATATTTTATGATCAATTTCCACTTAATTCTTAATAAGTGATAATTTAAAAAATCATGGTCTTTTCACATTTGACATTTTTGGTACTTTGTAATCAGTGTGTTAACACTAAACAGCTGATTATGTGAAGCCTCCTTCTTATCACTCATCTATTCACTTAGAGAAAATGGAAAAAGAAGGTATTTTTATAAAACAGGCAAAATTCTTTAAGCACCAGAGGAAAAGCAAACATTGGGGGAATTTCCTCCTTATTCAAGGTCTCCTGACACCTGTAAGAGCAGAGCAGCAGAAACTAAAATAATGGCTCCAACTGAACCAAAGTAAACATTTTAACTGATAATAATAAATAATAATAATAAAAATATAATAATTAAAGACTGTTTTATTCTTTCACCTTTGAAACATGTTTTGCTCATTATCGAGTAGTTTTTCAAAAAATATATATTGTAATTGTGAGACCGCAATGGTCATTTAACATGAATATAAATGGGGTCCACAGTAAGTTGTATTCTTTAATCATTCATCATTTATTATTAATAATAATAACATAAGCTGCTCTCTGTTGGCTAAAACTTGGTTAGTAATGTACATATATTAGATCCCCAGTCACAGATGCCTGTGACAAAAAAGGGGAAACATTTGAATACGGACATAGATAACAAAATGTTATAAATTTGTAATTTTCAACATTTGAATTAACATTACATAAGATTTTCTTTATTTCATGGGACCCTTGGAGGTATCTTTGGGGGTTATGGAACAGTTAGGAGTAAAGAACAAAGGTATGCAGGGAGGGGGAATAGGTAGAGAGGAGATAAACTCCCACATTTATATTTCAATTATATTAACCTCTTACCTGCTGTGAAGTTGATTAATTTATATATATATATATATATATATATATATATATATATATATATATTGTTGTTTAGTCGTTCAGTCACATCCGACTCACTCTATGGACCGCAGCACACCAGGTACATATCTCACTGCTCCTCTGAGCTCCATCAAGTTCATGTTAATTACTTCAGTGACCTCATCTATCCATCTCTGCTTCTGTTGTCCCCTTCTTCTTGTGCCTTAAATCTTTTCCAGCATTAGAGTCTTCTCTAGGGACTCCTGCCCTCTCAAAATATGGCTAAAATATTTGATCTTCAGCCTCATGATCATAGCTTCTAGTGAACAGTTTGTCACGATTTTCTGAAGTACTGATTTATTGGATCTTCTTGCAGTCCAAGGGACTCTAAGTAGCTTTAGCCAACACCACAATTCAAAGGCATCAATTGTATGTTGCTCATACTTCTTTATGGTCCATATGATATTACTGGGATTACAATAGTTCTAGCTATGCGGACCTTTGTTGATAGTTTAATATCTTTACTTTTTACCTGTCCAAGCTTGTCATAGCTTTCCTCTCCCAGAAGCAAACGTCTTTTAATTTCATGACTACAGGCACCAGCAGCAGAGATATTGGATCTCCAGAAAATAAAATATGTCACTGCCTCCACTACTTCCATGTCTATTTGCCAGGAACTGAGATTGCCGTTTGTTATGATCTTCGTCTTTTTAACGTTGAGCAGCAGGCCAACTTTTGCACTCTCTTCTTTTAGTTTTTTTTTGTTTATTTAAATGACCCTTAGGGAATCCAGACGTGGACCCCTTGCTCACTTTGCCTTAGGGAGTTATCAGCTACACCTCGCTGATGAGGCCCAATGAAGACTGAAATGTACATCTGGGGTTTGCTATTTCTCCTGTTCAGCGTAGAATTGCCTGGTATTTTGGGGCTGGACCACTCTAGTGAGTGGGACCAGACTGATATACTACAGGATATTTCTCCCTGTG
This sequence comes from Discoglossus pictus, assembly GCA_027410445.1. NCBI lineage: Eukaryota > Metazoa > Chordata > Amphibia > Anura > Alytidae > Discoglossus > Discoglossus pictus. The sequence continues at coordinate 434,757,454 of CM050164.1, forward strand.
AAGGGCACAAGTGAGCTAAAAGAGGTTGCTCTCAGAGTGGGTTATTATGTCCATATAACTAACCTATTAAGGTAAGTTCCTTCTCTGATTGAGCACCTCAATTTTTTTCTCTTCTTTTACCCTCAATAGGTCCTTTAGTTCCTTCTCACTTTCAGCCATCAACGTGGTATCATCGGCTTTTATGAGGCTGTTGATATTTTTTCCAGCAATATTGATTCCAGCTTTTGATTCATCCAGCTTGGCCTTACGCATGATGTACTCTGTTTATACATTGAATAAATAAGGTGACAATATACAACCTTGTCGAACTCCTTTTCCAATCCTGAACCATTCAATTGCCCCATGTTCGGTTCTGACAGGCACAACCAGAGACACACACACACACATATATCTTTTGCCCACCATATATTAAATTATTGTTGTGGTGAACTACCTACTCATAAAGTCCACAACACAAGCTGAGATCCCGCTCCACGCTGATGATATCCAGTACGCTTGAAACAGCTGTACGTGGATAGGATTCTCAGCTTGTGTATAATCCAACCTTGGCTTTGCATAAAGACTGTGTAATGCAGCGGGCATAAGCTTAAAGGAAGCCATGTTTAAAATGGTTTATGGATTGAAGAGTGAGGCATTTGTGGGCACCTTTGCATGTCCCTGCTCAGCTTCCCAGAATGCAATGTTTTGCATCTGTTCTGTGATTTCTCCTGAACAGTAAAGTGTCTTTGTGTTCTTGTGCAGTGAGTAGTGGGCAGGTGATTAGTAAGAACCTAATATAAATAAAAGAAGGTAGTGTAAAGAAAAGGGGAGAACATTGTAGTGCTTTATACAATTTATTTTCCCACGGTAATTATGATTCAGTCCAGTGACAACCTCACTCAGTGTACATCCTGTCATAAGTATGCAATACTGAAACAGATGATCCAGGGTCCATACCTCTGTGACAGGTGTGAGCATGTTGCCTATCTTTAAACTCAAATTGGAGAACTGCAGAGGAGAAATCTAGCATTTAGGGTGGAGATACGGCTAGTGAGGATGTCCAGGGAGGTAGCTGGGTTACAGTTACAAGGGGAAGTAGGAGGAACATGAGGAGGAGGCAGGCCAGTTCTGAGTTGGAAAGCACCAACAGATTTGCCAGATATAGTGAGACTGTTGGGGTTGTCCATTTAGGAATGGCAATGACAGATAGAGCTGTTCCCGGCCAGGAAATTAGTTCTACTGGAAGAGAGGGTGGGCAGCATAGGACGAGCAAAAGAAAGGTTTTGGTGGTTGGGGAATCTATTATTAGGAACGTAGACAGGGTGATTTGTCCCCCAGATCACAGCAATCAAACAGTTTGCTGTCTCCCGGGTGATCGGGTCCGGCATGTTGTGGATCGGTAGATAATTTATTGGGAGGGGCTGGAATTGAACCGGTGGTCTTGGGTATATATTGGTACCAATGACAAAGTTAGTGGAAGATGGATTGTCTTAAAGAATGATTTTATAGAACTAGGTAATAAGCTGAAGGCAAGGACATCCAAGGTAGTATTTTCAGGTAGACAGAAGGAGCTTAGGGAAGTTGATATGTGGCTAAAAATGTGGTTCATTAAGGAGGGGTTTGGGTTTTTGGAGCACTGGGCTGACTTCTCACTTGGGTGCCATCTCTACAGCAGGGGTGGATTTCACCTTAATGATGAGGGAGCTTTTGTGCTAGGGGATGGGATGAGTTTTTAAACTAGTAGGTGGGGGTCAGGGACAAGATAGAAGTAATTGAGTAGAACGTGTAGAGGGGGTAAAGAACGAATTAACTAGTCAAGGTGGAGGAGATGGGGAGGGCTAGTATAGTCTATAGGAAGGTATTGCTAGGTAACTCAAGTACAGTGGCAGGCACTTCAGAACTACAGACTCATAACATAAGGTGTATGCTCGCTAATGCCAGAAGCTTGCCAGTAAAATGGGAGAGTTAGAATTATTAGCTGTTAATGAGAAATGGGATTTAATAGACATTACTGAAACATGGTGGGATGAATCTCATGACTGGACTGTAAATCTGGATGGTTATAACCTATTTAGGAAAGATAAGGACAATGTTAAAAGAGGAGGAGGAATTTGTCTGTATGTTAAGCCTGAATTTAAGCCTATAGTCAGAGAAGATATTTATGGTGGACCTAGTGATAAAGTTTAATGTTTGTGGGTAGAGTTCAATAGCGGAGCAGCAAATTCCAAAAGAATATTAGTAGGAGTATGCTATAATATATATAATTGAAAGTGAGGAACTGCAATTATTGTTACAGATTGGAAATGCAGCTAAGCATGGTCAAGTTGTAATAATAGGAGATTTTAACTATCCTGAAATAAACTGGATGAATAAGACCAGCAATTCGGCTAAGGGGAGCAGGTTCTAAGTACACTCAGAGATCATTATCTAGCCGAGGTTATACAAGAACCTACTAGAAATTAGGCTATCTTGGATTTAGTTATCACAAATAATATTGCTATAGTATCAAATGTTGAAATAGGGCAACCTTTGGGAAACACTGATGACAACACAGTCTCATTTGAGATTTAATAAAAAAAAAACAAAGCTGTAAAGGGGCAACAAAAACTCTGAATTTTAAAAGGGTAGACTGGGACAAAGAACTGACAGGTAAAAATACTGAACATAAATGGACAACGTTTAAATCTTTACTAAATAAACATACTTAACACCATATACCATGTGGAAATAGGAGGATGGGGGGGTTGAGGTTGAGGAGGGGGGTTGAGGAGGGAGGTTGAGGAGGTAGGTTGAGGATGAAGAGGGAGGATGAGGAGGGGGTTGAGGATGGGGGGTTGAGGTTGAGGAGGGGCTTGAGGATGGGGGGGTTGAGGTTGAGGAGGGGGTTGAGGGAGGGAGGTTGAGGATGAGGAGGGAGGTTGAGGATGAGGAGGGAGGATAAGGAGGGGGGTTGATGATGGGGGGTTGAGGTTGAGGAGGGAGGTTGAGGATGAGGAGGGAGGATAAGGAGGGGGGTTGAGGATGGGGGGTTGAGGTTGAGGAGGGAGGTTGAGGATGAGGAGGGAGGTTGAGGAGGGAGGTTGAGGATGAGGAGGGAGGTTGAGGAGGGGGTTGAGGATGAGGAGGGAGGTTGAGGTTGAGGAGGGTAGTGAGGATGGGGGGTTGAGGAGGGAGGTTGAGGTTGAGGAGGGGGTTGAGGATGAGGAGGGAGGCTGAGGAAAAGCAGGGAGTTTGAGGATGAGGAGGGAGGTTGAGGAGGGAGGTTGAAAAGGGGGTTGCGGATGAAGAGGGGGGTTGAAGTTGAGGAGGGGGTTGAGGGGGGTTGAGGAGGGGGTTGAGGAGGAGGGGGTTGAGGATGAGGGGGTTCAGGAGGGAGGTTGAGGATGAGGAGGGAGGTTGAGGATGAGGAGTGGGGTTGAGGAGGGATGTTGAGAATGAGGAGGGGGGAAGAGACACAGGGAAGGGAGAGAGGGTGAAGAGACACAGTGAAGTGAGAGGTGTGAAGAGACACAGGGAAGGGAGAGGGGAGAAGAGACACGGGAGAGAGAGGGGGACACAAGAGGGGGACACAGAGGGCACAAGAGGGACACAGGGGCAGCACGTTTCCCACCCATGGCTTATACTCGAGTCACTCATTTTAACCAGTATTTTTTGGTAAAATAGGTGCCTCGTCTTATACTCGGGTCGGAGTATATACGGTAGGTTATTTTCTTCAGTATACACAAGGGAGGTACCAGTTGTTGGGGCACTGCATCAAAATGGGTCTACACTACTTTCGCCAAATAATTGATTAACGCAGGAAGAAGTCCTGACAGAATACATGCAAGGGTACTGAGGGAACTGGGCTCTGTAATAGCCAAACCATTATATATAATTGTTCAAGATTCACTCACAGGGTCTCTACCAGATGACTGGAGAAAGGCAGTGGTGATACCTATATTTAAGAAGGGAGCAAGAACAGACCCAGGGAATTATAGACCTGTACTCCTAACGTTTGGAGTGGAAAAGCTTTTAAAAGGGTTGATAAGGGATAGTATACAAGAATATGGCTATTCAAACAGGATTATAAGTAGGAGCCAACATGGATTTATGAAGGATATGTCATGTCAAATAAACCCAATTAGTTTCTATGAAGAGGTTAGTAGGAACTTGGATCAAGGCAACTCAGTGGATGTAGTCTTTTTGGATTTTGCAAAGGCTTTTGATACAGTGCCACATGGGAGACTATTGAGCAAACTAAGGGATACAGGAATTACAGTAAATATTTGCTCATGGATTGAGAGCTGGCTTAAAGACAGGAAACAAAGTCTTGTTGTAAATGGAACATACTCAGATTGGATTAATGTGGCAAGTGTGGTTCCTCAGGGTTCAGTATTAGGTCCTCTCCTTTTTTTTGTTTCAAAGATTTTTTATTCAACAGCTTTTATGTTACATAACAAACAATTACATTGCAAACATCTGTTAACTGAAATTATTGAGATAATTGTGTCTATTGTTATTAAAATATAGTATTCATATCAATAAACAATCATTCAGCCAGATATCTCACATTTTTTTCCTTTTTTGGTGATGGTTTTAAGTAAATACACAATTAAAGTTCCACTCCTAAATGTTCCTCACTACATCCATTCCTATGATCTCCAGTGCCACCCTCAGTACCTTTTGTCGTCTAGATGAGTTGCCTCTCCGCTTCCCAGCTCTACCCCTTCCAGTCCGCTCCCCGGACAAGCCACCGCTGTTAGCCAAAGTGTAATGCTCTTTCCTGTCCAGACCTTACAATGTGCTATCTGGAGACTGAATCCAAGGTCCCCAAATTTCTAGGTAAATTTGGTGAGTGTCCAACAAAGTGTGAGTCATTCTTTCGTTAATGCAAAGATAATTTATTTTGTTTATGACTTTCTGAAATTGGATATGACTACTTTTCCATCTTCTAGCAATTATATTTTTGGCGGCTAAAAAAATCATTTGGGCCAATTTGTTCCCCTTATTACCCAGCCCCTGGTAATGGGTCCTCTACTTTTTAACATATTTATTAATGACTTGGAAGTGGAATGGAAATGTGATGTCTCCATTTTTGCTGATGACACAAAGTTGTGCAAAGTAATTAAATCAGAAAATGATGTACTTTCCCCCCAAAGAGATCTACATAAAATTGAGGAATAGGTATCCAAATGGCAGATGAGATTTAATATGAATAAATGTAAAGTTATGCATCTGGGAAGGAAAAATAGCCATGCGATTTATAATCTTAATGGAGCAAATTTAGGGGTATCTGATTTTGAAAGGGATTTGGGACTACTTGTGGACAACCACCTAGGTAACATTGCTCAATGCCAAGCAGCATCTGGAAAGGCAAGTAAAATATTAGCATGTATTAAGAAGGGTATAGAAACAAGGGAAGCAAATATAATTCTACCACTATTCAAATCCTAGTACGCCCTCATTTGGAATATGGAGTACAATTTTGGGGACCACTGCATAAAAAGGACATTTTAGAGCTGGAAAAAATACAGAGAAGGACAACAAAACTAATAAGGGGCATATTAGGCATGAGTGCATTAGAGAAGACTATTTATGATTAAAACTTCCTGGGTATGTGTATTTTTTTTTTTTTTTTTGCCAGGGCCATGTAATAGAGCTGTCAACTTGCAGCTCTATTACATCCTTGCCAGGCAAAAACTAGAGAGCATTGTTTTGCTTGAGTCATTTAATCGAGGCCTAAGCTTGATAATGTACAAAATACTTTTAGAAAGCAGAAAGATAAAGACCACCTTTGCATTTTTAACCTCTACATGTAATTATTCTGTACTGTGTAGCTCATTCTTCTTCTAAACTCTCGTCTAAGCCGGGTCTGCTAAAATTATTGTCAGTTGGCACATTCCCGTTGGTCAAAGTTGCAGATTCCATGACACTATAATTGCATATAAAAGGTTATATATGCAGTTTTATTTTACATTCTAAAAATGTCACTGTTATAAATATTTATTCTTCAATACAATAAATGAATACAGTGGGCCTTTAAATGTACTATATCGGCCTTGTAGGCCGAGCCAGCCAAACAGATTTATTTAATGTGGTTGGCTCTGAGGGGTTAATAATTACATTTTCTATATACTAAGGATAGAGAGATAACAAAAGTTGTGCATGGGGAGTGCGTGCTGTGTTGATGAGTGGATGTGCTGGGTATGTAGTATAAGTTGTTGATGTATTCATCCTAAAGTTTTATACATTTGTTTTGTACGGTTTGTTTTTTTTATTGCACCCACCAATGCAACATTAGACATGATTGCAAAATTAAATAAATGTGTACTCTCAAGGCTTTAACTATAGAGGCAGGGCCAGAGCTAATTAATATAAATCTATCTATAGAAACAGGAAGAAAATGGAATTAAATCGAAAAAAATACTAAAAAAATCAAGAATGCAGAAACCTCTCTCTCAAAAAATACATTAAACCTTGATGTTTGGATCTAACGTGAACATTAAGTCACTATGACACTAATCAGTCATTCAATGTTTTCTATATTATGTTAAAAATATTGAGGCATCGGGAGATCCAGGCTTCGATAATGGAGGATGTAAGTTATTTTCTTATTCAATTGGCGTCTTTTTGCGGGCTCCGATCAGGTTACGGGCTCCGGCCTCCGATTCATTGCAATGGTTAACATAGCAAGTTAATGCTCCTCCAAGCCTTTGATCTTTCACAGCCGCAAGAGTTCCCAAACATTAAAATCACAAATCGCTATTCAATTGCCCTGATTCCCCCTCACTAAGCAAGCATTCAAGGACGCAAATGGCAAAAGTCGAACCACAAGTTACGGGTTCCAAGGAGGACTCGCAAAGGGCTTAAAGACATGTCCAGAGCACTTTAAATGCTAATAAAAAATAACTACTGCACTGTAAATGATGGGGAACACAATGTAAGACATTAGAATCAATTGCACAACAGTCTCAAATATGGAATATAAAATTCAATTTTGTAGTGTGTAATTTTTGGGGTTATATCAATCTCGGGAATCAATGAGTTAATACATATCAGGCCAGCCACATGTACTATTACATTGGCTTCATTCATATTTAATATTTAGGACTGATTTAATAGCTCTAAGTCTTGCGCGCTACGATAAGGGCTACAGTTTTACACGTTAGGTGAATTTAATAGGGCTGCATGTTTTACTGACGTAATGTTAACGGGCTCCGTTTCTATTGGCTGTTTCTAACACAGGAGTTAAGGGCTTGCTAAAATTGATCATGTTCACGCCCCCAAAATGCGACATACAATAGCATGGTTTACAATGTGCGCTATTGGGCCGGGACTTGCGAACTTGGCCAATTGAAAAGCACGCTTAGTCGCGGACGCTGTGGGCCCGTAGCAGGGCCGCAGACTTACGCCCTATATCCCTGGAGCTGCAGCCTTGGAATTGAATGAAGCTCATTATGTTTTAAATGAATATGTTGAATTAAATTTTTCAGAAGACATCAAAAACAATATTTTGAGCAAAGTAAAGTCACCACAGTCCTTAAGTAATCCTTTAGTCCATCCAGTTGGTAGTTGGTAGCTACAGCTTTCAGTTCCTCTAGATGAGATGGTGTTGCCACATGATGACATTAGTGTTGGCGTTATCAGCATTTGCAATTACTGTGGTCTCTACGTGTTTTACCCACTTGCGCTTAAAAGGAGCACTGTAGTCCTATATTTAAAATGTAAGCTTTCAAATACTGATAGTAGACAACATGATTTTTTAAAGTAAAAAATTGACTTTTTATAAGCAAATATGCTGCTGTGGAATATATGATTATTTTTTTTGCTGAGGAACTTCCAAAGGTGCTAGGAGATCTTGAATATACAGTAAGCTCGTATTAACACAAAAAGAAAAAGATTGACAGGATCATCTGAAAAAGAAACACACAGTAAAGAATAATTGAATTTTAATAATAATAATAATATTAATAATAATAAAAAGTTCTGTGAAGCCCTGATTGATGTTTTCAATGGCAAATTGCAGTTACAGCCACAGGGAACCACTTGCAGCCATGGTACAGCTTAATCCATGTTGGCCACACACGCATATATACTGTATTTGTCATTCCAAGCTATATAAAAATAATTTATCTCATATGGTATGGCGACAACGTAAAATCCTTTGCATATATTTTGGATTTTTAATGAACAGACAAAAAATTCTTACTGATTTAATCATGGTTGGGATGTCAGCCATTTTTCCATCCATTTCATTGTACAGTTTTCATTGAGAATTATATATTCAAATACTAATGCAAACTGACTTTATTATGTAAATATTTTTCATTTCAATATATTTCAGTGTATTTAGTTTTTTTTCCCACTACACTAATTGTGTTATTTTAGCACAATATAGCTTTTAAACTGCTATTAATTGATGCTGTTCTGATATTGGATAAAGTAATGCTGTAAATGTGGAAACTGTAAATATTTTCATTGCACAATGAAAAAATATACTGCATGATTAAGAAGGAAAAAGTCATACAGCTTGATTTAGTTATCCAACCAAGGCTCTAGATTTTTGTATGTTACTTTCTCCCCCTCCCCTCCCTTGACTGATAACTATAAAACACATAACCCCATCAGGATACGATGTAACAAACACAATATGGATTCCTGTACTGATAAACAAAGTTTTCAAAAATTCTGATTTTTCCAAAATGTCCATGGCTTCCACATCTGTTAGTTTGGTGCATACTTGACAAACAAGTGTATGAACATGATATCTATAATGAACTTGGTTGGGATATTCTAGTGGCATAAAGCAATAAATAAAGAAGAGCCGTTTACCTAGTCAAATGCTTTTTGGGCATAGAATGAAAGCAGGATGGATTAGACATTGTGATTGATAGAATGTTGCTGTAAAGTAATAATCCTACCATCATTGGCTCCCATTTAATTCCAAGCCTGCAATTACCTTCATACAGCCCGTATGTCTGTGGGTTAGAAACTTGCTACAGTTACAGATGTATTTAATTACTCTAGAGTAGACAATAATTATAGCTCCAACACGCAAACCTTGAACCCATATGTAGCAGTTTAGGGCATGGGCAAGTAAGCAAGCCTGTAAGTTACAATTTAGACGTCAGTAAAACATGGAGTTTAAAATACAATTAAAGTCCAATTTGCGATCAGACTCGCAATGCAGAAATGTAGAAATCCATACTAATTAATAAATCATCTGTTCTAGTCCATGTGGGTGGCCGGATATGTATTAACTCCTTGATTTCTAGGATCAATATAACATTAAAATACAACGTAAAAAACAACATTTTTTATTGTAGATATGCGAGCTTGACACTGTTGTGGAATGAATTCTATTGCTTTCCCAGTATTTTAAAGTACAGTAGTGTGTTTATATTTGCTTTTATAGTGTTACAAACAGGTGTTTAACCCACTTGCGAGTCCTATCTAGTCCTCGTAGGATCTTTTCATACATTTGCATTTTACAAGGCAATTGCGGGCTTGTTAAATTGTTGCAATTAAATATGGATTTTGCATCTTTTAGCACTGATACCATTTGCAGCCTTGAAACATCAAAGGAGGAGATAGGACAAAGTTATGTTTTTGACAACCGCAATGATTTTGAGCCTGTAACTCGCAAATGGATTGCGAGTTGCAAAATGTAGCCAATTAAATTTGTGTAACTTTTACGGGCTCCAATAATTGTGATTTGGACAATTGAATAGGGGCCATTGTCAGGGGCTCGCCTTTCCGACATGAAGCCTACTTGATCTACATGTACAATTGTTTATACTATTTTTTCTTTTAAATTGTATTGTATTTTACATCAGAATCTATGAGGGATATTGACCTATAGTCAAATTATTGAATTTGGTATCTGTTTAAGTTGTATGGCCGATTGAGCACAGTTGTGAGTACTTTTTTTTTATAGGAATATATGTAAATTAGCGTTACTCTCTATATGAACTTCCCATATTGTATTTGGATTCATCGGGTCTGTGTTATTAATGTCAAAAGAATTTTGATTGCCTTATTAATTACTATTCTAACATGGGGAGCTTTTATTATATTTTCATTAATGCACCAGTCACCAAATGAGTGGTGGCTGAATGTTAGTTAATGAAGCCTCAAAAATGGCTTGATCCACCCATTCTATATTTTGAATATAAGTACTCAAAACTTCTAGTAGTAACTGTTGGTCTATTATGATGTAATCTATCACAGCCAATAGTAAATGAGACCGTCATCATGACATCAGTAAAACATGGAGAGAAGACATCAATCGATTAGCGTTGAAGTCCGATATGCGATTGGACTCGCAATCCGGCAATGTACAAAATAATAATAATGAAAGACAATATTGTTCTAGTCCATGTGGGCGGCCTGATATGTATTAACTCCTTGATTCCTGAGATTGATATGTTACAGAAATGAAACTTTAAAAAAAAAATATTGCTGATTTGCGTGCTTGGGACTGTTGTGCCATTAATTCTAATGTCTGTCATTGCTTTCCCCATCTTTTAAAGTGCAGTATTGTTTTTTATTTGCATTTACAGTAGTACGATCAGGTGTTTAACCCTTCTTACGACTCCTAACTAGGATTTTCTTCTACATTTGCCATTTACGGGTATGAGAACATTTGCGGGCTTGAGGAATTGTAGCAATTGAATAGAGATTTGCAATTGTAACATTTTCGGGCTTAAAAGATCAAAGGCTTAGCTGGGTCTGAGTTAACAATCCCAGGGATTTTCAGCCTGTAACTGGCAAATCGTTTGTGGTTAGCGAAAATACACCAATTGAATAGCAAATTAGTTTATTACGGGCTCCCGAAACTACAATTTTCTCAATTGAATAGATTTTACACATTGTGGTCCACAAGCTTTTTTCAGGTGGTCCAAAGATTAATTGGTAGGACAAAGAATATGAAATAAAATTTTATAAAATTATTTGCATTAAAAGGTACTGCAGGTTCCCAAGTTATTGGTTTGTATTTAATGGATCACTGTGGTCAGCGTTTTTAAAAAGCAAAAAATAAAAAAACATTTTTTATTTAATAATTATTTTATTGCAAAATTCCAATTTGTTTTCTTGCCTGTGTCTTATTTTCTCAGGATGTGGTGTCCTTTTAAACTAATTATCCTCCTTATAGTACTAAGCATTTGTAACTTTCCCATTGTGCAGATATTCACATCTGTGTATTCAAAGTCTCCTCCCACCTCAAGAAATTCATCTACTGAAACCAAATTGGCAGAATTCACAGCAGCAGAAATTCCCATAAAAAATAATATTTTTTCAACAGTAAGCAGAAAAATAAAGGGGTGGTCCTCCAAGATCCTTAGCAGAATCCAAGAGATCCATCAAGACCCTCAGCAATATTTAAGAGGTCCTGCAAAAAAATAAATTGAAGACACTGCTATAATACATTTTTGCTTGGCTAGAAAACAACAATACTACAATAACTTAAAAAAGGAACTAAAAAGTCTGAAGCATATAATACACAACATCACTCATGTAATTAATGTATTTGTAATGATAAATCATAAAATAATTACATATTTTAAAATGATAATCATGCACTTATTTATTGTGTTCTATGTCTAATTAAAATTAAAAAATAGACAAGCATTTCCTATCTATCTGTGACCGGCAGCACATAGCAATGAAAAATTTCTGCATAAACTAGTAAAAATAGATTGATAAGTAAACAAAGATGAACATTGCTCAGTTTCAGAATAATAACTCTTACATTATTGCATACATTGTACACATTCTGTGAGTTATCTTTGGTTTCAAACAGCTGCTTCTCCTATTAGGATCACCACCAACAAATTAAGGCTTTGTGAGCTGGGGAAGCAAACTGCTCTTGATTCACTGTCTGCATCCTTAATGGCCATTAAAGCCGGGCTATATCTTATTACATTTCTAACTGAATTAACAAGCTTTCCCATACAGACAGTAATTTCATTTCTATGCAAACCATTGTGCTCCCAGGGGACTAGATCCTTCCTATCTAAACATGAGTTATTACCAAGGAGTCGAAAAGCCTTTATTAGAAAAAAATGAATTTAAAAATTAAACTTTTTCCCATAAATGTATTTTTCTTGTCAAGCAAATTTCTACGTTCTGCATACAAATTATACACAGGCATTATTATTCCAGTCAAAATACTAACTAAATAAAGTCAACAGCAGTAAAATAATATTTTTCCCCTAGAGTCTACATGCAGTTCATATTAATACTAACATTTTGATACCAGTCAATAGAAAACAAGAACAGGACCAAATTTATAAATGGATCATCTTATGGTTCAGATTTTAAAGAACTATTAATAGAAGATTTTTTCAATCTGAATGTAAATTTGACTAATGATAGTGAAATGAATAAATCCATATTTGCCCCTTTACAAAAATATTTTATATATTTTACTGACTTTTTTTTTCTTCCTTTGCTTACCTAATCCATTTTCAGTGTCTGGGCCTGTTTCATTCTTCTTTCCTTTAGGGTGCCATAATGTTTAACTGTGGGGTCGGGCAGCATTGCTTTGATCCAGCACAATGTTCACAAAGCTTCTTATGCACTAATTGCAAACAAATACTGTCACCACAAGTCAACAATGCAACAGATAACAACCCGACAGGGAGGAGGAAAATAAAACAGTCATAGACACTGAAAATAGATTACCCCTAGAAGCAAGCAAACAAATGATAAAAAGTGAATAAAAATATTTGGGGGGATAAATATGGTTTTATTAATATTTTATATGATCATTACTTATCTTTACCCCAAGATTGAAGAGAGCTTCTATTACAATCTATTACAATCTCTCTTTAATGAGAGTGTGTGTTTATATATATATATATATATATATATATATATTGTGGTGAAGTGACACCAGGGGTCAGAAGAGAGCTCTTCAAGACTCTCCCTATGAGTGAGAGAGTTAACAACCTGCTCAAAAGGCAGGGGTGTAAGAGGCAAAGGAAGCCTGAGACAGCTCTGTGTGGCCTGGAAAGCCAGTGTGGCTGAAGTGCACAAACAGCACAATTGAGAGACATTGAGAAAAGTGCCCAGCGTGACCGGAGAGGTGAAAGAGAAACAGCTCCACTGCAGATGGAGTGCAGATCCTGAAGGGAGTGGACTCTAAAACAGGCAAGTGTACAGACCTGTGTTTTGGACTGTATTATGAATTACAGTAGAGCAGTGAGGGAACTGCAGTTAAAAGTGTAGGTAGTGCTTCAAAGAGAAGCTAGGATTATTATTTTCTGTTTTCTGACAAATAAACTGCAAGTTCTTTTAAACCATACAAAAGGCTCCAGAGTACTCCATTGTGGTGCTGGAAAACAAGGCACGGATCCTGATAGTGGCAGTGAATCTGTCACAATATATATATAGTAAAAAAAGGGCAAATATTTATTTGCTCACCACAAGTAAAATGATGTTGTGATTTTGACCCAAAAGTTAGCTGGTTTGGGAAAATAATAGGCTCCAATCCATTTGATTTCATTTAGGTGCCAGAGATTGGGGTCTATAAGAAGCTGCTTAAAGGCATGGCCCCAATATAGTGATGATGGTGATGGCCTCATCTACACGTGAATATTGCACAAAGTATGCCTCAAATGGAATTAATGAATTGATACTGGGGATAACCTGGTTATGATGAGCTGATAGATCATTGACTAAGCACATTTTAGCAAAGTATTTCCTGATAACAATGGCTATAGCTTTAATTCTACATAATGTGAATATAGGAGTTTGAAATGGTCCCAACATGACTTCCGATGCAAGGAGTTTCTCCACTACCTCAGGTTCCTTTGTAGATGCTAGCAGATTTTCTCTAGCAAAGAAAAATTGACACGCCAGTAGCAATTGTTGACACGCCAGTATGGATAGCGTGGTTAAACACAGTGATGGGTGAGTGGATAAGTACGCAAAAAGTCTTGACAGGTTAATGGCTGATTGTCATTTGGAGTGCATTATCATAGGGCATATGCTCTTGTAGTGAGCCTTATGGCATATATCACAAATGTACAAGAGACGACTAAAATGCCATCCTTTAGAATTAAAGTTATTACATATTGAGGATAACCCAAGATTATGAACTTGCCTAATAGAATCTTTTGATTGGTGGGTCGGAGGTGTTGCACCCAGAAAAGATATGGTAGGCGTAGGTTCAATCTGATATTGTTGAGGTATAATATTGTTTAAGAATCTAGATGTATGTATTGGAGACTGACCATGCTGAAAAACAGTAGTTTAATTCAGCAAAATGTTACCAAAACAAATCATGATCAAAGGTGGATCAATTAATGGAATAATTAAACTAATTCAACACTGCAGCAGCTTTGGAAGAGAAGGATCGATGGTAGTCAAAATATATGAATCCACCATATCTATAAGCTAGACACACTATTACATATAATAGTTGTCAAACTGCGAGACGTCATCATGCTTTTCGAGGTGCGTACGACTTAGGCCAAGCGAGGCGAGCCATTAACGCGTAGGACTTAGCTGATGAGCGCCAAAGGCGCTCATCGCTTCAAACCTCGCAAAGCGAGGCGAGGCGTTAAACCGTAGCACTTAGCTGTTGCGAGCCTCACACAGCGAGTCGAGCCGTTAAAATACGAGACACGGGACTTAGAAAAAAAAAGATACAAGACGCAAAAATTTACGAGATTAGCGGCCGAACCAAAAACAGGAAAAACACACTAAATACACCCAAGCATGGGGCAACAGCCAGGACGTCTGTGAGTGAGGTGGAATGCAAATTTATCTCGATTTAGGCGATTTTCGCCACTTGAAAATCACCTAAGCAAGGAAAAAATGGCAAAAAAAGAAAATGAGGCTACACGACCCCAGACCGCGCAAAACACTGGTAAACGCGTAGCACTTTACACATCAAACTAAGACCTACAACATACACTATTACAAAAGCCGGAAAATGCTCCTGAGACGCGTACCACATTAATAACATTACGACTATACAATGCCGCTTTACACAATAAACCAACGGCTTTACCTTGCGCACGCAGCCTATTTAGAATGCACAGTTCAAACATTCATTACACTCAAAATGGATATTCTATGCAGACGGAAAATACAAACAGATTGTTAGCTCTTCAGCCTATTGCTCTCTGCATATATAAAATATAAATAATTAAAGTCATTCATCATGCATTATTACTTAACTACATATACATAGAAATATACATCTCTCTCAGAGCACCAAAAGTATACGATAGGAGAGGGTCGCAATGAGCGCCGAAGGCACTCATTGCGAGGCATGCCATGAGCGCCAAAGGCGCTCAGCGCAAGACTTGCAATGAGCGCCAAAGATCCTGAGGCTCGCAATGGAGGCATGCGATGAGCACCAAAAGTGTTCAGCGCAAGCCTCGCAATGAGTGCCGACGGTCCTCACAGTACAAAACGGTTTCAATAATGTCTCAAAGAGCATTCCCGTGGCTTTAAATTTGATTTAAAGTCGCTAGTTAAATATAAATATAAAAATAAATATAAATATTCATCTAACTCCTGTCAGCCCTGGAGGAAGGCAGAGCAGATGGCATCCTGGTACATTCTGAAGATGAAAACAAATTCAGGTATCATTAGTTTGTGATTGAGTCTCAGGTTTTCGACTTAACCATCATAGATACATCTCCTTATAATATGGTTTTGCTGTCAGATAGTGAGGAGATGAGTTTACACCCTTCCCCTCAAGGATGTCGCACCTTTTATGAGATGAGGTGAACAGACATTATAGTTGGAGAGGTTGATGGATGCTCACCTAGTCCTGGATTTGGATTAGGCACCCCAAATGAAAAAGCTATGTCAGCTATCATTCTCTGAATTTGGGTCATCGGTTTGTTAGGTTTGCTGGAGTAGGGTTATTGGGTCTTTTGGCATGGCGGAGCCTATATAGCTCCATCTCCCTTGCGCACCTGGGAAGGGGATAACACATATGGTAAGCTCCTGTATCAGTCTTTGTCCTGTCCATAAATGTACGAATGAATGCCTACCTCTGATGGAAAATGCCCTGGTGGGAAAAAAAGCCTGAGAAAGCAAGCTCTATGCATCGAAAAGTTAAAATCTGCCATGGCAGCAATGATGAATACTGTCTGAAATAATACATTTAGTATATGGATGGCTTATTAAATTAACAATGTTCTTTAGCCCAATATTGGCTGCAGCGACTGTGGGAGTCATGTGCTCTTGAATAGCGGCTTGGAATGTGTGAGTAAAGGTTTTAAATAAGTTGCAAGCAACTGGGCATCGTATGGTTTGGAAAGCAACTATGAATTCAGTTTGGTATGATGGAAGAATATTTAACTTGTTAAATTTGGAACATATGTATATGATTGACTGGAAGTGTCCAATTTTTTTTTTTTTTTAGAAGGTCACTCTGGACCATTGGTTCGGCTCAAGGCAGGCTTTCTGTCCTTATTTGTTAGCTTAGTGCTTTACTCCATACATGGTGGTAGGAGTGAGCTGGCATATTCAATTTATTTATATATTTTATATATACTAGCTACTTGCCCGTCAAAAATGACGGGGCAATAAAATTGTAAGGCAGGTAATGCTGTAAGCCACAGACATTATTTTTTTTGGTGGTCTGAGATCCTTCGGCGCTCTTTGCGAGGCTGTTCGTTGTATATATTTTTTCATGATAGGTGCTTTTGCTGTAATTGTTTGGTCATCGCTGATCTGCTTTTTGCGCTTATTGCAAGGCTTTGTGTGCTATGAACAGCGTTGGCGCTCGTTGTGAGTAGCGCAGTGAATGGCTTTTGTGTTTATTGCAAGAGTTTTTTTTTGTGTGTATATGTATTTTTGTATGCTAATTAAATAATTAATAAATTAATAAATTAATATACTTTACCTATTTGGAAGTAATATATGCAGAAAGCATTGTGCTGAAGAGCTGACAATCAGTTTTGATGTTTCTGCAGCATACAATGTCGGTTTGCACTGTTGTGGAGCTGAGGTGTAAGTGTCAGCAATGTGTGCAGTGTGTAGTGTAAATAGGCTGCATGCGCGAGGGAAAGCCGTTAGGGTAGCTGTGTACTTCTGCATTGTGTAAGTTAGTGTTGTAAAATGGCGGCGAATGTGGTACACAGCTGTGGATGATTTAGCGTCCTTGCTAAAAGTGTATCTTGTACGGCTTTTTGGAAAAGCCGTACGTGCTTGGTGGTGTTTTTTTTCGGCGACCATTTTTTCTCTCGCTTAGGGTATTTTCGTGTGTCTAAACTCGGAAATTTGGACTTAAATTGAGGTGTAACTTCACTTGCAGAGGTACTGGATGCCCCCCCCCCTTGCTGTGGGTAAGCTTTTTAAGTCTTTTTTGTGTGTATTTATTGTGTTTTTGATGTTTTCAGGTGCGCGCAGTTCGGCCGTTAAGGTCGTATTTTTGCAAGGTCGTAATGGTTTTCTTTCTAAGTCCTGCGGCTCATATTTTTTTGTGCAAGTCCATATTTAGTTATTGCGTGTTAGATCTATTTTGTTAAAGTGCTGCTTGTGTGGGTGTTTGTAACCGCGTGTGAGGCGCCATAGAGCCTCCACCTCCGCTTTGCGAGGGACGCAGTTTTTGTGAGCTTGCTTTGTGAGCACGCAAAGCGTGATGACGATTCGTAGTTTGTCAACGGTTATATGTGATATATATATATATATATGAAGGTTATCAAAACACTTTCTTGTTACCTACCTTTAAAAGGCCTTCACCCTTGTGTCCCTGTTCCTCTGTTGATGCCGCGGGGGAAACCTTGCTTCCGGTCGTTAGCACTAGGTGGCGGCATTGTGCAATGCCACCAGACGACGAAGGGCTTGAAGTGTAGAGTCTGATGGAAATCCAGTATCAGCGTTCCGCCTCCTTTTATCAAATATCTTTGCAATTTCTGTAGCGAGTGCAGGATTGATTTATATTATATGTACACTTTAGCTTGTTCAAAACTACACTAATTTTCGTTTCTTGCATTACACACTAGTACAGTTAGTCTTCCTTATGACTTTGACCCTGGGAGGACTTTATCTCTCTTTTTTTCGGCAATTGATAGTTTCTCCTACTGATGAGTTTATTGACTTTATTATTAGGACCTTATCTGGTTGCACTTGAATGCTGTGTCTAATTAGCAATATCCATTCTGTTGTATTTGGTATAAGTTCAGGTAACTGCTATTACAATGGATACTTGGAACATTTTAATATTATGCACATTGTTTAAAGATACTATTTGTCGTAGACTCTAGCCCTTCCACTGTAGAAACCAAACTATCTGATCATAAAGGAATTTAAGATTTAGCAGTATTTAAAGAAAGAGTGCATGACTGCAGCCCCAGCTGGGCAAGCTAGCCGTTTGCTCAGTAAGAGTAATATTTCAGCCAAGGTATCCAAGCAATCATAATATGTATAAGTAAAGTTTACACAATTTGTTTAAGAGACACTTTAACTTATTTAGAAAGGAATTTTTCTATTTACATATTGAACTGATTATAGCCCTTGTATGTGTAAAGGAGCATTGAACAGAGTATCATCAGTTATTTAGTGTAGACTTTATTAATTAATATGGCTATTTATTCATCATATTGCCTATAAATATAGTGTATGTTTGCTAACATTGATTTAACAATTGAAAAAACAACGTTGAATATTATAAGATACAATCATAGAACTGTTATCTTAGATCTAGTATACGTTTACAAGCCTCAAAGGGAAAAATCATTCTTGATTGAAGTTAAGAAAAAAAATATTGTTGGGAACTCACATCAATTTCTGTTTAGTTTTCACTCAATTCTAAAAAGTATTTGGAAACGGTTGATTTTATTTTATTTCAACCACGAGGTATAATTACTTTATAGTTGAATTAAGCAATTAACTTTAAGCTTGAACAAGTAATAGCGTTTTACGTTATTCCAATATCACATAAGCAATTATCACTTCTTTAATACATATTTGACGAACAAGAAATAAGGTATGAGGTTACTGTTGAATTTAATTTTAACTGTGAGATAAAACTTAATACAAGGTAACACTATTGAGTAATAATTTTTGCTAAATCTATTTCCAACTGAAGTTTCCCATAAAACATATATATGTCATAACTACAGTGGTACCTGAGAATTCAACCTTAATCTGTTCTGCTCGGCAGGTTGAGTTCCAAAAAGGTTGAGTTCCAAGGTAGCATTTCCCATAGGAATCAATGTAAATTGAAATAATCTGTTCCCAGCCCCAGAAATTTCACATTTTACTTTGGACTGATGGTCTTGTTTTTTGATAAAAAACATTAAAACTAAACAGACACAAATAAAAAACAATAATTACACCAAGTAACACATAATTTAACTTCACTTTAACTGTACTTAGAGGACTTGAGGGCTCAATGGGATGGTGGCAATGTAGAGTAGGTGGAGAAAGAGGAAAGAGGTTATTGCTTGGAAGGGAAGACTTCTTGCATTAGAACAACATGTCCTTGCACAAGGGATGTTTCTCTTTTAACACCACTGAACCCTGCTGGTTTAGAGAGTTCCACTTGAAACATATTAAGAGAAACTTGCTTCTGCCTTCGTTTCAAAACGTTTCTGAAGTGAGATGTTGTTTGTTCATTAAGCAAGTCCACGTTGTGGCTTGCTAGAGCTTTGTCAGGGTGATACTTTTCAACAAAATATTGTAATTTAGTACATTTAGCACATATTTCTTTGAAATACAAGATTGAAAACTCGTTACTTACGATCTAAAGGGAATGGAAGAGGCAGTAACCTGGGGAGGAGCAAATAGGAATAGGGAGGTTAGGGAGGAAGTGAGAGTTTAGAAAGGTAGGAAAAGTTAGAAGGTTATTCATTTGTTGGAGAGGGAAGGGAACTGATATAAAGTGAATGGTACTATTATGTAATATAGTATCTGCTCCTAGTGGACAGATAATGTAACCTGCAGATGGAAATGTCAAGAGACACATAATTTAAACACTTTGGTTGCAAGACACTTCCATTCAGTTCATAATTCCAAACCAATGATCAAGTACTGGATTTTGCAGAAAATTTAATTGGGCAATCTGGAACGTGAACTATTAAAAGCTGAAATCAGGTGGATAACCATGGTTCATACCGTCATCCCTGAAGGTCTCAATAAAGGAAATAATTTCATTGTATTCTTGTGAGGACAAAACTATAGCTGATATCACTCCTAAAGAAAAATATTACAAATGAACAGTTTCTCTTAGATATGTCTACATTATGTGATATTCATACCCCAGTTGTTCTGAGATCTAATCATGAGGAAGTAGACTATACAGGGATAATACTCAGCTCAGTATATATGCCTTTTTTAGTGATTGGATATGTTGCTATATAATTTTGAGTTCTTTTTGTATGAGGTATGTAGGATATAGTAATACATAAATCTGCCCACCACAGTATCCTGTGTCTGTTACTATACCACCATTATTGCCATTGATCAACTGACATCAGTAATCTCACTCAAGGTGTGAATGCAGTTTAAATCAATCTAAGATCTGTAATACAAGATCTGTAATACACACTGCTCCACAGCATATTCCACAGAAACACACCTGAATGCAGTTTAAATCAATCTAAGGTAATTTCAGAAGAACAGCTTCTCACCTGATCCATATCTACCTCTACAATGGACTATTTAATATTATTAATATCTGTTTTATGATAATTGCTGAGATAGACTTATTTCTGTTAGATTTAACTGCTATTGTCATGATATATTACTGTTTATTTGTAAACCAGAAATGCTCTGTGTTCAATCATCCAATGTATTGCCTCTATATCTCCACCCACTCAAATAACTCCTTTTCTGTCTCATAGATATCTGTAAAACACACTGCTCCACAGCATATTCCACAGAAACACAGCAATCCTCTCCCTCCTGCCCCTCTACTTACCCACCCCTGTTTACACTTAATATATTGAGGCATACTAATTACCTGCACCTGTTAAATCAGTGACATCAGCTTATTACCTCAAACCACCCCGTTTATGAATACTTGCTTATACAGTGTCACAATGTGTTCTCACACCAATTTCCTCATTATAACCTCCTGTCTCTTTCTTAGACTCTCTTATACTGTCTCTACACATCATGTCTCCAATAATATAACTATCTCACCTTCCCGGCTTTCCTCTCCTCTTCTCTGCTCCCATGGGCTCCTCTCCTTCCTCCAGTCACTCATCTCATCCCTCCTCTAAAGTTGAAAAGCAGAAATGTTCTTGTAAAACCTATTCCCATCACCTTGTATTCTCTCTCCTTCTTTTGATGGCTTGTGGAGCTATATCCCCTAACCAAGGCCCCTCACTCATTCCCACCTGCTGTCAGCCACGCAGAGTCCCCATTGTAGCAAATGCCCAAAACACCCATAATCTAAAACCCATCACTTGTCACAAACCATCTACTTTGCCCTTCTCATGTGCAAGGTGCAAGGTCTCTTTACAATAAACCTACCTTCATTCATGACCTCTTCATTTCCAACTCCCTCAATTTACTGGCTATTACAGAAACCTGGCTCACTCAATCTGACTCTGCCTCCCCTACTGCACTCTCTTATGGTGGTCTACACTTCAAGAACACTCCGAGACCTGGGAACAAACAAGGTGGAGGTGTGGGCATACTGCTATCCTCTCGCTGCACTTTTCACTGCATACCCCCTCCCTCCAATTCTCATCTTTTGAAGTTCACACTATCCGCATCTTCTCTCCGCTCCCTCTGCGAGTAGCTGTGATCTATCGCCTGCCTGGATCACCTTCTCAATTTTCGGACAACTTTGCTGCCTGGCTCCCAGACTTTCTCTCCTCCAATATACCTTCACTCATTCTTGGCGATTTCAACATAGCCACTGACACACCCACCTCCCCAACTGCAAAATTACTTGTGCTTACCTCTTCACTTGGCCTCTCACATGGGACAGATTCAGCAACTCACAGTGGTGGACTCTCCATTGACCTTATTTTTACTAATCTTAACATCTCCCACTTCCCCTATCTGACCACCACCTGCTAACTTTTCAAATGTACTAAAACCCATTCTCAGCCCCCTCACCACCCTTGCCTGCCCTGACGTCGCCACTTCACAACACAACACTACTCTACTCTAACCTCCACCCTTGACTCTCATGCCCCCATAATCACAAGCAAAATGCCCTCGCTCTCATCCACAACCATGGCACACTACACAAACACACTATCTACAGAGATGCTCACACACTGCAGAACAACTATGGAGGAAATCTCACACTTCAGCAGACTTTCTCCACTACAAGTTTACATTGCGCTCCTACTTCTCTACCCTCTATCTTGCCAAACAACACTACTTCTCATCACTAATATCAGACCTGTCCTCCAACCCTAAACAATTATTTGCTACATTCAACATCCTCCTTTGCCCACTCCCACCTCCTGCCCTTCCTCTCTCACTGCTGATGACTTTGCCAGCCATTTTAAAAATAAAATTGAAACCATCTGAAATGAGCTCTCCTCCCAGCTTGGCCCTATCCCACTATCCTCTCCACAAATTGACAACATCCAGCCCTTACCCTTCCCCAAACCCTCCTCCACTATGGACTCCTTTGACCCTGTAACCAAGGATGAATTATCTACTTTACTATCAACCTCTCACCTTACAACATGTCCTCATGATCCTAATCCTTCACAGCTAATCCTCTATCCAGCACACTTATCCCAGCTCTCACACATTTATTCAACCTCTCCCGAAACACTGGCAAGTTTCCATCTTCTTTAAAACATGCCACAATTACACCCATTCTCAAGAAGCCCTCATCTGACCCAGCTTCTGCCTCCAACTATCATCCTATCTCACTACTTTCCCTGGCTTCTAAACTGCTTGAGCGGCTTGTTTACAATCGCCTCACTCAATGTATTTCCTCCATTCCCTTCTTGACCCCTTCCAATCTGGTTTCCGGGCCCAACACTCTACAGAAACAGCCCTCACAAAAGTCACCAATGACTTGCTAACCGCCAAATCAAAGAGTCACTACTCTATTCTAATTATCCTGGATCTCTCTGCTGCTTTGGATACAGTTGACCATTCTCTTCTAATCCAAACTCTCCATTCTTTTGGCATCCAGGACACAGCTCTTTCATGGTTCACATCCTATCTTAAAGATCGTACATTTAGCGTCTCCATCTCTGGCACCTCTTCTTCACCTCTCCCTCTGACTGTTGGCGTTCCCCAAGCTTCTGTCCTAGGCCCCCTCCTCTTCTTCATCTACACCTCCTCCCTTGGCACCCTTATAAAATCCTTTGGATTTTAGTATCATCTCTATGCAGATGATACTCAAATCTACCTCTCTGCACATGATCTATCCCCCTCTCTTTGAGCTCAAGTTTCCAACTGTCTCTCTAGTACATCTTCCTGGATGTCCGCCCGTCAACTCACCCTCAACATGTCTTAAGACTGAGCTCCTAATCTTTCAACCCCGCCCTCTCTTTTATTCCTCACATCCAATCTATAACTAAATCTTGTCAGTTTCACCTAAAAAACATCTCCAAAATTCGTCATTATCTTACAGAAGACACAGCAAAAATTCTAATACACTCTCTCATCATATCTCGACTCGACTACTGCAATTCACTCCTTGCTGGCCTACCCATCTCTCGTCTGTCTCCCCTCCAATCCATAATGAACCTACCAATCAGTGTCTGCAGCTCCTCTCTGTCAATCACTCCACTGGCTACCCATAGCTTCCAGAATCAAATTTAAAATCATGACCCTAACATATAAAGCCCTCAACAACAGTGCACCCCCTTATATCTCTGCTCTAGTTTCAAAATACTCTCCCAACCTCCCCCTACGTTCTGCTAACGACCTTCTTCTTTCCTCTTTCATCACCTCCCCTCACTCCTGTCTTCAAGACTTTTCTTGTGCTGCCCCTACTATTTGGAACTCCTTGCCTCTCTCCATTAGACTATTTTCCTGCATCAAAACCTTTAAAAAATTACTAAAAACACACCTGTTTTAAAAAATCTTATCACTTTCAGCCTTAGCATGTACAACTGAACATTCCACAGCTTAATAATACCTACACCCACAATCTACAGTACAACACACATACACCTCCACTTGACTGAACAAATTGCATTCACACTGCCATCTTGTATCACACCTAAACCCTTAGATTGTAAGTTTGCAAGTTTTCAATCTTGTGTCAGTGCTTTGGGAAACAAGCTCTATGTACATTTGATTTTATGCTCAAAAACGGGGCCCTACATTCTTTACAAGATGTTAAGCTTGTTTTTTGCCATGTACTAAACCCCCTGTACAGCGCTACGGAGTATGTTGGCTCGATATAAATAAAGATAGTGAGTGACAGGAGGTGACAAGAGTTGTAGAAAGAAGAAGGTCATTAGCAGAACGAAGAGGGCGGGTGGGGGAGTATTTGGAGATGAGAGCAGAGATGTAAGGGGGAGCATTATTATTGAGGGCTTTGTAAGATACAATGCAGTAGAATCACTCTATAGAATGCATCAGTGCCATGCCTTAGAATAAATCAGTGCCACTCTGTAGAATACAGCGGTATCATTCAACAGGATACAACATGTTCACTCCTTAGAATGCAGAAGTCATTCCAACATTGTGATTCAATACAATACAGCAGTATCAATACTGCAGATTGCTGTATTGTAATGGATTCTATAAAATCAATGTCAATCATTAGAATACAGCAGGCTCTATATAGTACAATAGTGTCACTCTAACGAATGCAGCAAATCCACTCCTTAAAATGCAGCATTGCCATTTTATAGAATGCATTATTAATCAATAATTTCAATAGAAAATGGAGTTGCTACCAAAATATTTCTGTTAAACACATAACTAATCATGGCATTGAGCCTATATCACCAGAACAAGTGAACTTCCATGCAGTTGAAATCATATTGGGTAGTTATTTTTAAATCACGTGTTCTATCAAAATAATGGAACATATTTCATCGTCCATATTTTAGATTTTTTGTAAAAATGCTTTTTTCAAATGCATTATTTATAAGATGTTGCACGTTTTCATTCTGGATTATTTTTTACTTAAGCGCCTTAAGTTCTCTGAAAAATACAATTTGTTCCTGATGCTACGATACTGTACGAGATGGATTTTGCGTGATGTGTATAACCTTCAGTGCTGTTGACTTTGATAGCGCAAGTGAACCTGGCATAAATGCCAGAAACCTACATTCAAGTCTATTGTATATTCACATTGGGACACTTGCTGATCTGCAGGATCCTGTCAAATGCTCATCTGCCTGGAATGTCAAGGAAGCTTAAGCCAGGACCTTAATTTATACATGTTCTATACTGCTATGAGAACATCGGAAGCTTGCAGTGCAGATTTCTCTTTATAAGTTATGGCGATCGCATCCTAGCCAAGATTCAGTAAAATTTATTGTAAATCTGGATTTAACAAAACTATAAAAAATGGAGAACAAGTTTTAGTCATCACATTGAGAAAAGTTAACTATTACCAACTATGTAGTCACTGTGGTAAGAGCCCAACCTGTTGAAGTATTTATAAGCAGTAAAGTGACTTCTCCACAAAATATCAAATTATGCTCCCTTTTTACCTTGCCCCCACTGGAGCGAAACATGTTCGACTTTGGGAAGGCGTTTGAGTCTTTCACTTCTATCAGTCACAATGGTAACCTTAATTTATTTTAAAGAGAAGTCAAGGAACTGCTTATTTGAAACTAACATGATGCCACTAATAACAATTCACTTTAAATTTAAAACACCTATGCCCCTATTCAATTGCAATTGTTTAAATTTGCAACAGTTACAGAGCAATTTAATTAAACAAGCCCGCAACTACAGTGAGGGGAAAAAGTATTTGATCCCCTGCTGATTTTGAACGTTTGTCCACTGACAAAGAAATGATCAGTCTATAATTTTAATGGTAGGTTTATTTTAACAGTGAGAAACAGTATAAAACAAATAAAAAAAAGGAAGAAAAATGCATGTCAAAAAAGTTATAAATTGATTTGCAGGTCAATGAATGAAATAAGTATTTGATCCCGTATCAATCAGCAAGATTTCTGGCTCCCAGGTGTCTTTTATACAGGTAACGAGCTGAGATTAGGAGCTCTCTCTTAAAGTGAGTACTCCTAATTTCAGCTTGTTACCTGTATAAAGGAGACCTGCCACAGACACCTGTCCCCAGAAGCAATCAATCAGATTCCAAGACCAAAGAGCTGTCCAAGGATGTCAGGGACAATATTGTAGACCTATACAAGGCTGGAATGGGCTACAAGACCATTGCCAAGCAGCTTGGTGAGAAGGTGACAACAGTTGGTGCGATTTTTCGCAAATGGAAGAAACACAAAATAACTGTCAGTCTCCCTCGTGGAGTTTTAATGATCATGAGAACGGTGAGGAATCAGCTCAGAACTACACGGGCGGATCTTGTTAATGATCTCACAGTCAGCTGGGACCATAGTCACCAAGAATAAAATTGGTAACACACTAAGCCGTGAAGGACTGAAATCCCCAGAGCCCGCACGGTCCCCTTGCTCAAGAAAGCACATGTACAGGCCCGTCTGAAGTCTGCCAACGAACATCTGACTGATTCTGATGAGAACTGAGTGAGTGTTGTCAGATGAGACCAAAATCAAGCTCTTTGGCATCAACTCAACTCGCCGTGTTTGGAGTTGGAGGAATGCTGTCTATGACCCCAAGAACACCATCCCCACGTCAAACATGGAGGTGGAAACATTATGCTTTGGGGGGTTTTCTGCGAAGGCAAAAGGACAACTGCACCGCATCAATGGGAACGGGCCATGTACCGTCAAATCTTGGGTGAGAACCTCCTTCCCTCAGCCAGGGCATTGAAAATGGGGCGTGGATGGGTATTCCAACATGACAATGAACCAAAACACACAGCCAAGGCAACAAAGGAGTGGCTCAAGAAGAAGCACATTAAGGTCCTGGTTTGGCCTAGCCAGTCTCCATAGAAAAT
This sequence comes from Discoglossus pictus, assembly GCA_027410445.1. Classification (NCBI taxonomy): domain Eukaryota; kingdom Metazoa; phylum Chordata; class Amphibia; order Anura; family Alytidae; genus Discoglossus; species Discoglossus pictus. The sequence goes on from CM050164.1 coordinate 434,784,380, forward strand.
ATGTGGAGGGAGCTGAAGGTTTGAGTTGCCAAACATCAGCCTCGAAACCTTAATGACTTGAAGATGATCTGCAAAGAGGAGTGGGACAAAATCCCTCCTGAGATGTGTCCAAACCTAGTGGCCAACTACAAGAAACGTATGATCTCTGTGATTGCCAACAAGGGTTTTGCCACCAAGTACTAAGTCGAAGGGGTCAAACACTTATTTTACTCATTGACCTGCAAATCAATTTATAACTTTCTTGTCATGCGATTTTCTTTATTTTTTCTATTTTTATTCTGTCTCTCACTGTTAAAATACACCTACCATTAAAATTATAGACTGATCATTTCTTTGTCAGTGGACAAACGTTCAAAATCAGCAGGGGATCAAATACTTTGGTTCCTCACTGTACCTGGCTAAAGCCTAAACCGTAAACCGTGCACGCGTGAGTAGAATTTCAGGGCACGATCATGATCATGAGTATTGTAGTTAGTGTTAAAATAAGGTTGAATAGCAATTAACACAAGTTTCTCAGTTCTGAATCATTAAAAGACAGAATAGATTTTTAAGTCAGATTAGAATTAGAAGGCCCATATATTGTTGACTTCCCAAAAAAAGCTTTGCTTAATTAGCCTTAAGCATATTTAAGACATACTGTACTTTAATCTCATTACTGCTGTTTTAATTGGAAGTCTGTTCACCCTATCTAAAACCCTTTAAATTAATACTTGCACATATTCAGCCTTATTAAATTGCGATTTGGCCAATTGAATATGGCCCTATATAAGCACAGAGCATATTTATTTACAAAAGCTTTTAGTTCTTTAAGGTCACTAACTAAAAACTTCTGTAAAAAAATATGCTCTGTGCTTATATAGAGCCCTTTTCAATTGGCCAAATCGCAATTTAATAATGCTGATAATCTCTAAATATTTTATTCTCTCTGTTCTGAAATTCCTCTGTTAAAGCATAGATTTTACAAATATATCCATATGATCAGTAAATGAAAATATAGATAAACCAACATGTCTTTTAAATATAAAAAACAGCACAAAATTATAATAATATTGAATTCAAACATAACAATTGTAAAAAAGTATGCAAGAAGAAGCAACTGAAACTTCTTTCAGGTGTGCTTAGTATATGGAGGGATATAAAACTTTTCACTGTTGCAGATATTATTAGACATGCATCATTTCCACAGTGAAATGTTTCTGTGAGATGATTTTGTTAAGACTTTATGAAGAAAGATGTGCTCATGCCATCAAACAGCTGCCGATTTCCGACACAACATCAATTAAGTAATGGCACATGATGACTTCAAGTAGCTATACCAAAAATGAATAAAATACAAATATCTTGATTGTTTAATCTAAATGTTGCTAATGATGTATGTCTAATTTTAAATGACAAAAGGTTTGGGGAAATTATATTGTATCAGTATTCAGACAAGCATAATTTATGATCACTCTTACGGACTATGGACCTTATTCCAAGCTGACACATAATCACAAGGAATTGCTCTCTTGTAACTGTAGGAGCCATTCCAATCTAACTCAACTAAAACTTCCCATGAATGTAGGGAACGCGCATTAAAGGACCGCTTTTGCAGCTAAAAATTAACCTCCATCATGGGGTTACCTAACAGACTCCTGTGGTACTTAAAATTATTAACCCCTATACCACAAAGGACCTGTAAGGACCCCTGTGGCATCTAAGTATTAATCCTACTGTGGCGATTCCGCAAGGCTGGGGATCTTAGAATTAACACAAGCCATAGAAGTCCTTAAAGTACTTTAGTGTACCTACAAATTAACCCTTGCCATGTGACATCTAACAGTATACCCCATACCTCAAGGACCCCTATGGCACTCTAATTAGAAACATAGGGGTCCATATGGGACCTCCGTGTGAAATTAGATTCCCATGGGGGACCAAAAGGAGTCACAACAGCCCCTAAAGACACAGTAAAAAAACACTACATAAAATATAAAAATATTACACTAAAATAAAAAAATATTACAAAAAATATAAAAGATTTACATTAAAGTAAAAAATAAATACAATTCAATAAATACAGAAATTAAACAAATTACAAAAAATAAAATACATATAAGGGAATAAAATTACACTTACCTCTCCTTTCATGCCCCCCAGCAATAATCCACAATGCCCATTTCCTCATTCTTCGGCCTTCTGGTTAAACAAGCTATCCATCTTAATTGAAGCCTCTGGCCCTCTTCAATCTTGTTTGTAATGAATGATCCTCATTGTCTGGCCTTTGTAAAGGGGCTCTGCCTACAAAACCTGACATTTTTAAGGTTGGTCAATATGTTCTGATTGGTTAAAAATTATTATGAGGAGCTCTCTTAATATATAATATTTTTCTTGAGCGTCAATCTTTTGAGGTGGAGGAACCCATATGGTAGGGGTTAATCTTAGCTGCCTTTAAGGATCTGTGTGTCAGGGGGTTAATAATTAGATGCCATGGGGAACCTTATGTTCCCTCAGAAGTTAACACATTTCACTTGGAATTTGGATTGGAATGGCTTTTGGGAGAAATTTGACTGGACTGTAAATCTGTATGGTTATAACCTATTTAGGAAATATAGGGGCAATGGAAAAAAAGGAGGAGGAATTTGTCTGTATGTTAAGCCTGAATTTAAGCCTATAGTCAGAGAAGATATTTATGGTGGAACTAGCGGTAATGTTAAATGTTTGTGGGTAGAGTTAAATAGCGGAGAAGCAAATTCTAAAAGAATATTAGTAGGAGTATGCTATAAACCCCCAAATATAATTGAAAGTGAGGAAATACAATTATTGTTACAAGAACCTACTAGAAATTAGGATATCTTGGATTTAGTTATCACAAATAATATTGATATAGTATCAAATGTTGAAATAGGACAACTTTTGGGAAACAGTGATCACAACACAGTCTCATTTGAGATTGAATTAAAAAAACATAACTGTAAGGGGCTACCGAAAACTTTTAATTTTAAAAGGACAGATTGGGCAGAGAACTGACATATAAGAATACTGAACATAAATGGACAACGTTCAAATCCAAAACATACTTATCACCATATACCATGTGGAAATAAAAGTAGAAGGAGTAAATCACAACCCATGTTGTTTAACAATGAATTAAAGATGAAGATGAGGAGTAAAAAAACAGGCATTTAAATTATACAAACAAGAGGGGACAGAGACTGCTTTACTTAAGTACAAGGAAATCAACAAGGCTTGCAAAAGCGCTATTAGACTGGCTAAAATCAAAAATGAAAAGTTGGTTGCAAAGGAGAGTAAGCCTAACCCTAAAATATTTTCTAAATATATTAATGGGAATAAGGCATAGGAACATTACAATGTGACACAGGCCGTCTGATAATTAGAGACCAGGAAAAGGCAGATGAGCTAAACAGGTTCTTTACTTCGGTATACACAAGGGAGGTACCAGTGGTTGGGTCACTGCAACATAATGGGGCAACACTACCTTCACAAAATAACTGGTTAACTCAGGAAGAAATCCAAAAGAGGTTGGAAAAAATAAATGTTAATAAAGCCCCGGGTCCTGATGGAATACATCCTAGGGTACTGAGGGAACTGGGCTCTGTAATAGCAAAACCATTATAACTATTTTTTCAAGATTCCAAGATTCACTCAACACAGGGTCTCTACCAGATGACTGGAGAAAGGCAGAGGTGATACCTATATTTAAGAAGGGAGCAAGAGCAAATCCGGGGAATTATAGACCTGTAAGCCTAACGTCTGTAGTGGGAAAGCTTTTAGAAGGGTTAATAATGTATAATATGCAAGAATATGTCTATTCAAACAGGATTATAAGTAGGAGCCAACATGGATTTATGAAGCATAGGTCATGTCAAACAAACCTAATAAGTTTCTATGAGGAGGTTAGTAGGAACTTAGATCAAGGCAACTCAGTGGATGTAGTCTTTTTGGATTTTGCAAAGGCTTTTGATACAGTGCAACACGGGAGACTATTGAGCAAACTAAGGGATACAGGAATTGCCATCATTATTTGCCTATGGATTGAGAGCTGGCTAAATGGCAGGAAGCAAAGGGTTGCAGTAAATGAAACATACTCGGTTTGGACTAATGTGGTAAGTGGGGTTCCTCAGGGTTCAGTATTAGGTCCCCTCCTTTTTAACATATTTTTTAATTACTTGGAAGTGGGATTGGAGTGTGGTATCTCCATTTTTGCTGATGACACAAAGTTGTTCAAGGTAATTTAATTAGAAAATTATGTACTGTCCCTCCAAGGGGATTTGCATAAATTAGAGGAATGGGCATCTAAGTGGCAGATGAGATTTAATATGAATAAATGTAAAGTTATGCATCTGGGAAGGAAAAATAGCCATGCAATATATAATCTTAATGGAGCAAATCTAGGGGTATCAGATATTGAAAGAGATTTGGGACTACTTGTAGGCAACCACCTAGCTAACAGTGCTCAATGCCAAACAGCATCTGCAAAGGCAAGTAAAATATTAGCATGTATTAAAAAGGGTATAGAAGCAAGCAAAGTAAATATAATTATCCCACTATACAAATCCCTAGTACGCCCTCATTTGGAATATGAAGTACAATTTTGGGCACCAATACATAAAAAGGAAATTTTAGAGCTGGAAAAAAAGTACAGAGAAGGGCAACAAAGCTAATAAAGGGAATGGAGGGTCTAAGATATGAAGAAAGACTAATGCAATTAAACTTATTTACTCTAGAAAAAACAGTAAGGGTGGTACCAAAGGAGGTGGGATTCGATAGATAACTTTAAAAAGGGATTGGATATATTTTTCAATAAAAAGAGCATTAAGGGCTATCCTGGATAAATAGAGAGGGAGTATTGATCCAGGGATGAATTCGATCACCAGTATCTGGGGTCAGGAAGGAATTTTATATTTTTTTCCCTGTTGAGACAATTGGCATAGTGTCACTTGTTTTTTTTTCTGTTTGTCTTCCTCTGGATCAATTAACAATAAATCTGCGTATTGCAGATCAGAGGAGCTCTAAAAAGGTTGAACTTGATGGACTAAAGTCTTTTTTTAACCTAAATTACTACTTAACTATATAACTATGTAACTATGAATAGTACAGCAAAATTGTTTAGATCTTTTTTAGGCTAATTTGCATGTACTTCTGGTAGGACTGCGTTTTTCTTGAGATTGGAATAGCTAGGTAGTGATTTATGAGTCAACTGGAATAGTAGACCCAAAATTTGCAGCCTCATAATAACATTTGTAGCATCCTAATCACATTGTTCACCTTAAAAAAATCCATGGTGTCTATGTTTCCACAAAAATTCCACTGTCACTAAACATCTTTACTGAGAATACTTGACTTTTTACCTATTTTATTTTACATTACAGCCTAAGTTCAATGTTTTGTTAATCTGAATTTTATGTGATGGATGAGAACACAATAGTCTAAGTTGGTGAAGCGAAATGAGAAAAATATATACATAAAACTATTTTTTAGAAATAGAAAAACAGAAAATTGGCATGTGCGTATGTATTTTACCCCCTTTGTTATGAAGCCCATAAAAAGCTCTGGTGCAACCAATTACATTCAGAAGTCACATAATTAGTGAAATTATGTCCACCTGTGTGCAATCTAAGTGTCAAATGATCCGTCATTACATATACACACCTTTTTTGAAAGGCCCCAGAGGCTGCAACACATAAGCAAGAGGCACCACTATCCAAACACTGCCATGAAGACCAAGGAACTCTCGAAACAAGTAAGGGACAATGTTGTTGAGAAGTACAAGTCAGGGTTAGGTTATAAAAAAATATCCAAATCTTTGATGATCCCCAGGAGCACCATTAAATCTATCATAACCAAATGGAAAGAACATGGCACAATAGCAAACCTGCCAAGGGACGGCCAACCACCAAAACTCATGGACCGAGCAAGGAGGGCATTAATCAGAGAGGCAGCACAGAGACCTGAGGTAACCCTGGAGGAGCTGCAGAGTTTCACAGCAGAGACTAGAGTATCTGTACATAGGACGACAATAAGCCGTACACTCCATAGAGTTGGGCTTTATGGCAGAGTGGCCGGAAGAAAGCCAATACTTTCAGCAAAAAACAAAATGGCACGTTTTGAGTTTGCGAAAAAGGCATGTGGGAGACTCCCAAAATGTATGGAGGAAGGTGTTCTGGTCTGATGAGACAAAAATTTTACTTTTCGGCCATCAAAGAAAACGCTATGTCTGGTGCAAACCCAACACATCACATCACCCAAAGAACAACATCCCCACAGTGAAACATGGTGGTAGCAGCATCATGCTGTGGGGATGTTTTTCAGTAGCCGGGACAGGGAAGCTGGTCAGAGTTGAGGGAAAGATGGATGGTGCTAAATACAGGGATATTCTTGTGCAAAACCTGTACCACTCTGTGAGTGATTTGAGGCTAGGACGCAGGTTCACCTTCCAGCAGGACAATGACCCCAAACACACTGCTAAAGCAACACTTGAGTGGTTTAAGGGGAAACATGTAAATGTGTTGGAATGGCCTAGTCAAAGCCCAGACCTCAATCGAGTAGAAAATCTGTGGTCAGACTTAAAGATTGCTGTTCACAAGTGCAACCCATCCAATTTGAAGGAGCTGGAGCAGTTTTGCAAGGAGGAATGGGTAAAAATCCCAGTGGTAAGATGTGGCAAGCTCATAGTCACTTATCCAAAGTGACTTGGAGCTGTGGTTGCCGCAAAAGGTGGTTTTACAATGTATTAACTTTAGGAGGGTGAATAGTTATGCACATTGACCTATTATTTTGTCCAATTTGTTGTTTGCTTCACAATAATAAAAAAAAAATCTTCAAAGTTGTGGGCATCTTCTGTAAATGAAATGATGCAAATCCTCAAACAATCCATGTTAATTCCAGGTTGTGAGGCAACACAACACGAAAAATGCCAAGGGGGTGAATACTTTTGAAGGGCACTGTACCCACTAGCACCGCAATAATTGATTACACACTAAACAATAAAGGTTCTATAAATAGCCACAGCACACACCAAACGTCAGTCATTGACATCATGAAGACTAGGAATCTGCTTGTGATTGACAAATATGAGAGAGCCATGGCGAGCATGGTGTATGAAAGTTATTACATGATGAGGCCGGAAAGACAGAACAAGTTGAATGCTAGAGAAAGGAGAGAATGTGTTTGAGAAACCTATCTTAAGCAACCTATCTCCAAGAATAATTACTATTGAGGAGTTATTTTCTCTCTATATTTTCTTACAAAAAAATATTTAAGTGAAAAAACATTATACTATATAAACTTACATAATATTTCTGTTCAAATGGATCAGTTCCTGCCCTTTCTCTACACTCTGCAGGAAACGCAGGGGATGAGAAAGTGATGAGAAAGAACTCTTTACTTGCAGCATTTCGTTTTGAAGTAGAAAAAAAAAAGTATTTTTAGGTTTAATGATAAAAAAAAAAACAGGCACCCCTTTTTTAGTCATCCAGATTAACTCACCTGTGCACAGAAAGGTAATGTTCAAATCCAGGCATGTATGCGCCCCTTCAGGAGCGAACTTGCCCACCCCTGACCTAAACTAACTGTTAGTCATATTCAATTAAAGGTGCTTATCAGTTTAGCATACCCTGCTGGTAAAATGACGATGAATGAGCTTTTGCATACTTCGCATATCTTTTAATCCTTACCCTATAGTAGGTTCTATCTTCCAACCTTTCCTGCAAACTCTCCCTCCTTTGCTTCCCTGTGCAATCACCCGGTGTAGTAAAGCTTTGTATAACTGCTTTTCTTTATTTCTTTCATTACAAGTTGTTACGGTACCCCGACACATATAAGGGGGCGCCAAGGCCGTTTTAGCCAATCTGCCCGTCCAGTGATATAGGGACAGCTACTGCAGGACACCCATTCCCCCAAACTGGATCCAAGGGGAATATGCTCCAAGCCTGGAACTGGAACCTCACGAATAGCAGCTAGCAGCTGAACAGGAAAAGCACCCCAAGATGCTTACACTCCTGGCAGTCAGTCTGTAACAGCATCCCATGAATCCCCCCAAGAACGAGACATAAGCTCTGTGTTTGAGGGTCAAGCAGTGAACTCTCTTCTTTATTAATTACAAAGACATATTAAAACCATTTTCACATACACAGTAGAGGGAGGGGCTACCTGAGGTCAGCCCCTAATGGCCTCTGGCCAATCACATAGTGTAACACCGTGGGAAACATGAGACTCCTCCCAGGTCCACCCACTAGGTGTGGCTAACAGAGTCATTTGGCTTCTGACCACCAGAGGGGAAACATGCCTTTGCTCTATCCTGTGCCCCTAAGAAAGCTGAGAAACCCCATGGGGTTATGGAGCCTGTATGTCTGGAGACCCTTTGTTCTGCTATCTCCCCTGCTGTGCATGTAGATAACCTTTGCTCTTAACCATCTGGCCTTAGTGACTCATAGATGGGGGTGGTCAGAATCTGTAACACATTTTTCCACATTATTCATAACTTTAAAAGTATGCATCACATTCACATAAATGTACATTTTCATAATCAGCATACTCCAAATACAAACATGTGTCCAAATCATATAATTTGGTCCAGTGGTTCAAAAGTTAGATCATAGTCCTTTCTGACCAAATGAAGCATGGCTTCCATGTCTTTGTAGGGGGAAAGTCAACATGGGCCGTAGTCAAAAGGAAGGATTTGGGCAACCAGGCTTCTCCAATTCGCAGTGACGAGACTGATCTCGTCACACAAGTTTATTTAATCATACTTATGTGTGTTGACAATTATTATTTTGCTAATTTTATATAGATACAATGGTATAGTGTAGCTATACACATGCATGTGTTTTTACCCAAATATGTAAATGTCTTATACATTTTAAGTTTAAATACTAGTAACCTTCCACAGAAAGAAGACACCCACACCATATATTTTCAGAATTGTACCGATTTTTTTTTGGTAATTTACAATATGTATTCCTACAACTGAGGTATTTATAAATGTGTCCAGCACATTATTTTATATGAACTTTGACACATATGCCATCATGTGTATCACATTGTATTGTTTGGGCATACAGCTGTTAAAGTTAGCGTCATCACTATCACTTGTACAAGATAGAGTACAAGAATTATTACTATATGACTTAACCATCATGACTCTGCTTTAAGCTCTATTCTAAAAACATTACACTTAATAAGATATGACCATCTATCTTATAAAATAACACCACATTACCTATTGTTGATCATAACCTTACAAAGCATATATTTTAACACCCAGTTCATGTTTCTTAAACTGGCCTTGTGCTCTCACTTAAGACAACAAATAAATGAGGACAAAGGCTTGGTTAACTGTGTTGTGACCCAGACATGTTCACTTAATTAACATTACAACAAAGCTGACCAAATAGTCTACATGATATCATGTCTCAATAGATCTATTGTATCATGCTAGTACAACATAATACTTTCTATAGGGTTAGGCATCCATTATAACTATTCATATTATCCTTTATTTGTAACAAGCCAAAATATTCTGTAGCGCTATACAGGGGTCAAGTACAAAGCAAAAAACACCTAGCAAAAGAATGGAGAACTCTGTCTTTGAGTTCAAGATCAAAAGTACTATGGGTCATATTAAATTAGAAGCCTTAGAGAGGCACCGGTACACCCGCAAGGCCTTTAGGCTTGAAATTTGGCTGCATTACAGAACTATTACATTTAACCATGCCGTGACCGGGCCGGAGACGCAAACCCGTAAACCATTCTTGCGCACTTTGCATGTGCGGCCGTGAACATGATCAATTAGTCAAACCCGTAGTTACGGATTTAGATGGAGCCAATGGCAAAAGAGATCGTCATCAATACGTCACTGAAAAATGGAGGTTAGATTTCAAAGCCTTATGGGTTTCAATTACGAGTTTCGATAGGACCCGCATTCCAGAAATAATGCAATATGGATAAATCAGTAAATATGCTATTTTAGTCCATGCGAGTTCCACTATATGTATTAACACATTGATTGCCGGGATCGATATAACACAGAAATTAAACAGAAAAAAAATATTTTATATTGCAGATTTGCAGGCTTGAGAATTTTGTGTTATTCATTTTAATACCGTTCATCACTTTCCCTTTAATTATAAGTACAGTAGTGTGTTGATATTTGCATTTACAGTGCTACGGATAGGACTTAAACCCCTTTGCGGTTCCTTCCTAGTACCTGTTGGCTTTTTGGCTCCATTTGCGGGTTACGGGTTTGACAGATCAAAGGATTTGCAGCAATAGAGTTCAGATTTCGACTGCCCGTAGGGTTTTTCTGCATGTAACCCGCAGGTCGTTAGTGGGTTGCTTTACGGGGTCAATTTAATAGCCGTAAGTCTTGCTGGCTCCATTACGTGCTACGGCTTTACACGCTGGGGGACTGTAATAGGGCTGATAGTGCTCACCCTAAGATCCCTTACAAGATTGAAAACTTGCAAACGTACAATCTGAAGAGTTTGGGTGTGGTACTGGAGGGTGATAGATACGCTGTGCATATTAAGGCTGAAGGTGATCATTTTCTTTAAACAGATGCTATTTTTTACAGTGTGTAGTTTTAGTGGAGTGACTGATAAAGATGTGCTCCGTTACCTGGACTTGAGTTTGAAAAATGAGTTTAGCAGAGGCGTTCATTATTGATTGGAGTTGATGATGGGGAGGCCAGCAAGGAGTGAGTTGTAGTAGTTGAGATGAGAGAGTGGATAGGAATTTTAGTTGTGTCTTGTGTAAGATAGTGAAGTATTTTGGAGATGTTTTTTAGATTACAACAGTTTGTGATTGGTTGTATCTGAGATTGAAAGAGATGGCAGGATCCAGTAGAACCCCAAGACAATGGGACTGGGAGGTGGGAATGACATGGCATTGGCAACAGTGAGAGCTATTTGATGAGTGGAAGCTTTGGAAGAGCGAGGTAAGATGTTCAGTCTGTGACTTGTTGAGTTCCAGTGACATAAAGGAGGTTATGCTTGAGATGCCTTGCAATGCACTACAATCTGACTGCATTATAACATTTTCTATTAATTATTCAATTAATCACATGACAGTGTCATGGTCTATATGTGCCCTCTCTTTGTGTCTTCTATCTCTCTCTGTGTCCTCTATCTGTCTGTCTCTCTCTGTGTGCCCTCTCGCTGTGTTTTCTGTCTCTCTCATCTGTCTCTCTCTGTGCCCTCTTTTTGTGTCTCTTTGTGCCCTCTGTCTCCCATTCTCTCTCCCTCTCTGTCTCTCTCCCTCCCTGTTCTGGTCCACATTGCACGTGCACAAACTCCTACCCACTACACATGAGCGACTTTGTAATCACGCATACTCAGTTGTCGTGCATGTGCAGTTGCATCGATTCCCTAAACTTATGCACAATAGTAATGCCTGCGTGCCCCTGGCAGAATGCACCATACAGGCGTTACTCACAATCTACTAACTATTATAGTGGATTGTAGATAAATGTGGCAAATGCCATACTCCCTGATATTCATTGTCTAAACCAGTGCTGTTGAACGGGAGGCCAATAGGCTGGATGCAGCACGCCCTCTGATTTCTGTGGCCCATTGCCAGGGAGAAATCCTCCAAATATTAACTAGTATTATTAAAATAAAATACTTGGCACCATTTATGTATAATATGGGAAATATTTAGTTACTCATACAAAATATATAAATGTGTGTGTATATATATATATATATATATATATATATATATATATATATATATATATATATATTACAGTGGCCTGCAAAAGTATACCCCCCTTGACATTTTTCATGTTTTGTTGCCTCACAACCTGGTATTAATAAGGATGTTTTGAGGATTTGCATCATTTAATTTACAGAACATGCCCACAACTTTGAAGATGTTTTTGTTGTTGTTGTTTTAATTGTGAAGCAAACAACAAATAGCTGAAAAAGTCAATGTGAATAACTATTCACCCCCCTAAAGTCAATACTTTGTAGCTCCACCTTGTGCAGCAATCACAGCTCCAATTCGCTTTGGATAAGTCTCTATGAGCTTGCCACATCTTACCATTGGGATTCTTGCCCATTCCTTCTTGCAAAACTGCTCCAGCTCCTTCAAGTTGGATGGTTTGTGCTTGTGAACAGCAATCATTAAGTCTGACCACAGATTTTCTATTGGATTGAGGTCTGGGCTTTAACTAGGCTATTCCAACACATTTACATGTTTCCCCTTAAACCACTCAAGTGTTGCTTTAGCAGTGTGCTTGGGGTCATTGTCCTGCTGGAAGGTGAACGTCCGTCCTAGCCTCAAATCACTCACAGAGTGGTACAGGTTTTGCTCAAAAATATCCCTATATTTAGCTCCATCCATCTTTCCACAATTGTTACCAGTTTCCCAGTCCTGGCTGCTGAAAAACATCTCCACAGCATGATGCTGCCACCACCATGTTTCACTGTGGGGATGGTGTTCTTTGGATGATGTGATGTGTTGGGTTTGCGCCAGACATAGCGTTTTCTTTGATGGTCAAAATGTTTAATTTTAGTCTCATCAGACCAGAGCACCTTCCTCCATACATTTTGGAAATCTCCCACATGCCTTTTCGAAAAACTCAAAACGTGCCATTTTTTTTTTTGCTGGAAGTAATGCCTTTCTTCCGGCCACTCTGCCATAAAGCCCAACTCTATGGAGCATACGGCTTATTGTCGTCCTATGTACAGATACTCCAATCTCTGCTGTGGAACTCTGCAGCTCCTCCAGGGTTACCTTAGCTCTGTGCTGCCTCTATGATTAATGCCCCCCTTGCTTGGTCTGTGAGTTTTGGCAGGTTTGCTGTTGTGCCATATTCTTTCCATTTGGTTATGATAGATTTGATGGTGCTCCTGGGAATCATCATAGATTTGGATATTTTTTTTACAATCTAACCCTGACTTGTCCCTTACTTGTTTCGAGAGTTCCTTGGTCTTCATGGCAGTGTTTGGTTAGTGGTGCCTCTTGCTTCGGTGTTGCAGCCTCTGGGGCCTTTCCAAAAAGGTGTGTATATGTAATGACAGATCATGTGACACTTAGATTGCACACATGTGGACATCATTTCACTAATTATGTGACTTCTGAAGGTAATTGATTGCACCAGAGCTTTTTATGGGCTTCATAACAAAGGGGGTGAATACATACGCACATGCCAATTTTCTGTTTTCTATAGTTTTATGTATATATTTTTCTCATTTCACTTCACCAACTTAGACTATTGTTTTTTGATGCATCACCTAAAATTCAGATTAACAAAACATTGCACTTAAGGCTGTAATGTAACAAAATAGATAAAAAGTCAAGGGGGTGAATACTTTTGCAAAACACTGTATATATATATATATATATATATATATATATATATATATATATATATATATATATATATCAAAGTATTGCAGTATGTAGTGTTATTGGACAAACTTAATATAGCAACCAGCTTTCGAGAAATAAACCTCTCTTTATCAAGTAAAAAAAAAAAAACACTGTTAAAAATATGTATAGCAGTAGGAAAGTGCATAGGAAAAAGAAAATAATAGGGAAAAATAATTAATTGGGCAGAGATAAGAAACACAGACGGGCATTGTAAACAATGTCCGGATAGGTCAGTATGTGAGTTTGTAGATCAGGTTTTAGATAAGAGCACAGCAGAGACATAATTTAGAGCCATAAATTCCCCACAGTTTGTGGATTAGAAAAACAGCAATTGAACAGAGGAGCTGTGGAATATGAATTACTGTATAAAACTTATTGATAGTGGGATAGAAAACTTAAATCAGTATTTAGTCCAGTGTCCTTCATATTAAAAAATGTTTGTTTTTTGTTGGATAGTAATTTGATTTTCAGTTTTTGGATGGAGTGGTTATTCTGGGTGAAATGGTGCCCACCTGGGGTACAGTCTATATTCTGCTTTTTGATGGAAAGCCTGTGTAGATTAATCCTCAAGTGTGATTTCTTTACTGATTTCCACAATGTAACAGCCCCTTTCACATACAGCACATTGTATTATGTACACTTCATTAGATGATGTACATGTACAGTATATAACTCTCTGATGTTATAGCTCTTGTTATTATGTGTGGCTGTGTCCTCTTTTGCAGATATGTTGACAGGGTTTGCAGTGATTTTTATTGCAAGTTCACCAACGTTTGTCTTCAATTTGGTGGCTAAATGCAAGAATGGGAGGTTTGGGGAAAATGTTTAATTTCTGCACCCTCTGTTCGTAGTGGCTGTAATTCCTTAACATTTTTTACGTATTCCTTCTAGAGCATTGAAAGTATTGCTTTTTTGATTTGATAAAGAGAGGTGTGTCTCTCGAAAGCTCATTGCTATATTATGAATAAGTTTGTCATCTAGATTACTGATGACAAACATACTCAAATGGAAACATACGTAAATGCCCCATATTAACACATCAGGAGTCAGGTTTAGGCCCTCTCCTTTTTAACATCACATATTATAATTGTCTAACTGCGAGTTGTCGTCACACTTGCGGCCTTGCAGGATGACAACTCGCAGTTTGACAACATCCTCCTCCCTCCCCCTTATCCTCCTTCTTTCCCCCCCCCCCTCTCTCCTTTCCCCTCTCTCCTTACTCTGATGCGAGCACTTTCTCTCCCTAGCAGCATGTCTTCTTCCTGTGAGCGGCCTGCATATGTTAATGACATCACGCAGGGGCCTCTCTCCTCTGCTGTTCACTTAAGGTGGATTCCTATTTATTGAAGCATACATGCACTTTTTCTCTGCTATGTGTAAATGATCTCCTGCAGTGCTACTGTAGTAAGAGATTCAGTATCCCATCAGATCCTGTATCCTCTGGGACCAGCATTCAGAACAAGCCCCACCCCTGCCTCTCTCCTCTTCTGTTCACTTAAGGTGGATCACTATATATTGAAGCATACGTGCACTTTTTCCCTGCTATGTGTTGATTATTATATAAGTTGTGAGCATACGAGTTGTTGCTAACGCTTGCGGGCTCGCGCAGCGAGGGCCCCAGTTGCTGGCAAGGAGCGCCAAAGGCGCTCCTTGCCAGCAACTGCGTCCCTCGCAAACTTTAAGTCGGAACGCAAACAACATACGACACACGGCGCCGAAGGCGCTCCATGCCAGCAACTGCAACCCTCGCAAACTTTATGTCGGAATGCAAACAACATACGACACACGTTACCACACATTACAACCTTTGCAAAAATCGTCTGCAACCCGCGAACATGAAAAAATGAAAACATACATAAAAAGCTTACCTACAGCAAGAGGGAGCACCCAGGACCTCAAAAAATGAAGTTACACCTCAAAAGAGTTTAGACACTAAAAAATTCTCTAAGCGAGAGAAAAAATGGCCGCCGAACAAAACGAAAACGAGGCTACAGCACTGTAAACACGCAAAACACCACAAGAAACACTCAAAACACCACAAGAAACACGCAAAACACCACAAGAAACACGCAAACACCACAAAAGACCTACAGATATTCCGCAAAGACGCATACCACACATTACCCGCCATTTTACAACAATGTAGTACACAGCTACGCTAAGGGTTTGGTCTCGCGCACGCACACTATTACACTGCACACATTCATTACGCTTACACAGCACCTCCACACCACTAATGCTCCACCAACATCAAAACAGATTGTCAGCTCTTCAACACAATGCTTCCTGCATATATTACTTCAAAATAGGTAAAGTATATTAATTTATTAATGTATTATTATACACCAAACAGCATTAGCTCATTTACAATTTCATTGCTGTCATTTTTTGACGGGCAATACGCTAGTATTTAATAATGACTTAGAAGTAGAACTGGAAAGTGGTGTCCCCATTTTTGCTGATGACACAAAGTTGTACAATTAAATCAGATAATTATATACTTTCCTTCCAAATTGATTTACATAAATTAGAGGAATGGGCATCTAAATGGCAGATTAGATTTAATATGAATAAATGTACACTTATGCATTTGGTAATGGAAAATAGCCATGCAATTTATAACCTTAATGAAGCAAACCTAGGGGTATCAGATATTGAAAGGGATTTGGGAGTGCTTGTGCTCAATGCCAAGCAGAAGCTGCAAAGGCAAATCAAATATTAGCATGTATTAAGACGGGTATAGAAGCAAGGGAAGCAGATATAATTCTCCCTCTATACAAATCCCTAGTACGCCCTCATTTGGAATATGGCACCACTTCATAAAAATGACATTTTAGGGTTGGAAAAAGGTACAGAGAAGGGCAAGAAAACTAATAAGGGAATGGAGGGGCTACGATATGAAGAAAGACTAACCAAATTAAACGTATTTTCTCTAGAAAAAAGGCACCTAAGGGGGGATATGATTACCCTATATAAATACATCCAGGTTCAGTATAAAGATTTGACAAGGGAGCTTTTTGTACCAAGAGGTTTTAAACTGACAAGAGGACATCCTTTGAGATTAGAAGTAAAAAGATTCCAACTTAAAGAAAGAAAAGGATTCTTTACAGTAAGGGTGGTTAATCTGTGGAATTCCCTACCAAAGAAGGTGATGACAGCAGATTTGATAGATAATTTTAAAAAGGGATTGGATATATTTTTAAATAAAAAGGACATTTAGGATTATACTGGTTAATTAGACAGAGAGTATCGATCCAGGGAGGAATCCAATCGCCAGTTTCTGGGTTCAGGAATTAATATTTTTTTTCCCTTTTGTGACGATTGGCAATGTTTCAATGTTTTTTTGTTTTGTTTTTCTATTTGCCTTCCTCTGGATCAATTAACAACTAATCTGCATATTGCAGATCAGAGGAGATCTTAAAAGGTTGAACTTGATGGAATATAAGTCTTTTTTCAACCTCAAATACTATGTAACTGGACACTTCAACAAGAGGGAGAGGGAGAGAGGGAGAGAGTCAAAGGGAGAGGGATATTTTAGAAGTTGGACATTACTAATTTAGACAATGTTTACATTGTTAGATGTTACACTATAGGACCAGTGTATCCAAAGTTATGGCACTACACTTCAATACATGCTTTAGTTAAAGACTGGTGTAACATAATGTCACGTTATTTGGAGGGAAATGTGTTTAACATGTATTTAATGTCATGAATTTTGTTCCCTATACATAAACATGTGTAGCTGAAGCTGTCAAAAAGCATTTGACAATGTAATACCAATGATGTTGATTTAGGCATGTATGACATTTAATTATATTTCATTTTTGCAAGGAAAATTCCATTTCAGAATGCTATCTAATATAATACGATAATTTGTAATAACATTTTTACAAGAACAAGATTTATGTTTGTGTTTGTGTGGTTTAAACACCTAACCATGTTTATGGTTGTTAGTGTGATGGATGCATAACAATTTTGTCTGAATAATGCAGGGCCATTGCCACAACAGCCTAATTTACATAGGTCTAGACACAAGATTTGAAAATAATATGTCTTGTTCATCACTGCAATCCAAACAATAAACACACAGCATGTGTCACTTCAAGTTTAACCTGTTTAGATCTCCTCAAATCTTTATTTTGTGATTTGTCAATTGATTCTGAGGAAGGCAAACATTTGAAACCCTGCCAACTGTCTCATTAAGAGAAAAAGAAAAATCTTCCTGATTCCAAAAACTGGTAATCAGTTTATACCCTAGATCAATGTGCATTGTAATAATGTTATTTTACTTGTAAACTAACAGAGATACACTTTCTGCCATATTGTGGTAGTGGGGCAAAAGAGTTAAAACATCCACTCTCTGGCCTCAGACAGTGATAAAGTGATACACTTCACCGAACAGCAAAACACAGGTCTGGGATATGAATTGACCTGGCCAGATAACCCACACACCCTGGTGTATCTGGCAATGGGATGGGGGTTTATAGCCTAGTGACGGCATGAGGAGGTCACACTAAGAATTCAGACCCCCTCTTACAGGGAGGGGAATTAGGATGGGGTGTGGGGAAATCATTTTGTGTTTGTGTAAGAATAATAATGTTGCCAGTCTGCTCTGCACTAAGAAACGGTGTGATCCTGCTTCTCCATTAATGATGTTCTGATCTGAAATTTTTGCTGGCCGCTGAGATATTGAACACAAAAGGCATGAACTAGAGGGAGTAAATTGAGGTGCACATGGCCCCTCAACTTGTACTTTAATAAGTGATGTGTATGGTGTAGGTGGAAGTACAACACAGTGAACATATGGGAGAGAAACATTGTTTTTTAAAGAGAACCACAATAACAATTGTTTTTGTATTGCCATATGAGACTAGTGCGTATTGCATTAGTCACTGAAACTAACTCGTGAACATGTATGTGTACACATTAGATACTTCTGAGACTCTAAGAAGTGAGCATAAATGTAACCAAATAGCAAGGCCCAGCCCTCTCTATGTTTACAAGATATAGTGAGCAGTCATTAATGTGATTAAGTTCTAAAATTATTTGTTTTAACACTTGTTAAGTAAATCTTCCTAAACAAGTGTTTTAGCAAGTGCAGTAGGATCTAGGCACAGGATGCTTGTTGCCTAGTACTGATCTCCCTCATATTCAAATTGGCATTGAAACAGTAAGGTCAGTCAGGTTGTGGAAATCGCGACCTAAGAATGTTCTGAAAACAGATTTAGGGCCTCATTAAATTAGAATCCTTTGTTCCCTCGGTCCTCGCAAAAGTCATTTCCTCGCAGCAGCCATTGCAAGATGACACCCAAAAATGAGGGTGAGCTACGTAGCATGCACACATAAATCTATGGGGAGAAGCTTGAAGAATCCCTACGGGCACAAAAAAATGCCAGCAAGGGCTACTAAAGTCCATACGTGCTCCCTCGGAGGAGGCCAACTACGGCATCTAATGCTTCCCTCTGCTCCCTAAACACATCCCTATGCTGCAGGGGTCCCTGCAGCCTCCCCATATTAACCCTTGAAGCGTGGGTCCCGATTGGGACCCCCGCTGCATTTAAAATTTTCAAAATTCCCGCTGCTGGTACTTAAAGGGCCCACGGACACCATTAGCCAATCACAGCCGCTGAGGTACTGTAAGTACGCCCGCGGCACCTAACATTAACCCTTCTCTATGCTGGTGGTCCCCATCGGGATCCCAGCAGTGTCCGCCTATATTAATCCTTGCAGCAGGGGTACTGATCAGTCCCGATCGGACCCCCACTGCATTTAAAAATTCAAATTACCCACCTTACGGGTCCTTAAAGGACCGTAAAGGTCCTGCAAGGACCTGTGCAAAATAAAGTATTAACCCTGGCTGCGGCGGTAGTATAAATACCCCCAGGCACCTAAAATTAACCCCATCACTCATGGGGCAGAGCCCCATGAGCCCTTAATTAACCCTATCACTCATGGTGCTCTATACAGAGCCCCACAAGCCCCTAATTAACTCCATTAAGCCAATAGGGGTCTAAATAGAGCCCTATAGGGCACTAATTAACCCCTATAATAACACTATAAGTGCCACTATCTACCTACCACCCTAATACAATCCCTATTACCACACTAATTACAGAAACAAAAAAAAACACCTAATTAACGAAAATTATAAAACCTAGTATTACAGAAAAAAAAATGACATTACAGAAAAAATAAAAAAGGACATTACCAAAAAAAAAACTAAGTTACCAAGATTAACAAAACTGTTACAAAAAAATAAAATAAGCATATATCACAGAACAAAAAAATACAATATATACAATAAGACATACAATACATTCAATTAAACCCCTACCTACAATCAATTTAACCCCTAACTATAATCAACATTAACCTCTAACTACATACACATTAACCCCCTAACTAAAAACATTAACCCCCTAATTAAATACATTACAAAAAACTAAATCTAACCTAAAATAGAATAAATAAGATCACTTTCCTTGCCCAGATGTCCCTTCAGCGACGACGGTGTTCCTGCTGCAGGTCGCACTCCTAGGAAAAAAAGAAACATACAATTAGTATGAAAAAAAACACAACACAAAATTCTAAACATTATAAATATTAAACTTACCTTTCCGTGAAGTCCCCATCCTTCCTGTAGTCTTCTCCGGCTGGACCCCTGGAACAAAAGAAACATAACATTAGTAAAACATAAACACAACATACACATCTAAACATACTATTTATTAAACTTACCTCTCTGCGATGTCCCCGTCCTTCTAGAAGTCTTCTCAGGCTGGGCCCTTGAAAAAATATCAACTCTATAAAAAAAAAATAACGGAGCTCCTCCCTGGAGGAGCTCCCCAATGCTAATGAGGCTTCTAGCGCTTCTTCCAGTAAGAAAAGGGCAATGGCGCCTTCTGATTGGCTGAAAATGCTGTCAATCAAATTTCAGCCAATCAGCAGGTGCCTTGGTGTGAGCCAATCAGAATGAGATACACCCATATATCCCATTTTGATGTGCTGATGGACAATAGTGTCTTCTGAATGGGTTAAAAGAGATTGACGGGTCCATCAGCCAATCAGACGGCACTATTGCCGTCAGCCAATCAGAATGGGATACACCAGGTCTATCAGCCAATGAGAATGGGATATAGGAGTGTATCTCATTCTGATTGGCTGAATTTTGATTGACAGCGTTTTCAACCAATCAAAAGGCGCCATTGCCATTTTCTTACTGGAAGAAGCGCTAGAAGCCTCATTAGCGTCGGGAAGCTCCTCCAGGGAGGAGCTCCATTAGATTGTCTTTTTTGTTTGTAGAGCAGCGAATATTTTTTCAAGGGCCCAGCAGGAGAAGACTTTCAGAAGAACCGGGACATCGCAGAAAGGTACGTTTAATATATAGTATGTTTAGATGTGTATGCTGTGTTTATGTTTTACTAATGTTATGTTTCTTTTGTTCCAGGGGCCCAATCGGAGAAGATTACAGGAAGGACGGGGACATTGCGGAAAGGTAAGTTTAATATTTATAATGTTTTGAATTTTGCGTTGTGTTTATTTTGTACTAATTGTATGCTTCTTTTTTCCTAGGGGTGTGACCTGCAGCAGGAACACCGTCATCACTAAAGGGACATCTGGGCAAGGTAAGCTGTCTTATTTATTCTATTTTAGGCTAGATTTAGGGTTTTTATATGTATTTAGTTAGGGGGTTAATGTATTGTATTTAGAGGTTAATTGATTGTAGTTAGGGATTAATGTGTATATAGTTAGGGGTTAATGTTGATTGTAGTTAGGGGTTAATTAATTGTAATTAGGGGTTAATGTGTGTGTAGTTAGGAATTAATGTTGATTGTAGTTAGAGGTTAAGGTTGAATGTAGTTCGGGGTTAAATTAATTGGCGTTTTGTGTTTAATTGAATGTATTGTATGTTTTATTGTATATATTGTATGTTTTTGTTCTGTAATATATGCTTTTTTTGATATTTTGTAACTTTTTATTAATTTTGGTACTGTCCTTTTTTTTTCTGTAATTCTCTATACAGAGCCCCATGAGTGATAGGGTTAATTAAGGGCTCATGGTGCTCTGCATAGAGTGATTAAAAACATTGTTAATAACATTTTTCATTTGACTGGCTCTGGTCTAGTTTCCCATGTTTTGTTGGCTCTCTATGATAGGACTATATGGTGGTTCAATTTAGTGTCTTTCTTTATAATTTCTATTTAAAAAATAAATAAATTAAACTGCCATACTATAACCATTTAAATGCTTTTTTTAGCTAAGTATAAAATCCAGATTTCACTGATAATTCATTAAACAAACCGTAAATAATAAAGCACAACCTTCTAAATATCTTCAGCAGTTAAATGTGAAGATTTTATATTTCTGTATTAATTAGCTGCCATTGTCATGCTCAAGGAGACCCCTGTTCTATAGAGTTATTAAGATGCTATGGGCCCCGGGCTGACAACAGTGAAAACCCACATAATACTCCAATGGGTTGATATAATTTTCCCTGTTGCCCTGATAATGGGGCCATGGACACATGGACGTTGAACTATCATGAAAGCCTGACCTAGTACATGTTCCCTATTATAAATATGAGGTATGATGTCAAGCATATGGGGAAAACTGTACCTTGGCTGACCCACCTGTGCAGGGACTGGCCTCAGTGGTTGTTATAGCTATTTAATATGTTTATATTATGTTGATTACCCTATGTATGCTATGTTGCTTCTCTATGTGTGTTTGACTTATGATGTTAGAATCTATGGCCCCCCTTCAATTGAGGTTTTGGGAGATCCGGAAGCCTGAGGTGAGGTTGCAAGCTAATTTGCTATTCAATTGGTGTCTTTTGCGGGCTTGGAATGGCTTCCGAGTTATGGGCTTGAAAAAATGGTGATGGTTAACCTTGCAACGTACAGCCTCCCCAAGCCTTTGATCTTTCACTTTCGCAAGAGTTATGATGGCTAAAATTGCAAATCGCTATTTAATTGCTCAGTTTCTTCAGGCCCCAAATGTTTTTACACCCGTAAACGGCAAATGAAGGAGAAAATCCTACGAGTGCTAGAGAGGTCCCGCAAGGGGGTTAAACACCTATTCGTAGCACTGTAAATGCAAATAAAAAAATCAATACTGCACTGTAAATAATGGGGAAAGCGATCATAGACATTAAAAATTAATTGCAAAACAGTCTCAAGCTCGCAAATCAGCAGGAAATACAAATTATTTTTAGGTGTTATTTCGGGGTTAAATCGATCTCAGGTATCAATGAGTTAATACATATCAGGCAACCCATATGGACTAGAACAGTATTGGCATTCTTTTTCATAATTCTTTTTTCTGTGGGTTTGCGAGTCTGATCGCAAATTGGACCCCCGAACCAAAATGATTGACACGTAACCTCCATGTTTTACTGCCGTAATAATCACAGTCTCATTTATTTATTGGCTGATTCGAAATGGGCGGCTACGGGCTTGCTGAATTGATCATGTTCCCGCCCTGAGCTGCTCTACACCAGTGCATGGTTTACGGTTTTGGCTTGGTGCCCAAAACTTGCGGCCTTGAGCAATTGAATAACATCGCAATTGGAGACCAACAGGAGCCCACAACACACCTGTAGACATTCGGCTGTCTGTGATCGAGTTGCGGGCTTCAAATTGAATGTGGTTCTATATGTTGCATGTTTGGTTAAACTAATTTAGAGTGTAGTAAACTGTAACTGTCATGTTGAAAAGCTGTTAGTTATTAAAGTTTGCTGTGATGGTTGATAAATACAAAAGGTATATCTGGCATGAAATTTCCACCACAATAAAAGCAGTTCCAGCAACACTTGCCCAGAAGTAGTGTCCTGTATGCTTATACTGTGTGCTTACATTTTAAAATGTTGCATAGTCAAGGAAGAGGATTTTAGAGACATCTGCTGCCTTGGTGAAGAGATCAAAAGAACCCGAAACATCTGCTGGGTAGGTTTGGCCATAACAGCCTTATCAAGCCCGACTGAAGACAGCAGATCGTAACAGTCATGACATAGATTAAAGCAGAATAATGCAAATGTGGACATAATGAATACTATCTTTACATTACTCTTACAAGATATTCCAGGAATCCTATATTATGTACAAGCAAACAGCAGTAAGTGT
This sequence comes from Discoglossus pictus, assembly GCA_027410445.1. Lineage (NCBI taxonomy): Eukaryota > Metazoa > Chordata > Amphibia > Anura > Alytidae > Discoglossus > Discoglossus pictus. Next base: position 434,807,878 of record CM050164.1, read on the forward strand.
GAATAAGCACAATCTTTCTTTCCAAATGTCAATAAAGCAAATAGCAGGAGCTTATTGATTTACAAGCTCACTGTTTATGCTTCGGTGCACATTTAGCTCTTTTAACACACAAGAGTCAGTTCCTATACCTTCATTCCTCATTCCTGACATAAATAGGTACAGGTAATTCAATGAAGACTGTAAGCTAAACTACACATGCTGTACATGTAGTAGGAAGGTATGTAGCATGCAATATAATTCATCCCACCTATGTTTGAATCAACAATAAACATATTTAAATATGTTTTTCATGGGCTATTACACTACACTGCACATGAAGCCCTACAGTCTGTATACGCATAAGCTACAGTTTAAGATTTACCTGTATGTCTTTTGTTTTATTATGAATAATTAAAATTTATGTTTTACTGATTAAAATCATGCAAATAGTCTGCCCATACTATTTGCATGATTTTAGGTAGTAAAAACATAGCTTATGATTATTTCTTAATAAAACAAACTACATGCAAGTAAATAAACAAATAGATTAGTATTCGATTCACAGTAAAATCCAGAAACTTTCTATATTACCTCTGCCCAGTCATAATGCAGATCTTCAATTCTCAGATTGAAATTTAGTGCTGAAACTCATGCACTGACCTCTGGTCATTCCTTGCTTTTGGCAGTTTGCTATATATACTTGTCAGGTCGTCATTTTGCTCTCTTACGGGTCTTCCATGTTTGGTCCTGAATATGCAGTTTACTGGTGTCATAGACCTGTACCCCATTCTATTGTAAACTTTATTTTGGTTCATTATTTCATTCATAATTTCTTCTCTTCAATATTTTTCTGATTTTAATACTGCATCTTCATTTTTAGTTGACATTATCATATAAATGATTATCTGCAAACAACATTTTGACCTTTGAAAAAAAAAACTACTTATACCCATTAATATTTGCAAATTATAGAATTTTTGGGGTATCAGTAACTTTTCATCACCAGAGCCTGATGGTGCATAAGTCCAATTCCCATACAACTAGTTCCTGCTCAGGATTGCCCACTTCAGCCTATGCAAACACAAAATGTGTAGGGTTGGATGTGCAGTGTAGTCTCCTAACATATCAGGCACCCATTCGCATGCAGCATGTTTTCTGAGACATGGTCCGTGATAGGCTAGGACACTTCACTGCACTGCACCTCCAGCTCTACAGAGTTTGTGTCTGCATACTCTGCAGTGGGCAGACCCATGCATGTGCTATTTCTCTAAAGCATATTAGGTGCTTTAGAGAAAGTACTTTGTATGCTGACTTTACGCTCAATAGCACAGCCCTCCATTCTTTTGTAATTTGTTATATATATATATATATATATATATATATATATATATATATATATATATATATATATATATGTGTGTGTGTGTGTGTGTATATATATATATTTTTTTTATTTTTTTTTTTACATTTATCTACCCTGTACAGCACTATGGAATATGTTGGCGTATTACAAATAAAGGATAATAATAGTAATAATTGGTTTTAGGCAGGAAAAAAGGAGCTTGTTTTTGCTTCTTAATAAAACAAAGTACATCCAAGTAAATACATATGTATATTAAATACCTAGTGAAATCCACTCTTTTAAGTGCATTGTTAGGCTATTGGATAGTGATGAAAAAAGACCATTGCTGATATATTAAGGACAACTATCATTACAGTGGAACAATGCAAAAATAAAAGCTCAACAGTAGTCAATATTCATTCTAGATAGCATTTGAATTTCTTAAGTGTTTAAGTGTCGTCGGGTATATTCTGGGACTGTGCAAGAAGGGCTTTCCTTTTGTCAAAATATATCTGAGTGTTTTGAGTTCATTTCTTTGGATTATTAGCCTGAATTGCTTGAAAGAATTCCTGATTGTAACCCAAAAGTCCAGATGTTTCCTGTTAAGCTTCCCAGAGTGCCTTCATGGAATGCTACCCATAGTACAGAAGCAGATGCCAGTGGACTTTCATTGTTCTTTTCCTTAGCCTCATAAGTAGCCATGAAGCCAGATCCATTGGAATGCATTACATTTGTAATACTGTGTTTCAGCTGTCTCCTCATAGATTTTCATTTCTTTCTTTATCCAGTTTGGCAATACCCTTTTTCATTTTGGGATCCATTGTAAAAAATGTACAGGTTTAAAAAGGCCTGTTTAACATTGCCAGTGGTTCAGAACAGTCTAACATTAGTTATGGGAGGAATGTAGCTGCTTGGTGCATATAGCAGCATCAAAAGGATATAAAGATCATACCAGAGTGAAAAGAACAAAACTGTTGGGTACAGGAACCTGCACACAGAAGAAAGAAAGGATGTTGTCATGAGAATACAGCTACAATTCTAATTCACTCTCTCATCTTATCTCACCTCAACTACTGCAACTCGCTCCTTGCTGACCTCCCCGTCACCCATCTGTCCCCACTCCAGTCCATACTGAATGCATCCACTAGACTAATTTTCCACACTCAACGCTCAGTGTCTGCAGCTCCTCTCTGTCACTCAGTCACTCCAATGGCTTTCCATAGCCGCCAGAATAAAATTGAAAATCATAATATTAACGTATAAAGCCCTAACCAACAGTTCACCCTCTTACACCTCTGTTCTCATCTCAAAATACTCCCCCAACCACCCTATTCAATCTGCTAATGATCTTCATCTATCCTCCTCTCTTATCAACTCCTCTCATTCCTGCCTCTGGGACACCATGTGCTGCCCCTATTCTTTGGAAATCTTTACCTCGCTCCACTAGACTATCCCCCTGCCTTAAAACCTCACTTAAAGCTCAACTGTTTAAAGATGCTTTTCATATTTAGCCTTAATACGCACAATACATCTATCACCACTTTACCCCACCCATACCCTTTAGACTGTAAGTTTGTGAGTGTTCAATATTTTTGGTGCTTTAGGGAAAGCACTGTGCACATTTTATGTTAAGCTCAGTAACAGTGCCCTCCATTCTTTTGCAATGTATTAAAAATGTTTTGATTTGTACTTAACCTCCGTACAGTGCTACGGATAATTATGGCGCATTACAAATAAAGGCTAAAAAAAAAAAAAAATAATTTGACATAGATAAATTAAACATACATATAATATATTGACGTTGTATGTAAAATATAGATAGCCAAACAATAATCAACCCTATTTTTTATAACGTGTAAGTCTTTCAACTATGTGACAGATGTTTTCAGCAAGATGCTAACAGTATAGGTTGCAGAATGTTCATTTTTATTTTATGGTTGCTTCATTTGTGAATTTCAGCTTGTATATGTTATGAAGCAAATACCATCAATTACAATCAGAGCTGCACTCGGTTATAGGTGTAGTAAAATCAGATAAAAATAGAACACTAAATATTTGAAATACAAAAGTTTTTCAAAGATGTTATGCTCTAAATGTGTCCTGGGCAAGATGATACAGAAAAATCTGCACATTAATTTAGTCCTTTTGGCAGATCCACTGCAACATGTGCAAACCGGGGAAAGTGGCAGAGTAATAGGAAATTAAGTGTGTGTGTGTGTGTTAAAAGTAAGCCAAGGGTGTTTTTGAACGATTGTATGCCTTTCCTTTTAATGGACCTATATAATACTTTTGATAGATGCAGACTAGAAGTATGAATCCTCACCACCGTCTAATCTTCATGTGAAACCATTATAATTCAGTACATCCACATATAAACTTTCAAAATGTGTACATTTTGTATATTAATGTTAACTTAGTAGCACTGTTGCTCACATTGACTCCATGCTCACTGTGCCTTAGGGAGTTCAGCTACACCCTACTGACGTGGCCCAACTAAGGCCGAAACAGATGTCTGGGTTTACGTTCCACTTCACTCCCAGACGTCCTGGATGTTCCCACGTGCTTTGGGTGATGTTTTTGTTCTATTTATTTGTATTGTGTTTGTGTTTTTTGGTTTTTCACGGTTTGGCCATTAACCTCATCTCGTAAAGCTCCATTCTAGAGATTGCTAATGTTATTAATGTGTTACGCGACTCACCAGCACTTTCCGTCATTTGTAATAGTGTATTTTGTAGTTTGTTCATTCCTGTGTGAAAGTGCTACGCATTTGGCAGTGTTTTGCGCGGTCCGGGGTTGTGTAGCCTCGGTTTAATTTTTTTTTCCGTCTGCTATTTTTTTTCTTCCTTAGGCGATTTTTGTGTGGTGAAAGTCGTCGAAATTGGCTTAAATCCGTGTTCCATCTCACTCCCAGACGTCCTGCCTGTTCCCCCGTGCTGTGGGTGATATTTTTGTTGTATTTATTTTTATTTTCTTGGTGTTTTTTGGAGATTCGCGGTTCGGCTGTTAACCTTGTATTTTTGCTCTCGTAATTTTTTATTTTTCAAAGTCTTGTTTCATATATTTTTTTTCTAAGTCCCGTGTTTGTCAAGTGCTTGAAGGCTACCAAGTGTTTACTAAGTGTTTTGTTGTTAAGTCCCACGTGTTTAATTGCATTGACTGCTCGCCTCGCTTCGCGAGACAAGCTGGCAATGAGCGGCCTTGGCGCTCATTGCCTTTGTGCTAAGAGTTTAATTGCCTTAACAGCTCGCGTCGCTACACGAGGCTCGCAGGCAATGAGCGCCTTCGGCACTCATCACCTAAGTGCTACTCGTTAACGGCTCGCCTGCGGCGCTCCTCGCCTAACTCGTGCGCACCATGCAAAGTGTGACGACGTCTCGCAGTTTGACAACTATTATATGTGATATAACAAATAATAAAAAAAAGTTAAAAGTCATTTCTAGAAATCTGCTACTGTGTTTTAATAAATCACTATCTGAATAACACTTCGCCACTCCTGGTGATTCCTTCACTTATACATCTGTCAAGCCAAAAAAATATATTAGGACTAATCTTGTAAGATACTACTGTGAAGTCACATTGCCCCTCACAAATATTTTTAACAAATACAAATTAAAATGAAAAGTAGAGTTAAATATCACCACTATGTTTTTCTATTTGGTTGTATTTGTCAATCAGAATGAAAGTTTATCCCTGCTTGATAAAAATAGCCTTCATAGAAAGTGGGTGTATTCAAGATTTAACTCCACATTTTATCCATGATTGAGTAACATACCCCATTGTCTCTAACAATTGCTCTCAGGGGTAAAATCTTTTATTTTATTTCTCAGTTATGTATGTATACAAGTATTTATTTGTATAATACACCTGGTGTGGAATAAACACCTGAGAGCCATATGAGGTCCTTGCTCTGATTCCATTTGACCCTCAGAATGCACCAGCCCATATACAACTTTCTACTTAAGAGAGACAATTACAGCTTCTCCAATTTGACGCAGTACCAGTGTATAAGACAGCAAGGTATAGCATGATATTTAGTGGCTGAACGGGCTAGAAGAAGGGCATACATGAGACCATTGAAAACTAAAAGACCACAATGTGTAGCCCAGTTTCCTTTTGGTAATTCAGTGCTATTCAATGCAATAAAGGTTCAATATCACCGTTCTAAATAAAATCTACACAAACTTTGTCCTTATCAAGTTTAATGTTTCTTGGGATAAATTGTGAATAGAAATATAAATCAAAACTGGAGTGCAGTGGAGTTTTTCTACTTTATTTCTCACAACTTCACAAGTAAGCAATGTTATTTATGTGATGTTTTGCTCTTCTGTTCTGAAAAACTTAGGAACCGCTTACATCCATAATTTTGGAAGCCTGACTAAGGACAGCTGCATTTACAGATTAGTCAAAGTAGTTTGTCTTGATGTCAACAGAATGGCATTAGATCAATTTCTCTCATGATTTCTATTCGAAATCTGAATTTTATTTCTGGAAAAGTCTTCATATTTTAACTTTATAATACATACAGTAAAGCAATGAAAAATAGTTAAAACACTAATGTATTATTTATATCGTACAAACTACATTACAGTCACATTAAATATTTTAGATCTTAAACTAGTGTTTAATCACAGAAGAGACATAAAACATGTATACAAATAGGTGTGCAAATTGTAGTACATGTATATAGAATAGAATTTTCCACACCCAGTTTTTTTATATTTAAATAACTTTATTTATATCCAAAATAACACCTACATTGTTCAAGAATATACCAACTAGAACTCAAATTGCAGCACACAGTAAAACATATGCTTATATACAGCATGTAATCAATGTACTCAAGAACAAATATGTATAACTGAATATCAAGCTACTGAGTTTTTAGAAACAGTGCTGCTCCACACTGAATCCACTTATTCTGATTTCCTCCGCAAGGCACATCGACATTGGTCACTACACGATCCCGCTCTGCGCTGGTGTATACTGGTAAAGAAATGCACTCATCTGGGGAATATGTACCAATTGATTGCTGTTGATAAAAAAACATATTGTTTAGTATACAACTGTATAATGATGAAATAAATAGTAAAATAAGATGCAATTACATGTACATCTCTATCTAATATAATTATATATCATCAATATCTATCTATATATTTATATATATATATATATATATATATATATATATATATAGATATTGATGATATATAATATATATATATATATATACATACATGATTTACAGAGTCTGTCACTCCCTTGTATATCACAATAAGAGCAATTTTCCTTTGTTTCCTTTGGTGTTTTCTTAATTTCCTGTCCCTATTATTTATTTTGCATGCCAGAAAATATTCAATGTAAGCTTTGTTTTCTCAGGAGGACTGAATGAGTTAATTTTCCAGCTTAGTTGATGAGAATGCACCTGGGGAGACCTGGTTTAAGACGGCCCTGGAGTATGTGTGGGGCTGCTTATTGATTGAGTGTTGTTTGAGTGGAGAAAGACACACACAGAAAGACAGCAGCCTGCAGATTATGATCATTTGGAGCAGAGTGGAGACCTGGAAATATGAAGAATGCAGGCTAGTGATTATTAAGAAACTATTAGATGGTTTGTTTTTGCTACACCCCGGTAGTGAGGAAACTGTTTATCGGTTAAGGTAGTGCTTCAGTAGAAGCTAGGCCTATTATTTTCTTTGATTTATTTTGGTTTGTTATTTTCGTAACACTGGCTAACATTTTAGTAAAACTTGGAAAAGTATTACAGATTTGTCATGGACCTCTTTTCCTGTACCTGGATTTTAACACATTGAGCCACCATAAAGGACAGGCTGCTTGGATCCAGCCACTGACACCTTCAATATATAATCTGTTTTGTTTCATTGTTTGCCAGATAAAGTTAATGTACTCTATTTGAGGTCTGGACCACTAGACATGGAGACAGCATTATGTGTGTTTGGAGGTTGGTCTATTGTTTACAGGTGCCAGACTATTAGACCCTGTAATTGGTGTGTTGTATACACCCACCTCTGTATCTAACCCCTATAAATATGGTTGGTTTCCAAAAATAAATATGTTCACTGCTGAGAAATATAGAAATGGTATGTTCTCTCATTTTGCTCCTGGTGGCTGCGATACTGAACCTACCTCCACCCTGCAAGTAACTTGTCCTGGTCACTACCACAGGAAGGTTACTGAGGTTCCTGGAAGTACTGATTCCTGATGGAGAGACCGTGACTGATACAGAAGCCACATATCAGGGTGCTGGTGCTTAGATATCCAAGAACCCAGCGTTCCTTTGGGTAGTTAACCTGTAGTCTATAGCAGGTGGCCCTGGGTAGTAACAGCCCCTACCCTTGGATCGTCACAAGCCTCGAGTATAGTGTTCGTCCATCAAAGTGAAGGAAACACGGGCATAAACCAAGAGGAGACTTGCAATTTGTAAAACTATTATAAAACAGGAAATGGGAATGAACTAATTTTTTGTTGGTGTACAGCAGCTGGCAACTAAAACCAGTGAGATCTGGAAAATCACATATTAATAAGGTAAGTAAGGTGTAGTGCTTTGTAGAACAACAGAAACCATTTTAGTGGAGATGATGTCTTTCAATGGCCAACTGAGTAGGATTGGGTTGCAAGCTTTCAAAGTTTTTTAAAACGATTCAAAGCTTAGATGAAAGGGTTATTATAATCTTTAAAGCTTGCAATTTGGCCATTGAAAGGTATCATCTCCTCTAAAACTTTTTTATATTAATATGGTAGAAGAGAGAAAGAGATCCGGGTGTGAAAAAGAAATGTGATCTTGCTTTTAACATGTAATTTGTTATCTTCCACATCTTATTGATTGAGCCTTTGATGATTACATATAGTGAAATAGTACCACAATCTTGCCAGTATACATAATGTATTAGTTGAGATGTGTCTTCTACTGAAAACTATACTATAACATGATAATAACATTTATGTGGCTTGGATATTTTATACTGCAAAAATAGGTATGCCACATTTGGTTGTCAGGTCCAACTGAGGGAACATAGTCTTTGGCGGATGAAAATGTAATGAGGGAGAATTGTATTATTCAGATAATATCTGGATTTGATTGTTGAATTGTATCATTGAACATTAACTGGCAAATTAGGAGCACACAACTGATTTAATGTAGTAATAGTGTAATAATTGTAATAAAAAAGCTAAGAGTTATTAGAGTAAAGAGCAGCAAAGTGGTTATCACTTAAAGGGGCTAAAGGTCTGTAGTGTGTAAAGTACACTAAAGTGCTCAAACAACAAGGTTTATTTGTTATTTAATAACGGATTAGCAATAAAATCAGCATTTGGAAAAATATCTAGATAGCTTTCAAAACTTAGATTCGAATTTTAAATTTAATTAAGCCGATTTGCTTGTCTCCTTCCCGATATCTGCCTCCCTGGGCAGATAGTGTGGCCACTGATGGAAAACCTACACCAGACAGTCTCCTTGGCAGAACCTCTCCACTCTCTGGAAATATATATAAGGGGATAGAGAAGAAGCCTTGATTGTCCCTGAACACGAAACCTCAAACATAAATTTTAACGCTCCTTTGAATTTAGTATCTTCAAATACCGAATTTATTGCAAATTAGTTACTAAATAAATAAATAAAATAAACCTTACTGTATGACAAATACCACTGCTACTGTGGTACTATTAACAATATTTTCAGAGATACATAGTATAGGTAGTATCAGTGAAGTATTCTTACTATTCATTTGAATTAATGGATAGTCATGGCTACTCCAATTTTCTATAATTCAGAAATATTTCTCTATATTTATTTCAAATATTGCTATGTATTTTACACATAAAATGGATATTAGAATGCAATGGCATTTCTTAAAAAAAAAAAAAAACATAATAGGATGTATTTTGAATTGCCTATTTCTGTGCAGTGATGCTTTGTGTCTGAAAATATTTCAGTACCTGTGGAATCCAGGCCATGTAACAGGAGGGTACCATTGACACACTAGGAGAATCGTGCTGGTTTTCAGAAAGACGGTGTCCATCAAAGCTGCAACCTTCAAGATGTAAGCCGCTGATCTAAAAAAGGAAGCATACAAGATACTAATCTTTAGATTACTGTCTTAATTATCTGTGATAATTACGTGACTAGTACACTGGCCATGGTATGTGTCAAAGGCACAGACGTAAATAACAGGAAGTCCAGGAATGTGCTGTGATGTGTGAGAATAGGAAGTCTGACTTCAAAACAAATACTTAAAGCATTCCTTATTGTTAGCTTCTAGCACATTGGAATTTACTTATGTAATAAAGAGTACATCAAAATGTCATACAAGCAAGGTGGTATTGTATTAAAGGAAACAGTTGCAGCAAGCCAGTAGAACATTTATCATTGGTCAGCAATGTCTACAGACAAAATAAATAATGGCAAGAATCCCAAACTAGGTAAACAAAAGGACATGCTTATTATATTTCTTGGAAATGTCTGGAACGGGAACATTTAACTGGAAATTGAGCAGCCATGTCCTCTAATTGGAATATATTATGAAACCTCTAAGAGCCTGAAAGTGTCATCTAGCAATATGCTCTGATAACAAGCATTACATCTAATTCATAGCAAAGCCAACTGCTTAGTGTGCAAATATGTGGAGTCTTTTTACCACTAAGCACATTAGACTAAACTGTATTGAACATATGAAATGCAAATAAAGAAAATTATTATATCACACAAATCAAACAATGTTATCCACGACTGAGGATGCTTATAGCAAAACCGTTTTATCTAGAGAATCTGTTATAAACATCAGGAGAAAAAAAAGGATGACTTTTGGAATTTTTTTACTTATTAATTTGAAAAACAAATGTTCTCTGTGGGTGGATGACACATCATTTGATGCTAGATAGAAATCAAATTGAGAATCTGCTTTTTTATTCAATCAGTTAAATCTATTTAGCTGCAATGTTATTTCTGTTAAATATCTTATGTCTTTTGCAACACATTAGCAGTTCGTGTATTATGCTAACTTTATTATTAAAAGGGACATTGTGCTCCCAAATGCTTATTATGGTGATTGTGAGTGAGGATACATCTGGGAGCTTGCTAGATATGAGCAGTGAGGAGAGTGGGGTGAGGGCGCTGCCAGTAACATGTTTGCAAAATTGAAAGCTGGAGATTACGAGTAAGTGAATGTAAGGGACTTTTTTCGCCTTTAAGAAAAAGTCTCTCAATGTTCTCAATCCCTCTGAACACTCCGTTTCATCTTCATCCTGGGCCAATAGATCTTCCATTCTTTTTCTCTCCTGACACTACTTCACTGGATAACCTCCCGCTTCCCATAATCCGGCACACATCCCTCACATCCAGGATGATTTCCTCTCTCTGTCCAATCATAACACAACTTTCACCCCTCTTCTCCAGATCTCTTGGCATTACCTTGTGCACCCATGATATGGATCTCATTGCACCTTTGCAGCAACAAACTCAAAACGTCTTTTATGCCGTCTACAGTTTTTGCCATTCTGCACAATAAGGATGTATCAGATTTTAATATTGTAAAGTACCTTGCCAAAGGCACTATATAAATTACATTTACATAAATAAAATAGAAAACTTCATGTTGGTTCTCTGAAACACTACATTAGAGTCACATACATACAATGCGCTTTTAATGGATGAACTATTACATCAACATGGGCTGTAGTAGTAGACATACATGTTTCTGTTTATCTGTTTCAATAAGCTGGAGGTGGAACTGGCACTAATAAAAATGTCAACAGCCTACAAGGCTCTTCTGAGTTGAAAAGAGTGCTACATATAATTGCACATCATATTTAATAAAGCTAAGAATATTAACTAATTTAAAGGTTCAGTTTTAAATACAATTAAAGAACCACTGTAGTGCATTTACAGGTAAAGGTCATTATATATATATATATATATATATATATATATATATATATATATATATATATATATATATGCTATTTAAAAACTTTATGTAGTTTAACATTTTTTAAAGCTATTAAAAATACTTATCTTTTTTTGTTTTCTCCTCAAGCCGACCTGTGTATCTCCTCCTACCTGTGTCTATCAGGGGCATGGCTAGCTCTGTTTGTGGGCTGAGCTATCATGGAGCTTGGAAGCAGACATGGCTGATGTCACCGGCCCCACCCAGTGGCAGTGTATACGCCATCATAGCCCTACCCCATAAACTGAGCATGCTCAGGCTGAAGCAGAACCTACATTGGTCATAGAAAGAGATGACCACAACCATGATAGACACAGATAGGAGGAGATAATCAGCTCTGCTTGAGGAGAAATCAAATAGTTTAAAAGGTAAAACAAATATTAACCTATTTATTTTAGACTGCGACATTGTTTCTAATAGCCATATACTCAGCAAACATATGAGCTTTACTTGTAAATGCACTACAGTGGTTCTTTAATTATATTAAATTGGATATCTATATAAAAATGTATGAGACATGCTTTGTTTGCCTCCATGTTTGTCACTGACATTTGGTACATTGTGCTAATTGGATAAAAGTTCACAAGCCAGCTCAAGTGTCAATCAAACTACAGCTAAGTTCTAAGGGGGTGCTTTAGGTTATTTTAGCAGCTCATATAACCTAATATACAGTGCACTATATATACAAGTGCTATAACTTCCACACATATATTTGTGTTAATATTGTTTTTGACTTGAACTTACCCCTGTATAGTGCTACCAAATATTTTGGCACGTTACAAATAAAGGAAATAATAATATATTTGAATTTCTAGAAGTAAACTATTTTATATAAGAACAGCTTATGTTTAGGTGAAACTTACCCTGAAAAACTTAGAGTTGTCTTTAAGGAGTTACTGAAGAGAGAGAGTACCTGACTTCAAACAATGTGCTTGACAGAAAAAAGAGTTTTCTTGATTGATAGTAGTAAGACTTGCCAATACAGAAAAGTGCTAATAGGAGAGATTCAAAGGAAAGCCCGAGCAGTTCTTGCCGCTGAAGATGGATGCCTGCATACTTCAATAGTTTTTACTTCAGTTACCATTAAATAGATGTTCACCTGAAGCATTTGCAGCACTACATAAATCATTGGACAAGCTCTGTCATATCTCAAAAACCTTCTGGATACAAGAAAATTAACTTTTGTTCTGTTAAATATTTAGAGCTTAACAGCCAAAGCAGAAATTCAAGTAAAAAGTCCAGAAGAACAGACATAGTCACATAATCAATAGATCAAAGATGAACACACTCTGTAAAATCAACAAAATAAAGTATCCAACTAAGCTAAGAACAGAAATAGGAAATATAGCCAATGGATTACAAATATACAACTTCTGCTTAAATGATGTCTACAGCCCAACCAGGCCACGGTCTACTAAGAAGCATAGCTAACTGTGTGATTGGATTAATCGCATAAAAACAAATCTAGGTTAATGTAATTTTTTTTGTATTTCAACTCATTCTTATCACTATTTTGTTATTGTCAAAATTCCCATACATTTAGAGTACTGCAGACACACACAACAATATTAATAAGATAAACATAACTGTCTGTAGCAATATGGTAACATGGCAGTGCAACTTCAAGCAATTGTTGAAGCCTCGTAGCAGACATGATGGAAAACCTTAACTTTGCATGCTGGTTAAATACTCATTTCAATGAGATGCAGTTACTCTGGTTAAGTTACTCACCTACTCTGTGACTTATCTTGCAAAGCTTTGGAAGCTGCTTGTTGTGTTTAAGTGACATTTAGACTCTGTTTTTGTTTAGTCACAGTGGAATTACAATACTAGCCGAGAGCTCAATTGACAATGAGCACATAAACTAAGGAAGCCTAGATTTTACTCTATATGTGTATCAGCCTCATTAAATTGGGGCAACATTTTAAAACGTAGCCCGTAACTCCAAATTTACGAGTTACAGGTATTAAATTAGCCCTGTAACGTTGCTCGCAGGGGACTTGCTGGTTAAGATGCAGGACAGCCGAGAATAGGCTATATGCTGTGCAATGTTGAACTTCGGGCACGTAACTCCCTTGATCTGACGAGCCCATAACCGCTACGTTTTCAATTTAGCTATTAAATTGCAACGTGGTCACTTGGAAGCAAGCACATAATAACCCCTTTGCAAGAGCACCCGCAAGGGGGTAAAGTCCAATACATAGAACTTGTTAATTAAATAAAAACACAACTACTGTACATTTATTAAAAGGGAAAGTGATGTTAGGTCTTAAAATTAATAGCACAACATTCTCAACCCCGCAAATCGTCCCCGAAAAATACTTTATTTCATGTTTATATTTTGTGTTGTATCGATCCCTGCAATCAATGTGTTACGACATATACTGTAACTCAATGTGATAGAATCATACTTACCACTTTATAAATATTGCATTATATCTGGAATGTGGGTCCGATCGTAAACTATAATTGAAGCCCGTAGGACTTTGGAATCTACCCTCCCCTTTTTTTTTGCTTGCTTAATTATTTGCGTTTGAGAATGCAACTCCGACGGCCAAGAACTGGTTTACGAAATAGCGTCTCTCGCTCGTAGCTCAAAGCCCTTTCTAATTTAATAGCGACGTAAAACGGCCAAATTTCAAGCACGCAGCCCTTACGTGCTACACGTTAGACTTATGAGGCTGGAATTTAAAGAGGCCCTATATTGGCAACCACTATTTGTGGACAGATAGACTAGGCTTCAATAGGCTACAATCATCTGTGTGCCCTTTTTTTAAAAAAAATTATGGCATAATATCTTAAAAATTGTGTCTTCTGTCTATTTGTGGACCCTCTCTCTCTCTGCGCCCTCTCCTTCTCTTTGTGCTCGCTCTCTGTGCGCTCGCTCTCCCTCGCTCTCTCTGCGCTCGCTCTCCCTCGCTCTCTCCGCGCTCGCTCTCCCTCGCTCTCTCCGCGCTCGCTCTCCCTCGCTCTCTGTGCGCTCGCTCACGCTCTCGCTCTCTGTATGCTCGCACTCTCTCTCTGTGTGTCTCTCTGTGTGCTCGCACTCTCTCTCTGTGTGTCTCTCTGTGTGCTCGCACTCTCTCTCTGTGTGTCTCTCTGTGTGCTCGCACTCTCTCTCTGTGTGCTCACTCTCCATATCTCACTATTCTTCTCTCTCTTCCTCCTTCTCTCTCCATCTCTCCTCCTCTCTCTCCATCTCTCCCCCTCCTCCCTCGCTCTCTCCTCCTCCTCCCGCTCTCTCCTCCTCCTCCCTCTCCTCCTCCCTCTCTCTCCTCCTTCCTTCCTTCCTCCCTCTCTCTCCTCCTCTCTCTCTCTCCTCCTTCCTTCCTTCCTCCCTCTCTCTCCTCCTCTCTCTCTCCTCCTCTCTCTCTCTCCTTCTTTCTCTCTCTCTCTCTCTCCTTCTTTCTCTCTCTCTCTCTCTCCTTCTTTCTCTCTCTCTCTCTCTCCTTCTTTCTCTCTCTCTCTCTCTCCTTCTTTCTCTCTCTCTCTCTTTCCTTCTTTCTCTCTCTCTCTCTCTCCTTCTTTCTCTCTCTCTCTCTCTCCTTCTTTCTCTCTCTCTCTCCTTCTTTCTCTCTCTCTCTCTCTCCTTCTTTCTCTCTCTCTCTCTCTCTCCTTCTTTCTCTCTCTCTCTCCTTCTTTCTCTCTCTCTCTCCTTCTTTCTCTCTCTCTCTCCTTCTTTCCCTCTCTCCTTCTTTCTCTCTCTCCTCCTCTCTCTCTCTCCTCCTCTCTCTCTCTCCTCCTCTCTCTCTCTCTCCTTCTTTCTATCTCTCTCCTTCTTTCTATCTCTCTCCTTCTTTCTCTCTGTCTCTCCTTCTTTCTCTCTGTCTCTCCTTCTTTCTCTCTGTCTCTCCTTCTTTCTCTCTGTCTCTCCTTCTTTCTCTCTCTCTCTCCTTCTTTCTCTCTCTCTCTCCTTCTTTCTCTCTCTCTCTCCTTCATTCTCTCTCTCTCTCCTTCTTTCTCTCTATCTCTCTCTCATTCTCTCTCTCTCTTTCCTTCATTCTCTCTCTCCTTCTTTCTCTCTCTCTCTCCTTCTTTCTCTCTCTCTCTCCTTCTTTCTCTCTCTCTCTCCTTCTTTCTCTCTCTCTCTCCTTCTTTCTCTCTCTCTCCTTCTTTCTCTCTCTCTCCTTCTTTCTCTCTCTCTCCTTTCTCTCTCGCTCCTTCTTTCTCTCTCGCTCCTTCTTTCTCTCTCGCTCCTTCTTTCTCTCTCGCTCCTTCTTTCTCTCTCTCTCCTTCTTTCTCTCTCTCTCCGTCTTTCTCTCTCTCTCCGTCTTTCTCTCTCTCTCCGTCTTTCTCTCTCTTTCCGTCTTTCTCTCTCTCTCCGTCTTTCTCTCTCTCTCCGTCTTTCTCTCTCCGTCTTTCTCTCTTTCCGTCTTCCCCCTCCTTCTCTCCCTCTCTCTCTCCTCCTCTCTCTGTCTCCTTCTTTCTCTCTCTCTCCTTCTTCCTCTCTCTCTCTCCTTCTTCCTCTCTCTTTCTCCTTCTTTCTCTCTCTCTCTCTCCTTCTTTCTCTCTCTCTCTCTCCTTCTTTCTCTCTCGCTCCTTCTTTCTCTCTCGCTCCTTCTTTCTCTCTCTCTCTCCTTCTTTCTCTCTCTCTCTCCTTCTTTCTCTCTCTCTCCTTCTTTCTCTCTCTCTCCTTTCTCTCTCGCTCCTTCTTTCTCTCTCGCTCCTTCTTTCTCTCTCGCTCCTTCTTTCTCTCTCGCTCCTTCTTTCTCTCTCTCTCCTTCTTTCTCTCTCTCTCCGTCTTTCTCTCTCTCTCCGTCTTTCTCTCTCTCTCCGTCTTTCTCTCTCTTTCCGTCTTTCTCTCTCTCTCTCCGTCTTTCTCTCTCTCTCCGTCTTTCTCTCTCTCTCCGTCTTTCTCTCTCCGTCTTTCTCTCTTTCCGTCTTCCCCCTCCTTCTCTCCCTCTCTCTCTCCTCCTCTCTCTGTCTCCTTCTTTCTCTCTCTCTCCTTCTTCCTCTCTCTCTCTCCTTCTTCCTCTCTCTTTCTCCTTCTTTCTCTCTCTCTCTCTCCTTCTTTCTCTCTCTCTCTCTCCTTCTTTCTCTCTCGCTCCTTCTTTCTCTCTCGCTCCTTCTTTCTCTCTCGCTCCTTCTTTCTCTCTCGCTCCTTCTTTCTCTCTCGCTCCTTCTTTCTCTCTCGCTCCTTCTTTCTCTCTCTCTCCTTTCTCTCTCTCTCTCCTTTCTCTCTCTCCGTCTTTCTCTCTCTCTCCGTCTTTCTCTCTCTCTCCGTCTTTCTCTCTCTCTCCGTCTTTCTCTCTCTCTCCGTCTTTCTCTCTCTCTCCGTCTTTCTCTCTCTCTCTCCGTCTTTCTCTCTCTCTCTCCGTCTTTCTCTCTTTCCGTCTTTCTCTCTCCGTCTCCCCCCTCCTTCTCTCCCTCTCTCTCTCCCTCCTTCTCTCCCTCTCCTCCTCCTTCCTTCCCTCTCCTCCTTCTCTCCCCCTTTGGTGCCCATTGCCAGCCTTGCAATGCGCAGCTCACAATTGGTGTGCATTACAAATAAACTTGCATTATGACAGCTATATTAGTGACTAGCGACTTGCCCGTCAAAAATGACGGCGCAATAAACTGGTAAGGCAGGCAATGCTGTTTGCCACAGACATTCATTTTTTTGGTGGTCTGAGATCCTTCTGCGCTCTTTGCGAGCCTCGCGATGCGTGGTGTTTATTTTTTGTGTATATGTATTTTTGTATGCTCATTAAATAAGTAATAAATTAATATATTTTACCTATTTGTAAGTAATATATGCAGGAAGCATTGGCGGAAGAGCTGACAATCTGTTTTGATGTTCCTGCAGCATACAATGTAGGTTGTGGAGCTGGGATGTAAGTGTCAGCAATGTGTGCAGTGTGTAGTGTAAATAGGCTGTGTGCGCGAGGAGAAGTCGTTAGTGTAGCTGTGTACTTCCGCATTCTGTAAGTTAGTGTTGCAAAATGGCGGCAAATGTGTATGTGGTACGGGGGTGTGGACGCCTTTGGCTCATTGCAGCCGATGTGGGAGCCTCCACCTCCGCAAATGCAGCCCGAACTGCGTCCCTCGCTTTGCGAGGGACCCAGTTCTTGCAAGCTCGCTTTGTGAGCTTGCAAAACGTGAGGACGTTTCGTAGTTGACAACTATTATATGTGATTGTTCAACCACTCCCTATTGTTTTTGTCACATTGGGTGCTAAACCCTATGTCAATATGGTATATGCACAATCTTCACGAGTCAAACAGCTATTTATTAAAAAACACATAAATGACTATGCTATCAGGAATCGATTTCCGTTAATTATACTCTAATTGTCAGCTGTTCAAAGTTAGGAAGACTTTCCTAAAATAAATGGAATATAATCACAAAACACGATTTAGTGTGTGCATGAAAAATGCCAAATGAAAATAAAACTTTGGCCAATGTAAACAACATCCCACTTTAGGGAATACTACACCCAGTGAACAATAGAAACATACTGTTAATCAGCTAGCTAAACGTAATACACTAAATTGTATCTACTTTTTGTAACAAGGCAGTTTTAGAGAAGTTGATTTCAATCGCACAGCTTAAAAGTATACTGTGAATTTCCTTCTAATAGAATATTTGGGGCTTACTTTATAAATATTTAGTTATTTTTTAGTTTTATTATTACCCGAAGAAGTTAGTGGTTTAATTGCTGCTGTGTTCTGCAAATAAACCCCAATACACTATTAAACTGTCCACAGGAAGTCATTTGGAGGTACCCTCTCAAGCTGCAGAAAGAATATTACAGTAACAAAACAGCTCCTGCGTATAACAATAGGAAATTGACGCTCCAAGCACTTTGTGTTCATAAAGACAAGTTCCTGTCATTGTATATAGATGGCATTTCAAAAATATGTAATTCATCTCAAATACACCAGAACTTAAAGTAAAGTCAGAAATTGCATTGTAAAATATGAACCAAAAGTATAATAAAAACTGTAAATACACATGTCGTGTCCAACTTGACGTGACGCTATGAACAGTAGCATCCAATGCACATCTGGAAATCGCTTCACCTCGGAGCTCCTTCAAGCTCATGTTCATTACTTCATTTATCCATCTCCACCGCCCCTTCTTCATATGGATTTCAATCCTTCCCAGAATCAGCCTTCTTTAGGCAATCCTTTCACAACATCTTCTTGTAGGATTATGAAAAGTTCAGCTGGCATTGCATTTACTCCTGTAGCCTTGTTATTAAGCAAGGCTTCCTAGGGCCCATATCACTTAACTCTTCAAGATGTCCGCCTCCAGCTCATTGGACAATTATTGGGCAACTATTGAGGTTATCAATGCTGTTAAGATCCTGTATATATTCTGTATATTCCTGCCACCTCTCCATTATCTGATCTGCATTGTTAAGTCCCTACTGTGAAGAACAGACTTTTGGGACCAATTTATATTTTATAATTGACAATGTGTGATGTTATGTGTTTAAACACTAAATAACATTTCAGTTGTAGCCAGTTCATAAATAGTTAACTAAGTTAGGACGTTGTAAGGTAATCTGGGCAGTTATTAAACAGTTTTACTTTTGCTAGAGGAGACATAAAACAAGGTGTATCTATCCATTTATTTTGCCAAGGCTGCGGTTTGCCTGCTCTGTCCTGATAGATCTCACATTAAAGGGATTTATATATGCAAGTAGAGTGCACGCATAGACTCTTCAAGAACCATTGGTCTATCTTCTGCTAACAGAGATGGTAAGGACTGTATGATGCTGCTGGGTAAACTTTAACTTGGTTCTTGCTAAGTCCAAAGAAGAAGTAGATTGCAACACCTACCATTTTTGTATTTTATCACACCCACTTTGGCATGAAAAGTTACCTTTCTCAAAGAGATCCCTTGACCTTCCCGTTCTGTTATATTCTCTCTCTTTACACACATAATAACAAAGTCTCCTTGTATCTTCTTGCTATCCTCTGGAATTCTGCATCCAATTGGCCAAGCATTTTCCTAACTCCATTATCTTTAGGTTTCCTTCTTTCCTGGGTTACTGCCAAAGTCTCATCAGACAGCTAGTTTGCTTTCTTCGTTTTCTTTTTTTTGTGCATATTTTTTGCTGCTATTTTCAGGACAATGTCACAAACTTTTGTCCAAAGCTCTTCAGGTATTCGGTCTACTATGTCTAGTCCCTTAAATCTGTTTGTTACCTCCACTTCACAGGGCATATTATTTACTTTGTATCAGATGGATTTCCCCTCCGTTTTATTCTGAACTTGCATTAAGAAGATCCACAGTCATCCGAGAGCCTGTATAGAGCTGCCTCATCTTTGGCTACAACATATATAGTCAGTCTGATTTCTGTATGGTCCATCTAGTGATGACCATGTGTAGAGTCATTTTAAGGCTGTTTACTAAAACCAGAGAATAATCTTGACAGAATGTGACTATTCTCTGACCTACTTCATTTTGTACTTCAAAGCCAAACTTGCCAGTTATTCCAGGTATCTTTTGGTTATATATATATAAACAGCCTATTTCTTTCTATTTAAGGTGTGATGAAACCTTAAATGTTCACATTGCATAAAGTCAATGCAACATCAATAAAGAAAATAGGAGACATGAAAACAACCTCTAACTCCTCCAGTTTGTGCACAAGAATATTGACAAAAATGTTCATAAAGCATGTTATCCGGCCATTAGAAGATTCTAGATCTTTGTTGAAATAGTTGTGACTTTAAACTATATGCAAATTGAAAAAGGGGAGGCTGCTTCACAGCTTAAAGGAAAACTAGTGGGCTGTTCTAGTCATGGCAGTTGTGCAAATACTTAGTATAAAGCAAATACAACCCAGTAACCACTATACTTGAAGACAAATTAAAGCAGAGTAGATCCATAAAGCTAATTAACCAAAACATGCATGCTCCTTTCTGGTACGTAAGCTAGTTGGCACCCATTTGTATGGTTTCTAGAATTATAAAACTCTTGGGATTTCTCAGAACAGCTAATTTCTTGAAAATTGGATGGAGATTTACAACTGAAACTGTTGCTGTGGGTTGAGGGGATAATAAGTATAATCAATGGTCTCCAATGAATGTTATTAATAAAATATTGGTCCTTAGAGAGAGTGGGAAAGGGAAATAAACAATAATAAATACAATCATTCCAATTTAGACAACTATAACACTTACTTAAAAGCAGTTTATCTAGTTATTACCTACTCCTCTATCAGGGGGCAGGGTAAGGACTAGGTAAGCTAGTCCTTACCTAGTTAGAGAATAGCCTCTAATGGGAGACTTGTCATGGCTTTTGGTACCAATGTGTCCTCCATTTAACAACCCCCATTAATTATTTAAAAATGGTTTATTATCCACTTAGTTCACTTCAAAGTACATGGAGGGATGGGACAGGCCCTGCCATATACAGTGAGGGGAATAAAAGTAGCCGGTCTCCAGACCTTAATCACATAGAAAATCTGTGGAGGGAGCTGAAGGTTCGAGTTGCCAAACATCAGCCTTAAAACCTTAATGACCTGGAGAGGATCTACGAAGAGGAGTGGGACAAAATCCCTCCTGAGATGTGCGCAAACCTGGTGGTCAACTACAAGAAACGTCTGACCTCTGTGATTGCCAACAAGGGTTTTCCCACCAAGTATTAAGTTGAAGGGGTCAAATACTTATTTCCTGCAAATCAATTTATAACTTTTTTGACATGCGTTTTTCTTGGACTTGAACACTTGCTGTTTCTCAGCTTTGGGTACCAAAAGGTGTTCATAAATATGATCCACAAGCATTAGGGATATTAAAGCAAAGCCTCTAACAGCCTCTTGTCCAGATCAATGGTCGAGCTAGCAGATCGCTTTAGCAAAATTAAGAGATTTGATTAGCAGTTTAATGTTAAAATGTAAGAACCAATGTGACACCACATTAAGGAAAAACAAATCGAATGTGGGTCTATTAAACAGTACTTCCTTTAACAGGTTTAATGGGATTGCTCTGATGGAGATTTTAAATATTGATATTCATAAACTGATCACTTGATACTTGACACTGTAAATACAGAGCACCTTATTTATTTTTATTTATGTAATGTAGCAAGCATATTACTTTGCAAACTTATAGAATCATCAGTTCTTAAGTCTGAAAGGGTTAAGACTTATAATGTGACACAAAGACAAAAGTTCTCTTGACAAGTGCTTATGCTACTACATTTAACCCTATTAATTAGGAAAAAAGAGAGATTCT
The DNA here is from genome assembly GCA_027410445.1 of Discoglossus pictus. Classification (NCBI taxonomy): domain Eukaryota; kingdom Metazoa; phylum Chordata; class Amphibia; order Anura; family Alytidae; genus Discoglossus; species Discoglossus pictus. The sequence goes on from CM050164.1 coordinate 434,829,330, forward strand.
AAAGAATGCCAAGACATTTATTCAAACAGTTAATATTTCAAACATATAATACAATACACAACAACTAAAGCTCAAGAGCTGATAAATAATTCACAACATAATCTTTTGATAATAGCCTTACTTTGTACACAATGGAGTTTGGGCCTTTGCATGCCAATGGCTGGTATACTCCCTTAAGAGACTGTAACATTGGCATTGTTTCTGAATGTTTACCACTTGCTTTATTACCTTGACCTGGAGCTTTGCTTCCTGAATTCGCCCCTTCCAGGATGCTACAAATTTCAGGCTATCCATTGAACAGTTCATTGCTCTGTTAGAAAGTAAAAACACATAAAAGGCATTAAGGATAAATGACAACAATAAAAATAAAGTATTTCCTAGATTTGTCAGCAAAATGAAAGGCTTGGCTAAAAGGATTATAAAGTTACTTAAACTGAAAACTTACTTATTAATGTTGAAAATTTCATGGTCATACCCACAACAAATTACACATTTGATCAAATTGCCCCCCCCCCCCCCCCCGAAAATTTGTACAAGCAGTTGTTTCTTACAGTAACTTTCTTTTAGGCTGAAAGAAGTCTTATAGCCCTATTGAATTCCCTCAACAATAAAAAACGGAGCCCGTAAAGTAGGACCGGGAAAGCAACCTGTCAACGACTTGCAGGGTAAGGGCAAGAAAAGGCTACGGGACGTTAAAATTTGAAGTGCTCACCCGCAAACCGTTTGATCGGTCAAGCCCGTAACTGTTATGTTTCCAATCAGGCTATTAAACTGAAACAAATTCACTGGAGTTCAAGCCCATGTGCTGCAAAAGGAGCAACCCGCTAGGGGGGTAAAGTCCAATCTGTAGCACTGTAAATGCAAATATAAACACACTACTGTACATATAATAGAAGGCAAAGTGATGTTAGGTATTAGAATTAATAGCACAACATTCTCAAGCACGCAAATCTGCAATATAAAATACTTTATTTCATTTTTAATGTATAATGGAACTCGCATGGATTAGAATATCATATTTACGGCTTTATCAATATTACATAATTTCTGGAATGTGGGTCCGATCATAACTCCTAATTGAAGCCCCTAAGACTTTGAAATACAACCTCCATTTTTTTGTGACATAATGATGACGATCTCTGTTGCCATTGGCTCCATCTACACCCATAACCCGTGTTTTATCAATTGATCATGTTCACGGCAGCGCATCCAACGTTTAAAAAATGGTTGACAGGTTTTTGTCTCAGGCCCGTAATTCGCGGCACGTTCTAATTTAATAGCTCTGTAACGCAGCCGAATTTCAAGCCCGCAGCCTTTGCGGGCTTGCCCATGCCGCTATGGGCTTCTCATTTAATAGGCCTATTAGTGTCCCCTTGGACATATTATTCATGGGCAACATGTAAGTTATGCTATGTTTTCAAGGTTTAAATTCTGTATGTAGCTGTAGATGGAAAACATGGAAAAGCCTTATAAAAAAGAGTTTAACTTTGAAGTTACTAAATCACAATTACAAAAGTAGCTGCAGAGGTGAGTCATATTAGGCTGATTGCAATTAGTAGTATCTATCTATAAAAAAACATCTGAGAATTAAAACTTTTTATGTGAGTTTTCAAAGCAACATGAGGCAATTAAAGTTTCAAAGAGGCAAACTAATTGCAGGTGCATCAGTCACAAAAGGCAAAATATATCAAAGTGAACATTCTCAAAAATAATGACAGCTTATGCCAAACATGACCAAAGTGCATCTGCAAGAAAGGTGGTCACAAGTCAAATCTCACCTACAAGTATAGATGGACACTTCCCAGGATAGTTGAAAAATGCCACAAGGTCAAAAATTCCTGATTCAATTCTAGGGACTTTTGTGCCCAATCGTCCATAAGAAAAAAATACATTTAAGTCCAGGGCTTTACAAAGCACGAATTTATAGCAGGGCTGCCATTTGGAAACCACTTGTATCTAATGCCAACATATAAAGATGCAGATAACCTGCAGATAACCTGCAGATAACCTGGTGTAAGCAACACATACCCTGGACCCTTGAGCAATGGAAAAAGTAATATGGTCTGATGAGTTATCTTTTACCCTCTTTCCTAATTCCAGAGATTGGAGAAAATAAATGTTAATAAAGCCCCAGGTCCTGATGGAATACATCCAAGGGTACTGAGGGAGCTGGGTTCTGTAATAGCCAAACCATTATATCTAATCTTTCAAGACTCACTCACTACAGGGTCTCTACCGGATGACTGGAGAAAAGCAGAGGTGATACCTATATTGAAGGGATCTAGAGCAAATCCGGGGAATTATAGACCAGTGAGCCTCACATCTGTAGTTGGGAAGCTTTTAGAAGGGTTAATAAGGGACAGAATACAAGAATATGTCTATTTGAACAAGATTATAGGTAGGAGTCAACACGGATTTATTAAGGATAGGTCGTGTCAGACCAATCTAATTAGTTTTTATGGGGAGGTTAGTAGGAACTTAGATCAGGCCAACTCAGTGGATGTAGTCTTTTTAGATTTTTCAAAGGCATTTGATACAGTGCCACGTGGAAGACTAGTGAGCAAACTAAGGGGTACAGGAATTGCATTAAATATCTGCTCATGGATCGAGAGCTGGCTAAAAGACAGGCAAAGGGTTGTTGTGAATGAAACATACTCCGATTGGTCTAATGTGATAAGTGGGGTTCCTCAAGGTTCAGTATTAGGTCCTCTCCTTTTTAACATATTTATTAATGACATAGAAGTAGCACTCGAAAGTAGTGTCTCCATTTTTGCTGATGACACTAAGTTGTGCAAGGTAATAAAATCAGATAATGATGTACTTTCCCTACAAAGGGATTTGCATAAATTAGAGAAATGGGCGGCTAAATGGCAGATGAGATTTAATACAAATAAATGCAAGGTTATGCATTTGGGAAGGAAAAACAGCCATGCAATCTATCATCTTAATGGAGCAAATCTAGGGGTATCAGATATTGAAAGGGATTTGGGAGTACTAGTGGACAACCATCTAGGTAACAGCGCTCAAAGCCAAGCAGCAGCTGCAAAGGCAAATAAAATATTATCATGTATTAGGAAGGGTATAGAAGCAAGGGAAGCAAATATAATTCTGTCACTATACAAAGCCCAGGTACGCCCTCATTTGGAATATGGAGTGCAATTTTGGGCACCACTTCATAAAAAAGACATTTTAGAGCTGGAAAAAGTACAGAGAAGGGCTACAAAACTAATAAGGGGAATGAAGGGGATAAGTTATGAAGAAAGACTAACCAAATTAAACTTATTTTCGCTAGAAAAAAGGCGTCTAAGAGGGGATATGATTACCTTATATAAATACATCCAGGGTCAATATAAGGCTTTGTCAAGTGAACTTTTTGTAGCAAGAGATTTTTAACTGACAAGAGGACATCCTTTGAGGTTAGAGGAAAAAAGATTTCACCTTAAACAAAGAAAGGGGTTCTTCACAGTTAGGGTGGTTAAACTGTGGAATTATCTACCAAAGGAGGTGGTAACAGCAAATTCGATAGACAACTTCAAAAAGGGATTAGCAAAATTTTTGAATAAAGAGGGCATTCAAGGCTATCCTAGATAACTAGCAAAGCAATATTGATCCAGGGAGAAATTTGATCGCCAGTTTCTGGGGTCAGGAAGGAATTTTGCTTTTTTTTTTTTCCTTATGAGACGATTGGCAAAGTTTCAATGTTTTTTTTTTTCCGTTTGCCTTCCTCTGGATCAATTAACAATTAATAATAAATAGACCACATTAAAAAGATCAATAGAGATCTAAAAAGGTTGAATTTGATGGACTAACTCTTTACTCATCCTCCAATACTATACTATTAATAATTATTTAATCAACAAATTAATAACTAATCCACATATTGCAGATCAGAGGAGATCTTAACAGGTTGAACTTGATGGACTGAAAGTCTTTTTTCAACCTTAATTACTATGTAACTATGTAACAGATGGGTTTACGTTTGGAGAATGCGAAAACCAACTTTCAAACATGGTTGGGGATGCGTAATAGTATGGACCACCAACTCAAAGGAGTCATTAGGTTTGTTGAATGTTCTGCATGGTTTTATAATGGTCAAGGAATATGAAGTAATTTTATAATATACCCTATATAGCAAACATGGTTTCTATATTCCAGGATGTAAACCAGATGTAACATCACTGAACATTTATGGGAAGATCTGGAGTCCGGGTAGATTTCCACCCCCTTCATCCCTCAAAGTACTTGAGCATTTCTCCTTGAAAATGGTGCATTATGCCACTACACACAGCTCAGGACTTCCATGAAAGCATCCCAAGAAGGACTGAAGCGGTTATTAATGTAAAGTATGATATTACTACTTATAGGGGTCCTGATATTATTACATTCTTAGTTGTTTCTATTCATTTTGTCACCCCTACACCCCTGTTAAAAGATTGCCAGGTCTTATATAAAGGTGCTTCTTATATGCCGATATACTGTTGAAAGAGGATTACGAAACACAGTAAGCAGCTTGAAATGCATTGCCAAATTACTTTCACTATTTTATTTACACTGTTAGTAAGAATTTGAAAAAATAACCATATTTTCAAAATAAATACAAAAATATGAAATGAAAATACTGTACAAACCTTGCAGTTTCTTGACGTAATGCATTAAGAAAAGTATCTGGATGGAAAAGTTCTGACAAATCAAGGGTGTCCGAAAGAAGTGTCTGTTTTTCTGCTTTCTCCACCCAAACCTATTTGAGACAAGGGGAAATGGTCATAAATATTTCTTGCTATACAAATTAAATACAATATTTCAAATGTTCTATAATAATTATGGTAATGTTCAAGTTAAACAGTGCATTCTTCATTGTAAACAGGCCAGAGACACGAGTGAAGTGTCCCAAGAGGGCACTCACACATTTTGAAGATGAACAGTGATTGACTGCTGTCAGGGTAACACTGAACCCATCTCCTTACTTACCTGTCAAAATACTTCTCAAAATGCACAAGTAATTATCAGCTCATAGGGGAATGGAACTATTTTAAGTTCAAGCACATACATTTTAATTTCGGATTTTGTTTTGAAATAAATTGGTTACGGAACAGATTTTCAGATCCCTGTGAGACTGCTGATAATAAGAGTGGATGAGCTCTGTCTTCCTCACGTCCAGAAAGCCTGTTGTGCGATATCCAATTATCACACAAGGCTGAATTGTTACTAACCCTCTTAATCTACACAAATAGAACTGGAAAAACTGTACAAGGTTATGTGGATTTGAGTGCATTTTTTCAGGCTGTTTTGATATTTATAATCATTTGATAAATTAATTTAACCTTAAGATACAAATCTATTTAATAGAGATTTTCAAGGAAGGTTAAACCAATCTGGAGATTTCTTACAAGAATCACCATAAAAAGATGTGAACACCTTGAAATCTTTCCTCTAAACAGCTAAATAACTAAAACTAACTATTTATTAGTTGGCAAAAGGCTGCAGAGACTTCCACTGATGGCTACAACTGATGCGGCTGCACATGCCTTTTTTTCAATAGCACACATTACATTTTTCCCTAAAATATAAATGGTTAAACTTTTTTGCGTTTTATACTCTATATCATTAGTATTATTAAGTACTGTATTATATACTGGCCTTTCTTGGAGGACCACTACAGTGTGATAGATATTGCCAATTTGTGTGGATGGGTATTTGTTTAGACATTAGTCCTAATTATTTAAGAAGAGCATACATTTTATGCATTTTTAGAAATATTTCAGTTGAATAACTGGCTTACAGCCAATAATTAGTACACAATTCCTACTGACTCATGATGCAATCATCCTAACCACTGCCATACCGGACATACATAGACCATTATATCATTGACCTTGGGAAATTTTTAATTTAACAAGTTCCCACCCCCTACCGCAAGACGGGCTAGTCCCTCATGATAACTAAATTTTCTACAGGGCTTAATTGTGCATTAAATGTTCTATTCAGAATAGCAGAACCCAGAAGTGACCTAAATAAACTGAGGAGAGACACCATGCTAAGCAATGATATAGTGTTAAAAAAGTCAGATTGAACCTGAGAAAATTATTATAACCCACCTGAATTTCAATTGAAGGTTGCGGTTGAATCTTCCCCTTTGTATCTAATATCCTTAACCCACTTACATTGTTAGCTTTAGTCAGTGCCCTCTATACCTCCTGTACCAATATGCTGTATGATGTACTCACTGTATCTTCTGTATTTAGCACAATGGAATCTGCTGATGCTTTATATATAAAGGATAAATATAGCATTCACACTTTGGTTTGGTCAGCAGCTGCTCATTTTGGCTGTTGGAAAATAAGTTATCTTATGGCTAAGTCAATCTTGAATCCTGCTACTAGTAGTGTGTGACCTCTGAGCAGAAGCATAAAGTCTAGCTTAGTGAAACAACCTACCAAAAGAATAGTTCAACCCAATGAGAAAGCCTGAATCTGCTGTAACCAATCCTGCTACAAATGGAATGGATCTATTTGGTTATTTTTTATGTGTTTTAAACTGTATAACGAGCTAAATATTTTTAGAAGATAAAATAAATAACTAAAATTGAGGGAACGTCTTTGTAAACTAATAAGAATCCATCACACCTAACTAAATCACTGTCCATTGCAGCTGCGATTTTTCCATTGTTCCTATGTGTATGCAGAGTCCTCCAACCTCAATGAGTTGGTCATCAGAAACCAAAATTGTGTATTTCACTGCAACAAAACTGCATGTAAAAGGTAATAAGTAAGACAGTTTTTATTTACTTTCTAACAGTTCTAGATTATAAACGGTTTATAGACACTTCTGAGTAGGCATCACAGCTTTGTTGCCCCAATGTGTCCATTTCCTTATTCTATTGTATTTGCATTACTGCTTACCTTTTACCTTTGTAATACGCTTTTTGTACCAACTCTACTTTATCGCACCTTGGTAAACAGCACTGAGGAAAATACTGGTACATTATCAATAACGAGTAATAATAATTTAATTTACAATTCTGCAAACGAGTGCCTTTTAAATATAGAACTAGTGATGTCGTGAACATCAAATTTTAGGTTCGCGAACAGCGGACGCGAACTTCCAGCAAACGTTCGCGAACGGGCGAACCGCCATAGACTTCAATGGGCAGGCGAATTTCAAAACCCACAGGGACTCTTTCTGGCCACAATAGTGATGGGAAAGTTGTTTCAAGGGGACTAACACCTGGACTGTGGCATGCCGGAGGGGGATCCATGGCAAAACTCCCACGGAAAATTACATAGTTGATGCAGAGTCTGGTTTTAAGCCATAAAGGGCATAAATCACCTAACATTCCTAAATTGTTTGGAATAACATGCTTTAAAACATCAGGTATGATGTTGTATCGATCAGGTAGTGTAAGGGTTACACCCGCTTCACAGTAACAGACCAATCTTCCCGTTTAATGCACCGCAAACATTCCCTTTGCACAACCGCAAACGCCCCATTTGCACAAGGTTGGATACCAAGCTAGCCATGTCCCGTTCCTTGTCCTCACTGATGTCATTGAAGGTCTCTTCCTCCACCCAGCCACCAAGGGTCCCCGAAAGGTGTCAACAAGCCCCCTGGGACGCCTTCTGTGTTTGGTCTTCCACCTCCTCAAAGCCACCTTCCTCCTCTGACTCCTCTTCTTCAGACTCCTCTCTCTGCGTTGCCTCGGTCTGCGTTATTATAAGGTGTGTACTGTTAAGTAGTACTATTCCTATCGGTTTAATCCCTGTTACGTCCACTATTAGGGGACGTGTATATGGCATTGATTTTTGGAACAGGGAGGTGGAAAAAGATGCTTGGTCGGACCTCCTACTTCAAATTTGGGGCACTGCGCGTGCAATCTAAGGTGCCACCAGATATGAGTGTCACTGTGCACTGGCAAAAGTTGGCAGAGTAGGCGCTGTAGGCCTCACACACACGCCTGTAGGCAGGGAACTGATATTAAATCGATTACAGTCAAAAAAGTGTTGTTTTATGTCACTGTACACTACAGTTGCCCCAGATATGACGTATCACTGTGCACTGGCAAAAGTTGGCAGAGTAGATGCAATAGGCTTCACACACACGCCTGTAGGCAGGCAATTGCTATTCAATCTATTACAGTCAAAAAAGTGTTGTTTTATTTCACTGAGCACAATATAAGCTGTGAGCCTGACACAGGCAGGCAACTGAAATTAGATTAAAGGAAAAAAGGGTTGTTTTTTTTCAATGTATGGTACACCAACTATGACTGGTGAAACAGAGCAGAATATTAGCCTGTCCTTCAGATGGAAGGCTCTGGAAGGGAGTGTATGCTGCTGATTGGCTGGAATGTGTCTGCTGACTGTGAGGTGCAGGGTCAAAGTTTCCTCAATGATAAAGTATAGGGGGCGAACCGAAAAGCGCATGTGTTCGCCGTCCACTGCGAACGCCAACATGCCAAAATTACTGCGAATAGTCCGCGGGCGAACTGTTCGCGACATCTCTATATAGAACTACAGTGGTATATCAACACATGGCTTAAACACCACAAACATTTATTTTATACAAAGAACAACACAGACACAAGATGATACATAATATAATCAGTCACAGAGTGACACCCATTCTGTCATGAGCCTATTTTTTAGTTTAACATTTGAAATTAATATCTGTTGACTTAACTTTATGAGCTGTTTGAAGTATTTTATACTGTTTTATATGTCTGAGTTAACAATAACTTCTGTGATAAATTGCTGTGAATTTTAGAAATTTGTTGGAAATGGAAAAATAAAAGAAAGGTTTGATCTATGAATACATTTTATGTTCTGCTTATCTGTTTTTTTTTTCAAAAAACAATCATGGCAACAGAAATAAAATAATAACTGCATGCAAAAAACTAAACTTGGAAGTATAAAAAGATCTTCATAGCAATAACTAATTATAATTAATTGCCATTAAGCATGTGCTTGTGTAGTAGTTTACACTTTTTTCAAATCTATAGAGTAAATGTAAATTACTTTCAGAAGTAATTTAAAGAAGTACTACATTAAAGAGAGAAAATGCCTGTTCCATGAGGATTAAATATAAAGTAATTTGATTTATAAGACAATGGACAGATTAAATGGGACTATTGATTCATAGCATCCATCAAATTCTATGTTTCTCTATGGTAAATCACATAGCTTTTTCTTTAAGCATTTTTACATTTTACAGGAATGTATTTTAAATTAATAATTACTCTGCATCCTACAAAGTTTAACAAACTACTGAAATACATTAAAAAAAACAGTAAACTTTTTTTTTGTTCTTTGAAGATGTCATTTGCAGTGAGAAAATGTGTCAATTGGTGCAGTGCCAAGGTTGTTTGTCTATTTTCTACTGTGCAACTTCATACAGTTTTCTGGGTTTTTAATTTGTGGATTGCTAATAAAAAGGGGGAGGTTTATAAGTGGTGTGCTTCTCGCAATGATATCACAAGAAAAAGTGTCCCAGAGAAAACAAGAAAACAAAGATGTATCTATGTTGGCTATGGAAGATTGGAAGTAGTAGGCAAACATATGTCCCATCCCTTGAAAGAACTCCTATGCGTCTCTGGCAAAACAAAGTCCTCATATGAAAGCTTTCTTTTCTAAGGCTTCCATCTCAGAGCCACGTACATCAGATCAACAGTTCTCTGAGAGTCCTGGGACTCAAAGAAAGGACAAGAATAAGTAGCAGTGGGGGCATTTTAAAAGATGTGGATTTGGGAGAAAACTATTTAAAACGGTTTATTGGCATCTTGACGATGGATTCCCCATTGTCCAATCACAGACCTGCCAATGTAGGACCTCATGTGACTGGTTGCCACCGGTTTATACAGGGAATTCAAAAATGCTTTTCAAAAGTTATCAAACTTGTTTTTCCAGTTTTCTTTTGTCTTACCCCTTTAAATGTACCCTGTCTGCCTCAATAAAATAATATTGTTTTGGACTATGTTCTGGTTCTAGAGTGTACTCCAGTGGTGTTCCAGTGAATCCTGGTAAGCCGTTTAGTGCTGAGAAGACATTTTTTGGCTGATAATTGGAGAAGCAAGGGAGCAGGGCACTGGTGATGTCACAGGCAGAAAACACTTAACTTGACTTAATGTAAACAGCACACTTATAAACATGAAGGTACTATTATAAGAAGTTTTAACCTCCTTTTCTGGTCACATAATTTAATATCCTAGTTCATAGTTTAAATTTATTAGTGCCAGGGAACAAAAAATATTGAGTTTAATAGAGTACATCTTAATAATACACACGCACATATCTATAAAAAGAATCTGAATGATGGAGAAAAAGCAAACATTTTCTTATCTTTATTCATAACAAATTAAATATTTAATATTTCTAAAAATGGAAAAAGAACAGAATAAATGTTTTTATAAGAACACATTATTTTATTTTGAGTTCTCACAAAAGGACAATATGACCTGTCAGTAGGACAAATTAGCAAATCAAACAGGAAAAAGGTAGTGTTGGAACATGCAAGCGGCAGTGGGAGCATACTATATCTCCATATATGCTATCAAATGTTTATGAATAACCCCAAGAAAGCTTAAACAACTACATAGAGGAGATATCAAGAGAATACATATTGTTTTCTGCTGTAAAAAACTCCAATAATTCTGGTAAGAATATGGAAAGAGTACTTTGCAAGACAGAATGTGCGGCGTTGTGTTTTATTTAACTTAGGAGCAGAAAAGTATTTCTTTATCACTTTCTACAAAACAAATTTCTGTTATTCTTCAGATTGATGGCTGTTTGAAATAAAAGACTAAACTTTGCTGTAGCTAAATCCATACAAGATAAATGTAGCCACCTTCAGTTATGAAACAAGTCACAATATATCATCAGGAATCTTTGCACAACAATAAATAGTCAAAAGATCAGAACAGATCATGATACAAAAAGAGTTTATGGTCCAGTAGAAAACCATTAAGTGTACAGGGATATAAGAGTAAAGAAATTCAGCAAAATGTGAAAGACATAAGCAAAAATAGCTATAAAATTAAAATATACAGATTGCGGTTATACCGTAAGGTGTGATGAGGAAAAAAAATAATAAAGAGAAATCTTTTTTTTATGATGGTACAGTACTATTTTGATAATACATTTTGTATTATGGAATTTGTTTGGCATTTTAATAAATATTCTATAATATATTTGATTTTTTCCATATGTTTTTTATATATTTGATTTATTTCCAGACTCGCTCTAGTACTTCAACATTGATTTTAAATGCTGAGGGGTATGAAAGGAGAATATTAATTGGAGTTAGCATTAACAATGACATATTCCAGCTGTGTATGTGCATGTCTATAGTAATGTCCAAACCCACCCAGAAGGGAGGACTGTCTCCTTTTTCAAATATGATAATTTTTTTCAAATAGGAGTTTAAGACTCCTCCACTTGCACTTGGAATGTATACTTATAATATTATTAAAACAGGATTTGAAGGATGCCTTTCCTTAAGTAGTAAGAAGCTAAGGATCTCTACCTTCTCCCACAAACAGTGTGTTGGAGGTAACTGGACCATTTTTCCATACAGAGTGGTGGTGGAGAGAAAGACGTTTTAATGTGAAAAAAAAAAAAAAATATATATATATATATATATTTATGAAAATATTAGTCTAACCTAACAAGTCCACCTTAGCTGCTAATAGCATGTTTTATCTATGATGGGCCTGAACAGTTCTACTAAAATATTTACCTATCACCTCTAGCTTCTAAGCTTGAAGCCTACTGTGTGACCAACTAGGATGAGTGTCATAATTTTTGCCTCTTTACATTAAATTATAACAATGACACAATTCCAAATCCCTGAACTCTGCAACCCTTCCTCCACCATGAATTAAAATATCTGGTGTGACGAACCCAGACTTCCGAGCCCTGCCAACTGGCAATACTTCAGAAAAAGAGACATAGGAGGCAACAAGTCGAAGAACCTTCCTTTTCTTATTGAATACTTCCTGAATTGGCCAAAGTCCAACCGGTCATTGCTCTTAGATGAGTGTCGTCATTGATCATGTCAGTACTTTATGATCCAAACATAAAAAAGCAACAAGTAATACAAGCATGATTTTTAATTTACAATCTAAGATGTATAACAAACTTTAACATTGCCTTTGAACATCATCTTTGCAGCACTCACTTTTCAATGAAAAAAATAGGTTTGGTTTAAAACATGTTCTTTTAAATGTACAAAATATATTATAGACAAGCTGAGCTCTACACGCCTATCAAGTGTTAACACAGGTGACACCAATATAATGTCCCATACATGCAAGGGTTTTGACAAAAATATATAAAACATTCTATTTTATTTGTTTGTGGTACTACAATAAACATAGCATATGTCAAATCATTCATCTAGGGCAGTCTTCAGTATCTATTACAGCTACACAAGCCACTGTGTTATTTGAAAGTATGATCTATATCAAGGTGGTGGGTAGGCAGCCTATCCTGGGGGATGAACATGTAATAAAGAGAGGAGCATAAGGAGCAGAGTAGGCAAAAAGAAGTCAGTTTGATGGTTTAATCACACAGTTTTAGTGAGGACAATAGGGAAGCTACAAATGGGTACAGTTACTTTTAGGCACTAAGAAAAAAAAAATCAGCAGAATCAAAATGCACTTTTAAAATATCCACGTTATCATTAATCTAAAGCAAAACTGTAACTAATTTAGAGGTAAAGTCCATATGTTTGTTGGGCAGAATTTATTAAAAATAGTATGCAGTTTAAAATACGTAAAAGCTAATATTTGTCTTACTTTTAAAATGTGTCCGTTTCGCCTCAAGCACAGCTGCTTATCTCCACCTCCCGGGGTGAGTCCAAAAATTCTGACCAGTTAGACTCTGGTTCATACTGAGCATGCTCAGTAAAGGAGGGGCTATCATGGCTCAGGTACTGTCCCTGGACAGGGCTTATGGCCAGCTGCAAACAGGTTACAGCTATTACCTCTGAGTAAACAGTAAGGGTGGAGCTAATGATGCCATGGACAATGGCAATACTTCCAAGCTCCATGATGATCCTGTCCCTATGCATAGCTGGCCACGCCCCTTGATAAGTCAAAGGGAGGAGATAGCCAGTTCTTAAAAAAGTAATACAAAAATTAACATTTATTTATTTTAAACTGCATATTGTTTTTAATAGTCGATGCCTAACAACACAAGTTTTACTTTCTGTTTAAAAGATGCAGGGCAAAAGAATATCCCAGAACGACTATTTTGATTAGATTTATACTACTTTTAAAATGACGGTGTATTAATATTTCTTGACACTAATGAACCTAATTTGGAGTTTATAAAAACTAACACCTAAGGTACAACGTTAATGTTGGCTTTATGCCCAATCTCTGAAATTATGTTGGTGTGTTAAACAAAGATGTGAAAATTTCAAAGAACAAGCGGTGCATGAAGCTGTTTTATTAGTATAACACTTAAAAAGCTTTTGAAAATTAAACTCTCTTTTTACAGGTCAGTGAACAAAGAAATGCAATCCTAGCTAAAATGCATTTAGTCTCCTCTACTGAGCATTTTATTAATAAAAAAAACACATGGTTTATCCAGGCCTGAAAGCACTGCAGGAAATAAACTATAGGCTGCAAGTGGTTTATGTAGGCACATATTTAAATTATTTTACAAAATTAACCTAAAAGGACCACTGTAATTAAAGTTTTTCTATATTGTCTTTTGTATCCAAAAATGTTTCGGAAAAAATAAGAAACACAAGTTTATATTTTTTAAATGTTATATGCAATTATTCTTTACTGTGTGGCTCTTTTCTTCTACTTTGTCAGGTGGCTGTGACATTGCAAACAATTTTGATTACCATTAGTCCTGCTGAAACGCGCGTCAAGACACTGCACCTTCATCCAAGTAATTGGAGCTGGATGTTTTATTTAGGAATTATATCAGATCTGTTTTGCAGTCTATTGTGCATCATGTTTTCATAAACATAGTTATAAATTAGCACCATGTAATAAAGGTGGTGGCTTCTGTTTAGATTGGTACAGACATAGACCCCGATTCAATTGCCAGCATGCATCTCGCAGGATCCTGGCCGTATGTTGCAGGCATGCTGCGGGCTCCCATTCGTCTCCGATTCCGGAGCTATTCAATTGAGCAAGTGCGCAAGTTACGGGCTGAACGCCAAAGCCGTAAACCATGCGCCATGCATAGCAGTTCAGGGCGGGAACATGATCAATTAAGCAAGGCCGTAACCACCAATTTCGAAACAGACAACAGAAAATGAGACCGCCATCATTCCGGAGTCCGATATGCTATGGGACTCGCAAACCCTCAAAAATAAAGAAAATTTGTAAAAAAAAGAATGACAACACTGTTCTAGTCCATGTGGATGGCTGATATGTATTAAATCATTAATTCCCAAGATCGATATAACCCCGAAATGAAACATAAAAATATTTTTTTTGAGCCGATTTGCGAGCTTGAGACTGTGCAATTAATTCAAATTTTTTTTAATCGCTTTCCCAGTTACTTACAGTGCAGTATTGAGTTTTTATTTGCATTTACAGTGCTGCAGACCCTTGCGGGTCCTTTCTAGCACTCATAGGATTTTCTCCTACATTTGCCATTTACAGGTGTGAAAACATTTGCGGCCTCAGGGAATTGGAGCAATTGAATAGCACTTCGCGATTTTAGCGATCAAAACTTTATGAAAGTGAAAGATCAAAGGCTTCGGGAGGCTGTAAGTTTCGGCTTTAGCCATCAGAAAGTTTTCAAGACCATAACCTGTTTGGAGCCCGCAAAAAGACTCCAAATTGAATAGCAAATTAACTTCCAGCCTCACTTACATGGCTTCAGTTACTTAGGATTGCTCAATTGAAATCGGGCTCATAGCCTTTATCTGTGGAATGGGGTTATACTACATTAAGCACCATTGTATAAGGTGTGTGACAATTTTCAGTAACACCCGTTGTATATACCGTATATACTCTAGTATAAGCCGAGTTTTTCAGCCCTTTTTTTAAGGCAAAAAAGGGCCCCCTCAGCTTATACTTGTGTCTCTCTACCCCCCCGTGTCTCTCTAACCCGCCCGTGTGTCTCTAACCCCCCCCCCCGTGTGTCTCTAACCCCCCTGTGTGTCTCTAACCCCCCCGTGTGTCTCTAACCCCCCCGTGTGTCTCTAACCCCCCGTGTGTCTCTAACCCCCACCCCCGTGTGTCTCTAACCCCCCCCCGTGTATCTCTAACCCCCCCCCGTGTGTCTCTAACACCCCCGTGTGTCTCTAACACCCCCGTGTCTCTTTCCCTCCCCCCTCCTCAACCTAAACCCCCCTCCTCAACATAAACCCCCCTCCTCAACCTAAACCCCCCTCCTCAACCTAAACCCCCCTCCTCAACCTAAACCCCCCTCAACCCCGCTCCTCCACCTAAACCCCCCTAAATACCTCCCCCCTCTCCCCTCACTTACCTGCTTGTGCTCTGGCCTCCGCTCCTTGACCCGGCCTCCGCTCCGTGACATGCGCGCCGCTTCCTTAGCATATACCGGGTGCCAGCACCCGGTATATGCTAATGACGCCGCGCGGGCGCGTGTGACATCACATGCGTGCCGGGTCAAGGAGCGGAGGCCGGAGCACAAGCAGGTAAGTGAGGGGAGAGGGGGGAGGTATTTAGGGGGGTTTAGGTGGAGGAGGGGGGTTGGGGTTGAGGGGGGTTGAGGTTGAGGGGGATTAAGGTTGAGGAGGGTTGAGGTTGAGGAGGTGGGTTGGGGTTGAGGGGGGTTGAGGTTGAGAAGGGGGGTTGAGGTTGAGCATGGGGGGTTGAGGATGAGGATGGGGGGGTTGAGGATGGGGGGTTGAGGAGGAAGGTTGAGGAGGGGGGTTGGGGTTGAGGGACATTGAGGGAGGCGGTTTTGGAGGTGGGTTGGGGTTGAGGTTGAGGATGGGGGGTTGAGGATGAGGATGGGGGGTTGAGGATGGCGGGGTTGAGGAGGAAGGTTGAGGAGGGGGTTGAGGATGGGGGGGGGTTGGGGTTGAGGGGGGTTAAGGTTGAGGAGGTGGGTTGGGGTTGAGGAGGGAGGTTGTGGATGGGGGGTTGAGGATGGGGGGCTTGAGGAGGGGGGGTTGAGGATGGGGGGCTTGAGGAGGGAGGGTTGAGGATGGGGGGGTTGAGGAGGGAGGGTTGAGGATGGGGGGGTTGAGGAGGGAGGGTTGAGGATGAGGAGGGAGGTTGAGGATGAGGAGGGAGGTTGAGGATGAGGGGATCAGGAGGGGGGTTGAGGTTGAGGAGGGGGGTTGAGGATGGGGGGTTGAGGAGAGAGGATGAGGATGGGGGGTTGAGGAGGGGGATTGAAGATGGGGGTTGAGGAGAGAGGATGAGGATGGGGGGTTGAGGAGGGGGGGTTGAGGAGGGGGATTGAGGAGGGGGATTGAGGAGGGAGGTTTAGGAGGGGGTTAAGGGTGAGGAGGGAGGTTGAGGAGGGGGTTAAGGGTGAGGAGGGGGTTAAGGGTGAGGAGGGGGTTAAGGGTGAGAAGGGAGTTTGAGGATGATGAGGAGGGAGGTTGAGGATGAGGAGGGAGGATGAGAACGGAGGTTGAGGATGAAGAGGGAGGTTGAGGAGTGGGGTTGAGGAGGGTGATAAGGGAGGGGGGAAGAGACAAAGGGAAGGGAGAGGTTGGAAGAGACACAGGGAAGGGAGAGGGGAGAAGAGACACAGAGAGAGAGGGGACATAGAGGGCACAAGAGGGACACAGGGGGCAGCACATTTCCCACCCTCGGCTTATACTCGAGTCACTCATTTTTACCAGTATTTTGTGGTAAAATGGGTGCCTCGGCTTATACTTGGGTCGGCTTATACTCGAGTATATACGGTAGTTACTTTTAGAGACTATATTGATTACTTAATATCTAGACTGATATTCCAGCTCCAACTGTAAATTGTTCAGTAGTAGAGACTTTATAAATAACAAATGATGTTTTCACAGTCTCAGATATTTTAATTACATTTTAATTCCCCTTCACTATATTTTTTCTTTGTTTGTATTTTTGATTAAAGTTTGATTTTTGTGTTGCTACATTTAATTAAATTAAAAGGAATATATTTTGTTGGACTTACCAGGCTAATTCTCCTTACCCAGGCTAATTCTCTTTTTAGTTGGTCTCTTTTTAGTCCTGTATATAAACTACTTATTTAAACATTCCACACATATAGGGATTGCATTCCATAGAGCAGAGGTCACCAAACTCGGTCCTGGAGGGCCGCACCCAGGCTTGGATTTGCGGATTTCCTTTCTGTGCACAGGTGAGTCAATCAGGATGACTGAAGAAGCAATAGTCTCAACTGTTTGCAGTAAGGATATCCACAAATCCAGGCCTGGGTGCGGCCCTCCAGGAACGAGTTTGGTGACCCCTGCCCTAGAGAGTTAGGACTACAATATAATATATTCTGAACTATTTCACTACATTTGTATATTTTTTTTGAGACATTTTACAACTGATGACTATTTTTGCACAAATGTAAGTTATTTATAAAATTACAGTTTATAGAATTTTCTTAAACTGATTTCTCACTAGAAAGAAAAAAATATTGTGTGTCATCTGCTTACTAGTGAACAGGTTCACGGTACTTCTTATACTATGAAGGGCTATTTCCAAATTAGTCAAAAAAACTTTTTGACTAAGCCCCAGACCCAATAAATGGCTCAGTCAATCTCTACAATAGCACTGAACTGCTCAAGAAAGCCAAAAAACTAACTTAAAATCTCACTAAAGCTCTTTTCATGACCAGTTCAAGGATGCCACAAAACTTACCACGGAGAAAGCCTTTCTCTGTAATCTTCTTGTGAAACTTCTGAACATACAAAACCAATACTCTTTGGTTTTACATGCTGACAATAAATACACATTAAAAGAAGCTTTACCATGTTCCTTTCTGAAATAATGCAATAGCAAAAATTCAAATAATCCATGAAAGGGCCTTTTTACCTTTACAGTCATCTAATATAATATTTAAAGATATAAAGACTATTCGCCGGCAATTAACCAGAAATGCATAAAGAAGATTAATAACTTACTTTTCAGTTGTATTATATTATTTCACCTTCCCTAGCAACTGCTGTCCTACCTCTAATCACATGACTTGTTAATCCAACCACACGTGAGACCGTATAGTATGATGCTGGTGACTGATCAGCCATGGAACAAAATAAAGAATTGTTGTTTGAGGAAAAATGGGGAAAAGTTAGTTATCTAGTTTTTGCAAAGAATTTTTTTCTAATAAATCTAATTACATTATCTCTAGGTTTAAGAACAGGGGAAAAATCATTTAAACAAAACAAAATATATAAAAAGTAGAACATAACCTTAATGAATAAAGGAATCTTAAGTCTATTGTTGTGTACCATGCCTTCTAAAGACCACAGACCTTCAGAAAAAAAAGTCTTTACTAATTATACTATAGACCAAATCTGACAGATTGAAGGTCAGACATCTAAACAAAGAAAACGCTAAAGAATACTGATCAGTGGAGGGAAAAAAAATGTTATTCCGCTTCTGTTCAAGAATCAAATAATTAAATTCAGTGCTCACATTTTACACCTTCTATTCAGTTCCCTTCATACAGAAATATTCCTTTTGTGGTTATCTAAACCTAGATGTTTAATCTCACTTGTCATTATAGCTGTGAACACAGCAATTTTATCTGTAATCTTTAAATATAAAAGGAGATAATTTCCTCACTCTGGGGTCTATTTTTAAATAAGATAAGATACAACGTCTCAGCTGTATTCACGTTTTATCAAGGAGGGTAATCTTACTTGCTTTACGTTCAAAAGACTAATTTATATTTGGAGATCAAACCAATATAAGTTTGTGGGTATTACGTAAAATCACGTTATTTTGTACAAAAAACAGACAAAAATAACATTAAAATCCAAATATTGCTGAGAAGATTTCTCTTCATGCTCAAAAAATACCAAAAGATAGGGGTTCTCCCAGAAAAAATAAATGACACCTATTTAAAAACACACCAGCGATGGCTGAATGATCAGAACTGTGAAAACATCCTATGCTTTGTGTTCATGACACCTACACTTATTTTACCTGTTTAATGCATCTTAATAAACAAATCTTACCCCTTTATTTTTTACATACATCTATTTGCATTTATATGAAGTGATCAGTGAACATTTTTTTCATCACTAAAGTCTCCAATAATCTACAATCTTCCCATTCTCCATCTCTATACACTGACATTACTTGAAACGGGGGATGCTGAGCCGATATGGGACAACTACTTAACCTATGTGGGTTCCCTGGTGTTCCAGTGGTTAGGATTCAGTGCTTCCACCACTGCAAACTGGGTTTGATCCCCAGTCAGGGAACCAAGAGATCACACCACCCTGCAGCCGAGCAGAGTTGGGCCTGATCAGTACTTGGTTGGGAGACCACCTAGGAATACCAGGTGTTGTATGCTGTGGCCTTTGGAGAAGGAACTGTCAACCCACTCCAGTATCTCTGCCATGAATGGATCAGCATGGTGTGTTGGAGTCCATGAGGTCACAGAGAATTGGACACGACTGAGCCATCTAAACACACACACACAACCTATATATGCATAGTTTTTTCCAGTTACATTTTGTTTTAGTTGCTTTCTATAACACATTGGCAGAATTACATATCATAGAAAATTAGTTTTGACAAATATCAGTCTAATCTGAGACTTCATTAAATAGTGGTGATTAAATATTTGTCATTTTAAGAAATGAATTGTTAATCAGCTGTTTTTAATAATATTATTTTTTTTTTTTATGTTGTCATTAAAAGTTATATTTTGGGAATGTATCACTTTACCTTTATTGGAGGTAACCTATTCTTTATTGGCTGAAGTCTTTTAGCAGATATGTGACCAATCAGAGCTGTCGCAAAGTAGTACAGCTAGCAGTGGGTGGAAATAATTGTAGGAAGGACATTGAGATCCACTTACAGTCAAAGAAAATACATTGAATGGGTCAATATTTGATCTCATTAAATAAATAATTATTGGCAAGGTCTGGGGTATTGAAAATAAAATAAGGGATGTCACTTAATGCTATAATTAATTTAAGCAAAGTGTTATATCAAAGCAATCCTGTGGAAAGAACCTTCAATTCAAAGGGTATTATCAAACTAGGGGTTTTCCAATGGAGAAACATTGCGGAGGATTTGTCAAAAAGAATTAAAGCAAATCTAATGGTATTTCCGTTAACAAAACGGATAGAGACCTGCCTGAACAACCTTTACATTTTTATGATTAAAACAAATGGTGCTCATTTGCGAGAAAACTTTAGGCCCTATTATCTTTTATACCTCATTCATACCAGTTAGATTGAAAGGACTTTGTATGTTAGATTTTAAGCTCAAAGACAGGGCCCTTCATTCTTTTGTAAGGTGTTAAATTGTTTTTGACTTTTTAACCTCTGTTAATATATATGGAATATGTCGGACCGGTAAAAATAAAGGATAATAATAATAATAATAAGAGGCTCTTCACATTTAAAAAATGTGGAGCATAATTCCCAAATATAGAGCCTTATTCACTTGAGCAATTCTAAGTTACAGTAGCCAGTAATGGAGGCCGTAAGTTAATTTGCTATTCAATTGGCGTTTTTTTTTGCGAACCGCAAACGGGCTACATGGGCTTGAAATCCTTGCTGTTGTTACAACCGTAACTTACACCCCCATCGAAGTCTTTGAACTTTCACATCTGCAAGATTTACAATCGCAAATCACTATTCAATTGCTACAATTCCTCAAGCCACCAAATGTTTTTACACCCTTAAATGGCAAATGTAGAAGAAAATCCTACGAGTACTAGAGAGGACCAGCAAAGGAGTTAACGACATATCCGTAGTACTGTAAAAGCAAATAAAAAATCAATACTGCACTGTAAATGATGGGGAAAGCGAAGAAAGACATTAGAATTAATTGCAGTCACAAGCCCGCAAATCGGCAATCCAAAATAATTTTATTTTATGTTTCATTTCGGGGTTCTATCGATCTCGGGAATCATATACATATCAGGCCACTCACATGGTCTAGAACAATATTGGCATTCATTTTTATTATTTTGTATTTTGCAAGCCTGATCGCATATCGGACCCCCAAACCTAATTGATTGACATGTAACCTCCATGTTTTACTGATCTATTGAGGACGGTCTCATTTTCTATTCACTGAAATGATACACACAAGGGCATGGTTTAGGGTTTCGGACCGTAACTTGCACACTTGCTCAATTGAATAGCACCGGAATTGTAGCAGACTGCGAGCCTGCAGCAGGCCCGCAGACATATGGCCTATATACCACGAGATGCGGGCTTCTAATTGAATGAGGCTCTATGTTACATAGTAATTAAGGCTGAAAAAATACTTTAGTCCATCAAGTTCAACCTAATTAGATCTCCTCTGATCTGCAATATGCAGATTAGTTGTTAATTGATCCAGAGGAAGGCAAACAGAATAAACAGAATAAATCCCCAGTGAAACTTGGCCAACTGTCTCAAAAAGCAAAAAAATAAAATAAAAAAAATTCCTGATCCCAGATACTGGCAATCGATTACTTCCTGGATTAATACACCTTCTCTAATTATGTAGAATAACCCTGAATGCCCTTTTGTATTCAAAGATATATACAACCCCTTGTTATCTACCGAATCCCCTGTCACCACCTCCTTTGGTAGATAATTCCACAGATTAACCATTCTTACTGTGAAGAACCCTTTTCTTACTTTAAGATGGAATCTTTTTACTTCTAACCTCAAAGGATGTCCTCTTGTCAGTTAAAAATTTTCCCGGCACAAAAATATCACTTGACAAGTATTGCAAGAATGGTTCCATTTGAAACACGAAATGACCCTCATTCAGATGTGTTTATTTCCCTAGATACCAGTGCAGAAAGAGGGCAGTTCCGTAGAAAATAATAATAATAAAAAAAAAAAAAAAAAAACTAAAGTGGTGTGGAGTTAATACCTTTAATTGCTAATGGCTTAAAAAATAAAGTGAGCTCTCAGCGTAGTATAACTTCTTCTTTGGACTTCTTGGGTACACAATTAAAATTGAAACTGGACACTATATTTACTCACAATTTTTGGTCACCAGTAACACAAAAAGAGGGGAAAAAAATAGGTTGGATCACTCAGCCAGTGAGGAAATGTACATTAGAGAAAAGTTGTGCAAAGTGTCACTGTCTGCAGACGGAGAGAGTCTCATATCAAAGTGGCGAGAGCCACATACAATAGGTTACTCATAGTCTGAGTTGACAAAACCTAGGAGCCAGTTAGGCTAGTGAGGAAATTATTAGAATATAACAGATGAAATAGATTACATAGATATTGATAAAAAATACAGTACATTATTTATATCTATGTGGCACATAATGGGACATAAAGCCCAGAACTAGGTTCAGTCCAGAATGTAATGGGTCACACAGCCTGATGCATTGGTATTCCCAAACCTTATGTCCCTTCAGTATAGTCACTTAAGGTTATGATTTGGGCTGCAGAAGTGTTTTCCTACTGGTGTGTTACTCTTCTTCTTGTTGGCATGATGAAGGTTCATTCTTTTTCTGAGAGCTCTCCAATCTATCCTGATGAATACAACATTAGAGTAGACACAATTGAAGGATCCCTGAATTATATATTCTGTTACTCTATTAGGTTGTTTGATGTTTGAAGAATATGTGGGCAGGCCTAGTATCTTTTGTTTTAACAGGGGAGTGTGTCAGTGCTGGTGGATAGTGGCATAGAGTTTCTAATAATAAGGTTTCTAATAATATTGGGTAATAGCCTTTAAGCGAGAAGAGGTGGTTCTAGAAGAAATGGTTCTCAGTCTGTTATCTTTGTGGAGAGTTGGTTATAAATTCTTAGTAATTTGTTGCCCTGTTATTTTCTGATGGTGGTTTGTATTCAAGCAGTTTGCAGTATTAATACTGCTCTGTGAATTTAGTTATCTATACTTGGGTGATAACCTTGATTCCTGTGTCCCCTATCAAGTGATTTGAGTTGTTGATCCAAGATACCAGGTAATTTATCAATCAGATGGATATTTTACGTCAGTGATGATTTGATTTGTGACATCAGTTAAAACTGAAAATTTGTTTAAAAAAAAAAAGAAAAAAAAAAAAAAGAGTGTTCTTCTCCTCCTAATCTTTGAGGGACAAAAGTTAGGACATGTGCAAACTGCCATCATTGTGCTTGCCAGCTATTTAGTAACTGCCACGACTATTGTGTGCATCTAACAGCTTTTGGATCAACAGAACATTGTGTTACATACGCATACCACAGCGGATGAGATCGTTTTGTAACTGTTATTTTAGTAAAAGTTCCAGCCATGGTTTGCCAGCTCCTTAACAAAATACTTCTGGGAGACTTCAATTGCCATTGGCAGTATATAAGACCATGAGGGACTTTGGACTATTATTTCATCTCTACTGAGCTCCAGAAGAATGTGAGAGCCAAAGATATAGGACGTCTCCTGGTAGGGGATTGAGCGGTGTTAATAACCTACAAAACTACTTTCAATGTAGAATCAAGAGACCCAGAGAAATGTCACAGCACTATAGCTAGAATATAACTTATTAGATCTCCAAGTGCTGCTCAAATAGCACACACCATTAAACCCTGTGCCTCCAAAAAAAGTCAAAATAAAGTTCCTAGAAAATAATACCATGACCTACCTCATTAAAGAATATAAGATAGATTTATGTTATGTCACTTAGGTATATGTCCACGTTTATTATGCTACAGCTAATTTGTGTGTTGCGTCGCTCAGTCATGTCCGACTCTCCGTGACCTCATGGACTGAAACGCAATGCTGATCTACTTGGTATTCATGGCAGAGATACTGGAGTGGGTTGCCGGTTCCTTCTCCAGTGGGGCACAGCATACAGCTCCTGGTATTCCTAGGTGGTCTCCCAACCAAAGTACTGACCAGGCATGGTTTCAGGGTGGTGCGACTTCTTGCTACAGCTAGTTTACAATGCATAATATTTAATAAAATATATTTGTTTTAGTTTGGAGTCCTTTCTAGCTCTTTTTTCCAGTACAGAAAATAAAACACAGTTGCAATCCTCCCAACCTCTAGTGCAGAACAAATTGTACACACTGGAAGTAATTTATGCAATGCTAAAAGGGATGATGATAATGGCTTTTTAAATTACTGGAAGCCAAAGTAAAATGAGTAAGTTATTATGTGGAAAACATTTCTTTCTGTTTAAATTGTTTAGCGGCTTTCCCCTGTAAGACAAATCCTTACAAGATAACAAACAAGTGAAGCAGGAAGTGCTTACTTACGAAAAGTCGCTTAACACAAGTCATACTAAATCAACCTTACTGTCTTGTATACATACATATAAAGCTAAATAATATAACAAAGTAATATTCACGGAAACCACCCTTGTTACAGGTAAAGAAAAGATTAAATACTAAGAAAATACAAACATGCTTCGCGCAGACACAATTTATATTGTAAAATCAGCTAAACTGAGTATGAATAAGATTCTTATTAATTTAAACAATTACACTACTGTACAAATCAACATGCTTTAGTTTAACTCGTTCATTTGAACACAACAGTTCAATAGTAAGTTTTAAAAGCTTAATTCATTAAAAATATATCAAATACTGATTTTATTATTAATAATTTATTAAATAAAGACCTACAGTGGTCCCTTAAAGGTATGTGGAAGTTTGTGGAATATTATGTGTTTTAAGTTTGTCGGATTGGGAGTCTAATATGATGTATAATGGTTTTATTAAGGAATTCTGTATATTTGTAATTCAAATTACATGTTAAATGTATTGTGTGAGCTACTCCCCAAGGCACCTATGTAGGCAGAGAGTCCCAACCAATGAGCTGTGAGGAATTGTGTCCTAGCGACTAGATGTCAGTGTCATGGCTGCCTCCCAAACAGCTTTGTCTCAGCCAGAGGGAAAAAAAGGTACTGTATATACTTGAGTATAAGCCGACCCGAGTATACGCCGAGGCACCCATTTTACCACAAAATACTGGGAAAAATGAGTGACTCGAGTATAAGCCGAGGGTGGGAAATGTACTGCCCCCCGTGTCCCTCTTGTGCCCTCTGTGTCCCTCTTGTGCCCTCTGTGTCCCCCTCTTGTGTGCCCTTTTCTTGTGTCCCCCTCTCTCTCCCCTGTGTCTCGGCTCCCCTCTCTATCCCCTGCGTCTCTTCCCCCTCCCTTATCACCCTCCTCAACCCCCCTACTCATCCTCAACCCCCCTCCTCATCCTCAAACCCTTCCTCAACCCCCCATCCTCTTCCTCAACCCCGCCATCCTCAACCTCCCTCCTCAACCCCCCCTCCTCAACCTCAACCCCCATCTCATTCTAAACCCCCCATCTCATTCTAAACCCCCCCTCCTCATTCTAACCCCCCCTCCTCATTCTAAACCCCCCCTCCTCATTCTAAACCCCCCCTCCTCATTCTAAACCCCCCATCTCATTCTAAACCCCCCTCCTCATTCTAAACCCCCTCCAAATACCTCCCCCTCTCTTACCTCCATGTGCAGCTTCTGCTCCGTCCTCCTCTCCTTCCGGCTTCTTGACCCGGCCAATGCTAATGACGTGGCTCGCATGTGACGTCACGTCATTAGCATATACCGGGTGCCGACGTCCACTCATCCTCTCCCTCCCCTCATCCTCTCCCACCCCTCATCCTCCTTTCTCCCTCCCTCCCTCCCCTCATCCTCCCTTTCCCCCTCCCTCCCTCCCCTCATCCTCCCTTTCCCCCTCTCCAATTACCCCCCCTCCCCTCACTTACCTGTATTGCGCTGCTCCTGCAGCTGTCCAGGACGTCTTCTGTGTCGGGACCCGGTATATGCTAATTGACGTGAAGTCATTAGCATATACCTGGTCCCGACACAGAAGACGCGCTGGACAGCAGCAGGAGCAGCACAATACAGGTAAGTGGGGGGGGGGGGGTAATTGGAGAGGGGGAAAGGGAGAATGAGGGGAGGGAGGGAGGAAGGAAGGAGGATAAGGGGAGGGAGAGGATGAGGGGAGGGGGAGGGAGAGGATGAGGGGAGGGGGAGGGAGAGGATGAGGGGAGGGGGAGGGAGAGGAGGAGGGGACGTTGGCATCCGGTAAATGCTAATGACGTGACGTCACATGCGCGCCACGTCATTAGCATTGGCCGGGTCAAGATGCCGGAAGGAGCGGAGGCCTGAGCAGAAGCTGCACATGGAGGTAAGTGAGCGGAAAGGGAGAGGGGGAGGTATTTGGAGGGGGGTTTAGAATGAGGAGCGTGGGTTTAGAATGAGGAGGGGGAGGGAAAGAGACACGGGGGGGTTAGAGAGACACGGGGTAGAGAGACAAGGGGGGATTAGAGAGACTCGGGGGGGAGAGTGACTTGACTATAAGCAGAGGGCGCCCTTTTAAGCCTTAAAAAAAGGGCTGAAAAACTCGGCTTATACTCGAGTATATACGTTAGCTGTGTGCAAGCAGAGATATATTTAAAATGTGACCTGTTGCTGGTCCATGAGGACTGAAGTTGGGAAACAATGCTCTATGTCATCTGCCCGGCACTGAAACTTCCGTAAAAATGGAGTCCTCAACTTCATTTTATAAAAAGATCCAAAGTCATAAGTCTTATGTTTTTATGTACCTATTTGCACGGTGTTATATTGCTTTAGACTACTTTTCAGAAATCCTCTCTCTCTTTCTTGAGATCCAAACTGTTAGTCATAGATTCAGTTCTTAATCTATTTACTACTGTCTCAGTAACATGCTCACTAGGTCAGTCTACAGTGGATATAAAAAGTCTACACACCCCTGTTAAAATATCAGGTTTCTGTGCTGTAAAAAACTGAGACAAAGATAAATCATTTCAGAACTTTTTCCACCTTTAATGTGACCTATAAACTGTACAACTCAATTGAAAAAAAAACTGAAATCTTTTAGGTAGAGCGAAGAAAAAATATAAAAATAAAATAATATGGTTGCATAAGTACCACAACAATCATTTAATACATGGTGGGCAAAAGAGCGATAGAAGCCTCCACTGTACAGTAGTACAGTACTAATGTACGATGGAGGTCTTCTATCGATTTTTTGACCACCATATATTCAATATATATATATATATATATATATATATATATATATATATATATATATATATATATATATATATAAAAATATATAAAATAAAAGACCTTGTTAAACGCTTGAAAACAGAAAATTGGCATGTTTGCAGACATAACTGTGCCATGCTTTGGATCATGGGTGGAAAATGGTATTCTTTTATAAATATCTATTTTTGTCTCTTTACAGTTCAAACTTACACAGCAAGCCCCTGTTTCAACTGAAAGTCATCCAACCATGGAATCTACAATGAATGTGCCAGACAGTATCTTGACACAGTGCCTTTTCTATACAAGGTGATTAGATCTTTGTGAACCTTTTAAAAAGCTGTCAAAAAACAGACATTAAACAGCTGGAACAGTCCCTTGTATTGTTGTACCTATAGTTATAGCGGGTTCAGAAAGTAAAATGAATTTAAGGGCTGTGATTCATGGCTTGGCATCTCAGGAGATCTATACAGATAAAAAAAAAATAGTGATGTTCTGTGAGAAATAAGAGGGTATGTAGACCAGAGTCCTAACAAACAAATTGCTCCTAAAAGTGAATTTAATTCCATAGTTTTCCAACCTTTACCATGGCTGCTTAATGATCAACTCATTAAATATTGCAATCTAACACTATGTATAAATATACATCCAGCATACGCAATCAGGTAACTCGCTACAGCAATCATGTTATGGTTCACTCATATATTGTATTAATGTCGTTGTTTAGTCATGTCCAACTCTCCGCGACCCTATGGACCACATCATGCCAGACACATCTTGTGTCTGGTTGTGCTCATCCATAAGGTTTTCATGGCAAACATAATGGAGTGGGTTGCCAGTTCCTTCTCCAGTGGAGCATGATTTGTCTGACCTCTCTGCTATGACCTGCCCATCTTGTGTGACCCTACATGGTATAGCTCACAGCTTCACTGAGATAAAAAAGGCCCTTCACCATGACAAGGTAGCAATTCAGAAAGGGGCTCATATATTACAGTACATTAAAAAGGATTGTGACTATAAGTATAGAAGACAGCATTCAAAGGTTCGTTTAACTTTATGGATTAGAACAGTACTATGTTGGTAATTCAACCGGTTTTGAAACTAATACAATTCATGAAATGCAGAGGGTACAGGTGACACTAAAGAGACATTTTAGAGTTATCTCCAGAGTTTATATGGACCCTGTAATATCTGATAAATAATAAAGTGCACTTTGCCCATTTTAGTGAAACAATACTGAACTTTTAAAATGCAAATGTAATTGTTAGATTGTTGTATTGGGGGTTGGGCTGGTTATTGAACGCAGGCGAATAACTCAAGATTTTTACACCCCTCAGAATCTCTTAATACTTGCTTTCCACTTGTTTTATCCCATTAATTCAATAACTATTATAAAAAATAAAAAAAAAGAAGAGTGCAATTGCACATGTATAGCCCAGAGCCTATAACATTGCTGGCAGAAGCACTAACAAACACTCGGCTGTTTGCATAAGCAAGACAAAAATATGAAAAGCTGACTTTAAATCCACAGAAACTTAAAAAAGGAAAAATACATTTCACTATTGTTTCTGCTGGTGGTTGGCACCCTTTAGGGGATCACTGAAGTATATTTATAGTACTAGCGAATTGCCCGTCAAAAAATGACGGCAATGAAATTGTAAGGTAGCTAATGCTGTTTGGTGTGTAATAATGAAATATGTAATACATTACTAAATGAATATACTGTACCTATTTTGAAGCATTGTGATGAAGAGCTGGCAATCTGTGTTGATGTTGCTGCAGCATTAGCTCTGTGGAGCTGCTGTGTAAGCGTGGTGAATGTGTGCACTGTGTGGTATGAATATCCGTAGGTGGTTTGTGGCGTTTTGCGAGTTTCTTGTGGTGTTTTGCGAGTTTCTTGTGGTGTTTTGCGAGTTTAGAGTGCTGTAGCCTCGTTTTCGTTTTGTTCGGCGGCCATTTTTTCTGTCGCTTAGATTTTTTTTTTGTCTCAAAACTCTTTTATTTCGAGTAAAATCGAGGTCTAAGTTGCATTTTTGAGGTCCTGGGTGCTCACTCTTGGTGTAGGTAAGGTTTTTATGTATGTGCTGTGTGTAAGTATTGTGTTTTAAATGTTTGTATGTCGGCGTGTTGCGTCCGATGTTTGCGAGGTCGTAATGTGTGGTAACGTGTTTCGTAGGTTGTTTGCGTTCCTCGTAAAATTTAGCGAGTGTCGTAATTTGTGTGTCGTGTTTTTTGAGTAGCGACGTGAAGTTTGCGAGGGTTTGAGGCCCTTGGCCAGTGACCTCGCCAGCAACTGAGGCCCTCGCTTCGCGAGGGGCCTCAGTTGCTGGCATGGAGCGCCTTTGGCGCTCCATGCCAGCAACTGAGGCCCGTGCCCAGTGACCTCGCCAGCAACTGAGGCCCTCGCTTTGCGAGGGGCCTCAGTTGCTGGCATAGAGCGCCTTCGGCGCTCTATGCCAGCAACTGAGGCCCTTGCCCATTGACCTCGCTACGCGAGGGCCGCGGCTCGCTACGCGAGGGCCGCGGCTCGCTTTGCGAGGGCCGCGGGCTCGCTATGCGAGCCCGCAAGCGTAAGCAACAACCCGTACGCTCACAACTATATATGTGATGTGCTTTTAAAGATGTGCAGAATGTTTACAAAGTTTAAAATAGCGCAATAATTTTTTTTAATTATTGCATGCAATTTTACATTTTGCATTTGTTCCTAAAAGGATTTGATCTGAAAAGTATTAGATATCACAGAGGAATAGGAGGAACCATGAAGTCAGATATAATCTAGGTTGTTGAAGGCTGGATATATGATTTTATACAAACTGCTGTTATGCTTATGTTGTACGTACAGGCTTATGTTATTTGGTTACATACTACTTACAAATAGGTGAAGTTTTTCCAAAGTACAGTGGTTCTTTAGATACATCTTTTTATAAACCAAAATATTACGTTTTGTTCTATTATTTTGGATAAGCTTATTAACATTTTCCACAATATATCTATCTCTATTGAAGCCAACATTGAGTTTTTATGGAAATAATCAGTAAGTTTATATATAACATTATGGTGTAGGCATGGCACTTAGTTGTCTTATTTCTAAATTAGTTCTTCATGACCAATAAATGGTTTTAATATAATGTCCTATATTTTCTTAACAATGCTTGGTTGCAAAATGTGAAATAAATGGCTAATTCTCTAAATATACAAAAAGACTAAGTGGCAACTCTAGCCCATTCATCAATAAACCAATAGAAAATCTATCAACAAGGAGAAACAGGACACACTTATAAACCTGATCTCTAATGAGAGAGTAGTATTTAAAAATAATGTGTGTATATATATATATATATATATATATATATATATATAATTAAGGAACTACATAAATTAATCAAGGCACTCAATTCTTACATTACAATGTATTCTTATGTGACTTAATAATGTAGTGATGTCATGAGATGAATATTTATTAAATAATAGACTGTACATTACATCAGATTATCTTAAATTAGAATAAGAAATTAAGAATAATTCGTTGTACTTCTATATATTGAATATTAAAATGATATAACAATAATGAAGTGTTGCAATGAAAATTTGAATACTCATTGATTAACAAATTGTATTTGACATCGGATTACCTTAATGAGTGAAAGGAATACATTTAGGATGTCCTATTTTAACATATTTCTATATAGTGACTATGAAAATGAAATAATAAAAATGAAATGACGATATATATATATATATATATATACAGTGCCTTGCAAAAGTATTCACCCCCCTTGACTTTTTACCTATTTTGTTACATTACAGCATTAAGTTCAAAGTTTGTTAATCTGAATTTTATGTGATGGATCAGAACACAAGTTGGTGAAGTGAAATATATACATAAGAAAAATATATACATAAAACTATTTTTTAGAAACAGAAAATCGGCATGTGCGTATTTATTCACCCCCTTTGTTATGAAGCCAATAAAAAGCTCTGGGGCAACCAATTACCTTCAGAAGTCACATAATTAGTGAAATGATGTCCACCTGTGTGCAATCTAAGTGTCACATGATCTGTCATTACATGATCTGTCATTACAGAGGCTGCAACACCTAAGCAAGAGGCACCACTAACCAAACACTGCCACAAAGACCAACGAACTCTCCAAACAAGAAAGGGACAATGTTGTTGAGAAGTACAAGTCAGGGTTAGGTTATAAAAAAATATACAAATATTTGATGATCCCCAGGAGCACCATCAAATCTATTATAACCAAATGGAAAGAACATCAGCAAACCTGCCAAGAGACAGACGCTCCACCAAAACTCAAGGAGGGCATTTAAGGGAGTTGGGCTTTATGGCAGAGTGGCCAGAAGAAAGACATTACTCTCAGCAAAAAACAAAATGGAACCTTTTGAGTTTGCGAAAAGGCATTTGGGAGACTCCCAAAATGTATGGAGGAAGGTGCTCTGGTCGGATGAGACTAAAATTTTATTTTTCGGCCATAAAAAAAAAAAAAGGCTATGTCTGGCGCAAACCCAACACATCACATCACGAAAAGAACACCATCCCCAGTGAAACGTGGTGGTGGCAGCATCATGCTGTGGGGATGTTTTTCAGCAGCCGGGACTGGAAAAACTGGTCAGAGTTGAGGGAAAGATGGATGGTGCTAAATACAGGGATATTCTTAAGCAAAACCTGCACCACTTTGTGCGTGATTTGAGGCTAGGACGGAGATTCACCTTCCAGCAGGACAATGACCCCAAACACACTGCTAAAGCAAACATGTAAATGTGTTGGAATGGCCTAGTCAAAGCCCAGACCTCAATCCAAAAGAAAATCTGTGGTGAGACTTAAAGATTGCTGTTCACAAGCGCAAACCATCCAACTTGAAGTAGCTGGAGTGGTTTTGCCAAGAGGAATGGCAAAAATCCCAGTTGTAAGATGTGTCAAGCTCATAAAGACTTATCCAAAGCGGTTTGGAGCTGTGATTGCCGCAAAAGGTGGCTCTACAAAGTATTGACTTTAGGGGGTGAATAGTTATGCACATTGACTTTTTCTGTTATTTTGTCCTATTTGTTGTTTGCTTCACAATAAAAAAATAAAAAAAATCTTCAAATTTGTGGGCATGTTCTGTAAATTAAATGATGCAAATCCTTAAACAATCCATGTTAATTCCAGGTTGTGAGGCAACAAAACATGAAAAATGCCATGGGGGGTGAATACTTTTGCAAGGCACTGTATGTATATGTGTGTGTGTATATATATATATATATATATATATATATATATATATATATATATATATATATATATATATATATATATATATATATGAACATCTAATTGATTGATGAGAATAGACTCGTGAGGATTAAAATATGTATATAGAGTCAATACAACAATGATGAATCTATTTAATAACTGGAGACTAGGAAGCATTGATACACAATTAATAGTATTGGATATTGTCCAATACATTTAAATATATATAACAATGTTGTTTTGTGATTATGAGGGAAAACAGTATGCTTTTTTCAAATTCTTTTAACGGATTTCTTATAAAATGC
Source organism: Discoglossus pictus (assembly GCA_027410445.1). Lineage (NCBI taxonomy): Eukaryota > Metazoa > Chordata > Amphibia > Anura > Alytidae > Discoglossus > Discoglossus pictus. The sequence continues at coordinate 434,861,984 of CM050164.1, forward strand.
ACGATATATGTGTTATTATGGTAACAGCCACTCTATAAATAAATGTAAGTTAGGAGTGGCCTATAACCCTGATTAATAAACAAAAACGTGCGTCGGATTCGGCATGTTGCGTGTTAATTATATTATCATTTGTCTTCTAGGCCGTGATACACGCTGTTCGATAGATCACTTAACTATACAAACAGAGCAAGGGTCTCAGAGCTGTATTTTATATTAAATTAACTAAGTGGTTAAGAAAAATGAAATAAAATACAGACGAGTTTTAAAACGTCAAGGAATTTATAAAGATTTAAGTGACTGTATTTAAAAACCAAGAAAATGCTATAATATGATTGTATCTGATACTTTAAATGAATACCATTAATATAAATATGGATCACTAAACTTCTACCTCTTTTAAAAGTATTTAGACACTTTATATGAAGAAGCACTTGGGCCCTCATTCAATTGCGATTTGGCCAATTCAATAGGGCTCTAAATAAGCACATAACATATTTTTTTTAAATAAGTTTTCAGTTAGTGAAAACCTTGCTTTTGGATAGATGTTTACTAACTAAAAACTTCTTTAAAAAAATATGTTATGTGCTTATTTAGACCCCTATTCAATTGGGCAAATTGCAATTGAATGAGGGCCTTGGACTCTATACAAGAAAATGGCACAGCATTTAGCACTTTTGATGTCCTTTATTAGGAACCCTTCAGCACTGTGGCTGCACATAATTTATTATAAGAAGAAATAATATTTCAGAACACATCTTGAAGTCATTTCAAAATATATATCTTCATGAAGAACTATTAGATACTGGTGCTTCATTAATTGTTATTGTCCTATTCACATCATTTGTAGTTTAGTGTACTATATCCAATATATTATAAAGTGATATAAGTAGAAATACATTGGTGCTTTCATATCAAAATAATAATACTAATTTTGATACTTTTATGAACATATTTTAACACATGACTTTAAAGGATTTTTAATAAAAGTTATGTTTTAAAAAAATACTATTCTCTCATTAGAGATTTTTTTTTCTACTTTTTCATATAAATTCTCTAAATATATTGAAAAATCAATGTCCGTTAATAATGGATCTATTTATAAAAATACAGCTGACAAAAAATAACTTCACTAGGTACACTGAATAGTTTGGTTCTTTTACCCAACATTCTGCAGTTATTTCTACCTCTATTACTTGCAAGCAGCAAGAAAATGTGGTTAGAAATCTTGGTGGCTTATCCATTCTTATAGAGCCAGAAAAAAAAGCTTATAAATGCACCCACTAAACACATGAATACTTATTTTTTTGGACCAATTTTTGACTTTGCTGAACTTTTCCATGCACCACATACTTTAACATTTTCTAGTTATCTGGAAAATCATTTATAATCCCCAAGCTTTTTATAAACTCGGGTTTATTCATTTATACTCTCCTCTTGAAATTGGTTTGCACATTTTTGAGGACTAATGCTTTGGTATGACTTTGCTGATAAATTGCTATAAAACATATCACTGTGCAGGAACACCATTTTAGTCTACAAATAATCAAAAAGGGAAGATATAACTTTTAAATACAAAAGTATATTTTGAAATTTTAAATAGTTTAGGAATCTATATTATTATTATTACTCTTTATTAATAAAGTGACAACATTTTCCATAGCACTGGCAAGTATATAACCAAATTCTACGGTAAAATGAAATACAAGTACAGGTACAGTGAAAGACAAATATAAAACAAATGGGTCGGCAGACAGCTTAGTCCAACAGAAGACAGGTCCCTACTCCGAAGAACCTGTATGTTTTGGTTTTTACTGTTTGAGTAAAAAAGGAACAGTCATTTGATCATATGTTTCCAGACACAATATCTGTATGACTTGCTGAAATGCTCAAGAGCCAATCAAACTATAGCTGAAAATAAAATGTCTGACAGTTTGTTTTGTTTCTTGGTTTTGGTATAACTATCAGGATAATATAATTTCTAAATCAATTAAAGGCACGTTTTATAATGATTGACCATATATTTTAATTAATGCTTTGGATTTTATATTCAATATATGTCAGGCACAAACATTACTAGAACTAGAGCGGTTACGTTTCCAGTAAAAAAAAATAGCTGCTCTGCATAACGGTGAAGATTTCTTGCAGATAACTATGAGATAGGTACTGCATCTTTATTCAAGCAACAGTCAAAAATGTATCTCACTCATTTGGCAGTCATTATTTGATTTAAAAAAAGAAAACAAATAGCAAGGTATAACAGTATATACATATGAATATACACATGGCTATCAGTTTATTTAGCTAATATTATATTATGGAATTTTGAATATGTTTTTATGTTTATCATATGTGAGATATTCTTAACAGAAAATTTGAAATCTTTGAACTTTTCCTTAAGATTAGATTAACCTCCAATCTCTGTAAAGATCGGTGAGTAGACATATTTTGGACAAACAATTTACCTGTCAGCTTTCATTAAAATTTGCTATGGCCTGAAACATGTAAATTATTGATATTCATGATTGACTGTATGGAGCTAATTATCATTTTATTTTATAGCCTAGAAAGTCATTGTTTGTCCAATTACTCTGTTTGCTATAAAGTAACTGGAAGAACCATGATCCTAGAGCTGGAAAGCTACAAAGGCAGTTAGAAAAATGACCAAAGCAGTGCAAGTGGTGTACTTTTCTCAAGGTGTGCTTCTTAACATCAGGGCAATCTAAAGACAGGTGATGTAACTAGTGAGGAGAGTAATAAAACCAGGTGTTATTTTGTCTGAACATAAAATCTGTATCAAATGTTTAGCAAACTTTTAATGTTGCAATTTCTGGGGAGGAAAGCTACAGAAAGTCTGGATAAGCTAATACAATGTTAAAGATAATACACTATCAACAAATGTCCACATAGTTAGAACTATGGTATTTCCAGGAGGGTGTGAGAGCTGGACCATAAAGAAGGCTGAGCGCCATAGAATTGACGCCTTTCAATTGTGGTATTGGAGAAAACTGCTTAAAGTCCATTGGACTGCAAGAACATCCAATATATTTATACAAACTGTTCATTAGAAGGTTTGATCATGAGGTTGAAGCGAAAATTATTTGGTCATATCATGAAAAGACAGGATTCCCTAGAGAATACTGGGAGAGTTGGAGACAACTGAACAACTAAACAACAACACCCAGCTCAAAGAATATGAGAATTGGACAACATCAGAAAACACAATTATTTCCCTGCAAAATTTTGGAAATGGAAAGAAATTATGATTATGAAAGAGAATGTAAAATCTAAGAAACATGTCTACAGAATGTTGTTGCCTTTTTCTTTTGGATGTTTAGGAGAGAGTATCAAACATACATACATGATATCTCCCTGACATATTAGAAGTAGTCCTAGTATTGGAAGGCAATCAGATTTCAGGTTAAAAAATTGTTGTGTCAATTGTTCTTACAACATAGAATTGATCTCTTTGAATTGTGGTGTTGGAGAAAACTGCTTAGAGTCCGTTGAACTGCAAGAAGAAATCAAGACAAATTGTTCACTGGAAGGTATGATCATGAGGCTGAAGCTTCAAATATTTTGACCATATCATGAGAAGACAGGATTCCCTAGAGAAGACTCTGATTGAAGGCACACAAAGAAGGTGACAACAGAGGTGGAGATGGATACATGAGGTAATTGAAGCAATGAACAGGAGTTTGGTGGCACTCAGAGGGGCAGTGGCTGACACATGTGCCTGGAGTGCTGCTGTCCATAGGGTCACAGAGAGAAGGACCTGACTGAACAACAATATATAACTGTATAGTGCTGAATAAAATGCTGTGATTTTATAAATACTCCGTAATAATAATAATTTACATAATTTATCTACTATAAAAATGTATATTTTTTATAGAGAATAACTAAAGTTTATACCAAAGTATTATATGGGATAGAGTAGATACACCAGCACTTTTAATACATATCGAATGCTAAGGAAGGTGTACATAAATCCTAAACATACTACAAAAAATTCTTCCACTGAGCAACAAACACATTTTTATAACCCAAGAATGAAATTATTTATAGAAAAGCTATCTGTGATGTGGCTAAAGATTGTTATCAATACATTATTTCTGAAACACATTGTGTGTGCATATGGGGACAGCGAATCATCTTTGTAATTTTCAGCATGCATCACTTGTCAGTTTACCAGCAGAAGCTACATCAGTGGCAAATAGATTTATCAAGGCAGTAAATTACAAAGACATATAAAATTGTTATATACTGAAGTTATTTAATGCGGTTGTGATGAAATCACTAAATCACAAGAGAAAATACGATCACTTGCTAAAATGTAAGCTTTATAAATAAATGCCCAATTTTCCAGATTGCTATATTTTCACATTCTCTATCATATTTCATTTTACAATGTGGTTCTTTATTGTTTTATAATTAATGGCTTTTGTGCGGTTCTTTTTTTTTTAAATTCAATAGGAAAGGTTATCACTTGATACGTCTACAGAATTCTATTAGGCTCTACTATGAAAATGACGAATTTGGCTTTTTAGGATATTTTAGGATACGTTATTAGATTGCATTAAAGTTTGTAAAAAAAACAAATAAATCAGCTAAAATCAGTGGATTTTGTACAATATTAACTAGCAGAAAAAATGTCTATTCTCAGTAAAAATATTTCTGAAATTGAATGGGTGTATAAATGTATGGTTAAAAACAATAATAATAATAATAATAATAATAATAATAATACATTCCCAGTACATACATACACTATTAATTTACGATTAAAATACTTATAGGTGTATGGAGGTTTTCCTGTTTTCTAATATAACACATAGGGCCTCATTCTATTATCGGCCGTAGGAGATGCGGGGCCGCAAGGACCGGCCGCAAGGACCGGCCGCAGGCTATTTGCCTATTCTATTCCCTTCCGGCCGGGGGCAGGCTTGCGGCCGCAAGGGATAGCAAGGCGCCGGCCGCAAGCCTGCCGGAGGAAAGCCTTTGATCTTAAACGGCCGCAAGAGTTTCGGCCGTAAGAAAATCCTGGTTGCTATTCAATTGCTCCGGGAACCCTCTCTGCAAGGCTAAAACCGAGCCGCAGCTTACTTGCAGGAAAAAGGTCCCGCAGGCACACAATAAAGCACATTTTAAAGCCATAATAAAGCCATCCTGCACTCTGAGGAGACTATAAAGTGATTGTAGGTGTTAGCATTCATAGCACAACATTCCCCTACACTCAAATCCGTAAATACATTTTTTTTAAATTTAGGTCACATATCCATGTAAAAAGTCCAGAGGGCTTGAAGCACCTGAGACCCGCACACGCTGCGGCCGGAAAATAAACAGCTTGAGAGGGGGTTGCTATTAATCCTCATGTCCCCCATTATGATCCCTAGCATTTACAGAGCTTTACAGTGCCGTCTTGAATTTATTTTTGCATTTAAAGATTTCTGAGCTTACGGCTGGTTGCAAGATATACGGCCGGCCGTAAGGGGGAAAGGGAGAAGAAGGGGGAAAGGGAGAGGGAGGAGGGAAGGGGAGAAGAGGGAGGGAAGGGGAGAAGAGGGAGGGAAGGGGAGAAGAGGGAGGGAAGGGGAGAAGAGGGAGGGAAGGGGAAGAGGGAGGGAAGGGGAGAAGAGGGAGGGAAGGGGAGAAGAGGGAGGGAAGGGGAGAAGAGGGAGGGAAGGGGAGAAGAGGGAGGGAAGGGGAGAAAGGGAGGAGGAGGAGGGAAGGAGGAAAGGGAGGAGGGTAAGGGGGAAAGGGCGTTATGATTATGTCAGTATTTTTTAATGTACCACTTTAACATTCTAAATACTGACATAATCATAAGACCAGGAAGGTTAAAGGACATTTTAGAGCTGGAAAAGGTACAGAGAAGGGCTACAAAACTAATAAGGGGCTAAGTAATGAAGAAAGACTACCAAATTAAGCTTATTTTCTCTAGAAAAATGTGTCTAAGAGGAGATATGATTACATTATATGAATACATCCAGGGTCAGTATAAAGATTTGTCAAGTGAACTTGTGCCAAGAGGTTTCCAACTGACAAGAGGACATCACCTGAGGTTAGAATTAAAAAGATTTCACCTTAAAAAAAAAAAAAAAAAAGGTTTCTTCACAGTAAGGGTGGTTAATCTGTGGTATTCTCTACCAAAGGATGTGGTGACAGCGGATTCGATAGATAACTTTAATTTCTAATTAAAAAGGGCATTCAGGGTTATCCTGGATAATTAGATAGTATTGATCCAGGGAGGAATCCGATCACCAGTATCTTGGGTCAGGAAGGAATTCATTTTTTTCCCTTTGAGACAATTGGCTAAGTTTCACTTGTTTTTTTTTCTTCTGTTTGCCTTCCTCTGGATCGATTAATTAACAACTAATTAATTAACTAATCTGCATATTGCCGATAAGAGGATATCTTAAATGGTTGCACTTGATGGACTGAAAGTCTTTTTTTCAACCCCAATTACTATGTTACTTTGTAACCCTTACCATACCTATCTGTGCAGGCATGAAATACTGGACTCAACTAAACAGTAAATATATGGGTTAACTGGCCAGTGCAGTATAAAATGATCCAATAACTTAACCGTACTAGTCATGTAAAGTTCGGTTTACTTGCATACATTCAGGATTTATTTCAGCGAAAAAAATAATGGAAAAGAGCTGTGGAGATCTGAATAATATGGTATGTGCATCTCTTCCATTTTACATACACGTCTGATGCGGACTGTGCTTTCATGCTAAAAACAAGCCTATATACACTAAAGCGAAATTGCAAACTTGCCATCCTTTCAGAGACATAATTACATCTATGAACTTAAATATAATTTGTTACTACTATTAATAAACTTTATTTCACTGGGTAGTTCACAAGGCACAACTGAAGAATATTCTAGTAGATGTATGAATATGAACCTTTGTAGGTAGAATTATTAAAATCTTAAGGAACAATAACATTCAAAACAATTTATGCGTACAGTGTTGGGGGGGGGGGGGGAGTATTTGATCCCCTGCTGATTTTGAACGTTTGTCCACTGACAAAGAAATGACCAGTCTGTCATTTTAATGATAAGTGTATTTTAACAGTTAGAGACAGAATAACAAAAAAAAACAAAAAAACAAACAAGAGAAACGCATGTCAACGAAGTTATAACCAGATTTGCAGGTCAGTGAGGGAAATAAGTATTTGATCCCCTATCAATCAGCAAGATTTCTGGCTCCCAGGTGTCTTTTATACATGTGAAGAGCTGAGATTAGCAGCACTCTTTTAAAGGGAGTATTCCTAATCTCATCTCGTTACCTGTGTAAAAGACACCTGCCCACAAAAGCAATCAAGCAATCAGATTCCAAACTCTCCACTATAGCCAAGACCAAAGAGCTGTCCAAGGATGACAGGGACAAGATTGTAGACCTACACAAAGCTGGAATGGGCTACAAGACAATCGCCAATCGCGTGGTGAGAAGGTGACAACAGTTGGTACCATTATTCGCAAATAGAAGAAACAAAAAATAACTGCCAGGCTCCCTCGGTCTGATGCTCCATGCAAGATCTCACCTCGTGGAGTTTCAATTATCATGAAAACGGTGAGGAATCAGCCAAAAACTACAGGGGAGGATCTTGTTAATGATCTCAAGGCAGCTGGGACCATAGTCACCAAGAAAACAATTGGTAACACACTTCACCGTGAAGGACTGAGGGCCCCCTACTCAAGAAAGCACATGTACAGGCCCGTCTGAAGTTTGCCAATTAACATCTGAATGATTCAGAGGAGAACTGGGTGAAAGTGTCGTGGTCAGATGAGACCAAAATTAAGCTCTTTGGCATCAACTCAACTCATTGTGTTTGGAGAAGCAGGAATGCTGCCTATAACCCCAAGAATACCATACCCACCGTCAAACATGGAGGTGGAAACATTATACTTTGGGGGTATTTTTCTGCCAAGGGGACAGGACAACTGCATCGCATCATAGGGACGATGGGCAGGGCCATGTACCGTCAAATCTTGCGTGAGAACCTCCTTCCCTCAGCCAGGGCATTAAAAAAGGGTTGTGGATGGGTATTCCAGCATAACAATGACCCAACACACAGCCAAGGCAACAAAAGGAGTGGCTCAATAAGAAGCACATTAAGGCACTGGAGTGGCCTAGCCAGTCTCCAGACCTTAATCCCATAGAAAATCTGTGGAGGGAGGTGAAGGTTCGAGTTGCCAAACATCAGCCTCAAAACCTTAATAAATTGGAGAGGATCTGCAAAGAGGAGTGGGACAAAATCCCTCCTGAGATGTGTGCAAACCTGGTGGCCAACGACAAGAAACGTCTGACCGAGATGACTTGTAGGGGGAGTCCGAGATGACTTGTAGGGGGAGTCCGAGATGACTTGTAGGGGGAGTCCGAGATGACTTCAATGTGGAATTTGCATTTTTGTAAGGACTAATGTAGTATGGGTTCCCTGGTGGGGCCTAGTCAGTACTTGGATGGGAGACCACCTATGAATACTAGAAGCTGTATACTGTGGTCCACTAGAGAGGGAACTGGCAACCCACTTCAGTATCTCTGCCATGAATATTAAGCGGATCACCATGGTGTGTTACAGTCCATGAGGTCATGGAGAGTTGGACACAACCAAACAACGCAAACAAGGACTTATGGCGTAATAAAAAACTCTGCCACCCTAAATCAAGAAGTCTTTTAAATGTTCTTCTTAAAGAACATGTAAAAAACTGGCTACCCTGTACTAAATTTTTTTTCTAATTTTGGAGATATAAACCGTATTTTTTGGACCATATGGCACACTTAAAATCCTTTCATTTTCTCAACAAATCGACAGTGCACCTTATAATGCGATGCACCTAATGTATGGTTGTGCTTTCTGTCCTAGAACCAATTTTATGTGGTACACGGCACTCAAAAATCTATCAAGATGTTTTAGCACAGCCTTGGTAAGCTACGAAGCTGCACTGCTTGGATTGAGCATTACGGCCATCGTAGTTAAGAGGTGTGTGCATTCATTCATTAATTTTCTATACTCGCTGCCCCAAAAATGGCTCCTGTTAAGAGACATGCTTATGAAGCGGATTTCAAACTCAACGCTATCAGTCACACAGTACAACATGGAAATAGAGCAGCTGCGAGATAATTCAACATAAATGAATCAATGGTACGGAAGTGGAGGAAGCAAGAAGATGCCCTGCGCCAGGTAAAGAAGACCAAACTGAGTTTCCGAGGGAACAAAGCGAGATGGCCACAGTTGGAGGACAAAATTGAACAGTGGGTTATTGAACAGAGAACCACAGGTAGAAGCGTCTCTACGGTCTCAATTCGACTCAAAGCAACAGCGATAGCACACGACATGGAGATCAACGACTTTCGAGGCGGTCCCTCTTGGTGCTTCCGTTTTATGAGAAGGCGTAATCTCTCCATCCGCACAAGAACTACTATGTCACAGCAACTGCCAAAGGATTACGAAGAAAAGCTGGCCATTTTCCGCACCTACTGCAAGAACAAGATCAATGAAAAGAAGATCTGGCCAGAACACATCACCAACATGGACGAGGTCCCCCTCACCTTTGATATTCCCGTAAACTGTACTGTTGAGAAAACAGGGACCAGTACGGTATCTATACGCACTACAGGAAAAGAGAAGTCATCCTTCACTGTAGTTCTCGGTTGCCTGGCTAATGGCCAAAAACTACCACCCATGGTAATTTTCAAGAGGAAGACTTTGTCAAAAGAAAAGTTTCCGGTTGGCGTCATTTTAAAGGCTAACCCAAAGAGCTGGATGGACGAGGAGAAGATGAGTGAGTGGCTGAGAGAGGTTTACATCAGGAGACCGAATGGCTTTTTCCACAAATCTCCATCCCTATTGATCTGTGACTCCATGCGCACCCATCTGACTGATACTGTCAAAGTGAAGAAAACTAATTCGGTGCTTGCCATCATTCCGGGTGGATTAACATGCACGTCATGTCATTAGCATATGCCGGTACAGAAGACGTGCTGCGGCGTCTGGATCAGAATCAGCTCATCAGAGCATAGTAGCAAGTAAGGAGAGAGGGGGATAGGGATTGGAGAGGGTGCAGCAAGGAGGAGGTTAAGGGGGAAAGAACATGATGGTAAAGGGGGAAAGAGGAGAAGGAGGAGGATGATGATAAGGGGGAAAGGAGGAGGATGATAAGGGGGGAAGCAGGAGGATGATAAGGGGTGACGGAGGAGGATGATAAGGGGGGAAGGAAGAGGATGATAAGGGGGGAAGGAAGAGGATGATAAGGGGGGAAGGAAGAGGATGATAAGGGGGGAAGGAAGAGGATGATAAGGGGGGAAGGAAGAGGATGATAAGGGGGGAAGGAAGAGGATGATAAGGGGGGGGGAAGGAAGAGGATGATAAGGGGGGGAGAGGAGGAGGAGGATGATGATAAGGGGGGGAAGAGGAGGATGATAAGGGGGGTAGAGGAGGATGATAAGCGGGGGTAGAGGAGGATGATAAGGGGGGGTAGAGGAGGATGATAAGGGGGGTAGAGGAGGATGATAAGGGGGGTAGAGGAGGATGATAAGGGGGGAAAGAGGAGGATGATAAGGGGGGAAAGAGGAGGATGATAATGGGGGAAAGAGGAGGATGATAATGGGGGGGAGGATGATCAGGGGGGAAGGACCCTCTTTTGCACCCTCGGCTTATACTCGAGTCAATACGTTTTCACAGTTTTTTGTGGCAAAATTAGGTGCCTCTGCTTATACTCAGGTCGGCTTATACTTGAGTATATATAGTACATAAAAAATGTATTCATGTTTAAGTTCTATGTACATAGTTTATATGAACAAAAGATCTATAAATTGATATACACTGATCTTCAATACAACTTAGTATCATTAAAATAAAACAGCGATATCAAAACAGAAAGTCTTACGTCTCAGACATAGGTAGTCCCCACCCTTGTGCTCTCACCTGACTTCCCAGCAATGACAAAAATACTCTATTTCATTGCAACCCTCCACTTTTCACTCGCACTACTGCAGTAGAGTTGGTTGGTAAGCCATTAATCACATAGAAGGGCTGGATTATCTCCCATACCAAGCAACAAGATACAAAACCTAGGAATGGCGTATGCACCCCTTAACTACCCAGATGCAGAATTAATTTAAACTTCACTTATTTATTCAGTATATCTGCAAATCAGCACACTGAGCCGCACATTTACAAAATAAAAAAAGGCAACGCAAACAATACTGGAATACTTTGCTGCAGAGAACAATTGATAGTCCAATCTGTAGCCAGTTAATGCTCTTTAAGAAGAAATAAGCCTGTGGTTTTGGTAACAGTGTAAAATATTACCTACATACATCTGGTACTATATGGGTCCAGGAATGTAAGAGTGGAAGACATATGATATGGCTTCTCTTTGAAAATGGAAATTGAATACATTTTGGTGAAACATGCAATTTTTGTAATACCCTGCGTTTAATCACAAAAGCATACTTTTATTTGCAGTTTGAGGAAAGATTTCTATCTAGAAAACCAAAAAATAAAACAATTATTATAGAAATTGGCTTATGAATGCCAAGTGAACTCTACTGAATAATACAAAGCATTCCATAGCAAACCACATTTCCACTTGAGGAATATTATTAAGATCTCACCAAAATCTACATAACAACAACCAACAAAGCAAATGTAAAAAATTACATAAATTTGCCAAATTTTTTACATACCACTGGATAAAAAGTATGGCATATGGTTTTGAGCTGTTCAATATAAACTATTTTTTCTTGGCTTCGTTCTTTTCCAAAACACTTTTCAGTTCTCTCAAAATACCCTGTAATTCTTAAATTGTGGTTCAGCGTAAATATGCTTCATTACTGAACCAAGAACATGGGACTTTAAAATAGAATAAGAAAGTAGTTGCCTTAGGGCTTCTTTACTTTTTCTTGTATATAATTAAGGATCTGTAACCAATAAATAGACTATTCTTGTAAAGTGATGGAACAAAAAAACAAACACTAAATTCAAAACATTAATATGATTATTACCATAAATTACACAAATACTATATTTATCTTGTTAACTAATGGTGCGCATAAGCAAATACATCATTTGATCCTTGCAAAAAGAGATACTGAATACAAATTATTTTCATGATTTTCCTGAAAATCATAGTCTTTGTCGGCTTTGATGAGGAGAAATGATGATCTGCAATTCTTTGCAAGTGGTGGAAGGAGCCAACAGGTATGCCTGCCAGTGCCCATAGTTATTATAAACCCACTCTTTAAATTGTATCCATGTTCTCTTTTTGATTTATTAAATTAACTCAATAAAAATAATTTAAAAGAAACAAAATAGAGAGGGGACTTGGATTTGATTGACAGGCCTCCTGCACAGCAAGCAAATGTTCTACCACTGAGCTATCGGTCAACATGACAGAGTTTGTATAAAAAAAAAGTTTTACAGCTAAAATGTTTTCACTCAGACCTGTATCAAGCTTTGTTATGTTCTTTTATTTATTTTCCAATTTACTTACACAATTATTATTGTTCTGTCATTCAGTCGTGTCTGAATCTCCATGACCCTATGGACCACATCAGACCAGGCACAACTTGTGCCTAGTTATGCTCATCCACAAGGTTTTCATGGCAGAGATACTGGAGTGGGTTGCCAGTTCCGTGATTTGTCTGACCTCTCGGCTATGACCTGCCCGTCTTGGGCGACCCTACATGGTATAGCTCACAGCTTCACTGAGGTACACAAGCTCCTTCACCACGACAAGGTAGCAATCCAGAAGGGGCCTTGCACAATAAATATATTTAAAGGCTCTCACAAATATGTATTATAATTTACAGCTACTGCAAGAATAAATGATTAGTTTGTATATATGTATGATGTATATATTGAATATGAGTTGTAAGCATGCATTAAAGAATATTAGCAAAAAGGCAACAAAAATACAATTTTTTTTAATAGAGTATTTTTTATTAAATACACTTTATTAATCTGTTAAAGCCGAGTGACTCTTTGGCGCTTTTTACTGCCAAACATTATTTTTGCAGCTAAAGGGATATTTTAAAACGAGATCCTATATTTCCAGTAAGCAGATTGTATTCATTTACGGACAAGCACCCTGATCTCATTAAAAATACTACTTAAATGGTCATATTAATAATACTTTTTTTTTATATAATAGAACAAGCGATTTGCTGACAATTTCAAAGGGTCTCATAAATAAGTTCTATTTCTAGTTGGAAGTGGTGTTCTACTAACATATGTTGCTCATTGTTAATGAAGTAACTTTTTCTAGTTGTAGATTTGCACAAAATTATATTTTTATTCATGTAAGTCAGCAACAAAAAATGTAAAGTCTGACCAATGTCAGGACCTAAGTTTCCACTACCTCACATATGAACAGCTGCAACTTGCAAATACAGATTTTTTCTCCAGTAACTTCAACAATTCCTTGTACTTTGAATCTATATAATATGATATTGTTACACTAACATTAAAGGGCCACTGTTATGATCCAGCATTGATATGATGTAAGTAGTAAAGTTCAGAATAAACATATTTTCAATTTATTGTGATTAATCTGCTATAATAAACCTTATACTGGAATCTGAGATTTCTCCCATTAACTATAGATTGGAGCTACTCCCATTAGCTCCAGACTGTGGCAGAGTGTGGAGCAGATTTAGGCACAGCTTCCTGCATAATGCAGATCAATAAAAGTAAAGTCTTCCATCAAACAACAGGAACAAGGAGTAAAATTTTGTTAAATGTGCTTCACACTTTCACAATTTGGAAATATGTGAGGCACTCCAGTCTAAATATTAGGGGAAAACCGTCTATAACCAGTGTAAACATTCTTATAAAAGCTATTTATAATAAAGATGGATCATTACATTTGGCTTTTAATCCATAACACATTAGTGGAAGTTGCAACAAACCCCACACTTGTGCCAGAATATGGAACTATACATACCCCGATCATCCTCTATTCGTCTTGCCACTTTGCCCCTTGCTGTTTTTCTTCATTAATTTAGTAGAGAGTATGGGAAGGTTGTACAGAAATTTGTAAAAGGGGATATCCATAGTTGCCAAATAGACATACAGAGCCTCATTATATTGCAAGCCCGCAAGTCGCGGGATGTAGGCCGTAAGTCTGTGGGCCCGCAGAGTCCACAACTTATGGTGCTATTCAATTGGCTGAGGCCGCAAGTCCCGGCCCAATATCGAACATCGTAAAACCATGCTACCGTATGTAGCATTTGCGAGCTTAAACATGATCAATCAAGCAAGGCCGTCACTCCTGATTAGAAACAGCCAATTGAAACAGAGATTGTCATCATTACTTCAATGAAAAATGGAGGTTGGATTTCAAAGTCCTACGGGCTTGAATTATGAGTTACAATCGGACCCACATTCCAGATATAATACAATATTCATAAAGCCGCAAATATGATGTTCTATTACATGCGAGTTCCATTATATGTATTAACACATTATTTGCCAGGATCAATATAACACGGAAATTAAACACGAAATAAAGTATTTTTCTGGTCCGATTTGCGGGCTTGAGAATGTTGTGCTTTTAATTCTAAGACCTAACATCACTTTCCCTTTTAATAAAACTACAGTAGTGTGTGTATATGTGCATTTAAAGTGCTCATTAATGACATGTCATTAAGTCGTTTGCGAGTCCTCCTTGGTACACGTGACTTGTGGTTCCACTTTGGCCATTTGCGGGCTTGACAGCTTGCTTTGCGAGGGAGAATCGGAGCAATTGAATAGCGATTTACAATTTTAGCGTTCTCAACTCTTCCGTGAAAGATCAAGGGCTTGGAGGGGCATTAACTTGCAATGTGAACCATCACAGCGAATCGGAGGCTGTAGCCCGTAACCCGATTGTAGCCCGCAAACAGACGCCATTTGAATAGCAAAATAACTTGTGGGCTACATTTCCAAAGCCTGGATCTCCCGAAAGCTCAATTGAATGAGGCTCATACGCTGGTTTCCATTTTTATTTGTTCAATGTGAATACAAAAAATGATAAAAATCTAAAAGAGATCTATTAAATAGAAGTGATAATGCGCATGGAAATATTCTATCTATCAGATATTAATATCCTCAGATACTTTTAATATTGATTCTGAAATTAATCGACTGTAAATAAGACTGACAAAAAGAAAATTGTGTAAAAAAAAAAAAGAATAGGCGTCTTTGGTTAGAAAGCATCAACTGCCATAAAGTAATATGTATCCATAGCAATGTAGGTTTAAAGAATACAAATGATCTAATTAGATTTTCAGTTAGAGAGAGACTACAGCATTGGCAAGCAAATAGAGCCAGCACTAATCAATATGCTCATAACGTTTGAGTCAATATGCTAGTACTATAGAAGGTATAAGAACAATGCTGCAGACTCATGCAGGCACGTTATGTACCATAATGCATGATCATTTAAGCAAGGTCTGCAGTACGACAATCATTTGCAAGATATTAACATACAATGGCTCTGGAGTATAATGCAAAACATTTGATACACCACAAGATCCACAATTGATCTGCTGAGCGGAAATTTGGTCTGAAAATAAATGATATTTTAAATATGGGAATAAAAAAAAATATTCTCTAACTGGTTACACAAACAACCACCTTTGCTAAAGTGGAGCATTATATGACTGCAATGAACACTTTTTTTCCTAGCCAAATTTTATAATTAAACTGTTAAACAAGTAATCCTTTTTTTTACGAGTGTTATGGTATATTAGCGAATTGCCCGTCAAAAAATGACGGCAATGAAATTGTAAGTGAGCTAAGGGTGTTTGGTGTATATAATGTGGCTGATGTAGCGTCGTTCGTTTTCTGTCGTGCAAGTTTTTCATAATCTTCGTTTTCTATGTTGTGCGAGTTTTTCCTAATATCCGTAGCTGTTTGGTGGTGTTTTGAGTGTTTATGGTAGTGTTTTGCGTGGGACCTTTAGCCTCGTTTTTCTGTCGCTTAGGTGATTTTCGGGTCTCTAAACTCCGAAATTTTTTGGTTAAATGGAGGTGTAACTTCACTTGCAGAGGTCCTCGGTGCCCCCCCTTGCTGTGAGTAACCTTTTTATGTGTTTGTTGTTTGTATTTGTTGTGTTTGTAATGTTTTTGGGGTTGCGCGGGTTATGTCCTTGTTTACTAATCTCGTAGGTGTTTTTTGGCAAATACGTAGGTGTTTTCGTTCGTTTTCGTTTTTTTCGTCGGACATTTTATCTCTCGCTTAGAGAATTTTTTAGTGTCTAAACTCTTTTAATTTGAGTTCAATTGAGGTGTAACTTTAGTTTTCGAGGTCCTGGATGCTCCCTCTTCCTGTAAGTAAGCTTTTTATGTATTTGTTGTGTGTATTTGTTGTATTTTTCATGTTTTGATGTGTGCGTGTTGCGGACGTTTTCTGCAAGGTCGTAATGGGTCTGCAAGGTCGTAATGGGTCGTAACTGCAACCCTCGATTCGCGAGGGCCGCGAGCACGCAAGTGTGAGCAACGGCTCGTATGCTCCCAACTATATATGTGATTAATTAGTGGCACAGTATGATGGAGTATAATGGAGTATTCATTATCATAAAGCTAAACCATCATTCCCAGCTTAGCTCTAACTTAACATGAGCTTACTGGAAGGACCGATAGACCTGCCCTAAGTCTCTCTATGCTAAGTCATATTAGTTAAGGTATATATTGCCCAAACTGGAGATCACTCTGCATCACCAATGAAATAATGCCCCATGATGCCTTATATAAAGTAGATACACAGACAGACTATTAGATTCAAAACTAAATGTATAAGTACTTGATAAGAAATACAATTATTCAGAAAAGGTTAGTGTGTTCTGTGTCTCTTTAACTACTTCTGGAATCATTGTGATTTGGCCAATTGAATAGGGCTCTATATAAGCACAGAGCATATTTTTTTATACAGAAGTCTTTAGTTAGTGAAGACCTTGCTTTTGGCTTTAAGTTCACTAACTTAAAACTTCTGTAAAAAAATATGCTCTGTGCTTATATAGAGCCCTATTCAATTGGCTAAATCGCAATTGAATAAGGCCCATGGTAATTTTGTCCATTTGTTGCAAATCAATTTGTCCACTGTACAAGTTTGTCATGAACTGGAGAAGTTTGGGTTTCATAGATCTGATTGGGGCTGCCTGGTGTGTTAATTGAGAAAGGATAGTTAACTAGGTATTCAGACAACAATGGAAACACTTTGTTTGAACAGACAAAGGTCAAGTTATGACAAGTACATTGTAAGCAATATCTCTTTGTGGTCTGTAGGCCTTTTACATGCAATTATTTTTACTGCAGGGTTCCATTCTCTTCCCTCAACTGAAAATGCTGCCCCTTTCTCAGGGGGCTGTGCCCTCTTAAACTGTCTTTTACATGACACCTAATGAAAGCACTGGGATTTGCAGATGTCAGATGCCCATTGTGCAGATAGAAACTTTCTGTCTATTCAAAGTTTTATCAGAGGAAACTCAAATGGGAGATTCCTAGGCAATTACATATGCTAATTATATTATTCTCCTGGGTTGTTCTAAAAGACACCCAATATCTCTCAAAAGACTAAAATCACTGGTTCTGCTACCACTGGGAGGATTACTCATGATCCAAGGTGGTTACCATCACCCTAAATGACTACTAAGTCTATCCCACAAAGTGGCTAGCCCACTGGAGCCAAATCACCCATTTTTCCATTGGTTTTGGTTTATTTCATGTGTATGAAGTGTTTTGAGATGTGTTAAATACATAGGAAGCATAATCACATATATAGTTGTGGATCTTTGAGCTGTTCGTATCGTTTGCAATGTTGGTCACGCAGCTGCATCCTTGCAAAGCGAGGTCGCAACAACTAGTCTAACAAAGCAGGGCGAGCCAGTGGCGCTGTCACACATTCGAGCCTCGAGAAGTGTGTAACTCTAAAAACCCACCCAAAAAAACAAACATGTACAAAAAAATGCACAGGGGGAGACACAGGAAGCCTGGGAGTGAGGTTGCAAGAGACTTACACCCATATTTGGTATTTTTCGTCACTCCAAAATCGCCTAAACGAGGAAAAAATGGCGGACGGAAACCGCAAATTTTCACAAACAGCATGAAAATTAAGGTAATCAGTGCAAAGCAGGAAACTTGAAGTACACAGGGGCAGAGGCTCGCAATGAGCGCCAAAGGTGCTCCGAGGACCAAAAGCCTCACATTGTGTGGCAAACAGCATTGCCAGCCTTACAATTTTAATTCCGTCATTTTTGATGGGCAAGTTCCTAGTAAAACAAAGTGTAGGGGTAGAACAACAGTACAAGTAGTCACTTCCAGTAACTAAACGTGATACTTTGTTCCTTCCTAGTATAATGATCTGGCCAGTCTTTGAGCGAGCATCAACTGGAGATATTTGGGTTTCATAGATCTGATTAGGACTGGTGTGTTAATTGAGAAAGGATAGTTAACTAGGTATTGCGGCAACAATTGAAACACTTTGTTTGAACAGACAAAGGTCAAGTTATGCCAAGTACATTGTAAGCGATATCGCTTTGATCCATTGTCTTGTGATTAACTGTCACTTTGCATGTGCTTAAACCTATCAATCAGCTCAGGCCCCCATATGCTCTATTGGAATCCCGAGTTGTTAAAAAATATCATGTAAGTCCTGGCAGGCTAAATGTATAATCTACCCCTGGGCCCAAGTACCCCTCCCTAACTAACTTCTCCCGGGAAGCCTCTAACCAGGACAGAAAGCCTGGAGGGTGGCAAACGCTAACATCAGCCTCCCCACCTTATTTGGCTACCTCATCCTTGGCACCCTGTTCAAAACCCACCAGTCAAGCCCCGATCCCAAGAACCAACAAAGGTTTGATAAACTGGGGCAGACAGCCTCTATGTCGGCAAACCCCCTCCATAACCTAAATTCCCACTAAACAACTTTCTCTCCATTGGAGGTGCCTAACCAACCCTAAATGAGAGCCCCTGGAGGGTCCAAACAATAAGCATATAGCTTATCCATTTGGTCGGGGGGGGGGGGGGGATAATCATACACCTTTTCGTAGAAGCAGCCTCGCTGGTGCTCACGCCCCTGGAGGTAGCCTATTCCCCGCTACTACACTTGGAATCCCCAAGCAATCAGAGGCTACTGAGACCTTCTTTGATTGGTTCAGGGCTGACCGGAGCAACCAATCTCATTAGCGCTGATCAGAGCGGTCTCTGATTGGCTGGCCATGAAATTCTGAAACTTGTCCTGAAAAAAGGGGTTTGGAAGAGCAGTGTTGTTCTGCGGGTAGGATTGGATATAGCTGACCATTTAAAAGCCCACTGAAAAACAGATCTTGACAAGTTAGGGGTGTATTATTTTTTCTTACATTCTAAAAAAGTTTTCCCTATTTTCATGTGCACTTCTTCAAAATAGTATACTTATTATATAAATATAATAATAAGTATGTGACTATAGTATATCTAGACACTACATTTCTTATTCAATTTTAACCATGACAATTATTCTTAACCTAAGAGAATAATTTAAAGAACAATTTACCAAAGAGGATCAAACCGGGCCGTCCACATTTCTGCCTCATTAGAGTCCCCCTTCCGTGTCTCTGAATCAAAATTGTCCTGCTCCAAAGACTTTTAGCCCAATTGTACAGATTGATTCCTGAGCTCTGAAATCTATTTCATGCTACAAAATGACTGTATCCAATTTAAGTTTTGTAATAAGTGACCCCTGTCATATGTGAAATGAGAATATCATTAACTTCTCTTAACAGTGTAATCACCGTTTTCAAGCACTCTATGACGGCTTCTTCATTTAAATGCCAATACATGAACAACAATGTAAAACACTAAATTAACTTCTTTTTAGCTATTTTATGAAACTGCGCATTAAAATATGGTTACCCTGGAAACGAATGTCTCTTTCCTCATTCGCATGATGATATTTCATCTGCACTGTATTAAGACTGCAGTCTTGCTTCAGATAACGAGGTGCATTGTTAACAGTTCACTTGCTGCCTAATTTTACAACATATAATATTTCTGATGAATTGTTTGATGACCTAAAGCTTTAGCCAAAAGGCCAGATATTTAATGAGTTGATGGCATGGCAATGTTACAGGCGTGAACAGCAACATTAGAATTAAAGGACAGATATAAATACAATTTCTGTCTTCTAAGCACAGATGTAGCTAAATAATATTAACACATATCTAAAACTAACTATTTAGATGTGGCATTTTGTTTTCTTTACGTCTGTTCATAGCAATATATGTCAGCTGAAAAGAAAACAAATAGACTTCAAAGGGGATTATCTTAAAAAATTCAGCTTAGTATTTCTCTGTGACTGGAAATCTTAACACTGAATTTTGTGCAACAGCAAAAGGCAAACTAGTTCCAAGCAATTACAGACCAGAACCAAAATTAAAGTCTCTCATTGCTGCAGAGAAGTGCTCCTTACTCTTGTATGGATACATAGTTTTATTTATATACAATACCAAATCTCCTTATAAACATCTAGTAGGGGGTATTGCCTGTAGCTTTCTAGCTGTAAAGTGATCTCACAACCTGCCTAACTTATAACCACTACCTAACCTGAACATACACTCATTCTGATCTATCCATCAATCAACTATCCATGAATTTATATAAACCCAATGCCACAGCAAGGAAGGGGCTTATAAATTATAAAAAAATAATACAGGGGTTTAGGACCCCCTCCCACATGTGCCCTGCTATCCCCTCAAATGAACCAGGGTGTCCCTCAATATCCATGAACCCCCACTCATTCTGCTTTGTAATGGGGGCGGGGGGCAATAACCACTCAATAACAATCTTAGTTACCCTAAATAAATAATAATGTACCTTCGTACCTATCCGTGATTAGAGTTCCTCTGACACACAAGGCCGCTATCTTTATCTCCAAGTTACCCAATATTAGACTTCTAGAATGGGAGTCCTAATGGACCACCATGTTTTACAAAGCTAACACCATAGGGGTCTTACGGATGCCATGGCATTTAAAATTAAACTTTTACCATGGGGGCCCTATGCACATTCGTGGCACCCTACAATAGGGTATTTAATTATTGTATTTATTTATTTAAGTCAAAGTATGGCCCAAAGCTGTTATTCCACACGGGAGCTCCCCAAAGGAAGATTTTTATTAGTTTACCTTTTTTTTTTTTTTTTTTTGGAGCAGCAGAGTTTTCTTTTATATGTGCTTTGCTATGGCCTGGAGATGAGGGTCTTCAATCAAGAATGAATCAGTCTTTTCAATGGATGGCCTGACGAGATAACTGATGGCTTCTCAACACTGGATGTACCCGCTTATTCAGGACTGAAGAATAAGGACACCGCTGATCATCATGGACAGGTCATCCAAGGAAAGTAATGTATTGATGAACCCCTTTTTCCCCTATAGGTTTATTTATTTTATTATTTTCAGTAATTATTTGTTTTGTTTTGTTTTAATTGTAATGTATATTATAATTTTAATAGAAACTCAAATTTTTATATTTCTCAGTACGGATTTATTTAAATTTTTTGTGCTTAGTTTAGGGTAGGTAGTTTAGATGGGATTAGTGTTAGGGATTATGGGGGTCCTAACAGAGACTCATGGGGGCATGTGATCCATGGGGGCCCATAAGGTCCATTTGGTAGGGGTTAGGTTGGGAGGGGATCCATTGTTAGATTTGTATAACACGGGGGTCCATAGGACCACAAGTACCCCTATGGTGTTAAGTTAATAGTTCAGTGGTCATAGGACCCCCATGGTAGAGGGTTAATGTAAGATACCCCTATTGATATAGCAATAGGGTCCATGGGTTTTGATAGGGACACCCCATAGAGGAAAGATACTAAGGAGGTCCACTGCGACCCCCCATAGGACTTATTTATTTAAGCATTTACAAGAGCATTAGGCTACATTGCTTATGAGAGCCACATAATTGCACTTTAGGTAGAAACACATCTAAAACACTTGTTCGCTTGTTTTTATGAGCTGTTATGGACAGCATGTAATGGCTACGTTATTGCTTAAGTGACCTTTTGACTTGTAAGATCTCCTGCTGGAGCTATAATTAAATGTTATGTATTTATCCACATAATGCACAGAACATATATAATAACATAACTGTACAATATTTAAAGCATTATTCAGCTGTTTGATTCTGCATATGTGGGTGGCATTATAATTTGTCTGTCTAATTGATAGAAGTGTCCAGGGTATTGTACCTAGAATAAACCAGTGTAAATATTAAACCGTGTTATGCTTGATTTCCGTTAATATAGATTGGATCTTCTTGCAGTCCAAGGGACACGACAATTCAAAGGCATCAAAGTAGTTCGTACAAATGAAAAGCAAAGAAAAAAATAAAAATAAATGTAACAAAGACTTTCATATTTGGTACAAACTACCAGTAATTGTAATATATATTGGGGCATATGGAACTCTCAGTTTTGTTTTGTATTTGGTCTCTACAGGTGCCATTTTTAATTATATATTGTGTTATTTTAGGACCCTTAAATGCCTTAGCCAAGTTAGGCATTTCTCAGGAGACTATCTGTTGGCTTATATAACATTGGAGCTATATTATTAGTGTACACCACCAATGTAACCTCTTTGTATTTATTTGTGTTAATAGAATAGCATTAGCAGTGGGTCCATTGAACATTTTTCCATTAAAAGAAACTTGTAATAGAGATTCTATTGACAGCACTGCATTCAAATCCCCCCGGATGTAATACAATATAAGGGATAAGGAAAAACATGTTTTCACTGATTTGTTTCCTAGGCAAAGAAGTAGAAATGGATGAGACAAATGTATTATAGTAAGTAGAATCTTTAGAAACAAATGGTCTCCAAAGGTCACAATTAAAATAGGTGTTCGCTTTCTTTTGTTCCAATTTTATAAAGATAAGCCAAAAATAATAAATAAAGCAGAACTAAGACGTTATTTCTCCTGAGAAGAATTTGAAAAATACCTTTTAAATATGTCTCTATTTATATTCTCCTCCAACAATATCTGATACAGAATAGATAAGTAAGGTACCTCCTGCGTTTCAATTCTAAACTCTTTTATGTTATTTTGCGAATAATTTTTTATGTCATGAATAAACAGATACAAATAAATTACAAAAATATACATAATGCACTCAAAATAATGGACAGCGTAAAGTTTATATTAATTACTGGAACTAGTTCACGTAAAAACAAATTAATAAAGCATCTAGTTTTTGCTTTTTACTTTTAATTGCAATGATGCTGCTGTGGAATCTACCATTTTAGTTTCTAGTGATCGACTTCCTGAGGTGGGAGGAGATTCTGAATGCAGAGAGGAATTTTCCATCTACACAATAGGAATATGGCACCCTCAACTAAAGGTGCTTTCATTAGACTAATGCAAAGCTCATAGTATACAAGGATATGCCCTTTTGAGACAGAAGCTGTAAAAAGAAGCATTGTAAAGCAAATCAACCACTGCAGTAAATAATAATTGGATATAAAAGCAAAAAATATGAAAGGCTGTGTTTATGTTTTTGCAATGATCAAGTTCAGTTATTCAAAAGGCCATATAAAAATTGACCACAATGCCCCTTTAATTTAAAAATTAACTGTTTGTTGTTGTCAGTAATAATGAACAAATAAGAGACTCTTCAGAGAAAGTTGAAGAATAATCTAAACCCAAAGTTTCCTTTCTCAAGATGAACTCAGCATGAAGTCTTTAGATGAAGTTTGAAAGGATTATTATATATTTGTTCTTGAAAAACAGCTATATTTACAGCTCCTGTTTCAACCAATATTGTGAAAGTAAAATTAATGCAGAACATTTTCTCTTACAAATCATCCTAGTGACATATCCCTCACTGCACGTCTGGCATGATAAGCAATACCAAATTAATCAGCAACAATTGCTATAAAACAGAATTATTTAAACATTAAGAAAGTATAAATATATGCATACACCTACCTGTATTGCTACTGCTCGAGCTACTAGACCTCTAAGATACTGCAGAGGCTCTTCTGGACCTTCCCATTTATTTTGCCAAGCAAGAGGGCACTATTAAAACAAAATATAATACATCATTCTAAGAATTCAATAACAGTTAACAGTTCTTTAAATGTGCACTCAACTACACAATTTAGAGCTAGTTCCTACTAGTGCCTGTAAATCGACTGTTTAAAAAATAAAATAAAAATCTGGCATAAACGTATCTTAGCAAGGAACTGTTAGCACATTTAACCATAGCTTTCTTTTACTGGATGCTTTGTTAACTTTTCTCATTGGGAATGAACATAATCAGTTACGACTTGCTTCATATTAGTACCAACTGCCTCTAACAGGTGATGTATCCCTGCTATCAATCATTATTGTTCATCCAGTAGCTATGGTAGAATATTATTATTATTATTATTATTCAGCTATCCAAGTAACATACAAATCCGGTTTAAAGACATTTTCAGGAATGTATCTCGTCCTTAATCCGGGTACCGGCTTTATGTTGAAATGCACTAACCATGTCCATACTAGGCATCTGTAGATAATGTGCAAGGATAACCAAGTGCACAGATAGTCCATTTGTTTTTACAGAATCTGCCAGTCCAAATCTTTTTTTGTGAAATTGTGCTGTATTGCTGATTTATGTAGAGGACCAAGGGATAGGACATCATTTAACAGATATATTATGTAAAGACATTGTAGCTGAAGGCCCTGGTTTGGACTTGGTTCTGCCTATTGATTACCCTTGCTCCAGTGTCATGATAACCAATTATGTGAGAGTTATGACTGAGTAAATAAATATTTGAAAGGTGGACGACCAGGGAGAGGAGCAACCATCTATAGAGTATTGCAGCATTGACCATCACATCTGAACATACAAATACTTTACATAAACTTGATGCTCGCTGTTTTGATGCACTCTCAGTCTTTATAAGAAGTAATGCAAATAGCAAAATATGTCCTACATATATTTAAATTTATATTTATTTCTCATTTTTAATCTAGCATATATACTCGAGTATAATCCGACCCCAGTATAAGCAGAGGCACCTATTTTACCACAAAATACTGGGTAAAATGAGTGACTCTAGTATAAGCCGAGGGTGGGAAATGTGCTGCCCCCTGTACCTCTTGTGCCCTGTGTCCCCCTCTCTCTCCCGTGTCTCTTCTCCCCTCTCCCTTCCCTGTGTCTCTTCCCCCCTCTCCCTTCCCTGTGTCTCTTCTCCCCCTCTCCCTTCCCTGTGTCTCTTCCCCACTCCTCATCCTCAACATCCCCATCCTCAACCTCAACCCCCCCATCCTCAACCCCCTCCTCATCCTCAACCTCCCTCCTCAACATCAACCTCCCCATCCTCAACTCCCTCCTCAGCCTCCCTCCTCAACCTCAACCCCCTCCTCATCCTTACCCCCCTCCTCAACATCAACCTCCCCATCCTCAACCCCCTCCTCAACCTCAACCCCCTCCTCATCCTAACCCCCCTCATCCTAAAGCCCCCCTCATTCTAAACCCCTCCCCCCTCATTCTACCCCCTCACTTACCTGCATCTGAAGCTCCTGCTCCGGCCTCCGCTCCTTCCGGTGTCTTGACGTGGCACGCATGTGACGTCACGGCATTAGCATATACCGGGTGTCACATGCGCGCCACGTCCTTAGCATATACTGGGTCCCGGCACCCGGTATATGCTAATGCCGTGACGTCACAAGCGCCCCACGTCAAGACGCCGGAAGGAGCGGAGGCCGGAGCAGGAGCTTCCGATACAGGTAAGGGAGGGGAAAGGGAGAGGGGGGTATTTAAAGGGGTAGAATGAGGGGGGTTTAGAATGAGGTGGGGGGTTTAGAATGAGGGGGGGTTGAGGATGAGGAGGGAGGTTGAGGAGGGGGTTGAGGTTGAGGAGGGGGTTGAGGTTGAGGAGGGAGGTTGAGGATGAGGAGGGAGGTTGAGGATGAGGAGGGAGGTTGAGGATGAGGAGGGGGGAGGGAAAGAGACACGGGGGGGTTAGAGAGACACGGCGGGGTTAGAGAGACACAGCGGGGTTAGAGAGACACAGCGGGGTTAGAGAGACACGGCGGGGTTAGAGAGACACGGCGGGGTTAGAGAGACGCGGCGGGGTTAGAGAGACGCGGCGGGGTTAGAGAGACACGGCAGGGTTAGAGAGACACGGGGGGTTAGAGAGACACGGGGGGGGTTAGAGAGACACGGGGGGTTAGAGAGACACGGGGGGAGAGTGACTAGAGTATAAAAAAAAGGGCTGAAAAACTCAGCTTATACTCGAGTATATACAGTAATTGTATTCTGTTAATAAAATTATTGGCAGGTCATAAAAATTATCAGGATGGTCACAAAATAAAAACTGAGAATATGAAGTCTCATGATCTATATTCACATAAATCAAAACCACTTACAAACTAATTTTATTAAAAATATGAGCATTACTTATTTAAAAATGTTCTAAACACCAAATTCATCAAAGCAATACAAATTTGTCATTGATACGAGTGACAGATCAATATGTTTCAAGAGTCTCCTGCGGAGGCAGAGAGTCATCAACTAACAATCTATAGAAGCGCTCACATCTGAGACAGGAAGGGGGAAAAAAATCAGGCACCATTTGAATGTTGTGGATGCATTACGATGAGCTGTCAAAATGGAAGTGGTGATAATGGTTTTCTACAGTTTGTGCTGAAAAAATATAATTAAAATGGAAGTTGCTAAGAGATCAGCTGAGCAGAGCAGATTTCTAATCATTTTCAAGGAAGCAAAATACGTATTTGCCAATCATCTAAGCAATTCAACATTGTCTTGGAATAGTGGGTGTATTTTGCTTTCTATTGTGTGCTTGAGAATATGGCATATTATAAAATACTTGCTAGTTTATATATGTTCTATAGAAGGAGCTTGGATTAATGATGGATGCCTGCAGATAAAACTGCTTTGACATGCAGAAATATGTAAACACATTACATAATTAGATTTACTCATGAATTTGGTAAATCAGAAAATAAATAGGTGTTTAAGATTCCACTATAATACCATAACAGCAGGAAGTAGGTGTTTTAATTAGGAATTGATTATTAAAAATATGATTCAATGGAATATAAAAACAATACTCAATATTAAACTCAGTTTCAAACATCAGCTTCCAAGACTCCAGTTAAGCTGTTTATCTTCATCAATTTTCATTCATAGGTGACTTGCGTTTGTTAAAGTGGTTTTACTCAACAACTAACAGCTTATCAGCCCTTGCTGGGAGAGCTAATTAAGGGTATTGTCTAGAACAGGGGTGGGCAAGTTCGGTCCTGGAGGGCCGCACACATGCCTGGATTTGAATATTTCCTTTCTGTGCACAGGTGAGTCAATCAGGATGACTGAAGAAGTGATTGACTCATCTGTGTGCAGCAGGGATATAAACTAATCTAGGCATGTATGTGGCCCCTCTTGCCCACCCCTGGTCTAGGAGCAAGCTTTTCTGTAACTTTAGGCGGTCTCCGAATTACGGACGAGATACGTTACTGAGAACGTCTTTGGTCGGATCTGTATGTTCCTCGGATCCCTGAAGACTAATAACAACAACAACAACATTATAATGGCTCATATATGGTAATAATAATACAGTGTACTATTGTAATAAGAATGATAATGCCCCTGTACTGTAATAATAAGTTACATAAACTACTGTGCTCTTTCTTTTAATAAAAAATAAAAAAACAACATAAAAACAAACTCATACAAAAAGCCTTGAGAGATAGTTCTTAAGTACAGGTCGTCTAACAGCCTCATTAAATTTGTAATGCTGATATTAGGAATTACGGTCATTAAATTAGCCCCATAAAGCAGGCTGCCGACGACTTGAGGGTTAAGATGCAGGATGGACGAAAAATGCCTAAGGGACGTGAACATGGAACTTCACAGCCCGCAAATCCTTTGATCTGTCAAGCCCGTAACCGCTACAAATCCAATCATGCTATTAAATTGCAACGTCACCCGCGAGCTAGCCCGTAAAACGCAAATGGAGCCCAAAGCCCAACGTGTGGTGGAGAGGACTCGCGAGGGAGGTAAAGACAAATACGTAGCCCCGTAAAAAAAAACACACTACTGTACTTTATATAAAAGGGAAAGTGATGTTAGGTCTTAGAATTAATAGCACAACATTCTCAAGGCTGCAAATCGGCCAAAAAAAAATACTTCATGTTTGATTTCCATGTTATATCGATCCTGGCAATCAATGTGTTAATACATATACTGTAACTCGCATGTTTTTGAGCCTGCAGTCGTTGAAGCTTCACAATGGAGTTACGGGCTTCGAATTTAATAGGACTGTAAGTCAGGTTGTCTGAAACCAGGGAATATCCTGTATTTAGCAATGCCTCCCATGCACAAGTGCTCCCATCCGCTAGGTAATCATCCATCTTGAGAGGACGCTTAGAAGCTGATATGCAAAGGTACCGTAAGTTTAATATTGAATATTTTTTTTTAAAGCCCAGAATATTCATTTTTATTAAATTCATAATTAAAACAGCTACTTAATTTTGTTATGGCAGTACAATGGTATTTAATCAATGTTAAGATTATTTTCACTGTTTCACTAAAGTATTATTTGAAAGCATTAAGAGACATTACCTTTTGCTCTAATAAAGCACTAGCCAACTTCTGTACTTCAGAAGTCAACAACGATGTTCCTCTGATGACTTTACTAAGAGCTGCCAAAGACTGATGGATACTTTGCAGGAGGCGAATAGCATTGAACTGTTCCAGAATGATAAATGACAAGATGGGCGACCCATGTCGCTCTGTAGGAGGAGATACTTTCTGATGAATCAAATTGGAGTTCTGAAAAAAAAAAAAAAAAAAAAGATACATTTTTACACAATTTAATTTACTACATTTCCTCTACATTTTGTTCTGTACTTTTTTCTACTTTGATGCTTTTCCATTATGTTGTCTAAAGTGCCATTTGTGTGAGCTCATGGTATTTTATTGCACATTGTTCTTTGTGAAGAAAAGCATTACCGTCATATTTATATACACAATACTATAACTTGAGGATGGTTTGGGATATCAATCTATCCATGAAATGCAAGAAATGTAGTTTCTGATGAATCCCAAAAGACTGGCACAGCAGTGGATAGCTCCATTAACCTTGCACTTCTATTTTCAGGTTACATGCTCCATTTTGCAAGTTAAAAGCCAAAGAAGCATCTTCTGAAACAATTGAACAATTGAAAAGTGACTACTTTATGTGCCCATTTTCCTGTCAATAAACTGATATTTATCTTGCACATTTTCACACAAAATAAAAGCACAATAAAATTTGAAATAGGTAGATATTGAAACATTTTGTGATGTAATGGTTCAATGGGTAAGTTTAATATACCAACTAAAAAGGAGAATAATCTGCAATCCAACATCACAAATATTACCTTTTTTAGGACAACCGAAAAAATATCTGGGTAGCAAGAGCCGGACAGCCCAAAATGAGGATAAATGTGAATTTCACTTTATCAGAGCCTTAAAAGATTGCTGCATTTCGATATGTACATTAAGAACTTTGTTTTTAGTACTTGAAGGCATATTTAAGTTTCCTGGATTATGAATGCATCTGATATAGGAGAATCAGTAGTGTATGAAAACATTTTTTTGCATGAAAAAATACCAAAATTAACAACTCACCCTGATGTTTGCTAAATCACGCGTTTTCAAGCAGTTGCAACACCCCTGAAGATCCCTGCTAAACTTGGCATAAAATTCATAATTCGTTATGGCCAATTACAGGCAGCTAATACATTTTAATACACTGTAACAATCAGTGAAGGCAGTTTTTTCAGTTAGGAAACATGGGATGTGTAGCCCCCTGTAGAAGAAAGTAGGAGGAGTCAGACACTGCTCTGTAAGTTCTATGTATTGAGCTGCTGCTGACTTTAAGTTTAGTAAAGGGTTAAAATCATACCCAAATGCAGTTTTTCTATAGGTAGGGACATAATTAGCTATGTAAGCAGCTCTGGGGGCGTGACAAACCAGTTTTATTTTCAAAAAAATAAATCTGAATGTGCATAAAATGACTCAATGTGATGTGTGTTTCTAAAAGCAGCATGTGTTTGATTAGAAAAAGGTAAAAACAAGGAAACTTAGATATGCCTTTAACTAAAGTTTTTAAAAAAGCAGGGAGTGAGATCCATACCATTTGGATCAATTTGTTTCTAGAAGTTGAATTCCATTGTGGAAACTCTTCCAATATAACTGAAATCTAGTGTTGTTGCAGGCATAATATTACCCACAGTAAAGCCTAATTGCACATCAGATATAGTAAAAAAAAATTGTTACTGTCCCAAAGCCTTGTACACATTATCAAGCTTTTTAAATAAGGATATTGTAAATACTGGATTCCAGTGGTCCATTAACATGCTGGAGGTTGAATTAGTCTCCTATTTAGTACTGACCGCTACTGATTTCTCTGTTTGGCTACGGTGATCCTTAGGTGTATATGATGAGCAAGTGATTGATAGGTTAAGGTATGTGATGTATTGTCGGTGAACAATTATTTGCTTTCTGATTCCTCTATTTAAAGCATTTAACAGGTATACTCTGTAAGATTTAAAATCATAAGGATGGAATTACAGGAAATGTAACAATGCAGTGGATGTTGTGGCTGAAGGCCCTGGTTCGGACTTAGGTCTGCCTATTTATTATCCTTGCTCCAGCGTGTCGTAGTAACCAATTACGAGGGCCACTGTAGTCCTACATTTAAAATACTATTTTGAAGAACTGCACACAACAATGAAGAAAAAATAAAAGAAATAATACAGCCTTCAATATTATCTTTTATATGCAATTTTGATGAATTAGCATCTACGGTTTTGGTTTTTGATGATCTATGTCCTGAGATGTAGGGATAATATGAATGCAGAGCTTTTGTCTACACAGTGGAAATGTGGAAGCTACAATTGTCAGTGCTTTCAAAGGGTGTAATGGAGAGCTGGTTTCTTTACAAAGATACATCCCCCAAGATAGCAGTAGATAGACAAAAAAAAAAAAAAAGAGCCTGATGCTCTCAAACTGAGAACTAAACTGAAGGGCACAAGTGAGCGAAAAGAGATTGCTCTCTGAGTCGGTAACCTGACCTCTAGAACAAACCCACTTAGGTATTGTTCGTTCTCAGATTGAGCGCCTCTAATTTTGTTGTTGTGTATGCAAATGACCCTTTGGAGGGTTTCTCACCCTAAGAATGATAGGGGGAACCAGATGTGGACTCCTTGCTCACTGTGCCTTAGGGAGTATAGCTGCACCTCACTGACGAGGACCACAGAGGCGATACGTATCTGGGGTTTGCGGTTTCTCCTGCTCAGGGAGAATTGCCTGGTATTTTTGGACTGGAACACATTTCTGAGTGAGACCAGACTGATATACTACAGAATATTTCTCCCTGTGAAGGGCACAAGTGAAATACAAGCGGTTGCTCTCTGAGTAGGTAACTTGACCTATAGAAAAAACCCACTGAGGTATTTTTCGTCCTCAGATGAGCACTTCTACCTTATTTGCATACATTTTCCTCACCTTATGAGTGATAGGGGGAACCAGACGTGGACTCCTTGCTCACTGTGCCTTAGGGAGTACAGTTGCACCTCACTGATGAGGACCATAGAGGCCAAAACGAGTCTGGGTTTGCCATTTCTCCTGTTCACGGAGAATTGCCAGGTATTTTGGGACTGGATCACTCTTCTGAGTGAGACCAAACTGATATACTACAGTATCTCACTACAAGTGAGATACAAGAGGCTGCTCTCTGAGTAGGTAACCAGACCTATAGGACAAACATACTTAGGTATTGTTCATTCTCAGATTGAGCACCTCTGATTTTGTTGTTGTGTATACAAATGACCCTTTGGTTTTTTTCTCACCCTAAGAGTGATAGGGGGCTTCAGACATGGACTCCTTCCTCACTGTGCCTAAGGGAGTATAGCCGTATGTTTGGGGTTTGCTGTTTCTCCTGTTGAGGGTAGAATCGCCTGGTATTTCGGGGATGGATCACTCTTTTGAGTGGGACCAGACTGATAAACTACAGGATATTTCTCCCTGTGAAGGGCACAAGTGAGCTAAAAGAGATGGCTCTCAGAGTGGCTTATCATGACCATAGAACTAACCTATTAAGGTTGGTTCGTTTCTGATGAAGACCTCTGACTTAGTTTTTTTGTTTATGCAAATTACCTTAGAGTTTAGTCTCCTTAAGGGTAATAGGGGACTCCAGATGTGGACTCCTTGCTCACTGTGCCTTAGGGAGTTCAGCTGCACCTCACTGACGAGGCCCATAAAGGCCGAAACGCGTCTGGGGTTTGCTGTTTCTCCTGTTCAGGGTAGAATTGCCTGGTATTTTGGGGCTGGGTCACTCTTTTGAGTGAGACCAGACTGATATACTACAGGATATTTCTCCCTGTAAAGGGCACAAGTGAGCTAAAAGAGGCTGCTCTCTGAGTAGGTAACCAAGCCTATAGGACAAACCCACTTAGTTATTGTTTGTTATTAGATTGAACACCTCAGCAGGAAGAAAAAGCTAAGTAAATAAAATAAAATAACAATTGCACACAAAAGTGAAATATTTAAAATGTTTTTTTGTATTTTATTTTTTTCTTTCAAAAAAAATTTTGCTCATTTTCAAGACTAGCTATTTCAGAGACCAACTACGAAAAAAATGACTAGAGTTGTCTTTTAATGAGCTACAGTTTAAGCTTTTTTCCCCCCAGCTTTTGCATGAAAAAAATTATCAGAAAAATCGTACTGACAATATCGCCCTTTCAAATAAATGTGTGTTTGCAAAATCTTCTCGACAAAAGTAATTTAAAAACAAAAAAAGAAATAAATAGCTTTGAGAGATGTATTGGTTGACCTTGACTGCTGCTTGTGAAATCAGTGCACTACAGCAAATTAATTATATCAGCAGAAAAAAAAAACCTAGGCACACTGGGATGTTTTAGTACTGGAGAATTCTAGCGTTTGTGCTGTGATTAATCCTAAGGCAATATTCAATTACTTACTGTCAGGTGGGAAGAATCAAACATCCTCTATTGGAATAATGCTTAAAATGTTAATTCTTCTGTCTGCCCTAATGCTTCCATCTTTGATGATGAATATGTCAACACCAAAATGTTTGTGAGGTAAACAAAATGTGGACTCTGATCAGTTCTGATCAAGGTTTCTCTAACAGTGCGTCATGGAGATCAATAGGAGGCATAAGGAAATAAAGCAGATAAATCAGAAATGACACATAGAATAAATATACCATGGGGCCATTGTGAATCTAAAATGCATCACATAATCTATTATCTCACTGGGTTGTATGTTCAGCTTATCTATAATTAAACTATGGGAAGAATTAAAACTAAATAATTAGTATTAATATTCCTTTTGTACCTTAAATAATAGAGGTTAAGAGCCACCACTGAGACCAACATGATTTAAATAGCTTCAGTATGTAATTAATCAGTGTGGTGCAAGATCCATGATGACTAAAATGTAAATTAATGGAAACTATGCTCAAGAGCTCTGATTACATTCATACTGGAAATCAGTTCTCATAAAAAAATGTTTTATTAAGAAAATATATATAGTTTTAGCTTTACACTCATTTAAGACTGAAAGATCTAGCCGGCCCCAGAATTACTGGGTCTAATAAAACATATAGGGCATTATATTATATATATGCATTTCCTCACTGACACATGGAGAGATGGTCATCCTTTGGTCAGTAGTTGGCAAAACATTAAGGCTACACAATGAAGTAGCTAGGCATGTGGTAGTGTGAAATGACTTATGCTCTGCACATGGAGAGAAGCAGATGCTAAAAAACAGCTATATCTGGTTTAGCCAGGAGGAGAATCTATTTGTCTAAGGACCATTGACCAGAAGAGACCAATGGAGGTAAACGAAGGAGTATCAGGGGTGGAGCTGAACTAAGCTCATAAAAGGGTGAGACTGGATCACAAATGTCTTTTTGCTGCCTTCTCTATGACCCAGTTGATAACCACTCCCCCCTCACCCAGACCCTTTCAGATGGCTACCTTGTCTCGGTGAAAGGGCTTGTGTTCTTCAATTAAGTTATGTTCTTCAATGAAGATCACCCAAGAGAGAATGCTTCTACCAGAGAGGTCAGACAGATCACGGTCTACATGAGAAGGAACTGGCAACCCACTCCAGTATCTATGCCAAGAAAACCTTATAGGTCAGCAGAACCAGACACAAGATGTGCCTGGCATGCTGAGGTCCATATGGTCACAGGGAGTTGGACATGACTAAACAGCAACAACTTAACGCATAGAATGCATCTCTGCTAGTTTAAGAGATGTGATGTATATAATGTATTAATGTATTTGTAGCCTCATTTCATAAATTGTGAATTGTAGAAAGCAAGAAATGTGAACTTTATATTGGGGGTGAGAATTATAAAATTAATAATTAATATTATGATTAATGTTATAGTAAATAATATAGTAAATTAATTAATATAGTACACATGTGAAGACATGTGTAAGACATTACCTGGAAATACGGTTACAACGTGTTTTGATACAGTAGTCCTATTTTAACATGCATCCACACCACATGCTCTTTAAGAAACTTAAAGGCTGTCTAGTAATTGGCACAATCATAGGGCCCAATTCTATTGCCCAATTAATACATTTATACACATTTAAAACCGCTCAAAAATAGGACATAGGCAGGACTCGCAAGGGCTTTTTCATTCACTTATTATAGCCGTAGCAGCAATTAAACACACAATACTGTATTTTAAAAACATGGGAAGGCATGGAAAAACATTATAACTACTTGAACAGTCTCAAAACCACAAATATGCAATTAAGAATATTATTTTTCAATGTTATATTAATACTGATCCCAGTACTCAAGGGGTAAATACATATAATGACACCGACATGGGCTAAAACAGACGATCTATACATTTTATAGATTGCAAGTCCGATCGGCAAATATTACTTATTGGCACAAATACATTTGTAGCCCACGATTGCAGATTACGTCTAACTTTCATGTTTTACTGACGCCAAGATGACAGTGTCATTTACTTTTGGCTGTCTCTAAGAAGTAAATTATGGGCTTGGTTAAATATTGTCAAATTACATGATCATGCCCCTGAAATCACAATTAAAAAGCAAGGGTTTACGTGTTTAGGCTTAAGGTGGTAAAATGCGAGCTTGCAGCAATAGAATACATCTAAACATTTAGAGAGAAAAAACACCTGCAGCCAAATTTACAAGGCATTTGCGAGCTTCTAATAGAATAGAGCCAATAATCTGCAGTGAACCTCAATGGGGCAGAGTAAGGTGGAATAACGCATGTATGCTCGGACAACACTCGCGCCTTGCTGATTTTTCTGCAGCCCTATAATCTTGCAATTTTAGGATTGAATCCGTGCATGAAACCAAAGGTAACAATACAAGATCTATTTTACAAGCATCCATTTCATTTTCCTTCCGTGGTTTGAGTTATGATGTATTATTGATCATTTTATATTTGGGTAAGAACACGCAGTGTGAGACAATGTGTTTTCAACCATTTTCTACCCTGTATAAATTGTAGAGTATATATACATTAATCATGATATTTTTGTGGCACTTTTCCATTAGTGCATTTAATCGGCTAGTCTCATTCCTTTTTAGAAGGAGGTGTGGGCTCAAGCATAAATCAAGGTAGGAAAAGAGCAATGTTAGAAATATTGTTGGCTGCTTTTAAAAGCTGTGTTTGGTTGATGGCAATGTGTCCCCTACTGAAAAGAAGACAAATTATCAGTGGTGTGTGACCAACAGTGGGACAAGTCCGTGTTTGTCAGAACTTGAGCAGTGAAAGAAAACATGTCCTCAAGTGTATAATTTATAAATGTCCAAGGTAATGTGGCCCAGCAAAATAAATAATTCTATGATACAACCACTATCTATATTATGTCAGGAGAAAATGATGAACTGGGATTCACAGAATATGTTCCAGGATATCACACAAGAAAAAGGAGAGTAGGTATCAGTTTGAAAAAAAAAACATATAAACTTTTAAGCAAAGTAATTTGGGTGTAACAATCACAACTATCACATAGTCCTTTGTTTTGCTATAATGGTAGTCAAAAGATGGTCAGATTTGGATAATGATTACACTTAAGTAAATGTAGAGATATGTTTTCATCATATATGTGAAGACTGCCTACGCTATTGCTTCCAATATGCTTAGCATTTGGAGGAACCGTGAGTCGACTTATTACCTGTTCTCCTTTATTGGGAATTCTTATATGACATGGATTTCATTTTACACTGAAGCCATCAGGCAGTATATAGAGCACTAGCCCTTCTGTCTGGGTCAATTTGTTCTTGCTCGATTGAAGCCCTTGTTTCTCATGTTCAGGCCTTGGAAATGGGCCTCGGCCTTAAAGCTCTCGTCTCTCTCTCCTTAACCTGACAAACTTTCTCTCAACACGGATTGAGGTTAGATTTAAGACAGTCTACCACCACGGCTAGTTAAAACACCCACAATTGCCAAAATATACTGGAAATGTGACAAGTGTGGGTTTTTACTTTAAAAATGTAGCAAAAGGGACCTCTAACTTTAAGGTTCTTTTAAATCTGGTCTGTAACTATTCAGCAATATTTATTCATTTGCTCATATTCACCAATTCATTAGCCTATATTAACATCCTCAACTGGATTTACCTTTTTGTTTGTTTTTGATATATCTATCCATCTTTCTCTCTCTCTGTGCAGCTCCCGTGCTGACTGTTTTCTGTCCGAGCCCTTGTCTTATATACCATTTTGAGGATTCTTAGAGGCACCCATATGTGTTAATCATATTTCAGTCAATCAGAATCTATTATTTAAATTAGTCCTGTCCAATTTCTGATTTGTTAAAAGTCTAACCAATCTGAATGTACTGACGGAAAATGGTAATGGGTTAAAGCTAGGTGTCTGGGGGTCCATAGGAATCCTATAGTTATGGTTAGAGGCCCCATTGGGACCCCATGGTTAATGGACCTCCCACTATAGAATTTCGTTTAAATAAAAAAAAACTTTTATTCATTAATTTAATCCTCGTCAATTGAATTTTAATATAAAAATTACACTGACTTATAAGAGCCCCACAGAATAGCACAAGGGAAGAGAAATGGGGCCTAATGGCCTTCCGTGGTATTGAGGGGGAATCCTGAGGGATACCAATCTCATAAGGGTAGCGGGTGATAGGAGGAGGAGTCATAAATCCCTTGCATGTTTTTTTTTTTTTCTTATTTTTTTTTCTTATTGTTTATTCACTTTCCTGCCATGGGAAGGGGGTTATATAGACATATAGAGATATGGGAGGAAACTAGTGTAGTGTGTTCACGTTCATGGGTACCATTTCGTAGCTCTACCCTGGGGGTCTCTACTGGGATTCAAGCTCACTCTCCCGAGAGCACTTTAGAGCTAGCGAGCTACGGGCAAAATCTCCTGTATGCGAATTAGTAAACTTTCCAAGATTCCTTTTTGAGAGACCCATAGAATAGCTTTTCAAAACTCCCATAGCTGCGAGTCAGCCTTCCAAGATTTCTTAGGGGAGCCATGGAATAGAGCCTATAATAGGGATCTATCTATTCCAGGATCAACAGCTACATTGGTTACTCATTGTCATGTATTGGCAAATTATAGTGTGATCATGTAACAAGTGCAATGGCAACGTGGTTAAGTCAAATAGACAGATGTCAAAAGTAAAATCGCTATTCTTCAATTAAAATCATTTATTTGATAAGAGTGAGCACTAAACCTACAAAATAGTGCACTAATGCCGGTTTTATCTCTTTCATGGTATAAAACCACATCACACTTGATGTAAAGACAATGAGCCTCATACAATTGAAAGCTCACAATTACCTCCAAACTAAACTTTTGGCTGCAGGTCACATTTTTCTAAACATTTAGATGTATTCAATTGTCTTCAACTTGCAACTACCATCTCACAGCCTCCACACGCAAACCATTGCACTAGTAAGTAGGATTTCAGTGGGTATGTTAATATGATCTGGCAGTAATTAAGCAAATGTGGAATTTACTTCTTAAACACTCGCAATACTTCTTAGACACAGCCAATAGTAAATGAGACCGTCATCATGACATCAGTAAAACATAGAGTTTATACTACAATTAATTACCGTCCAGAAGTAAAATTTTGGATTGGACTCGGAATCCAGGAATAAAGAAATTAATAAAAATCATTACAGCAACTGTTCTAGTCCATGCAGGAACATGATATGTATTAACCTCTTGATTCCCATGATTAATATAACAAGGAAATAAAAGCTAAAAATAATATTTTTTTATTGCAGATTTGTAAGCTTGAGACTGTTGTGCAATTACCGTAATTATAATGCCTTTCATTGCTTCTCTAGTATTTTAAAAAGTACAGTAGTGTGTGTTTATTTGCTGATGCAGTTATGCGAACAGTTGTTTAACCAGCTTGCAAGTCCAATCTAGTACTTATATCGTTTTTTGATACATTTGCCATTTACAGGTTTAAAGGCAATTGAGGGCTTGTTGAAAATTTGCAATTTTATATCTATTTTGCATTTTCAGCAGTCTAATAACATTTACGGACTTGAAAAATCAAAGGAGGAGATATGACGAGTTACAGTTTTGACAACCACAGTGTTTTTGAGCCTGTAACTCGCAACTGGAATGCGAGTTGCTAAATGTAGCCAATTGAATACTAGTAACATTTATAGGCCACATTAAAGGGTTCAAGTAACTGCGATTTGGGCAACTGAATAGGGCTCAATGTTGTAAAGAAGGTGGCGAGCAAAAGATAAGTTTAGTCTATTAAAGAGTCAATAAGTTTGATTGTAATGCCCATATTATCAGGAATGTTTATCAAAAGAAAAACTTCTGCTATTTTTCTACTTTATTTCAAGTCAGGTTCATTTGCCATAACCCACTTCCCAGATACATAAATCAAAATATATTACTTTAAAGGGACATGGAAGGTTTCTGGATTTCACAAGGTATAGAATGTACATATCTATTTTGTACATATCTAGAAGTGTTTAAAAGCATTTTTCTGCCTAAAATAATACAATTAGTACCTGTTTGGGTCTGCCCTCTGTAGCTCATACAGCTTATCAATACACAGAGTGTGAAGTATAGTGTTTCAAATTAGCCTGTCCATGACCCCTCTCAAGAAGCTACTGATTGGTTGCTATAAGACAGGGCAACCCTTGTACTTCGAAGTACATTGTCTTAATAAGCTGCAGAGTGGAAAACCAATTGAATCTACTGTAATATTTTACGCAGAAAAAAAGAAAGCTTTAAATAAAATAAAGTAGGAAAAAGTAAAGAGATACAGAGGTATATTATATTCATAGTAACATCCAAAAAAGTTCTATGTCCCTTTAAATAGTATAACAAGATAGAATAGTAATGTATTACAACAGGCTTTAAATTGTGTTTTAACATTCGGGTGGAAGAAGTTCAATATTTTAGCCTTTTTTCTCCAGCTTCTCTACAACAAAATGTGTACTTTGACATTGAAAGAAATGATTTCAAAATGTAATTAATACAAGGTCTGACACTAATTAAAAGTAACATATCGTAAAGTAATTCAATATAAACAGGTCACTCAACACATTAATTAGATTATACTGGAAAGCATACGAACATCATAAAATGACAATGTGTTTTCAACATAAACAGAATTTCGAGGGAGAGGACATCCTGTGACTTGTAAGCTATTGTATAGTTTTTTTGAAAACATTATAATAATTTAAGTAATATAAGAATAAAATGTAGCAATACATATGCAGTATGTATTTTACTTTTATTTCTATTTGAGAGATGTAAAAGGGAACAGACCTTGGTTTTATACCTATAGTTCAAATTGTGTACCAATACATATTTAGGTGCCCAAATCCTCACATTCTAAATCAAATATATAGAGCATTTTCTATTCTCTCACCCAAAGCTCAATTCTCTACTACAAAGTTCAAATGTACAAACTAATAATGTCCCACCTCAACCATATTACTGCAACCCTAAATTCCATGGCCCTCATTCAATTGCAATTTGGCCAATTGAATAGGGCTCTAAATAAGCACATAGCATATTTTTTGAAATAAGTTTTTAGTTAGTAAACATCTATCCAAAAGCAAGGTTTTCACTAACTAAAAACTTATTTGAAAAAAATATGTTATGTGCTTATTTAGAGTCCTATTCAATTGGCCAAAAAGCAATTGAATGAGGGCCCATGAAGCCATCTATCCGTGCTCCACCTACTTGAGCTGCCTCTCTCAGCTTTTAAGACTTCAACTGCTCCATATAATATCATATTTTCTGATAAATCCATTACTCAAAGACATATGTCTTCAAACCAGACATGGTACACTTTTTCTAATACTCCATCGTGACAAAAAGCCATTCCCATATAAAGACGCATCAAATTTCACAGCTCATTCTCAAAAATGATTCAGAGCCAAGAATGTCTAAATTACTCCAACAGTTGAAAATGTGTGTCACACTCTTTGAATGAAAAAATAAGTATGTTGAATGCCAACCAAATAAGCAATTATTTTTTTACTTTCTAAATAGAGTTAGATGCTTATATAGTACTCCAAAAGATAATTAAATATAGGACTGTAGTGATTCTTTTAATGTGTTTATGAATTGAATAAAGCTTCATAACCTACTTCTTCTATATCATACCTATTTAAAACTTTCACCTTTACCCTATAAATATAGCCATTTTGGGAGATCTACATGTCAGATTAAAAAGTAATGTACTTAAAGAATGAAAAGTGGAAAAATGGTTAAACTAAATTAAAATCTTGTCTATACTCTTTAGACACATTTTAGTGATAAATATCTAAAATATTGTAGCTTACTTGATTTTCCTTACAAAGATCCTCCTCCATCTTGTTTAGCTGGAGATCCCAAGATGATGTCAGTGTGGAGTCATAAACATAGTGGAGCAGGGCCCACCCCTAAAGGTGACATCATCTTTGCATATTCTGTTGCAAGCTCTAGCTAAACAAGATGGTGGAGGATCTTTGTGAGGAAGAACGTGAATTGGAAAATGGCAATTAAACAATTAAGATCAAAATATTTCAAATAGTTCACAAACATGTTTACAAAAAGTATAGTTGAGATTACATTTTGATTCCATGTTTTTTTTTTGTTTTTTATTCAGAGTTAAGTGGTCCCTTGATGTAAAGTATGGGCCAATAAAAAACAAAACAAAAGCAAAAACAAAAATGAAGACAACCTTTGTTGAAAAGTAGAGTTTTTAGGAATAGTCTATGGTCTGTTTAGAGTCTGTTTTGAGTTAATAAAACTGCAGTGGTTTCCAGGCATAATGCCAAATTCACAATGAGTGGTTAATGCATACCGAATATTCATGTTCTAGCAAATTTTCTGCAGATAATATTTAATATTTATCAACTTGTGTGACAGTTTCACACATCTTCACCTGCATTTATTTAGAATAAGAACATAAATATCAAAAATTTTAAATAATTATGAGTGCAATGTGACACCATCACTGATGATGTTCCAGAACATTGCCTGCAGTATCTAAATTAATAATGTGTCAAATTTTAAAAATAACTAAACATGATTTAAAGGAAAATTATTTACTTCTGATAATACATGTCAGAATATGTTGGTGAATTCATATACCTACCTAACAACACTTATTTAATTTTTGTGTCAACTGGATTTTTTTTTTTTTTTTAATTCCTTTGAGATTCCAAGGTATTTCCAAATTAAATGTAGAAACTACTAATCATTTACCTGATTCAGTTTCTTCCACAGATTAAGCACAGGCGATAACTCGTTAGACCACAATTCTCTGTCAAACTTAGAACCAGCAGTGACTGCTCTGCTGAGGATTCTGAGCTGTGATATAACCTGAAAAACAAGAAATACATTATTATCACAGAGCACTGAAGTAATAATGCAGTTGTGGGCAACTAAGAGGGTCAACAGTCCAGGATTTCCAGAGATCCAGAAATCCTGAACTGTTGGCAGCCCTTGTAGTACATCTGTGAAATATGGAGTGCTGCAATTAAAACAAAGACAAGACATTCATTTGATAGATCATATAACAAGCAAATTAAATCTTAGGAGACTGTTGCGCATAGAAATACATGTATTTGTAGATGATAGCACAATTTTAGGACGCAACTGAAAACAAATCAGTACGTCTTGATTATCCTCTTAGAGTAAGATTATTTTTTTTACATTATTTGCTATAATACAATGTTTAATTTTATAGTTGCCTTACCACAAATGCCAAATTTAAAGGACACTGTAATGTTCTAGCAAGAGGGGCTAGTTCATTAGTTATGCATTGATCCTTAATAAAAAAAAATAAAAAAATCAATATTCCATTTTCAATGGTTAAACTTTCAGCCTCCACTTTAGCTGCTTGCCTCCATCCTGATATGGTCATCAAGACAGAGAGGAATGGCATAGACCATTCTAAAGACTTTTAAGAACAATTTGGTTACATAAGCGACCAAAGAGTCTTTAGCCACCAACAAGCGAAACCACTTCAATATAGCAAGTCTCCAGCCAATGGAGCCATTATTTTGGTATAACTTTTCTGTAGCAGCTGCCTGGTAGACAAAACCGTCTTCCCATTGACCCTTGGTAAATTTAATATTGGAATTACTTCTATTTTTTATATCACTGAATATGAAAGTAGGAAGTTTTATACATTATACAAGCTATTTTTCTCAACAGTACATTATTCCTAAGATATACAGCATTGTTTCTGTGGCTCCTTTAAGCTAATTAGGGACTCAATATGGGGAGGGTGGATCTAACTACATAAACACATTGGGGGGTATTGTTTTGGCCACCACAGAAACAGAAAAACAACTGCGATTTTAATTAGCACATCAACACAATTAATTATTTATTCATTCAGGAATAGCTCATTTGCATAAAAATGCAGAACAACAAAAAACAAAATTGTTTTTTGGGTGACAGGTGTCCCTTTAATAATCAATGCCTAATTAAAAAAACTAGCTCCTGGCTTTACAGTATTCCTTTCATTTTTAAGTTGAGGACAGACCTAACAAATATTCTTAAATCTCTATTAGAGGTAATAAAGGTCTGTTTCCTATCAGCTAGAAACACAGGACGGTGATTATATCAAGATCTTAAGAATACGGACCTGGGTTCATTAATATCCTGGTATTTACTGAATTGGATGGTGTTTTAGTACAACGTGTATACATTTGATACAAGCATATATTAAACAGTGTATGTGCTCCTGACTTCATTGATATTCATTT
This sequence comes from Discoglossus pictus, assembly GCA_027410445.1. NCBI lineage: Eukaryota > Metazoa > Chordata > Amphibia > Anura > Alytidae > Discoglossus > Discoglossus pictus. The sequence goes on from CM050164.1 coordinate 434,905,268, forward strand.
TGATAGCAGACACTTTGATTATTCATAAAATAGTCTGTTTTTCTCAGCATTAGTCATATATATGAACAACTCCTACCTTGACATTATTTGTGATCATCGAGAAGTGAATGTAACAAAGTCTACATGAAAATACTACATGAAAATACTAAACTGTTACTGCAAATGCTGTTTCCCTGGTGACTGCTTCTGGTTAAAGGTATATGTTTCTCTGTTTTTAACTTTTTCTAACCTAACACATGCTGCTTATATCAGAAACACACATTACATTAAGTCATTATATACACATACATATTTATTTTATTTAAAAAAGAAAAAACAAATGACACCCCCAGAGGTGCTTTTATAGCCACCTCATACTAACCAATAGAAAAACTGCATTCAAATACATTTCTTAACATTATACTAACCTGCACTAGCTGCCTCCTTGTGGTGGGAACAAAATACTACATATCATCAGACATTAAAACAAAGTTGTAACTGTCTCTGATTGGCCACAACAAATGATTAATTTCATGCTATTTTAGCTTGGATTTTAAGGGATATTCCTTCTCAAAATAAACTGCTAGAAAACTGAAGAAATGTTCAAACTTTATGGTAAGTTTATTAATGTTTATTTTTTCATGCAAAAAAAAATGTTTGCACACACCAACGCAATCTCTTAAACATATATATATATATATATATATATATATATATATATATATATATACTGTATATATATATATATATATATATATATATATATATATATATATACTGAGGGCCTTATTCTATTATTGGCCGTAAATCGGCCGTAAGGCTGCGATTCCTTGCGGGGCTCCCGTTACCTCGCAATTCTATTATACGGCCCCGCAAGGATCTCCTCTTACGGCCGGCCGCATATCTTGGAACCGGCCGTAAGCTCAGAAATCTACAAAGTCAAAAATAAGTTCAAGCCTGCACTGTACAGCTCTGTAAATGCTAGGGATCATATTGGGGGACACGAGGATTAAAAGTAACCCCCTCTCAAGCTTGCACATCAGCCCAAACCCGAGTTTAAATTAACTGTTTATTTTCCGTCTGCGGGGTGGGCGGGTCTGAGGTGCTCCAAGCACTCTGGACTTTTTACACGGATATTTGACGTATATTAAAAAATATATATTTTACGGATTTGAGTATAGGGGAATTTTGTGCTATTTTTTCTAACACCTAAAATTACTTTATAGTCTTCTCAAAGTGCAGGATGGCTTTATTTTATTTTATGTGCTTAATTGGTGCTAGCGGGGCCTTTTTGCGGCAAGTAAGCTGCGGCTCGCTTTTAGCCTTGCAGACAGGGTTCCCAGAGCAATAGAATAGCAACCAGGCTTTTCTTACGGCCGATTTTCTTGCGGCCGTTTTAGATCAAAGGCTTTCCTCCGGCGCGATCGGCCGCAAGAGATAACAAGGCGCCGGCCGCAAGCCTGCCAGAACCCCCGGCCGGAGGGGAATAGAATAGCCGGATAGCTTGCGGCTCCGCAACGGCTGCGGCCGATAATAGAATGAGGCCCTATATATATATATATATATCTACTGATAACAGCAGGTTTCAATAAACTTTCGGTAGGCATATTAGATATATAAAAAGGGGGAATATATAAATTGTTTAGAACACAACCAATCATATATCCACAAACAGTCAGGTAATTATTACATGCAGTTAATTTAATAAATTAAAATAAATATAAAGACCATTAATAAATAAGTCAGTTGAGTGCCAGCTCTTTTTTGTCAAGTGGGTTGGGGAATAGTAAACCAATCTTGAAACATACACCATTGTCTAGGCTGCTTTATTGTGAAAATGTGACTCTGATGTGCTAATTCTTTGTTTTTAAGGTGGCAAAACAATCTACCCTAGTGTTATCAAGTAGTTAGATTACACTCCCCGTACTTAAAGCAAATTACCATATTAAACCACACAATAACATTTTTGAGTCAAACAAATAATGCAGAATATCTCAAACCCGATTTACTATAGAGATATATAATTAGTACAATGTAACAACCTGTTGAGCTGAAAGAATGCCTTTTACACCTTTTGTTTGCCTTTTACACCTTTTGTTTGCCTTTTACACCTTTTTGCTTGCCTTTTACAAGTTTGCATTAGAATAGAAAGCATCACACACAACTAGGATAGGGTCACTTTAAATAGCAAAACAGACGACCACAAAAGAACAAGGCTACAAGTGGTGTTATATGAATATAGTGGTATATTAGTATCTCCCAATGTCTAATAAATGTAGCCAATATGGCTACACGCCAGATAATCATTGCTATGAGGGAAGCTGAAAGGTACAATGTTAAACTGAAAACATGGATTCAAAATATCAGCTGTAAGATGGACAGCATTGTTATTTCTTGATTGTACTCAACATGACTGTTTCCTTCCTGCCATTTTCATGGACCTCCTCAAGGGCTCTAAAAGCATAAATGGTACCCAAGGGAAGGTCTCCACAAGTCAAGTGGTCAGTATGATAAAGAGCATATGCAATATAATTTTAAACAGAGTAGCTAGAAGGTATTAGACAGAAATATGTATAAAACAAAAACACCCCAAAAAGATTTGTTCTATTTTTAAATGTTATACTAAATTGTAAAATCATATGGACTGAAGGTAGATGTGAACCATTAAAAAAAATCCCTGTTCAATTATTTAAAAAGCAAATAATATTTCACCTACTTTCAAACATTAGATTCCCGCCAAGGTGTATAAGATGATCAAGTGGGTGGTATAGACTTTGTTTGGGAATATGCAATCAGACATAAGCTTGAGTCTACACACTGCTCTTCATTGGCGGCTTCCCTGTTAGAGCCTAGACAGAAGCATTTGCTTTTATTGGATGGATACTTGCTGTGTTAAAGTGGTTTCACCTGGCAAAAATAGTTTGTGCACTACCTAAGCACAACCTTGAGCCACTCCCAAACGCTTGATGATCTCATATGGGATGGAGACAAGAAGCTCAACTTGAGGCTTGAAAGCAAGTTTTTTAAGTAATCAATAGGAATTTTATTAATGATGAATGCCTAACTAGAACACATTTCTCCAGACATTAGGACATTACAGGAGTCCTTTAATTATTTAAGTTAAACATAGAAATGTGCGTTGAAGTTCCAAAGCTGGTGATTTTACATAGGACCCAGAGAAATTGTTCTTGTGTAAAAAATGAGAGGATTTTTTATAGAAAACCAGAACATTTTTACATTTAAATTTCAAAAGCAATACAATTAAGATCCTAGTGCTAACTAGAGGCTTTAAAATGTCTTGATACCTACTGCTCATTTATAGTATATGCTATGCAATAAATGGTACCTGCACTGGGAGGATCAAGTTGTCCGTGCCAGTGAAATAATAATATTACAGGTTCCAGCAAGAATTAATAGAAAATGCCAACACATTTGAGTGAAAATAGCTTTTTGATTGACAAACATTTCACTTTACAAAAACAAATTATTAATCCCTGCAAATGTTTCTTTAATAAATGCTAAGGGTCAAAAGCATAATACTTTGCAAAGAAACTAAACGCAAAATGACTCTCTAGCTGGTTAGACTTTTTGCTTTATATATACCCACTGACACATTATGTGGATTCCATATGTACACAGATGTTCTGTAACCTGACAAACTGGAAAAAAAAAGTCTATTATATTCCCTGCCATCAAGCTGAGAAATGTATGCAAGCAAATCTTTATTATGACAATATCTGGAGTTCCCAACCTTTTTCAGTAACATGGCCTGTTCACTATGGTTATACCTGGAGTTTCCAACGTCTTGGGTAACATGGCCTGTTCACTATGGTTATACCTGGAGTTTCCAACGTCTTGGGTAACATGGCCTGTTCACTATGGTTATACCTGGAGTTTCCAACGTCTTGGGCAACATGGCCTGTTCACTATGGTTATACCTGGAGTTTCCAACGTCTTGTGTAACATGGCATGTTCACTATGGTTATACCTGGAGTTTCCAACGTCTTGTGTAACATGGCCTGTTCACTATGGTTATACCTGGAGTTTCCAACGTCTTGGGCAACATGGCCTGTTCACTATGGTTATACCTGGAGTTTCCAACGTCTTGTGTAACATGGCATGTTCACAATGGTTATACCTGGAGTTCCCAACGTCTTGGTTAACATGGCATGTTCACTATGGTTATACCTGGAGTTTCCAACGTCTTGTGTAACATGGCATGTTCACTATGGTTATACCTGGAGTTTCCAACGTTTTGTGTAACATGGCATGTTCACTATGGTTATACCTGGAGTTTCCAACGTCTTGTGTAACATGGCGTGTTCACTATAGTTATACCTGGAGTTTCCAACGTTTTGTGTAACATGGCATGTTCACAATGGTTATACCTGGAGTTCCCAACGTCTTGGTTAACATGGCATGTTCACAATGGTTATACCTGGAGTTCCCAACGTCTTGGTTAACATGGCATGTTCACTATGGTTATACCTGGAGTTTCCAACGCCTTGGGTAACATGGCGTGTTCACCATGGTTACACCTGGAGTTCCCATTTGTTTAAAGAAGCTCATCAACTCCAGCTTTAATATACACAACACATGCCTCATCCTGTATCACACCCAACTCCTTTAGACTGTAATTTTGTGAGTTGATTTTAAAGGTCAAAACATGGCTCTTCATTCTTGTGTAATGTGTTAATATTGTTTTTGACTTGTTCTTAACTCCTGTAGAGGGCTACGGAATATGTTGGCACGTAACAACCAAAACATAATAATAGTAATAATAATAATAATGGTAATCATAAAAAGGGGATGTAGCAAGGTGAAAGGAAAAGTGATAACTGGGCACAAAAATCTGAATGTGTGTAGGGTAGAATAAAATCTAGTCATATCACTGGGGAGGGCCTTGTACTTTTTGCTCCACATATATCTAAAAATGAGGGACATTGTTTAACTTTTCTTGTGATATCAATTCAATATCAGCATATAAAGTTAGATAAATACTTTAAAATATATATATATATTTTTTTTAATGTTTTAAACTTAAAAGAAAAGTTTAGTTTAAGAAATGTGTGCATTTTCAGAAGAAATAGAGGGCAACTGGGTTGAATATTTAGTGTGAATGTTGTGATTTATTGCTATTGACAGAGCCTATGCTTCTTTTAGAAAAGCTAAGAAGTATGCATTTTATACACTTCTTTTTATCTCCCACTATATTATAGATAACATCACTGAGTAATAGTTTGGATTTGTGCCCTTCCAGTTCAAGCAGGGAATTCGAATGTACAATTTATTAGATACTTCCAGTTACATCTTAAGTTTAAGAATGGACATTAAAATTTTACAATGGTTCGACCATGAAATGGAGCATTTGACTTGGTAAAGAAAAAGAGAAAAATATAACGGACTGGACTTAGTATGAGCTGAATATGTGTAGACAGCTAAATTTTATACAAAATATATATTTTTGAAAACTGAACAAATAATTTCTATAATCAGTAAGATTATTTAGCTAGATAAAAGATAGCATTGCCAGCTACCTACGGTTTATGAAATAATTCAGAGAATTTTTACAATTATAGGTCTTTTTTTAGTGTCTTCCCTATTATAGTGTATTCATCTGTTTTGTAGACTCCTCCTTTCATGAATGCTGGCTATTGTCAACCTGAAAATGAAATGAACCTAATCCCCTGCCATCAGAAGCACAAAGACACTTGAATACATACTATATGCAAGATAACTAATGCTGATTGCAAGTGACCAAGAAATACTCAGTTAACTATGGATTTAGTCAACTAATGACTAAAATTAAGAGTTGCAATACCCTGTTTCTAACATTCTCCTCTTAAAAGATAAGCAATACTCCTGTTTTAAAAACTTCACTCATTTTGTTTTGTTTAGTTTTTTACATCGTTAATATACAGAGTCAAGTAACATTATTATGACCAACGCCTACTTTTTCGCCAGCAACGCATACCAAGGAAGTACGGAGCATGTCGTCATTCTGTACACATATGGGTAAAACATGCAGTTTATCCAACTTTAAAAAAGCAGATGATCATTGGCTTTCTAGCCAAGGGTGTCAGTATTTCGGAAGCAGTGCCGTTTGTGATCTGTTTGAATGCTGCTGTGGTTAAACTGGATCGTGACTGGACAAATGGTACCATTGCGAATAAACAGCATGGGATCCGAGGAGCACTGTCAGCCATTGATGACAGAGGTGAACGTTGGCTGCGAAGATGTGCGAGGGCCAACAGACGTTACAGTTGAGCAACTCATCATCCAAACAATCCAGGGTGCTACCAGACGTGTGTATGCATGCGAACGAGGGTTCATTCTCAAAAAATAGCTTCAATTTGAACAACAGTACCGAAATTTAATCTCTTCTGATTGGAAAAGGGTTTCCTTCTCTATCGAATGGACGTAAGTTGGTATATCAGGCACAAAACCTACGAGAACACTGCAACCGTTGTTGGAAGAACACAAGCTGGTGGCAACAGCGTTATGTAAGGTTATGTAGAAAAAGAAGAACACTTATAGTCCCTATATATAAGGATCACTAATAAACAATTATAGGTCTAATAGGAAATCATAGACCACTTTAATCCTCCTACAAGGGAATATATTCATGCAAGGATTATTATTGTGAATATGCTGGTTATAATACTGGTCCCAGTATATTTTGGGCTAATGCACAAATACTGCCGTATACACAATACTAAAAGGTATACAGTGATATTGTATAAGTTAGGGTGAATTACCTCATACTTATACCTATGCCTTCATTATAGTGCTTCGTTATAAGCCTCTATCGTGCTGGGAAACACAAAACACCAGTCTTTAAATGATCTAGGCTCCAGCTTTTCCTTTCCTTATACCTTCCTTATCCTGCTATATATAAATCAATGAGACTGTGAGGGAATTAAACTGAGGAGATGCTCTATTTCCCCCACCTCTGGTGAGATCACGAGCAGTAAGCCTATTCTGCACACTGGTATATATATTGCCCAGTGAGTGCACGCCCTTAACAAGGCATTAATATATATCTTATCTATCCTCCTCTCACCCTGTCTCGCTGTTCCCCTGAAGGTCCGGATGGCGTGTGACGTAACCAAGACGCGACGCCCACTCTGATGACAGCCCTACGCAGCGTTTCGCACTCCTGCTTCTACAGGAGCCGACACTGTTTTTTCAGTACGGAGGATGCTTTACAGAGGTGGGTGTCTATCGATTTGTGCATTGGGTTAACTAGTTGTTAACCATAGAGGTATGTGTCTAGTATCAGAACAAGTTCCCATGTGTCACAATCAAATTAACTCCTTCTTTCTTATCTTTGGTGTCTTTTTTTATAATCTGGATTACAGTGTTTGGGAGTATATGTCATTATTTGTAGTAACTTAATTGACAATACGTTTATATGTACATTAATGATTATTATACAGAAGTCTAATATATGTGTGTATATATACCCATCTCCCTACATTACTTTACTTTGTATAGTTATAGATCTATTAAATTCTTAAACTCATAATGCCCACATAATACATTTGAGTATATTTTATTATCAATCTCAACTGTGAAGTGTGCACAAAATAATCTATATCAGCCACTTATTATATTGATTCCCTTGTATGATATATAGGAATATTCCATTAATAACACCAACATATGTAAATCGAACATGCTCTTATTGCTAGCTCAAATTTGTTGGTGTAATAAAATTACACATCTATGTTGATAGTTGGATGTCCCATAATCAGATACTATGTCTTGAAATTATATTTATCCTTTGACACAGTAATCTGAGTCATTCATTTATGTAATGTAACAATATGGGTTTAGTCTATACACATATATTTTGATTTCACCTGATATCTTCAAATAAAGGGGGGCCCATTCTTCCTCTTTGATTACAAAAATACAGTGACATGTATTTTATCATTAAGCCCTTTGGGGCTCATTGTGTCCAATAACACAATCCATTTAGTCTCCCTTCTCAGAAGTTCTTCTTCTAAGTTACCTCTTCTGATCCCTAGGTTCACTTTCTCCAAAATCCAACATTTTGATTCATGATATGTCAGAAAATGCTGTGCCATCGAAGTTAGATTGTTTCCTTCTCTTTGATCGTTTAATGAATTCTTAATATTGCTGACATGTTCCCCTAATCGCCTTCTGATTTCACGGGTAGTGATCCAAACTTACTTTTTTGGACATTCACATTCCAGACAGTATATTACTCCAGTTGTGGTACAATTATGGAAACCTCTTATCACGTGTGTATTACCTGTCCTGTCCTGTATCCTTGTGATTTTAGCCATATATGGTCAGAACTTACATTTACCACATGGATAGGTTCCTATCAGTAGGCTATTTATTGTCTTAGGCCTTAGAAAGTGATTTTTCACAAGTTTATCCTTGAGCGTAGATCTCCTCCACCAGCTTGTAAGTACCCTTGGTCCTAAATATTCATCCAATTGGTAATCTGTCCTCAGAATCCTATTATGTCTATTTAAGATATCACTGATCTCTTTCCATGGAGAATTAAATGTGGTTACAAATCTTACTTCTCCCGTACCTGATTTTTCAATTTTAGGCACCAGCATTGTTCCCTGTTGGTATGCAATGCTCTTTGATAACCTTTCTTAATAAGGCTATTACTATAACCTCATACTTTAAGTCAGATTTTTAATTCTTTGGCCCTGATGTTATAGGTATCCAAGTCACTGCAGTTCCTACGTATCCTAAGGAAATCCCCTGTTGGTGTAGCCTTCTTGGTTGATGGGTGGTGGGCACTGCAGTACTGGAGGGTACTATTGGTAGTGGTTTTCTTCCTATATAGATCCGTTTTGAGACATCCTACCTCATACTTATATATTCTGAGGTCTATGAAATAGATTGTCTGTAAACTCATTCCACATTTCAGTTTTAAATTCCAATCATTAGTATTAAGGATGTTCAAATATTCTCTAAATTCTTCCGCAATGCCCTCCCATAATATCATGATGTCATCGACATAGCGCATCCGCAAGAGGATTTTCTTTGTTAGTGCGCTATATTGGTCTGAAAACGCCACTTCCTTCTCCCACCATCCCAAATACAGCTTTGTTAATGTCGGGGCGCAAGCAGCCCCCATAGCGGTTCCTCTCTTTTGTAGGTAATACCTACTATCAAAGACAAAGTAGTTGTGGGTCAGTATAAATGTTAACAGATCTATGATGAAATTATTTTTTTCTTGATTAACTCTAGACTCCATTTAAAAAAAAATGCCTTACTGCATTACAACCAACCTCATGTGAAATTGAGATGTAAAGAGATTCCACGTCACAAGTAACGAAGAATGTAGTTTTGTTAACCTGGACACCTTCTATCCTACTTAGGACATCCATTGTATCTCTTAAGTAGGTAGGAAGGCTGGTTACATATCCTCGTAACCTAATATCCAGGTATCTACTGGCTTGTTCAGTCAAACTCCCTATCCCCGATATTATAGGGCGTCCCGGTGGTTTGGTCAGAGGTTTATGTACTTTAGACAGCATATAGTAAGTTGCCACTCTAGGGTGTTGCACTCTGAGGAAATCTAGTTCTTTGTTGTTAATCAGGTCATCAGCTCCAGCGCCCTCTAATCTGCTATATAACCTTAAATAATTTTCAGTTGGATCTGTTATTAGTCTCATATAACATTCAGGATCATTCAATTGTCTTTTAGCCTCTTCCGTATAAATCCCCCAGAGTGAGTCCTCAGAGTAGCAAGTTTCCTTGCAAATAAATTATAGTTTTTAGATGGTGCAAAGGATAGACCTTTTTTAAAAGGCGGCAGCAGCGTTATGATCTGAGGAATTGTCTGGGAACACCCATACCTCTGGAAGGTATTCTCAACCGATTGGGTTATTTATCCATCCTTTTAGATTAAAGTACACTCATACATGTTGACAGTATTCTCTGGAGTGGATGGGATATTCCAGCAGGACAACATTTTATATGGTCAGACTGGTCCGGGAGTGGTTGGAGGATCACGAAGAAGACGTCCGAGTACTTCCCTGTACTTGAACCCCATCGAGCAACTGTGGAACCACCTAGATCGCCATGTTCACTGTATGAATCCTCCACCACACACTCTTCAGCAGCTGCCAGATGCACTGCAGTCTGCAGGGCTCAAGATAACCTTGTCAATCTTCTAGCATCTTATTGACTAACTACCACATCATCTAGCTGCTGTTCGTGCAGCACACAGCGGTTATTCATGAAATTATAATAATGTCACTTGATCATGTAAAAATGCAATTGAATTTGCTCACTGTATTGCCATAAATGTAATTCTTAAGCTAAAACATTCAGTGTAGATTTACAAATGCTTTTATATTGTATTTCACTTTACTCGGTTCTATATTTATTGCTAGCCTTTATTGTCAAGTCTTTTTTTGCATATTGAATGAAAATTGCACATTTAATTAATAATGGTTTTATTAACTGTAAAAGTTGCACTGCAAATTTACAGCCATTAGAAGAAAGCTATTTTTGATAAAGATTTTGATAACTGTCCCTTTGTCTGGGAGTTAAATAAGGTAACGTTTCACATCACTATCATTTAATTATCAGGTATTTTAGGCCCTTCATAGTGATAAGAATGTATTGTAATGCAGGATAAAAGCTATTTATAAAGTAACAAAAATTACTTATTTAGGGATATGTTGAAAGATTTTGTCCTTAAAAACAACGAAAATTCTGAATTATGGAGTAAAATGTGACAAAGCCTCCCTCTACATTAGCACAGCAAATGCGTAATAACATATAATCACATTAACATATTTGAGACAGGTCATACAATTGTCTTTAAAGTTAATTACAGGTCTTCCACCCCTGCCAGGTTTTCTGGGATATGACGTATTTAAATGACGCACAATGGTAGTTCATTATCACATTTGTAGCTAGTGAATCTACACTTCTGATTTTCTTGCTGCAGTAATACAATTTTCCTGGCTATATATCTTTACATGTGCTATACATACAATATCCGTGGGAAACCAAAATGTTCCCAAGATACCAAGTGTCTTTTATATGAGTGATAGCTGCTTCTGATGATTCCTCAGCTTAGCTCACAGCATGAAGTGTTGCTGGCTTAAGTGTCTTAAACACAATCGCCTCCCGGGGACAATAGGTGCTGAGAATAAAATAGTTATTCTGGGAATTGCATTTTTCATCTTGGTAAATACTTGAAGATTCATCAGTTAATTTGCATCAGAAATATAATTTTCAAAAAAACATGTAACATTAAATTAAAATTTATTAAATACTACTGTACATGCTAGCTTTTTTTTATCATTAATTCTGTTTCATACAAGCCATGAGTTTAGCTAATTAATTGTCCACAATGTATTTTCACTCTTAAATCCAAAATTGGCAGCCCGCAGATATACCGCATGCTAAGGCAAAGGCTACACTACATCACCAAAACCAAGAGGTAAGCAACACACCAAAAACAAGTTACCCTACACATGCTAAAAATAAAGCTTTACATACTAACCCTCACTAAAACAAACACAAACTCCTTTTTTAATGTTTACCACTCCCCCCATTATATAATAAAATCATTGGCAGAAATTGATATGGTGTCAGTGCCATAATAATTATAGTGAGAATCTTTGGATATGTTAACACAGATTTCTACGGGGATCCTTCGTCTGTTTTAACAATTACAAAAGAGCATAACAGAAAATACTGCATGCTATGTAGAGATAGTACGTATATGTGTGTGTGTGTGCCAAGGTTCCCATAATGCAGTGTAATAACTGTATCTCTCGGAATTCTGGGCATGAAACAAGTTTTTTTCTTTTAAAACTTGTTTTAAACATTCAAACAGGAACAGAAATGTTCTAATCATTTACTATATATATATATATATATATATATATATATATATATATATATATATATGTGTGTGTGAATACAGATGTACTATTTATTTACTGTACTACTGTACGGTGGAGGGCTTCTATTGCTCTTTTGCCCACCATATATTAAATGATTGTTGTGGTGAACTACCTACTCATAAGGTCTACAACACAGGCTGAGATCCCGCTCCATGCTGATGACAGCCAGTAAGCTTGAAACAGCTGTACATGGATAGGATTCTCAGCTTGTGTAAAATCCAGACTTGGCTTTGCATTAAAACTGTGTAATAAGCTTAAAGGAAGCCACATTTGAAAATGGCTATGGATTGAAGAGCGAAGCATTTGTAGGCACATTTGCATGTCCCAGTTCAGCTTCTCAGAATGCAGTGTAATAACTGTTTTTCTTGGAATTCTGAGCTGGAAGCAGGTTTTTTAGCTTGCTTTAGATATTCAAATGTGAACACAGATGCACTATTTACTTACTACATATATATATATATATATATATATATATATATATATATACATACATACAGTGCCTTGCAAAAGTATTCATCCCCCCCTTGACTTTGATGGTTTAGAACACAATAGTCTAAGTTGGTGAAGTGAAATGAGAAAAACAGAAAATTAGCATGGTCATATGTATTCACCCCCTTTGTTATGAAGCCCATAAAAAGTTCTGGTGCAACCAATTACCTTCAGAAGTCACATAAGTAGTGAAATGATGTCCACCTGTGTGCAATCTGTCACATGATCTGTCATTACATATATATACACGATTTCTGAAAGGCCTCAGAGGCTGTAGCACCAAAGCAAGAGGCACCACTAACCAAACACTGCCATGAAGACCAAGGAACTCTCCAAACAAGAAAGGGACAATGTTGTTGAGAAGTACAAGTCAGGGTTTAGGTTATAAAAAATATCCAAATCTTTGATGATCCCCAAATCTATCAAAACCAAATGGAAAGAACATGGCACAACAGCAAACCTGAAAAGAGATGGCCACCCACCAAAACTCACGGACTGGGACTCAAGGAGGGCATTAATCAGAGAGGCAGCACAGAGACCTAAGGTAACCCAGGAGGAGCTGCAGAGTTCCATAGCAGGGACTGGAGTATCTGTACATAGGACAAAAATAATCTGTACGCTCCATAGAGTTGAGCTTTATGGCAGAGTGGCCAGAAAATGAGGTCTTCAAAGAAAACGCTATGTCTGTCGCAAACCACACATCACATCACCCAAAGAACACCATCCCCACAGTGAAACATGGTGGTGGCAGCATCATGCTGTGGGGATATTTTTCAGCAGCCGGGACTGGGAAACTGGTCAGAGTTGAGGGAAAAATGGATGGTGCTAAATACATAGATATTCTTGAGCAAAACCTGTACCACTCTGTGCGTGATTTGAGGCTAGGACGGAGGTTCACCTTCCAGCAGGACAATGACCCCAAACACACTGCTAAAGCAACACTTGAGTGGTTTAAAGGGGAAACATGTAAATGTGTTGGAATGGCCTAGTCAAAGCCCAGACCTCAATCCAATAGAAAATCTGTGGTCAGACTTAAAGATTGCTGTTCACAAGCACAAACCATCCAACTTCAAGGAGCTGGAGCAGTTTTCCAAGGAGGAATTAGCAAAAATCCCACTGGTAAGATGTGGCAAGCTCATAGAGACTTATCCAAAGCGACTTGGATCTGTGATTGCCCCAAAAGGTAGTTCTACAAAGTATTGACGTTAGGGGGGTGAATAGTTATGCACCTTGACTCTTTCTGTTATTTTGTCCTATTTGTTGTTTGCTTCACAATAATAAAAAAAAAACATCTTCAAAGTTGTGGGCATGTTCTGTAAATTAGATCCAAGTTGTGAGGCAAAAAAACACAAAAAATGCCAAGGGGGTGAATACTTTTGCAAGGCACTGTATAGTAAATAGTATATTTGTGTTCACATTTGAAAGTCTAAAACACGTATAAAAAAAATGTTTCCTGCTCAGAATTCTGAGAAATACAGTTATTACACAGCATTCTGGGAACCTGGGCAGGGACAACCGAATGTGACCACAAAAGGTTACTACCTCACATCAGCATGGAGCCGGTTCCTACCGTGTGTAGTAGATTACTACAACAATCATTTCAGTGGTGTACTGTAGGGGAAACCGCACCCTGGTCATCTTGGGCCCCATCGGTCACGCCAGCCGACCCATCCTGTAGAGGATGTTGCCGGAAAGTGGAGTGAGGTAAGGAGTACTGGGGGGGGGGGGGGGGGGGGGAGTCTTGGTGAAGGGTTCTGAGTAAGTAGGTACAGGGGGAGCTGGTAAAGGGCAACTTTTATGTTTTTAGCTGGTAAAGGGCAACTTTTATGTTTTTATTTTTATCACTACTTCAGGTGCTCACTTTTCAGTGCTGATAGGTTGGTTAAGTCTAAGAAAAATACCCACAAATCACTGGTCTGGAAGTGTGAGTCTCTTGCAAAGGTTTTGGCAAGTGTTTTATCTTGTGATAAAAGTTGGTGAGGATAATATGAAGCTGAATGTCTATCATATCCTATGTGTATGTTTCTGCTTAGGAGTACGTAGCCATTAATCGGGAATCTAGTGCAATGTGAAGCTAGGTTAGAGGCGAAGTGTGTTTAGCTAGGGGTTTTCATTAACTACTCTTCCCTAGTAGCTAATTTGTTTGAGCCCTTAAAGGGCTAGATGTAAACTATATTTTTTAACCTTTATGCTGTCAGTGGGATCAGCAATTCATTACATTAATTAAAAACTTTTCCCATGGGCTAACATAATATTAATTTACAATCAATCAGTTCAGTGAACAGAAAAAATGATCTTTAAATCACATACAAGATCATACACGCCAATGTCAATCTTTAAACTGCATAAAAGATATTAAGATCAAAAATATTTTTTGTACTTTTCTTACGTTGTAACTACTCTAGTGCTGCTCAGATAAGAACAGCATAAAGTTGAATTTGCTTTCAGACACAATTTTTCAAACCTTAACAGAAAATGCATAAAACCAAATATCCGTGTGGATGCATATTCCAAGCCCAAGATATTAAAGAAATAACATCAGTTCTTGTCACTTGACAGATGGTTCTAATTAAGAGCCTGCCCAAGTGAAGATACTGGGGCTCCTTGGTATTCATGTGCCTTTTTTCAGTCAAGCATGAAATTACATCCCAACATTAATAACAAGAGGATACATACAATTTTTCTTACTACAAGCACATTGTAATTAGTAATGGGTTAAAAATGATGATGACAGAATAGATCATTGAACCTTCTTTTTCATGCTACCGTAACCTAGAAAGTAAAAATTGCTGCACATTAGGAACACCTTGTGCTGACAGCAGCTTAAAGCTGGAAATTGCTGTACTGACCTGCAAATTTATATGTTGCATATTTTAAAGCACCGCTATACAATGACACAAAGTATATAGGTTTGAAAACATTGAGTCTCACTGAAGGTGACGGGTGGTATGGTATTAATTTACCACCATGACACCACCTACCAACTTTTCTAGTGCTGTGACCCTATGAGAATAGACAAAAAAAAAAAATCTGATGGTTTTAGGTGACCCCTGGCAAATCGGAATTCAACCCCCAAAGGGGTGGCGACCCACTGACCTACCAGTACTCCTGGCATCACCACATATGTCACACTGAAAGAAAACCCTGCTTAATAAAACACATTAATTAAAATGCCCTCTGTTAGCTGGAACAAAATAAATGAGGACTGGCTAAGACATTTGAAAACTCTTAATTAAAAAAAATCACTATTCTACAGTTTCATAATTTGTTTATATATCATGTGATTCAAGACAAACACTCAAACATGATAGAAGTCCTGATGTTTTAAAGCGTAAGGCTCTGTTCTGTAGTTGAAGCAAGATATATAATTGATCTAGCAAGACATGCATAAAATACCTAAGGTTTAAGTTTATAGTTGCTGCAAGCAGGAGGATAGATAAGCAAATCATTTATAAACTGTTTATCCCATCCATTACCATGTGGTACCATCCATTACCATTTTTTTGTGTCTTGAAGGTGCATGATCTTACCCAAGATAATCATGTAAAATAAGACATGAACTATTACTTGGGAATGGCAGTGAAGTTCTGATATATCATAACACTGTTCAATACTATAATCAAGTCAAGTATATCATAAATAATGGGCAATTAAACATACTGCATTCATTTGAGTCAAGTCTGTCATATAAATCAGGCACTAGATTCCAAATGTTATACTAGCTGCTGACCTAGAAAAAAGATGAGCAAAGCACAGCCATGTACAATCTTTATTGGCCTCACCCAACAAAGAACTGGGACGAGAAGCCGTTTGAAATTTTTCTTTAAGATATTTATAGCCATACAAAAAGATAATTCTCCAATCAAAGAGAAAGTGACTGGGTAAAGAGAAATATGAGAAAGGGCTATTTAATGTGGTGTATTATAAGAGTCTTATTTTGGAAGGAGTGCACATAGATATAGTCTCTCCAAGTAAATCCCCAGAAATTCAGTATATATATATAAAAATATTTATATATATATAAAACCTGATGTGTTGGGTCAGACATTATTATTATTATTATTATTATTATTATTATTATTATTATTAAGCTCTATTATTAAGCTCTTTGAACATTACCTTCAACATTTTAAACTATTATCATAATGGTGGCTCTCTGTGAGACAAAATAAAGCAAATAAAAAACAACAGACTGGGCAACTTATGTTGGACCCTCATTATGAAATTAGCTTTGTAAAGAGTTAAATAATTGCATTAAAGGCAATCAATAATGGAAGCTTTACATTGGGTTATCAAAGTAACTTCTAAGGATAGGTCCATCCTTTTAATGGGAATAATCAAGATAGTCAAAACATCATAGCTATAGCACGTGTAATTATGTCCTACATAATAGGGAGCTAAAGATGGGTGTTGTCAGCACTGGAGAGCTACAGTTCATTGAGGGAACCATAAATGCCAACATGTACTGAAGCAGATCATGATCCCCTCTCTTCGGAGACCGGACCGCAGTATTCCAACATGATAACAACCCCAAACACACCTCCAAGATGACCACCGCCTTGCTAAAGAAGCTGAAGGTAAAGGTGATGGACTGGCCAAGCGGGTCTCCAGACCTAAACCCTATTGAGCCTCTGTGGGGCATGCTCAAGCAGAAGGTGGGGGAGTGCAAGGTCTCCAACATCCACCAGCTCCGTGATGTCATTATGGAGGAGTGGAAGAGGACTCCAGTGGCAACCTGTGAAGCTCTGGTGAACTCCATGCCCATGAGGGTTAAGATGGTGCTGGAAAATAATGGTGGCCACAGAAAATATTGACACTTTGGGCCCAATTTGGACATTTCCACTGAGTGGTGTACTCACTTTTGTTGCCAACTGTTTAGACATTATTGGCTGTGTGTGGAGTTATTTGCTGTACACTTACTACTTTACATTGTAGCAGAGTGACATTTCTTCAGTGTCAAAGCAACTATGCCATTTTGAACAAAATAATTAATTTGAGAAAACCAGACAAAAAAAGAAATAGTTGAAGAGAATGGGGAATACGAAATTAAAGAACATAGTACACATACATATAGAGGATATTTTCAATACATATCCTTAGGCTGGAATTAAAGCCAAAGGCGCTCATTGCAGGGGGGGACACGCAGGACTTAGTTGTCGCTCATCCCGAGATACGCGGGACTTAGCTGCAATGAGGCCTCATCGCGAGGACCCTGGTCTTTGCAACGGACGCAAAATTACGGCCCGTATGACTTAGGACCTATAGCACGTAGATGGACTGCAGGGCTCGCAAAAATACGACTTTAACGGCCAACCCACCGAACTGGAAAAGCCTGCAAAAACACACAAACATGCCTCAAATTAACTTACAAACTCACACACAGCACAGGGGAGAGCCAGGGAGCCTGTGAGTGAGGTTGCAAGTTAAATGTAGGCATTTTTTGTCATTTTTAACGATCAAGAAATCACCAAAGCGGGGAAAAAATGGTGAATGAAAAAAAAAAACAAAAAAAACAAATTGAAAACAAGGCTCAGCAAGGCCAGGCACGCAGAACTTAGAAAATACACAACGCCAAAGACAGTAACACTTAGACTAACGACATTTTTGACAGGCAATTTCCTAGTCAATATATAATTACCATGAACAACAAGATTCAAAATTAAAGTGAAGGTTTGCATTAAATTCCAGCCATACTTTTAATTTATCCAATTGGGGAACAATACTGGGTATTTACGAGGATCTTTGGGCAGTTCTGAAATCAGTCTGAGCTTCTACATTCTTGGGTTCTCATGCATTCTTGTCAAACCCTTCTATATTTTTTCACCCTCAACAATGCAAACAATAAAACAGAAGGCAATATTTTGATGCTCTGGAATAACTCTACTCCAATCAGTTTTGTACTCAAATTCAGAGGTTTTGGAACTTTTTGAATGTATCTGCTGTTAATTTTATTTAAAAAAATAAATATATACAAAATGCCTGAAAGCAAAACCCAAATCTAACAAAAGTATGAAAACTGAGAAAACTTCACGTAGATGGATAACTTAAACAAACCAAATTACTCTGAGTTGTAGAAAACAAACCTTAATAGTCTATAAACTGGCTTAGCCATCATGCATAAAAATATTTATCGTAAATGTATGTCCATGGTTGAAGACATACTATGGAAATAACTCTATTTTACGTTTTCTCCTTGATCTGAGCTATGTGCTGACGGGATTGACTGTGCAATTCTCCTACACATTGTATATTCGATATGCTTGCTGAGAAAGAACTCTAGGTTTACTCTCCTTCAGGATTTAATTTACTGGAAACTTAAACTTTCCATTACTAATCATGTCTGGTATTTTACTACTTATTTTTAATTCTCTCATATTTTTAATTCAGTCAATCCAGTGAACTATCATAAAACATCATCTCTGAACTTTTTACAAAACTTAACCTCCCCTTTTTTTAGATTACTACCTGTCTTTTTGTTATCTCTTTATTTCTACTTTGCCATAGAAAGGTTCTTGCTCACTTTAAAATTGCCCAAACTTAATTCCCTGGGGTAATATTTGATTCTATTATCAGTCATTTCAAACACTTGAAAAGCACTATATCCCAAAAAAGAATAGAACAGATTAGAGAACAACTATAAGAACAGATTATTTTTAAAATAAATCAGTGCATAAAAGGAAGAAACACAGAACAAGGATACCAACACGTCATAGGAGATACTTATAGTTCTTCCCTTATAGATTTTCCAAAAAGTCCAAAAATTTTAGATATAGTGTTGCATTCTGGCAAATGTCATATTATAAGCAGGAAAACGTACATATACTTTAAAACTTTTTCTAATCTAACATATGCCACTTATATCAGCAACACACATTACATGGAGTCATTCTATAGACAAACAGATTTATTTATATATATTTTTTAAATGTGGTTTCCACCCCTATACTAATCTTCAAGCCAAGAGCAGCACAGTCCAGAGATCCAGAGCAGAATTGCGCAAAACTGCTCCGTTCTTCCTTGCAGCTGCCTCTGATTGGTTACAATGAATTATTAATTTTATACCAATTTAGCCTGAGTTTTTAGGGGCATTCCTTGTCGCAAGCAACTGCCAGAACACTTAAGACATTTGCAAACTCTAGTGTAAGTATATTAATGTTTATGTAGGGGCGGGTTTTCATGCGAAAAATGTTTGAATACACTACGGATTCTCCTCTATCAGATGTATTCATAATCCAGGAAACCTTTAATATACCTTTACGAAGAAAAAGAAAAACAGTGCATGATAATTTTCTTGAATATAGCAAATTACAATATAAGATATCTTATTTATAGTATTTATATAATAATGTAAAAATTACTTTTAATAGACTGTATTGCTTATCATTATCTTTCCATAATTGTTCTCTTTTCCTATCTCTTCTATTCTCCTTCCGCTCTCTTCTTTCTAACCTTATACCTTCTTTTCTTACGTTAATGTTCTTGTCTGCTCCTGCTTCTATTGCTGTTTATTTTCAAATGTATGTATTTTGCTTTGTCTATTATCATATCCAATAAAAGTTGATAGTGAGAAGAAGAATAAATTGTACTGTATGTTACGTGTAATACTAATATTTTATGCTGTTTGTGCGGAAGGAGACTAGACTAAAATAGAAAAGAGGCATAGAGAGCCATGTTTATGGGGTATGAGATATGGAAGCAATACTAAACAAAGTAAACCAATAATAATAACAAATTCCATCAGTTCTCGGAAATAGGTTTATGTCATGCAAGCAGATTTAAAAAATGCCTTTTAAAATGGTAACACAAAATATGCCAATGTATATTAATATTTCTTCAACAATGCTGTGAGCTACAAATTCAAAATATGAACTTAAACTATGAAAAACCATGTGAAATGATTACGGAATATTCAAAATATGAAGATGTAAATATATTATAGTTGAAAAAGGAAAAGGATAAAGTAAAACGAGTAACAAGTGAAGGAAGGAAAGGATATAAATAGTCCAGTTTATACAAATCATGTTATTATAGACCTGCACAAGTAGAGTGGTATGAAAATAACCTGTCATTCTCGTTCGATAATATTATCTTAACATGGCGGTATATATTGTGATGGTATACAGTGTAAATACTGTACAGATAAATGTGTTAAAATATTTTGCAGTGAACATATTATGCCAGCAAAAGATTAAAAATAGAAGGACAGACATAGAATATAATTTTTATGAGCTAATTTAAATTGCATCTTGGCACAAAAAACTTTATTAAACAATGGTTAAAATCACAACATAAATAATTGTAGGAATAAGTTGTTTTCTTAACTATATATTTGGCAACAAATGGCACATATCGAAGAGCTACTACTATGCATACATAGTCAGTTAAGTAACCATTATCATATCTCAAATCTCAATGACAAGATTTTCTTATGAAATATAGACACATTACAGACTACATATAGTTTTCTGACATCACTCCATCACCTCAAATGTTCAACACCACAATCCTAATCCCACTCCATTCAAAGAGATTTCCAGCTGAATAAGTGGAAATAAAGTGAGAATCAGAGGATTAGTATGGCTCTTCTTCGCCTCGCCCTCGGACTGTTGGCGTTCCACGAGGTTTAGTCCTAGGAACCGTCCTTTTCTCCATCAATACATCCTCCCTTGGTACCCTAGAAAAATCTTTTTGGATTTCAGTATCATCTGTATGCAGACACCTGAACTATCTCCCTTTCAGCTAGCTCAAGTTGCCAACTGCCTCTCTACCAAATCCTCCTAGATGACTGGGCGTCAACTCAAACTCAACATGTCAAAGAAAGAGCTCCCTATATTTTCAGCCTCTTCCTCGGCTTCCACTCCTCACATATCTCTCACTGTTGACAACACCATCATGACTCCTACCTCCCAGGCCCGCTGTGTTCTACTGGATCCTGCCATCTCTTTCATTTCTCACATTTAATCAATCATAAAATCTTGTAATTTTCACTTAAAAAAATATCATTAAAATACAACACTTCCTTACACAAGACTAAAGTTCTAATTCACTCTCTCATCAAATTTTACCTTGACTAATGCAACTCTATCCTTGCTGGCCTTCCTATCACATGTCTGTCTTCACTCTAATCCATATTGAATGCATCCACAAGACTCATCTACCATACTCAACGCTCAGCGTCTGCAGCACCTCTTTGTCAGTCACGCCACTGGCTTCTCATAGCCTCCAGAATAAAATTAAAAATCATGACCCTAACATATAAAACAGTCAACAATAAAGCGCCTTCATCCTTCTCTGCTTGTCTAAAAATACTCTCACACCAGCCCTCTTCACTCTACTAATGACCTTCTGCTCTTCTCCTCGCTTATCTCCTCCTCTCATATCTGCCTTTAGGACTGTTCTGATGATGCCCCTATTCTTTGGAATTCCTTACATCGCTTCACTAGACTATCTTCCCGCCTCAAATCCATCAAAACCTCATTAAAAACACATCTGTTTAAAGAAGCCTATCATCTTTAGCCTCAATATGCACATGACATTTATGACTCTCCTGTACCCTTTATAATGTAAATTTGCGAATTTTCAATCCTGTTAGGTGCTTTAGGTAAAGCCCAGAGTATGCTTGATTGAAAGCTCAACAACATGATCCTTTATTCTTTTGCATTGTGTTCAAATTGTTTTTGACTTCTACTTAACCCCTGTACAGCACTACAGACTACATTGGCGTGTTTCAAATAAAAGATAATAATAATAATGATGATAATCGTGGCTCTAAAATGAGACATTCGAAAGTTTAGCTACAGAAAATAATAAACATCGGTCAGGTTTGGAGTGTCTTCCACGGCTTTTTCTACTTGCCCAAGACTAACAAGCTGGGTTCCCCATTAGGTCTGAAAATTAATTTCAGTTGCGTTATATTAAAAAAAAAAAAAAAGGGACATTGACAAGATCAGGACGACCTGCCAAAGTTGATGACAGGACAAGGAGAAAACTTATCAGGGATGTTACCAAAGAATAGGGTAAACATTTGTTAATGGTGTGCAAGTTTGACTGACTCCGCAATGTCATCTCAAAATGGCTTAAGATACAGTCATTGACCCATTCAAAATCTTGATTTCTTTCAAATCCTTGGGAAACACCAATTAATCATAACATTTTGTTATTCTATCATTCCTTGGTTGAAGTTTTCCTTATGATAGACAAATCATAAACACCAAGCACTTACTTATATCTGCGCCCACTGCATTTATATGTTTAAAAATCTTTAATGTGTTGCAATTTAGTCAAATTTAAATAATTTACTGCTGCTACTGTATTAGTTAATTGTGCCAGCGTGATAATAAGATACTGCAACAATGGATATAAAAGTCTACAAATCCTTTTTTTAAACGCAGATATTTGTGATGTAAAGACAGAAGTTAATGCAAGTCATTTCAGATATTCAACCATATTTAATGCAATTGCAATCAAAAAAATTCAAGAGAAAAAACAACAAATAGGTTAAATTCCCCTTCATCTTTAGCTTTATGACAGAAGCCAGCAGATTTTGTGCCAAACTATCTTGATATTTGGTGCTAGTCATTATTCCAGCTATCTTTACTAGAGAAACCTTGCCCCAGCTGAAGAGAAGTAGTTCCAAAACATGATGCTGCTGCCACCATTCTTCACATTAGGTATGGTGTTCTTTGGATGAGGAGCTATGCGGTCTTTAAACCAAGAATATCTTTTAGAATTGATGCCAAAAAGTTTGGTTTGGGGCAATTGAATGTATTTTTTGCTTGCAAAATTTAGACAGGCTTGGAGGTAATTTTTTATGAGAAATGGCTTCCGTACCCTAGACCAGAAGTGTAGAATACAGGAGATTGTTGTCAAATGCAAGGAATGATGGGTACCCAAAGATCCTTTATTTAAATATTACTGTAGGCCAGTTGGTAGCCTCCTTGATAAGTTTTCTTCTCGTCTTGTTATCATTTTTGGAGGGTCATCCTGATATTGGCAATATCCATAATCTGGTCATATGTCTCCATTTATTGGTGATAATCTTCATAATGTTCCATGCCTATGACAATCCTTTATAACCCTCTCCTCATCAGTACCTTCCAACAATAAGATCCATTGATCTTTTGTCAGCTCCTTGTGGACCATGGCTATCCCAGCATGATACAACCATGAAAGTTCACAGAAAGGAACAGCTGATTTTTATTTGGGGTTATCAGAATCAATTTCATGGATGGTAGGTGTGCCATCTGGTAGGTGTCTACTTACCTTCAAACAATGGTTTTGAACATGATTGCTTAATTCTGAAGATAGCTACAGTCCAGTTGTAAAAGGGTGTGCAAAGTTATGCATCCATGGTGTTGCGTTTTCTTTTTTTTTTCCATTTCAATTATTTTTAACTTATGATCATTTATTTTCTCTTGAATTTCAGTAGGAGCAAGGTCACATTAAAGATGGAAAAATGTTTGCCATAATTTATCATGATTTCTGGTTTTGTACTACACAAACTTGAAAAGGGTATGTAGACTTTTTTAACCCATTGTAAATGTCCTGTTGCCACTAGTGTTCCCTTCCTACAGTAATCTTCAGATTATAAATTACCAAAAATATAATATTTTGTAAGTAGACTGCTACTAGGAGAAGACATTAACTGTTGCGGCAACACTCTCCTTCCCTTCTACCTCTTTGTTCACAGCCAACAGTTTGAGCTTATCTCCTCACCCACCCCTCTGGTTTTCCTTTCCCTTCAAATATCCTCAAAAAAAAAAAGTGAAAAAAGTGATCTAATTTTATTTTCCCTTAGATCTATTGTATAACTCTGGAAACATATACAGCTTTATGTACATTTTATAATACCGCAGCTTACCCTTATGTAACCATGAGATTATACGTTTGTGAAACACAAATCTTTCTTTTTCTCAATACAAAAGAAATAAGAAAATTTTTAAAATTGTATTGATTAATTAATTTTATATAATATGCAAAAAGTTACCAGTAAATTTAGTATCTTTAAATGAAATATGTATTTAAAATAATGACATATAACAAAGATTCAGAGGTGACTATAAAGTATTATGTCTATTATGATAAAATATGTTTTTTGAGGTGGAAAAACTGGTTTTGATTAGCTTTTATCTGTTCATTGATAATGCTGGAAAACACAAAAAAAGTATTTTATGTTAAAGATATTTGAATAAGCTACAGAGATTTTATTTAATGTGAGCTTGGTAAAACAATAATGACCTAAAAACATACATGGCATGTAACATTTATTTTCATAGGTACGCTACTGCCATCTACTTGTTCAGACAACATATATATATATAGCTTTTTTTTAAGAATACTGGATGCAGTATAACAATCTGAATAGTGAAATAACAATATTAAATTCAATCTTTCTACATGCTTTCCCCCCAAAAAAAATAATTTCTGTCAAGTAAATTTGTTTTATTTTACAGGTACAATTTATAAAAAAAATAGACCTGGTGTACTGTAAGATTAAATATTTAAAATATTTTGTATAATAAAGCATTGTCTTGCAAATAATATTAAATTGCTAAATTGTACCTTTTACAAAACAATTATTAGTGTGAAATAATCTATGTATACACCAATATATAGAAATATTAGCAAAAAATACAAAGAAACTTTTATTTGGTTTTATCTTTAGAAAATATAATATGTATAATTTGTCTTTACATGTCATCTACAGGTCAATTGACGGTGCTTTATTATTAGGAAGATGATTTAACCACTGTCATATTGTTTTGATGGTACTTCAAATAACTAAGCTTGAGAATAGGCAAAATTATTTTAGAAGGGAAATAAATAAAATATACAGACACAACTTTTACATTTTTAAATATTATATGCATTTTTTTTACTGGAGTGGTCCATTGTGAAGATAAAAACTTCCCGTGCATTTAAAGCCTCATCCCACATTAGGTATCTGATCTGAAGAAACCAACATTACAGATTCTATAGCATCAAAACTGCACATAAAATGACAAAATAGAGCATGTTTTTTTATATTTTAAATATATGAGTCTATTTTTAAATGTACTAATTCTTCAAAAAACAATATGTTTTCATTATATAACTACAGTGATCCTTTAAATATGACTCACATACACGCTGAGTGTAAAGTTTAGCTACAAATTTCCATGCAAAGCCTGATGCATCAAAGAGCATGAATTTAATGATTAGCCTGCAGCTAGTACACTATTTTTGCATAACAGATCTCAATATCAAAGAATATTGGTTCATGTAAGTATCTATTTTTAGTACAAAAAGCAAGGCTATTCCCTAGAAGACTTTATATATATATATATATATATATATATATATATATATATATATATATATATATATATATATATATATATATACACACACACACACCGTATATACTCGAGTATAACCCGACCCGAGTATAAGCCAAGGCACCTATTTTACCCCTAAATACTGGGAAAACTTAGTGACTCGAGTATAGGCCGAGGGTGGGAAATGCGCTGCCCCCCTGTGTCTCTCTTGTGCCCTCTGTGTCCCCTCTCTCCCTCCCCTCTGTGCCCCTTT
This sequence comes from Discoglossus pictus, assembly GCA_027410445.1. NCBI lineage: Eukaryota > Metazoa > Chordata > Amphibia > Anura > Alytidae > Discoglossus > Discoglossus pictus. The sequence continues at coordinate 434,931,229 of CM050164.1, forward strand.
CTTGTGTACCCCCTCCCCTGTGTCTCTTCCCCCTCTCCCTCCCCTGTGTCTCATTCCCTCCCTCTCCCTCCCCTGTGTCTCATTCCCTCCCTCTCCCTCCCCTGTGTCTCATTCCCTCCCTTTCGTGTCTCTTTACCTCCCCCTATCTTATCATCCTTCCTCCTCGAGGATGAGGAGGGAGAATGAGGAGGGAGGATGAGGAGGAAGATTCGGGACCCGGCATACGCCAATGACGTGATGCACATTTGACATCACGTCATTAGCATATGCCGGGTCCCGACACAGCCAGAAGACGCGCAGTGGAGCAGCTGATGAAGGTAAGTGAGGGGAAAGGGAGGGTGGGGGTGGTAATTGGAGAGGGGAGAAATGAGGATGAGAAGGGAGAATGATAAGGGTGGATGAGGAGGATGATAAGGGAGTGGGAGGGAATGAAACATGAGGGAGAGGGAGGGAAGGAGACACAGGGGAGGGAGGGGGAGGGAAGGAGACACAGGGGGGTGGAGAGACACAGGGGAGGGAGAGCAGAAGGAGCAGGGTGACTCAAGTATAAGCCGAGGGGGGCTTTTTCAGCCTTAAAAAAAGGGCTGAAAAACTTGGCTTATACTCAAGTAAATACGGTATATATATATATATATATATATATATATATATATATATATACACACACACACATACATACTTGCTCTGTAACTATGTTAAACATATGCTCAGGAAACATTCTTGTTTTGGTTTAATAGCTTGCTGAGCATATTTATGAAAACAACATATGTGCAGTATTTTAATAAAAAGAAAATGGTATATGTCGAAATGTATTTTTTTAAATAGTTGCTTATGGTTCATTAAGGTTTTAGCGAGGGATCAACAAAAGCCATAACAACAGATAGTGTAATATAAAACATGTAGATGGGTCAGAATAGACAAGTAGTTAACTCCTTGCTAGGAGCATTGCCGCAGATAGAAAACAAAGGGATTATTCGCATAGTATTAGTAGTAGTATTAACCTTCCTGGAGGTATGATTATGTCAGTATTTAGAATGTTAAAGCGGTACATTCTAAAATACTGCATAATCATACCGTCTTTAGACACCATAACCCCTACCCCTCTCCTCCTCCCTTTCACCTTATCCTCCTCCTCCATTTCCCCCTCTCCCCCTTATCTGCCCCCTCCCTCCCTTATCCACCCCCCTCATCCTCCTCATCCTCCCCCCCTCATCCTCCTCCTTTCCCCCTCATCCTCCTCCTTTCCGCTAATGGGCTCCGATCTGAAAGGAGCTGATCGTAGGGTAATAAGAAGAGGTGAGAGGGGGAAGGGGGGAAGGAGGGAGGAGGAGGATGGGCAAGAGGTGGGAGGAGGAGGATGGGGAAGAGGAAGATGGAGAGAAGGAAGGTAGAGGAATGGTGTGCTGATGGAGCCCAGCCAAACACGGCAGCACTGGCTCAGGGTTACCGATTTAGAAACACGAAATTAATCCAGAGTCATGCTCGGGATTACCACTAGGAAGTTTAAAGGGCCATTTACCTCACTGTAGATACTTTTTATGGTGTGAAAGAGAGCAAGATTGTATGTTAAGTTATCTATTTTTTTTATTTTTATTTACACTAATAACGCCTAAAAAAAAAATCTAATGTATTAGGTCTGTTTACAAACGCACTGTGCCATGCCTCCATATATGCCAACGAAGGGCCCTATTCTATTGTCCAAATCATAAATGTATAAACACTTCACTAATCGCTAGTTACCCGCCCACAATCACTACGGACCAGCCAAAAATGCTAATTCAGGCTTAGAACTCCATTGGTTTTAGCATGGCTTGAACATTAGGAGTGCTAATTAATTCAAGTTTTACAAAATCGATATTCTATTAGTCCTGTAGCTCTAGCTTGCAAATTAATTCTAAGCCTCAATTGAAAAATATAAAACATTTTGGTCAAAAAAATTAGGAGTACTAAATAGCGTTTTCAAACACTTATTAGAGCGATATCAGCAATCAAACACAAAATACTGTACTTTAAAAGCATGGGAAGGCATAAAAAGACATTAGCATTAATTGCAGAACACAATTAAACCCACAAATATGCAATGAATAAATATTATTTTTAAATGTTGAGTAATATCAGTTCCAGACTTAAGGGGTTAATACATATCATGAAACCCACATGGACAAGAACAGATGCTCTAATGCATTTTATAGAGTGCTAGATTGCTTGATCGCAAACCACATTGGCAAATATTACTTAATGGCACTAATTAATTTGTAGCCTCTGACTGCAGATTACATATGATCCCGCCCCTGAAATCCTACTTACAAAGGCATGGTTTACTTGTGGAGGCTGAAAGACATAAGTTGTGTTCAGTCAATAGAATACTAAACATTAAGCAAAAAGAAAACACCTGCAGCCAAAATTACAGGTTAGAGTCACTTGTGGGCTTCTAATAGAATAGGGCCCTATGTGCGGTGAAGGCAGGGTGAATACAAAAATCTATAGTTTTTCCCTAAACTCAGGAATGAAGCAGATGTTAACCCTCAACTGTCCTATATAGATGTTTCCAACATTCCTTTCTCTGCACAGATGAATTTGTGAAGGGTTAACTCTTTGTAAGTGTGCTTGCATCATCCTTAGAGATCTTTACTCCCTTGACACAGGTTTAAAAATTATGAATGGGGGTCTTGCCATAGCCTGGCTTCATTGAGAAAAAAGTAAGTATGCTATTTTACTTAAGTACCTCTATCATATCCACAAGGGCATTATGTGTCCCATTCTAAAACTAGTTATAGAAGGGGTATGAAACAGTCCCTGGAGCCATGAGATTTTCTGTTTGGCTATATGTAGCCAATCAGAAATTAAAATCCAATGTTGTAGGTGTGCGCGAGTGAAGGTGTGTGTGTGCGAGTGAGTGAAGGTGTGTGTGTGTGTGTGTGCGCGAGTGAGTGAAGGTGTGTGTGTGCGCGAGTGAGTGAAGGTGTGTGTGTGTGAGTGTGAGTGAGTGTGTGAGATAAGTGAGAGATGTTTGTTTAGTCCAAAGACTCAAAAATTGATCTTATGAATTATATTTTGAAACTTTTTTTTGTCAACTAATCTCTAATTTAATCAGTATGTTTCTTATATACTGAATTAAGTATCCTGTTGCTAGAAATCAAATACAATTAAACAGAATACAGATTTTAAGAAAAGCATGTATTAGTCTGTGTAAATTAGCCATGGAGAACACGCAGCAAGTATACGGTTCACTAATTTATACACAATGATCTAGTTTTAACACATAGCTAGAAATGAACAGAAACCAAACTAGATTAACATGTATTGGAAATATATAGGTTCACACAATTATATCACAAGCGTACACATGATTTACACCTTCGTAGCTCAACACTAAAGTGTTTCTTTTGCTCCAGTTCAGATAAGCTCCTTATAAAAATAAAACCACGGATAAAGAAAATGTAAAATTTCAAAGAAGACAAATGCCTAGAAACATAGATTGGCTAAGAAATCTTATCTGTCATTTAATGCTAGATTTAATTTTTGTCATTTTAAACCAGCCGCTTACGTGTGTTTTTGCTAAAATCAAAATAACCTACTATATAAAAAAAAAACTCTGCTGATAATAGCTTAGGATACAGGCAAAACACAGGTTTCTATATACAGGTAAAACAGAATCGGGCATATTTAGAGAAAGAAATGTAAAGAAACCCTTCTTCATTCATTCTCTCCTAGCTCCAGATGTTGTTGTTGTAAGGCATGACGTCATTAGTGATGTCATGATGACGGTCTCATTTACTATTGGCTGTGTCTAAGAAGTAAATTATGGACTTGCTTAAATATGGTCAGATCATATGATCACGCCTCCTGAAACCCGGGCAGGATTTACGAATTCAGACTTTTTTTTTTCTTCTATATTACAGAGTTTTGCATACAAAGTATAAAAAGGAACATACATATTCATGAATATTACAATATCGAAGTAATGATCATATGTTCCTCACATTAACATACATCCTAGCACACCACATACATTCCTCATTCAACCAAAGTGCTCCAAGGGGGATATATAACGTTTAAAATAAAGGACATGCCCTTATACATACTTATTACCTCAAAAAACGAAGAAAAGGAAAACAAATAAGAAAACACAAGGAAAATGGCAAAAGCAAATTCACTACTCTCAAGGGAACTCAATTTTGATTACTAGAATCCCAAATTACCCATTTCCCTTGACTATCTTTGCATGTGCCATTCCACATAGAATGTCTCTCCAACTCCCAGCATCGTTCCATTTTACAAAGAATTTCCTTCCAAGATGGTAAATGTTCCTGCTTCCATTTGGAAGCAATTAAGGATTTGACAATCATACAGTCATGAACATTGTTACTTCAAGTCTAAAACTACCTTCAAAAATATGAAACAACCCGCCTTGCGGAGTAGGACAAACATTCTTCTTTAGGATAACAGAAATATATTCAAAGCATTTCAACCATAAAGGGACGATCACAGGGCAAAACCACCATATATGTATTTGACTCCCATCCATTGCACATCCCCTTCAACATAATCTATCAATGTTACTGTGAGAGATTTATTAGATTTTCATCGGTACATAGTACCACATGTACAGGGGAGAAGAACAAGGAAATATACAACATACAATACTGACAACAAGCTGAATTAGTTTAAAAAAGGTTTCTCTCTAAAGGGGGTTGAGGTAGGCATGCACCACATGAAAAGCTGTTTATTTGCGGACGACCTACTCTGTTCCCTAACTAACCCGACTGTTTCCATCCCAGCCCTATTATGCCTCCTAGAACAATTTGGCAAAATATCTGGTCTTAGGATTAACGCAGACAAAACTGAGGCGTTTAGCTGCTCACTTTCGGCCCACACGCAAACATTTTTAAAACAAAATTTCAACTTCACATGGTCAAAATCAGCAATCAAATACCTGGGGGTTAACATTACCAATTCTATAGATTTAATGTACAAGGCCAATTACCCTCCCTTATTCAGAGAATTGCACACGGAACTCACAGCATGGACTAAAGGTGGCCTTTCTTGGCTGGGTCGCATTAACGTGATCAAGATGAACCTACTTCCACGACTCTTATACCTCTTTAGAACCATCCCAATCCCAATCCCAGCAAAAAAATTGGAAACTTGCCAGAAACAGATTTTTAACTTTATCTGGGAATACAAACGCCATAGAATTTCAAAATCACTAAATGCACAAAGGCAGACGTATGGGGGGTTTAGCATGCCCAAATCTTCGTATTTATTTCAAGGCTGCCCAGCTAGCATTCATACCTTTAGCTCATTCAACACTACACCAATCGTTATGGGTGTTTATCGAAAACAGGGCAATGACACCTTATTCATGGGCCAACATCCTTTGGCTGCCTGATAACCCAGAAAGCCTTAGGAAAATGGACAACCCCTTCATAAAACTTACCTTAGACACGTGGCGATGGGCAGCTAAAACACGACAACTCTCAGCTACACCCTCCACCCTGACAACAGTGGCCCCCCACTCAAGATTTGCCCCGACGCTCACCCAAGAATCGCTTTTCTGGTGGCAAACAAGGGGATTTCTGCGTCTGGGGTCATGGTTCAAAGATAATGAAATCAAACATCCAGACAATATAATAAATTCTCTGAATATACCACCCAAAGAACACTTTAACTTCAGAAAATTACTATTCCATGTGAACTCAATTAAACGTGAATTTGGACCTCCCAAAACAAATTGGTTGATTAAGCTTTGCGAGTCGTTCCCTCTATATAAGGGAATGATTAGTCTCCTATACCAAGAGCTTTTACATGACAAACATTCCAAGAAACCGGCATATATATCAGCATGGGAACAAGACCTGGGGCATGAAAGAGATGAGGGCGCATGGTCCTCCTCATGGGTCAATTTATCTAAAGGCGCACTAAACTTCAGCTTGCTGGAAACCTCACTCAAGGTTCTCCATAGAGCATACATAACTCCAGAAAGGCAACATAAATGGAACAACAAAATAAGCCCGAGGTGCTTTAGAGGCTGCCGGGAATCGGGCTCCTTCATCCACATATGGTGGACATGCCCTATGGCAAGAGCCATGTGGGAGGAGGTATTCGACCTAGCATCCACAATAACACATATACACATTGATAGAAACCTAGAAATAGCACTCCTGGGGACCAGGTGTCCCCTTCTCTCCAGGCACCAAAACACACTACTACAATTCATGATGCTTGCGGCCAAAAGTCACTTAGCGAAACAATGGAAAAGCAACACCCTCAGCCTGCCGGCCATCACAAACAAACTTAATTATATAGCCACTAACGAACGACTATCACATTTATTAGCTGACACAATGCCCACATTCTTGGATATATTGAGCCCTTGGCTAAACTCCCATCTTAGCTTAAGGGGACTAACGACAACTGACACTAAGACTAAAGCTCCCCCGGATGTGGGGGGGGGCCATGGCGTCTTGAACACAGCGAATCCGTCTTGCGGGACAAGACCAGACGAGGCGATAGCAAGGATCGGGCATGAGATCTCAGGTACAATTCATATCCCTCCCCCCCCCCCCATATCTTTCCTATACCCAGTTTCTTAAATTCTAACCCCACCTTATTATCCCCTCTCCCCCCACCACCACCCAAAACTAGAAAGATACCCCCGACCCTCTAAAGGGAAAGGGAATCAAGATACTTGACCTGCAACAATAAATGACTAAGGATGATGTACCCAAATCCCCAATAAATTTATAAAATAACCCGTATTAGGCGGAAGGAAGAATCTGTATATCATCTTGTTAAGAATGATGTATTGTTCTATAAGTGTTGTATTTGCCTAATAAAAACTTGATTGAGAAAAAAAAAAAAAGGTTTCTCTCAGGATGCGTTTTTAATGACCTTGGCGGTGATATTTAGTGATTTGTCCCATTGTGCCTGTGGAATGTCAGAGCCTATTACGGTTGCCCAAGCTTCCATTCCTATTGTTTTACACTTCTTGTGTTCACCATGAATAATATCAAACAATTTAGAAATCAAGTGAGTGAAATCTTGCTTTTCAACAAGTTCAAAGGGCGTAAGATAAGATTTTGCCTTAAATAACAAATTTAGTTGTTTCACTGTCCTTCTGAATTGTTCGTATGAGAACCAAAATTTCAGTTGTATCTCAAATTTCTCTCTCAACTGGTCATACGTGAGCAGTTCATTATCCAGGAGGAGATCTTGAAGTTTACCCACACACATTTTTTAATTTTTGTTGATTTTTCTCCAGGCCTTAACCATTGCTCTCACTGTAACTGCTTCTTTTTAATATATTTTAGTGGGTATTCACTCATAAAAATCAAGGCTTTTACATCTACATTTAATACAAATATTTCTTCTATTGAATACCAAGCATATCTATCTCGAGACTCCAAACATTTCACTAGGTGGGAAAGTATTGTGGCATTCTGATACAGATAAATAACTGGGTAGGCTATGCCCACCTTAATTATTCTTCTACACATGCTTAATCTTTTCAATTGAATATGTTTCCTCGAGTGTATATATTTGTCTCTGAATCTTTGGTATTTAGACAACCAATACTTAGGTAAATCTATAGTAAACATCTAGTAATGTAGTTAATTAAAGAGAGAATTGTAATCTTGACACTGGCGACTCTGCCAGAAAACAAAATTTGAACCTCTTTCTAGCTATCTATAATATTTTTTATTTTTAGGAATGCATTACTGTAGTTAGAAACCAACATTTCGTTAATATCTTGTTCAAAAGTTATTCACAGATGTTTGAAAGAGTTATAAATTGCCATTTGATTGGCAATCTATCTCAACACTTCTTTAAGTTCACATGAAAAATTTAAACCAAAGGTTTCTGATTTGTCTGGATTCATTTTATAATTAGACACTTTACTAAAATCCTGAATTAGTTGTAAGGCATGGGGTAATGATTTCTCTGGATCTCTGGTTGGAATATAACCCACCAATTGCATGGGAACCAAACTCACCGAAACCCATTACATTCAACGTGGCCCACCCTATGCTGTCAAACGCTTTTTCTGCGTCAATTGACAGGAACAGAGTGGGAGAACCAGAGTGCTTGGAGTACGATACAAGATCAATCAACTTTATGATATTGTCTGGTCCATTTCTACCAGGAACAAAACCTGACTGGTCAATTGAGATCAAAGACTTCAAAACCGTTTTCATTCTGTTAGACAATATTTTGGCATATAACTTCAAATCACTGTTTATTAATAAAAATAGCCTATAACCATTGCCCAAATTAGTGTCTTGTTTATTTTTTGGAATCACATATATAGTTGTGAGCATGCGGGTTGTTGCTAACGCTGCGGCCCTCGCGAAGCGAGGGCCGCAGTTGCTGGCAACGCTCCCCAGTGGCCCACATCACCCGAGGCGCCTGCACGGCACCCCCTGCCCCACTGATGCTCCCCAGCGGCCCACATCACCCCAGGCTGCAGGGAAGCTCAGACACCCAGCCAGCACTGCCAGGACCCTGCCACTGATGCTCCCCAGCGGCCCACATCACCCCAGGCTTCAGGGAAGCTCAGACACCCAGCCAGCACTGCCAGGACCCTGCCACTGATGCTGCCATGCTCCCCAGCGGCCCACATCACCCTAGGCGCCTGCACGGGAAGCTCAGACACCCAGCCAGCACTGCTGCAGGAGGCAGCTCCAGGGAGGCAGGACAGTTGGGGGTACAAGGAGGAGCCTACGATCACGGCCTGTGCTGTCTGGCCTGCAGCTGGGTTCTTCCGCAGCTACTTCCTTGCGCTGGGCTCCGAGGACAGGCCGCAGGGGGCAGGGATCTGATACATGAGCCACAGGCCTAAGGCTGCAATGTAGAGGGGGGGAGAGGATCTCGAGGCCCGCAATAAACTTACCCCCGTTGGGTGTACAAGGAGGAGCCTTTCCTGGAGAGGGAGCCGCGGGGCTCCGATCTGGGCCTGTGCTGGTTGGCCTGCGGCTGGCTTCTCCCCCAGGGCTCCCTCCTCGGCAGCTCCACGCAGCTGCTTCACATCTCTGCCTCAACAAGCAGACAGGACAGAGATGAGGATTGAGCCCACCACTGCTCCCCACACAGACAGCCATCTGCAGGGATCCAGTGGGAGAAGAAACCAGGAGGTAATGAAGTGGGGGTCACAAGCAGGGAGAAGGGAGACAGGATGGAGGAAGGGAGCCAGGAGAGGTAGGTGAGACACAGGGAAGGGAGAAGGGGGCAAAGAGACACAGAGGAGGGAGGGGGGGTACAGGGGAGGGAGTGGGGAAAGAGACACAGGGGAGGTAGAGGGGGAAGAGACACAGGGGAGGGCGATGGGGAGAATGGGAGACAGGGGAGGGAGAGTGGAGGCAAAGAGAGACAGGGGAGAGAGAGTGGAGGCAAAGAGAGACAGGGGAGGGATAGTAGGGGCAAATAGAGACAGGGGAGGGGTAGATTGGGCAAAGAGAGACAGGGGAGGGATAGATTGGGCAAAGAGAGACAGGGGAGGGATAGATTGGGCAAAGAGAGACAGGGGATGGATATAGGGGGCAAAGAGAGACAGGGGAGGGATAGAGGGGGCAAAGAGAGACAGGGGAGGGAAAGAGGGGGCAAAGAGAGACAGGGGAGGGAGAGAGGGGGCAAAGAGAGACAGGGGAGGGAGAGAGGGGACAAAGAGAGACAGGGGAGGGAGAGAGGGGGCAAAGAGAGACAGGGGAGGGAGAGAGGGGGCAAAGAGAGACAAGGGAGGGAGAGAGGGGGCAAAGAGAGACAAGGGAGGGAGAGAGAGGGCAAAGAGAAACAGGAGGGGGGAGGGAAAGAGACATGGGAGGGAGAAATGTTTGGGAAAAAACTTGATCTTGCCGTCATTTTTTGACGGGCAAGTCGCTAGTAACAATTATATTTGCTTTCTGCATCTCCTCTGGAATATTGATCAACTCTTTAAACTCGTTAAATATCTCTCTTAAAAAAAGGCTCAGAAAGGGACTTAAAACTTTATAAAAGAAATTTATGTAACCATCTGGGCGGGCAGTAGTGTAATTTTTTTTAATGACCTATTACATCCATAATTTCCTTAAATGGAATAGGTCTGTTTAATTCAGCTAATTCAGATTCAGATATAGAAGGTAAGTTAAATCTTTTCAAAAAATCTTCAGTTACTTCTAGGGAAGGAACTGTAAACCTCGGGTCTTGTGAAAGATTGTACAATTTATCATAATAAGAGGCAAATGCCGATACAATTTCCTTTGGCTTAAATATTTGTTTACTTTCACTTATTAAGTAGTCTGTTTCTATCAGAGACTCGTTTTTTAAATTTTATTGGCTAATAGCCTACTTGTTTTATTGTCAAAAAAATAATACTTCTGCTGCCTCTTCCAAATTGTTCTATATGATAATAATTGATGAATTCTGTTAATCTTGTTTGTTCTAAGTTATACAATTGAATTAATAATAATCGTAGAGGCAATCCTCTTTCTTTTTTATCTGAGACTTCATTTTAATTAGTATCCCCGTTATGAAGGCTTTAAGGGTAATCCATAACGTGATGTTCAAGCTTACTGATCCTTTATTCAATTTAAGAAAGTTAGTGATTTTGTTTTTTAAATGTTGTAATCTAGTTTGATCGTCTAGGATATTGTCTTCTAACCTCCAAGGAGGTCTATGTTGGACCTCATAGTATAGATTAATAGTTAATGATATGAGAGCATGGTCTGAGATAATATTATTGCCAATTCCTGAATTCGTAACCTTATTCATACTTGCTTTATCCAATAGGAACATATCTATCCTTGAATAGGTATTATGAACTCTAGAGAAGAATGACTCTCCAGACATCTAACATTCGCATCTTGCTGATAATTTTTGTAAATTGCTGTGCAGAGTCCTGCACCCTAACAATGTTTTTTAATTATTTTCTCTGATTCCCTATCTATAGCTGGATTCATAACTAGATTAAAAAACCCTACCATTACTTTAATCCCTAGGCCATATTTTTCCATTTTCTTCAGGCATTTCTTAATAAATGGAAGTTGATTATCATTGGGACAGTAAATATTTAATATTGATAATTTCTGGTCATTTTTTTTCCCTGTTGAGATAATTGGCAAAGTTTCACTGGGTTTTTTTTGTTTGCCTTCCTCTGGATCAATTAACAACTAATCTGCATATTGCAGATCAGAGGAAATCTTAAAAGGTTGAACTTGATGGGCTAAAAGTCTTTTTTCAACTTCAATTACTATGTAACTATGTAAAATTTTCCATCTCCCACCCAAAATACAAACCGACCGTTGGGGTCTACTTCAACTAATTCTTCTTTTATTTTCAATCGGTTGTCAAACAAAATAGAGACCCCTCTTGCATTTTTATTGAACATAGAATTGTATCTATAGAAATAAGATTTTTGATCAAAGGATGGTAATTTATCTCTGTCTCAATGAGTTTCTTGAAGTAAAATAATATTCACTTTTTCCTGTTTTATTAACCTTAATATGGATTGTCTTTTATTCGGGGAGTTTAACCCCTTAACATTTAGACTTAAAAAAAATGTATCTGCATATAAATTGTAAAAATTCTCATGGTTTCCCTTAAGGGTCCCAAAAGAAGTAGTTCCAATCTTATGTCCTTTATAACAAAAGGAAGAAAAGAAGCCATCAAAATCCCCCTTAAAAGCACTACACTCAATCACACTATCACTCACTTTACCAAACAAACATACTTAACACTGCTAGGAATAGAAAAGTAAAATTAGACACAAACATAAGAGAAAAAAAAATAATAATTTACAGGGCTATACGCCAATGTAAAAAAGTGCTAGACCATGTTTGAAGGAGTTGGTGGTCACTAGCTAAGATCTCGTGCTCTTCCCAGATAGGGTTTTAATGCTTTATAAGTTTTGCTATAAAATTAGTTTCATCAAATACTATCAAATGTTATATAAACAAATTCTGAAATACCCTTTCATGAAAAATACTGACAATAAATATGTGAAACAATTTTAACTTTTCCAATGAACTTCTATTTTTCCCTCTCAAAACCTCTATTTATTAATCTAGAATTAATCTAAATGTTTTGGCGAGTTACCCTCGTTTGAGTGTGTTTGTGAGTATACTATTCTAAATGACAGTTGTCATACCACCTAATTATTTGTAAATTATTTCTATTATATCACGCTATGTTTCTTTAAATTGACCCTATTATACAGTGCTTTATATTCACAACAAGTACTCAGTGTTGATTAGTACTGCATTAGTACAATATAGAGCCATATAATTTCTGATCCGTATTCCCGTGATAATCTAAGTGATTATTAATAAAGTGCTATACTCTATGTAACTTGATAAAGTGTTAATTAACATTACTTATTACATTTCCTTTGTTTGTTTGTTTTTTCCTTTCTTTATCCAACCTCTCACGTAAGTTCATTTAACAATCCTGCAAATAACCTGCGTTTATATTACTTAATATTCACTACTAAATTAGAAAATGAAGAGGAAAAAAGACAAGAGGGAAAAGAAGTTACATCATATCATATTGCCTTGTCACTACAATAAAGGTTCTATTTTTGATTCTACTCAGTAGAAGATAAGGCCAGAGTTATTTTCCTAATTCTGTACCTCTTGCCATCCTTTAGGATAGATAAACCACCTTGACGAGACCATTTATAAATAGTTTCCTTCTTTCTTAAAGCTTGAGTGATGGGCCAAAATTCTTTCCTTTTAGTCAACGTAGCGGCCGATAAATCCAAAAAAATCTTTACAGTATTATAAGGTGGATCTAAATTTCTTTTCTTAAAACTAGATTTTGTAACTAGCTCCTTATTTGAACCATAGTGAAATTTAAGAATGAAATCAGCCAGATATACTGATTTTGGAATCTTATGAGCAGCGTCCAGTTTATACTCTTCCTGTGGTAATGAGGGAACTAATGCCAAAATTAAGTTAATCAGGAACGACTTCAAATGGTTGTCACCCATATGTTCTGGAATACCTTTTATCCTCAGGTTATTACATTTAGACTTATCTTCCAACACTGCCATTTTAGTGCTTAAAAAAGTGTTGTGGTAAGTTACTAATTTACCAAACTTAATGTCTAATTCTGTGGTTCTCATACTATTTTCTTTAATGGCTTTAGAGTTTCCAATAATTAGATTTTTAATGTGCAGCATAAAATTAATTTGAAATTCTAAAAAGATTTCATTCATTTTAGAAGGAGTAAGTTGATCTTCAACCACTTTAGCAGCTTCATCTGCCATTGAACTTTCAGATAACATTGTTGAATTTAAGTTTGAAGATTTATCTGTGTGAATAGTATCCACTAGTGAAGTGTCCTGATCCAAGTCTTTGCTTTTAATATTGTTTGGAAGAAAAAAAAATTGAACTTTTATGTGGAGGATTTTTTTTCCCTTTTGTTCGAGATTTCAATGACATTTTAATAGGCCTAATGCTTCACTCCAACAAAAATAAGTAAGGACAATAGGACTGTGATGGTTTTTAATATAGAATTAAAGATGATTAATATAGTGAAATGTAGCGTATAAGCTCAGTTATTAATCTCTTTCCTCCAGTACTGAAGTTGTGCAATTCCACTTATGGCAAGAAGGTATTTTCAGTCTGAATTATTTCTCTCAAGTGCGAAGTATGATATTTAAATTTTTCTCACTTTGCACCCCCTTCAGTTCATTGGGGCCAAACCAACCATTCTTCCTAATAGCGCCCCAGCAAACACCAGAATGTTCAAGTCCCTTAAGTCCCTTGAGATGTAGTCGCGTTTACTTTTGTTTGATTGAAATTATATTTATTTTCTGGCGTCCAATCAAAAGGGTGAATGTGTAAGCTGTCAGTGTTGAGCTTCAGAAGTTCTAAATCCCTCCACAAAACAGCAGAAAAAATCCACTACTTATTGGTAGTTATTAGTGGAGCAAGTACCCAGATTGACCTCCGTCCAAAATAGTGGGGAAGACCACAAACAGAATGTATCCGTACTCAGTGAAGCTTATGCAACTTAGTCTTTTGGGATTTTGCAAAGGCTTTTGATACAGTACCACATGGGAGACTATTGTGCAAACTAAGAGATACAAGAATTGCAGTAAATATCTGCTCATGGATTGAGAGCTGGCTAAAAGACAGGAAGCAAGGGGTTGTTGTAAATAGAACATACTCCGATTGAACTAATGTGATAAGTGGGGTTCCTCAGGGTTCAGTATTAGGTCCTCTCCTTTTTAACATTTTTTTTTAATGACTTAGAGGTAGGATTGGAGTGTGGTGTCTCCATTTTCGCTGATGACACGAAGTTGTGCAAGGTAATTAAATCAGAGTGTGATGTGCTTTCCCTCCAAATGGATTTACATAAAATTGAGGAATGGGCATCTAAATGGCAGATGAGATTTAATACGAATAAATGTAAAGTTATGCATCTGGGAAGGAAAAATAGCCATGCAATTTATAATCTTAATGGAGCAAATCTAGGTGTATAAGATATTGAAAGGTATTTGGGAGTGCTTGTGGACAACCACCTAGGTAACAGTGCTCAAAGCCAAGCAGCAGATGCAAAGGCAAATAAAATATTAGCATGTATTAAGAAGGGTATAGAAGCAAGGGAAGCAAATATAATTCTGCCACTATACAAATCTAGAGTACGCCATGGAATATGGAGTACAATTTTGGGCACCACTTCAATAAAAGGACATTTTAGAGATGGAAAAGGTACAGAGGGCAACAAAACTAATAAGGGGAATGGAGGGGCTAAGTTATGAAGAAAGACTAACCAAATTAAACTTATTTTCTCTAGAAAAAAGGCATCTAAGAGGAGATATGATTACCTTATATAAATACATCCAGGGTCAGTATAAAGCTTTGTCAAGGGAGCTTTTTGTGCCAAGAGGTTTTCAACTGACAAGAGGACATCCCTTGAGGTTAGAAGTAAAAAGATTCCACCTTAAAGAAAGAAAAGGGTTCTTCACAGTAAGGGTGGTTAATCTGTGGAATTCTCTACCAGAGGAGGTGGTGACAGCGGATTCGATAGTTAACTTTAAAAGGGAACTGGATTTATTTCTAATTAAAAAGGGAATTCAGGGTTATCATGGATAATTGGAGGGGCAGTATTGATCCAGGGAGAGGTCCGGTCGCTGGTGTCTGGGATCCGGAGGGAATTGATTTTTTTTTTTTATATACAACTAATTAATTAATAGTTAATCCGCATATTGCAGATCAGAGGAGATCTTAAAAGGTTGAACTTGATGGACTGAAAGTCTTTTTTCAACCTTAAATACTATGTAACTATGTAACTCTTAAAAGTACCGCAATCCGGTGTGAGTTCATGTAATATTCTGCTTTTGCAGCAGATCACCCCAATACAAAGCTTGCACCAGTACCCCACTAAGATTTAGTCTTGTGTTCTTATATCAAGTATTCCTCCTTTGATAAGGTTGATCTTAAAAACTATCCACCAAAGGAAGAAAGAAGATCAACAAACAGCATATTCTATTTAAAGGAGAGAGTGTCAGCGTTTGTAAGTCTGTTAGTCCTTAGAGATTTGAGTATCTATATATTGCTGCAGTTTTTCACGAGACACAGACAACAAACTAAAGAAAAATACAGTCAACATAAGAAATACCTCCAGTAGTAACCAACTTATAGTTAGTAATGGTTAATGAGGTTAAGTTTGTACTTATCTTAGTTGTTACTTTCAGTTGTGTGTTTCCACTATTTCAGGATTTGTCCACATATCTGTGTCTCATGTTGCCTCTTGGGTAGTACTCTGTGGTAGAAATTTTCCACTTTGTCAGTCTCCTTGTTGGTGCGCTGTAAAGTGGGCGTACTTGCCACTTGTAGGAACCATGTCTGCTGCTGCTGTGGCTAATCGAGAATATTCAAGGTGCAAACGTTGTTCCCGTACCCTGCACTTCGGTGCACACTCCATGGCGTTCCCCCAGGTGTAGAGTCAAGGGGATCAAGTTCCGACCCTTAGAGCCTTCCACAATGTGGTCAATCCCTCCTTAACCACACATTCCTTGGCCACACTTCGTGCTCGTCCTTCGGGGGGGTGCACTCAGATGACTGTGCCACAGTTGCCCAAACCGGACCCCTCAATAAGTCGGATACATGCGTTAGCTGGGAAGAAAAAAACGGCCACCAACCCCTACGGTCTATTGCCGCGTCTTGCGGCTAATCCTTACACTTCACTTCCGGGCACGCCCACGCATAATGTCGAGTTCAAACTTAAGGAGGTAAACTTGCGAGCTTAAGTCAATAGAATCCATCTAAACATTTAGAGGGAAAAAAAAAATACCTGTAGCAAAAATTACGGGTTAGAGGCATTTGCGAGCTTCTAATAGAAGAGGGCTCTAAGTCCTTTATTTCTTCATGAAGCTTTACTTTTTCAAAAAGGGTTCTCGTGGCAAGTGTCTAATTCAGAAATTTTCATTAATACTATGATTTTTAGTTTTTTTTCTCATTGATCTGTTCTCATGCTCATCATAAAAGCTATGGTAGATTTTCTAGAATGAGGGTGCAATCTGTATGTGTGTATATTGTACACTACATTTCAGTTGTTTTTGATCTACTTCTTTGTTCATCTAGATGATATTGTCAAATGGTATCTTAATTACTGTTCATAATAAGGACGAGTATTTCCAATATCTCACTACAATATCAATGTGGGGGTGCCATTTGTTCACCCTTTGTGTTATTGGTTACTTTATATGTTTGACTGAGTAGTGACTTCGCTTTTTTTGTCTTTTCTCCTTCTTATTGATTTAGGGGTAGTATTAAGTAATTTTTCCATATATCAAATGGAAAATCAAAGAGTAAGAAAAGTGAGCAATTAGTTAATTTTGTCATGGATGATGATCACTCTATTAACTCTATTCCAAATGCCCTAACCAAAAGGATTTTGAACACTGCAAGACATATTTTTCGAAAAATGAGTTAAAATTGCAAGACATGTTCATGAAGTTAAGGCATTTAACATATATAGTGATATCTGGATGTCTGTTAGATTGCATTTTACCGCAGGGATTCACTGATTTCTAAAGAAAAGAGAATGAGTCACTTTGTTGCAGGCTATTCTCAGAACTGTACTGCATCAGTTCCTCCGATATACTAACACTATCTGTCACAGCTCAACATCTTTATATTACACACGCTTTTTACAAAGCAATGTTAAAATACTTTGCTGAAGGTTAAGTATGAACAAAAGAAATATCTGTGCTGCTCCTGGCATGGAAAGACCTCAACTAATCAGTTTAACAAAGACTCATAATACATAGTACACGTAGAAAGTGAAATACACAATAAACATTGATGATTTTATTAAGATTTTGACTTGTCTTCCTAAATATGACTCCTAATAAAAAGGGTATTTGCAGCCTAAAAGTAATATGAAGTGTTTAAAAAAGTAATTATATACTTTCAATAATTGAATAACGGTACTACGGCGGTATCTTTTATAAGACTGATTCACAAAAAGGTTTTTATATCCGGTATCTATTGTTGGCCAGTCGTTCAGTCGTGTTTGACTCTCCGTGACCCTATGGACTCCAGAACATCAGGCATATCTGATCTTTGTTGTGCTTATCCATTAGGTTATCTTGGCAAAGATACTGGAGTGGGTTGCCAGTTCCTTCTCCAACTTGTCTGACTGCTCTCCTATGACCTGCCTATCATGGGTGAGCTTACATGGTATAGCTCATTAGGGTAATCCAGCCCCTTCACAATGATAAGGTAGCAATCCAGAAGGAGCCTGTATCTATAAAGTAGTCAATAACTAACAACTTATTATAAATAATTTTATTCAATAATGTTAAGAAAACATGTAGGTCACCAATCACCAATTCATATTATGCTTTAATGGAAATTACAAGTTTGTGTACAGATCCCCTATGATTTGTACTTCAATTATGAGCCAAAAGTTTAGATGAAATAATTCAGTTTCAATATTCTAAGTAATTTCTTGGCTTCAATTACAATGCAAATCACATATAATAGTTGTCAAACTACGAAACGCTGTCACGCTTTGCGAGCTTGAAGCATTTGCGGAAGGTGGAGGCTCCCAAGTCGCATTTGCGGAGGTGGAGGCTCTACGGCGCCTCACAAGCCGTTACAAACACCCACAGAAGCGGGACTTAGAGTTTTATTTTTTTCAAACACGCAATTACTAAATACAGACTTACACAGAAAAATACGAGCAGCAGGACTTAGAAAAAAACAAAATTACGGACTTATATTTCCAAAAAGAGAGAGAAAAGATCCTTTTTTAGGGCACTCCTGAAAAATCAAATCTCAGAAAAAGAGATTGAACTAAATGTTAAAACTTAACTTTTAATCATGTTAGTTAAAATCCACTTAAAATACATAAACGTAGGTAGCAGAGAGGTATCTAATATATAAAGTTTACTGAAATATTTATCCTCAATTATCCTTAGGAGCACCCTGTAATCATTCATTTGAATTTGGTACTTACACATTATACCTGAGCCACCGTCCCCCTACCATTTAAATTACGGACTTACACAGGACTTAGAAAAAAAAATTATGAACTCGCAAAAATACGACCTTAACACCCGAGCTGCGCACAGTGGAAAACATTAAAAAAACAATAAATACACACAAAAATGAAATAACAACCTTACCCACAGAAAGGGGGGACACCCGGGACGTCTGGAAGTGAGGCTACACCTCAATTTAGGTCCAATTTACCAAGTTTAGACACTTGAAAATCCCCTAAGCGAGAGAAAAAATGGCCACCGAAAAAAACGAAATAGAGGCTACACGACCCCAAAAGCCGCAAAACACCGCCAAACACATACGACTTTTACAAAAACCTGTACGAGGTTCAACATACACTATTAGCAAGGACGCTAAATCATCCACACCCGCGTACCACATACACAATCGCCGCCATTTTACAACACTAACTTACAGAATGCGGAAGTACCCAGCTACACAAACGGTTTCCCCTCGCGCGCGCAGCCTATTTACACTACACACTTACACCTCAGCTCACCAACACTGCAAATCTACATTGTATGCTGCAGAAACATGAAAATAGATTGTTAGCTCTTCAGCACATAGCTTGCTGCATATAATAATTACAAATAGGTAAAGTATATTAATTTATCATTTCATTAATTAATTATCAAGAAAAAATATAAATACACAAATAAAAAACACACCATAGTATCGCAAAAAAACACAAAGCCCTTCACTGCACGCCTCACAAGAAGCGCCAACGGTGCTCATAGAACACAAATTACACACCTGGAGACTTGCAATAAGCGCAAAAAGGACATCAGCGCGGACCTTACAATGACAGCAAAAGCGCCTCTGATAACAAAAAATACACCAACCGAGAGGCTCACAATGATCGCTGAAGGATCTCAGACAACCAAAACACTTAGACCGTCATTCAATTGCGATTTTGCCAATTAAATATGGCTCTAAATAAGCACATAACATATATTTTTTTTAAAAGGTTTTAGTTCGTGATAGATGCTTACTAAGTAAAAACTTACTTAAAAAAAGTATGTTATGTATTTATTTAGACCCCTATTCAATTGTCCAAAATAGCAATTGAATGAGGGACTTTCTGTCTGTGGCAAACAGCATTACCTGCCTTAAGATTTTATTGCCCCGTTATTTTTGACGGGCAAGTCGCTAGTCACATGTAAACTTCATTATATATTACTTATGACTAGGATCTTTGGCATTTCATAAGTCGGAGCTTCGGACTTGTGCCATTCTCCCAGCCTCTTTATAATAAGAAATCTTAGTGAATACAGTGAATTCTCTGCTGCAGTTGGCAGTGAGCTACATAATTGCTAAAAAGAGTGAGGTATTGAGATTGTAACTCATTTGTCTCTGTAACTTTACACATTTGTCTCATGTTTTCATGAATAGTTGGTAGCTACATTTATTTCTCTATCTCAGATGCTAAATCATATTCATAAATTTAAACCACAAATTGACACATGAAAAAGTTCCTGCAAAATGTCAGGCAGCAAAACTTTACAAAATGAAAATGACAACAAATGATTGAGATGGCAGAATACTAAGACGCGGAGGCATCATTCTTCACATAAATCTTTTTTTTTTTTTTTTACACTGGAAGGCTGTAGTTCTCTGTTTTATTATTAATGGCATTAGATTTGCGGTTTTCAAAAATATTAGCGATAGCACTTAAAATGGTATTTGTATTTAAAAGATATACTTTATATTTTACTGGATGAAGATTTCCGTTTGGATGACAACACCTGACTTGAACCATGTTGGCCAACCATGGTATTTAACAATGTTTTTCTATTAAAAACTGGTATTCTGCAATTAAATATCTCCTCATCATGCGCCTTTTGAATTAATAGATGCATGTGGGTTTTCAGGAAGAATTCAGAAGTACTTTGCTGGGAGCTTGGAACACTATGCGTCTTTAGGAACATTGTGATGTTGATAGTTATGATTAGTAGATAGATGTTTTAATTAGGGGCTGATTATGATTATAAAACCACATTCAATGATTTAGAAAACCAATATTGAATATAACCCTTACTTTAAAACATTAAGTTCTAAAAGAGGTGCTTATCTTCACCTCTTAGGAGGTCATCAAGAGACTGGATCAACTATGAGTAGAAGGCAGTCCTAAATAATCAGATAGTCTAATATAGAAACATATGCTCTTCACCGACTAAATATTTTGTTTGTGAAATTGTTTCACCTTGACAAGGGCACAAGCTTGAGTCTGATCACATAGGACTGCCACCCAGTCAGAGTTGCTCCTACCCCTTAATCACCTCATAAGGGTTGGAAAGAAGTAATTCAATTAGAGGTTTAGAAGTTGATGTTTGAGAGTTTAATATTGAATATTGTTTGTCTAAATCACGGAATAGAAATGTATTAATGATCAATGACTAACTGAAACACCTATATCTTGCAGCTAGGACATTACAGTGATCAATTAAAGGGCAAGTTCCAACTAAACGCAAGTTTATATTAACATAAAGACAAGATCTACAGTAGATTAACTATTTGTTTAAAAGTTGTGCAGTTCAAATTACTGCTTCATATTTAAGGAAGGCAGGAGCTGCCATTAGAAGTCCCATTTCTGTTACCAACACCGAGTTGTGGAATCTGATTTGGGTCAAACCGTCAAGAGTCAATTCAACAACTCCAGGTCTGACCTGTGATAATTACAATCCTTTTTCTGTTTTCTTTAGCATCTTACATCACCTAAAGGGCACAAGCTAATACTTTAACACATGTATTTGGACTTCTTATGCTTGATACTCTTCTTCTTACCCTTACTTTCATCAAAAAAACACCTTGTGCTTAGGTGGAACTTAACTATTAATCAATTCACTTTATCGATCTATGTAACTTCGGTAAATTAAGGATTTGTATTCTTAATAGATAAATTGGCCTTGGAAAAAGCCAGAAAAATATGATGCCAGGCACTTATGATAAAGAAATATGACATTCAAAGGCAATCCTATTAAGTCAAAGTACTTTCAGACAAATTTTCATACAGGGATTGAAGACATTTTACAAATGTATTTGAAGGTTTACCTTATCAGACACAATTCCATATCAAAAGAGTTAACATTATAATAAGAAGAACTGAACAACTATAACGGTATTACTATAACTATAAATAATTTCACTATTTTTGTTAGCTATAAATTTCAGCCCATGAGACTTTGTGGAAAACTCAAAGATAGTTTTCTATCTGTTTAATTTCTCTAGCTCCATTTACGTTTTTTTTTCACTAAATCTGTTGAAACCTGTGATAATCATACTTTTCATGCACTAACATAAATTCTGTTAACGGATAAACAAAATTACTACTGTATAATTTTGCCACAAAGAGAGGAAAATATTATTTTCCCAGTTACACCATTACAATAAAAAAAACAAAAAACTGTACATTATTACATACACCCACATCCTCATAAACGTCCTAAAATGTTTGAAAGTGTAAAAAAAAATCCTATTTAAAAAGTCATCCTTCCTGGGCAGCAAAAAAACACTAAAATAGAATTAGGTTACTAACATTCCTGTCTGAAAATTTCACTGTCTGTATTGAAAAGAGGAAGTCGATAAATAAATGGTAAAAATTACATTAGCAAGGTAATCCAAATAGGAAACCGCAGTGACTTCCCCATATTGTGAAACAAACAAAAACAGGCTATAGATTTGTGGATTTTATGGGTCAATATGTAGGATAATACTTTGTCTCACCTTGTTCTGTGCGTAGTGGAAACCGACTAGCCTTCTGCTAAATATAGTTTACTGTATATATATATATATATATATATATATATATATATATATATATTATTATTGTTGTTCATTCACTCGCTTAACTATGGTAGATCCCCAAGGGTACACCTTGTATTAATTTCCTCAATTATTAGTCCTCTGGTAGGGCATAGACTTTAGTATTAGCCTTCAAGTGCACATTTAACAACAGAAAACCTTGCCACAAAGACTGTGTCCATACTGCTACAGAGACCATACATTCCATGAGCATTTTTGTCTTTGGAAAGTGTAGTTAGAGCCAGACCCTGAGCCGTAGGTAATAGAAAACAGATTTACAACATACATCAATACCTTGGAGCAAGTATATATTGAAGGAGAGTACAAGAGGAGTACGTATAATACACATGGAACTATTTTGGAACTGAAAACATACCTCATGTCTTGAGGGCAGTAAATGTGAGTGTATCGGGTATATATTTTTATGTGTGTATTTAATAAATTAAATATTTAATAAATGAAACAGTTTTATACTATGGGGTGGTTTTGCTCTTCTCTGCCTCATTCCTGTGTATGGGTGATTGTCATGATTACATTGTTTAGTGACTTTAATATTACCAGTAATTATGGATATGGCCAAGGGTGCACAACATTGTTGCATTGTGATTACATATTACTGTTGTTTAGGTTATATGTTGCCTGTACATTGTGATTTTGTATCCTAGTTATAATATGTTATAGAGGGAAAATGTGATATAGAACATAATATATGTGGAAATGGTAAAAATGTTTTGCACAGAAGCTTAACTGCAGAACATTGCATCTGCACACATACAGGCCTTGATTCAAGGCAGATGACTGCTCCTTAGGAGTCCTGAGCAAACACTTTAGATTAACATCAAGGTTTTCTGCCCTAACTAGCTATAGACACATGCCATGTAGTTTAGACATCTGGTGAGTTTTATCTCAAGAGCTCTATAGCAACCAAGGTTGCAAGGCAGATGGGATTTAGTGCTGACATCACACACATACACAAAGGTACACAAGGGTGTGGTATTGGAGATGTATAAATATGTTGGTTCTTTGATTCAATAAAGGTTAAGTTCTAGTTTCACATATCCAGGTGTGAGGCTGTTTTTTGTGTTTGTGCCCTGAATTGGGTAGTGATCTTGCCAGAGGCCACTAGTAACCTGTATCCAGTATTCTCTGCCTGTACCTTTGGGCGTTGCTCTCTTCAGAAGCCATCTTTTGTGCCACAGAGAACAAGAACCACACAATTCTGCTGGGGTAGGTTTGAACTAGGTTCATTTCAAACCCCCTTGAAGAAGCAGATCTTGACAGTGATCTATAATAATCGCTATTTAATAAAATAATATTTACAAGTTGTATAATCTTCTTGATAATTCAGCTATTCAATTAATACACCAGAAGAGTACCAATGGGTCATCCTTAGACATTTATCTATCTTTTATCATTTCTCAAGTCTCTCATTAAAGCTTTGCACTCTGGAACAAAATTGCAGTTTTCATTCATCTTGATTCAATGTTTGCAACAATCTCTAGTCATTATTTTCCCATTCCTATCTTTATTATATATCTCTTTGCATATAGCCGCACTGACTTCCCATATTCTTCTAAACACACTATTCCATAAACTGTAAAACCATCAGCAATAGTGCTACCTCCATTACAAATGGAATCCTTTTCAGAAAATATTTCCATACATGTATACTTTTTTTGTTCTATAGTCAGTCTTCAAAGCTCTTTGAATCCTTTCCCCATAGCTTGTAGTTCATCATCCTTCTTGCATGCTTTTCTTTGCTCCTCTCTACCTATGTGTATGACACTTAATCATCTTGCAGTTTAAAGGGGAGACTAAAAGTATCAAAATTGTCAGTCTAAAGGGAACTTTTTTAATACATAAAAAACACATTGTGCTTAGGTGAAACTTAACATTTAATCAATTCACTTTATCTATCTGGGCAACTTTGGTAAATTAAGGATTTAAATTCTTGATAGATAAATTGTCCTTTGAAACTAACACAAGAGAGCCTGACATCATTATGAAATTCAAAGGCAATCCTATTAAGTCAAAATACATTCAGACAAATTTCATACAGGGATTGAATGCATTTTACAAATATAATCAAAGGGGATACATTATAATAAGAGAAACAGAACTAAAAATATATTACTATAAATATAAATAATTCCAATATATGTGTTATCTACACATTTAGACCCATCCGACTCTGAGGAAAAACAAATTACAAACAGTAAAGGAGAATAAGTTATGTGTGTTCAACCAGTAAAAACTCATGTTTTCTTCATAAAATCTACAAAGATTTCCCAATTTCTTTGAGGATGAAGGTGTTAATACTTTGCTGTTTGTTAGAACTTGAAACTCAATCTGTGCATTCGACCTTGTGCAGGATCTTTAATATGAATCATGGATAAATATTTATATATAAGTTATTGATAGATAATATATGAATTTAAATAAATCAATTATCCATGAGTTAACCCAATAGAGCACACACTTACAAAATACTGCGCAGACAGTGAAACAGTTAACATCCACCTGCTTCATTACCTCTGTCTTGTACCCCTATTTTGATGTCAATAAGCATCCAGAACGATTAAAGGCATATCTAAGCTTCCTGGGTTATCACACTTTTGCACTATGTATACAAAAACCAGCATATTTCATAAAACATTTTATTTTTATTAATATCTAAAAATCCCTCTAATTATTATGTTGACAGGGTCTATTATGTTGACAGGGTCTACACAGGACCCTGATCCTAACCCAATCAGTATGCAGCAATAGGGGGGGGGGGGGATTTTAACTCATTATTCACCTGGTGTGTCTTCCTCAGACAATAGGAGAGCAGTGATATCACCCACAAGTCACTGTTGGAATATGTAATACAACACTCCCTGCTTCTTGCTGTCTGTGCTATGCTGCTGCCATAGCACCTTCTAACATGGACCAAACCACATATCCCATGCTGCTTTGCAGCACAAACACATGTTCAAATGTTTCAGCTAATCTCTGCTTTCTCCTAATTGGCCAAAAATTAACTGAATTTTATGCTAATTTAGCCAGGATTTAGAGGGGGTGTTAACCCTAATTTTCAAATTACAAGACATTTTGCTAACCTGTTTAAATGATTATTTTTTTGCATTTTTTTCATGCAAAAAGTCAGGATCAGGATATAAAAAAAAATATCCAAATCTTTGATGATCCCCAGGAGCACCATCAAAGCTATCATAACCAAACGGAAAGACCATGGCACAACCGCAAACCTGCCAAGAGACGGCTGCCCACCAAAACTCAAGGACCGGGCAAGGAGGGCATTAATCAGAGAAGCAGCACAGAGACCTAAGGTAACCCTGGAGGAGCTGCAGAGTTCCACAGCAGAAACTGGAGTATCAGTACATAGGATGACAATACGCCGTACGCTCCACAGAGTTGGGCTTTATGGCAGAGTGGCCAGAAGAAAGCCATTACTTTCAGCAAAAAACAAAATGGCACGTTTTGAGATTGCGAAAAGGCATGTGGGAGACTCCCAAAATGTATGGAGGAAAGTGCTCTGGTCTGATGAGACTAAAATTGAACTTTTTGGCCATCAAAGAAAACGCTTTGTCTGGCGCAAACCCAACACATCACATCAACCCAAAGAACACCATCCCCACAGTGGAACATGGTGGTGGCAGCATCATGCTGTGGAGATGCTTTTCAGCAGCCAGGACTGGGAAACTGGTAAAAATTGTGGAAAGATGGATGGTGCTAAATATAGGGATATTTTTTAGCAAAACCTGTACCACTCTGTGCGTGATTTGAGGCTAGGACGGAGGTTCACCTTCCAGCAGGACAATGACCCCCAACACACTGATAAAGCAACACTTGAGTGGTTTAAGGGGAAACATGTAAATATGTTGGAATGGCCTAGTCAAAGCCCAGACCTCAATCCAATAGAAAATCTGTGGTCAGACTTAAAGATTGCTGTTCACAAGCACAAACCATCCAACTTGAAGGAGCTGGAGCAGTTTTCCAAGGAGGAATGGGCAAAAATCCCAGTGGTAAGATGTGGCAAGCTCATAGAGACTTATCCAAAGCGACTTGGAAATGTGATTGCTGCAAAATGTGGCTCTACAAAGTATTGACATTAGGTGGGTGAATAGTTATGCACATTGACTTTTTCTATTATTTTATTCTATTTGCTTCACAATAAAAAATAAAAAAAATCTTCAAAGTTGTGGGCATGTTGTGTAAATTAAATAATGCAAATTCACAAACAATCCATGTTAATTAGAGTTTGTGAGGCAACAAAACACGAAAAATGCCAGGGGGTGAATACTTTTGCAAGACACTGTATTATAGCCAAAATGTTATTCACATTAACCTAATTATTTTAGGAGCAAACTACAGTGGGGGGTTTGTCGCAGAAAATATTAAGTAATAATTATATTATTAAAAGTTTATTAAATGATCATACAGTAAACTTACATTACAATATTATTTTATATCATTATCACATTTACAACATCTCTAATTCTAGCACTGATTTTAAAGAAATAATGAAATTAGTACCTGTGAACTAATCATGCGTTGTGATGAACGTGCAATGTTAGCAGGAAGTCCAAAGAAACCAGGTTTGTCATCCTCTGGAAGACTTTCAATCACACTACGGTAGTCCTGCAGAAAAGGGAAGCAACTCTTTAAATTACCAACAAAATAAATACAAGCAAAATATTCACATGTAAAGGAAAACTATATTAAAAGTATTGAAAGTGTGTTTTGTTTAATAATTCATTTAAATATAGATTTGATGCATGTAAAACCAAAAGGACCATCTCGACTGCCTAACATGAGGATGGCCTAATGGCACTTAGCCTTACCACTTCTATTCAACTTATTTACGGTGCTTTCTGAAGTACTTTTGCCTTCAAATAATGACTTCTTATTCTAACATATCTCTTTTTCTACAATCACTTCCCACTAGAATAACTGAAGAATATTATCATATGATTCCTCTCCTATTTGTCATCTAAGCTATACAAACTATACAAGTGTTAAACCCTTTCATTTTGAGTTCTGGTCGACAATGTCCTACTTTGAAATATTTCTAATTTATTTATATTATTTGGAGATACAGTCTCCAGATGTCTGGTTAGACTAAGGACAGAGTGGTATTAGTATCTCTCTCTGCGGCTCAATCCTCATCCAATACAACCAAACCTTATACAGCCTTTTCACAATATTTACAAGCTCGTGGCTTAATGTACAAGAAGCCTTTGCAGGTCATTGATTAAGTCTGGTTATTCACATAAATCAACTAGGAACAGAAAATGTATATGTTTCCTAACATGCACTCCTATTTCTAATGAAACATGTAGAACACTTGAAACACGAAACATGAGTATGCTGCTATTACTTTTTTTTTTATTGTGTTTTATAGTTTTTGGTCCCTAGCACAACATATTTATTGTTATTTTATATGGTATTTTTCATGGAGACAGCTTATAGCGGTATGACTTATACATCTATAATTTGCCTTTGAGAATCCTAAGGGAAACATATTGTTGGATTATAGCTAATAATGAATGGTTAGACACACTGATCTTTGTTGGCTTATGATCTTATTGATCTATGAGAACGTCTGGAAGCCTTATACAGTATATATGTCGTGTGTGTTTATATGTGTTTTTTATTTACATTTTCTTTTTTCTAAATTTATTAGAAAAATTATTTTTATTAGAATGTGTTAAAAGTTATTTGTATACACTACATTGATATTTTTACGGTTTGCTTTGATAATAACCCTACAATCCATTGCTACTCAGGTAGCAATTAAAAGGTTTCTTCTCCTTCAAAACAGTTTTCTGTTATTTTTTATTTACTTACTCGTCATGTGCCATTAATATTATTGCCTCATTTTATACATTTACTTGGTTATATTTATGATCAACACCGCAATGAAACAGTTTGCTCAGCTTCCTAAACCCAAAACAAGGGTCTGGCAGGAAAAACAGAGCTAAACGGGGTAGCGTTAAGTGGGGTATACCTGTATACACACACACACACACTATATATATATATATATATATATATATATATATATATATATATATATATATATATATATATATATATATATATATATATATATATAATGTACTTACAGCCTATGCAAATCAATACCTGGTCTATTTCATTATCATGCAAGAGGTTGAAGGGATAAAAAGTGGGAGTTATAACGTATTTGGCAATAACCCTGACATGGTATTGCAGAGCTCTGATTCCCTGCTTTTATATATACCGTACATTTTTTTATATTGCTTATTTAATTTTTCTAAACTTAAAAAAAAAAAAAATAGGTATCTAAATCATGATCTTCACGCTAGTACCACTTTATATAGCAAAGATATTTAGTGTACATTAAATGAAGTAATATGATATTTCATATAAGGAAATACACACATTGTGGTAATTGCACAGGACGTATATGTGATTGATTGCCCAAAGAAATAATACAATAAAGTAAAAATATATTACATATATAATAAATGTAATCATAAATAATAATTTCACTGTAATTTATCCTTGTAAAAAACAGGTAAATTGGTTGTTTATAGTTACAATTTCTATAGCGTTCCACTTAACAAAAAGTAGTTGTTTTTATGAATGAGTACACTTCTAGAAGTTTAAATATTCATGTAAAAGTTATGGATATTGTTCATTTTGCCATTGGCAGGGAAACAGGTATTGTATTTTCCTCTGTTGTTTGTGTCCATTATATATTATTGAGTTGGCTCAAAGGGTCAAAAGTCAAACAGATTAAAACTAAAATTCAAAGTTTCATTCATATTTTCTGCTGCTTATATAACAATTTTTTTTAACATACAGACATATTGTGGCAATATCAGGAAAGATCTATAACCTTTAAAAACACAGCTGAATTTTTCTGTATGTACTATGCTATATGCCAAGGGTAAATGTATCTGGGAACAACTTCTTCATTAAAATGATTATTTATACATAGTCAACTGAATAATTTGCTAGAATTTGAATAACATAATTATTTTTTCTTCAATTCATTATTTGAGAGAAATATGAGGAGGTATTTCTAGTAAAATTACATATAGATGTCTATTTAAGCATTCTAATTTGCATTTCGGGGATCTTACCATGATGTTGCAGCTGTTTGGTAGAGTAATTGGCACTGGGAAAGTGGCCTTGTTGGTCTGAGAACTTCCAGTTGTTTGGGAATTAAAAAACTGCTCCAAGTAAGACCGAAGAACGCGCAAGTCAAAGTAATTATCCACACGTCCTCCATAGATTGCATTTTCTAAAAGGCCATGTGCGAAATCCCACTGGAAGTCTTTGCTACCTGTATTAACATACAATATATATGATTGACAAAGAGAATATGACATCTTTTCAACAAATTGCAAAGGTTCAGTTTTGGGCTGGACCGATCTGTTTGATAACTTGACACAAAGACTGGAATGAGATGCTGAAATCACCAGGGGAGAGGTGAAGTAAAATGAAATCTAGGTTAGTGTTTCTTATGGATCCCAAAAGAAGTCAGGAGGTGGAGAAGGCATAGTGGGGTGCCACGAAATCCAAAGACACAATGAAACTGAGCAGTGATATAAGCAGCAAGTTTGGACATTAGCTGAAAAAAAAAAAAAGTTTACTTTTGAAAATAGGCTAAGAGGAATCACCACCATATCTTGATGTCAGTAACAATGAATACACAGCATTATAATTCATAAAAATGCTTTAGTCCATATCACTCACTATTTTGAAGTTGAAATATACAAATGACTTGTATCATACAAGCAAGTTAGATTATCTAATTCCGATTCTCCATAAAAATGGGTCACCAATTAAGTGTAATATAACGAAGGAAAATAATTTTAAGAGAAAATGCAGACTAAGGTATCCTCAGATAGCAGCAATTGCTGAATTAGAGCAATTACTTTCATGAATATCGGTATACGGTAAATCAGTATTCAGGCCTGCTTGCGAGACCTGGATTTTTGTTTTAGGAAGCAACTATTTTATATAAATCATATTAACCTGCTTTTGAATTCTACAAAAACACTTGTCTACACCATACAATTCCTCCTTTGCAGGGGATGTATGGGATAATTATTTTCCTATATAGGTTTCTCAATATTTCCTATGAATAATATATCTGTAAGATTCCCTTAACAGATGTAAGGGTTTTGATAAGATATATACTTTTTATTCCATATGTGTTTTGAGACCCAAAACATTTGATTGGTTCCTATTATACTACTGTGGACTGGACTAATTGAGCCCATTATTACATTGCGAACACATGATCAATAAATTGGGAGGTATATAGGACTAACATCTCTCTATATGTAATAAAAAGTATGTATATCACTTTTGTAAGTGGATTCTTGTATATTTGCTCTATTCAGGAGGGACATTAGTTGACTGTTCAATAATTACGAAGGCTTTCCCTTAACATGACAGAATTTAGTATTTAGGTTCAGGTTGGAAAAAATAAATGTTAATAAAGCCCCGGGTCCTGATGGAATACATCCAATGGTACTGAGGGAACTGGGTTCTGTAATAGCAAAACCATTATATTTAATTTTTCAAGATTCACTCAACACAGGGTCTGTACCAGATGACTGGAGAAAAGCAGATGTGATGCCTATATTTAAAAAGGCAGCAAGAGCAAATCCGGGGAATTATAGACCAGCGAGCCTCACTTCTGTAGTGGGAAAGCCTTTAGAAGGCTTAATACGGGATAATATACAAGAATATCTATTTGAACAGGATTATAAGTAGGAGTCAACATGGATTTATGAGGGATAGGTCATGTCAAACAAATCTAATTAGTTTCTATGAGGAGGTTAGTAGGAATTTGGATCAAGGCAACTCAGTGGATGTAGTCTATTTGGATTTTGCAAAGGCTTTTGATACAGTGCCACATGGGAGACTATTGTGCAAACTAAGGGATACAGGAATTGCAGTAAATATCTGCTCATGGATTGAGAGCTGGCTAAAAGACAAGAAGCAAAGGGTTGTTGTAAATGGAACATACTCAGATTGGACTAAGATGGTAAGTGGGTTTCCTCAGGGTTCAGTATTAAGTCCTCTCCTTTTTAACATATTTATTAATGACTTACAAGTGGGACTGGAAAGTAGTGTCTCTATTTTCGCTGATGACACAAAGTTGTGCAAGGTAATTAAATCACATAATGATGTGCTTTCCCTTCAAAGGGATTTACATAAAATTGAGGAATGGGCATCTGGCAGATGAAATTTAATACGAATAAATGTAAAGTTATGCATCTGGGAAGGAAAAATAGCCATGCAATTTATAAATTTAATGGAGCAAATATAGGGGTATCAGATATTGAAAGGGATTCAGGAGTACTTGTGGACAACCACCTAGGTAACAGTGCTCAACGCCAAGCAGCAGCTGCAAAAGCAAATAAAATATTAGCATGTATTAAGAAGGGTATAGAAGCAAGGGAAGCAAATATAATTCTGTCACTATTCAAATCTCTAGTATGCCCTCATTTGGAATATGGAGTACCAATTTTGGGCACCACTTTATAAAAAGGACATTTTAGAGCTGGAAAAGGTACAGAGGAGGGCAACAAAACTAATTAGGGGAATGGAGGGGCTAAGTTATGAAGAAAGGATAACCAAATTAAGCTTATTTACTCTAAAAAAAAAAAGGCGTCTAAGAGGAAATATGATTACATTATATAAATACATCCAGGGTCAATATAAAGAATTGTCAAGGGAGCTTTTTCTACCAAGAGGTTTTCTACTGACAATAGGACACCCCTTGAGGTTAGGAGTAAAAAGATTTCACCTTAAAGAAAGAAAAGGGTTCTTCACAGTAACGGTGGTTAATCAGCGGAATTCTTTACCAGAGGAGGTGGTGACAGCGGATTCGATAGCTAACTTTAAAAGGGGACTGGATTTATTTCTAATTAAGAAGGGAATTCAGGGTTATGCTGGATAATTAGAGAGAGTGTATTGATCCAGGGAGAAATCCGATCGTCAGTATCTGGGGACAGGAAGAAATTATTTTTTTCCCTTTGAGACGATTGGCTAAATTTCACTTGTTTTTTTTTCTATTTGCCTTCCTCTGGATTAATTACTAA
This sequence comes from Discoglossus pictus, assembly GCA_027410445.1. Taxonomy (NCBI): domain Eukaryota; kingdom Metazoa; phylum Chordata; class Amphibia; order Anura; family Alytidae; genus Discoglossus; species Discoglossus pictus. Next base: position 434,963,633 of record CM050164.1, read on the forward strand.
TTTAAAAAAACAGTTGATCAATAACTAACAATTAACAACTAATTAATTAATAACTAATCCTCATATTGCAGATCAGAGGAGATCTTAACAGGTTGAACTTGATGGACTGAAAGTCTTTTTTCAACCTTAATTACTATGGGCCTCATTCTATTACCGGACGTAAATCGGCCGTAAGGCTGCGATTCCTTGCGGGGGTTCTGTTAACTCACGATTCTATTATTCGGCCCCGCAAGGATCTCCTCTTACGGCCGGCCGCATATCTTGGAACCGGCCGTAAGCTCAGAAATCTAAAAACTCAAAAATAAATTCAAGCCTGCACTGTACAGCTCTGTAAATGCTAGGGATCATATTGGGGGACATGAGGATTAAAAGTAACCCACTCTCAAGCTTGCACATCAGCCCAAACCCGAGTTCAAATTAACTGTTTATTTTCCGGCTGCGGCGTGGGCGGGTCTGAGGTGCTCCAAGCCCTCTGGACTTTTTACATGGATATTTTACGGATATTAAAAAATATATATTTTACGGATTTGAGTATAGGGTAATTATGTGCTATTTTTGCTAACACCGAATATCACTTTATAGACTCTGCAAAGTGCAGGATGGCTTTATTTGGGCTATTTTATGGGCTTAATTGGTGCTAGCGGGACCTCTTTCCTGCAAGTAAGCTGCGGCTCGCTTTTAGCCTTGCAGAGAGGGTTCCTGGAGCAATTGAATTGCAAATAGGAATTTCTTACGGCCGATTTCCTTGCGGGCGTTTAAGATCAAAGGATTTCCTCCGGCGCGAGCAGCCGCAAGAGATAGCAAGGCACCGGCCGCAAGCCTGCCGGAATCCCCGGCCGGAGGGGAATAGAATAGCCGAATAGCTTGCGGCCGGTCCTTGCGGCCCCGCAACGGCTGCGGACGCTAATAGAATGAGGCCCTATGTAACTATGTAACTATATTACCTACCCTACTAGATCTGTTTCTGAAGACTCAGAGCCCTGTATTATCTTCTGTAATCTGTCATCTTGTATTCTTTAACAATACAATTAATTTTTAAGTGTTATAAAAAAGTTATATTTTAATGTATTCAATTTTGTCTTCATATGGTCTTAGACATTTTATGTTTGGTACTAAACATGCAGTGTATCACCAGTTAACCTAGTGTGCTCTTTCTCTTAAAATATTTTTGTGTCCTTTTTTCAGAACTACATTGATATTTTAATACAAATAGGGTATAAACAAGAGCAGTGGTACTCAGAGGACCAGTAATGATCTATGGAGTGTTTGTGTATGCTCCTCTTGGCACAGTAAAAGATTACAAATAAATCTAGTATGCGTAGTCCAAAAAAATGTCAAACTCCATCATTGAGAATAAGTATGTGCCTTGGTGACACTATCAGAGACATTTGTGAATGGAGGCTCACTGAGACCATTGGAACCAACTGGGCTGCTGGAAAGTAATGCTTACATATTACAGTAGACTGACAAAATTAGAAAACATCCACAAAGTTTTGAAAAAATCAACGCTCAAAGAAAAAAGGCGTAGACACAATGTTAATCTATTATGTTTCTAAGCTTTTATCATTTGCATTAGATGGCTATTAATTTTACAACACATGTTATAGGTGATTGTTTAAAGGGGGTTTATATGACCCTATAAATAGAAATGATAAAAGGGCAGAATTTACTAAGCATCTCAAAACCATCTCAAGTTATCCCTTGGTTGAGTATGAACTATTTCCTATTGGTAAAAACAGCCATTCTCACCTTATCTCATCCAATCTTACCTCATCTTAGAGGAGAAATTATTTAGTAAATTCCCATCAATTTTTTTAAAGAAATCAGACAATTAGGTGATTGTATTGTCACTTTCAAGAAAAAGTGACAATAGTAAAAACTACCATTTTATTTTAACAAAATGTAAAGTTATAGAATAACTAAATAACTGACTAATCTATACTTAAATACAGGAAAAACAAATCTTATGAATTCAACAACCAGATAGCTAAATATAACGTATTAGCACAATCACTGATGAATAGGAGCTGAAAAAATATGTTTCTGTTCACTAGTCTAAAAAGGTATATAAGCATATGAATTACTAAAACTTACCCTCAAAAAGCCGGTCAATAATGTCATATGCAGCTCGCAAGTCTGATAGAGAAAATTCATAAAATTTTGTCCACCCCTAAAAAGGAAAAAAACACATATGAAGAGAATTACATTATTCTGGAAATATAATGGCTAAATACATTGATATTATGTTGCTACAATAAAGCCACCACCTAATACAACAGGCATGAATGTCCAACAAACGGTTGGAGCAGCCTCTCTCATTCACATGAAATTAAAGTGCAAAAAAAGAAAATGAGCATCTATGTGATTCTAAAGACTGCCCCATTGACAGCAAACAAGAAAAATTAGACCAGGCCCAAGTGTCATTGCTTCTAGAATCTAGATTACGGGAATTACAGCCCAAAGAAATGTGCACAGAAACAAATAAGACTAAATTGCACAAAATAAAAAAGATTTTTGTGTGTAAACTTTTTGCATGTTTTTGGGGTCATGAACTAAACAAAAATATACACCGGATGCACACGTATGTTAAAATAACAAGCTGCTAATATTTTCATTTGAAACGTATGTAATGGAAGTATTTCATGAAAGATATAAAGCCTTATTACCATAAATTGTGATTCAGCCAATTGAATAGGGCTCTTTTAAAGCAGATAGCATTTTTTTTTTTACAGAAGTTTTTAGTTAGCGATAACCTTGCTTTTGGATAAAAGTTCACTAACTAAAAACTTCTGTAAAAAAATGTGCTTATATGGAGCCCTATTCAATTGGCCAAATCGCAATTTAATAAGGCTGATAATATGGCCATTAACTTGCCTGTTGGTGAGTAGGCTGGATTATCATCCTGAGATGAAGACTAGCCCCTAGATGGAACTTTTCTTTAGTTGTTGAGTTGTGTCTGACTCTTCTTGACCCTATGGATCCCAACATGCCAGGACCAATCATTTTGTCTCTGGTCATGCCTATCCATACGGTTTTCTTGGCAAAGATATTGATGTGGGTTCCTTATCCAGTGGACTGCAATTTGTCTGACCTCTCTACTATAATCTGGCCATTTTGGGATACCCAACAAAGTTTAGCTCACAGCTTCACTGAAGTACACAAGCCCCTTCACCAAGGTAGTGATACAGAAGAGTAAGACGGAACTAGGTCCATTATTTTTTTTTATCTCAAAATAAATAATTAACAATAAATAATCTAACTTAAAAAAAGCCTTTTTTTCAGTGGGTTAGGTAGGTTTCAAAAATATCAACATTTTTAATGCAGATGCCTTATTTATTGAAATTTAAAACGATAATAAACTGAAAAGTGTATTTTTAATTATAATAAGATATGTCAACTTAATTTTGTAGGTGATGATTGTTTTAGCGCAATAGGGGGATGGTTTAATTTGTCATTAAACTATTAATGTTTATGTCAACCTCAGTCACGTGTTATGCAGTCTTGGTAAGTGCTGTAGTAAATGAGTTGTCATATATATGATACAAAGTAAAATTAATCATCATAAAGATGAAATCCATGCGTGAGCATAGAAGGAAACCTACATACTGCAATACTTCATTATCAGTAGCGGCTAATCCTCTTGGGTCTCCATCCTTGGCCCAATGTGTCAAACAAAGGATAAATGAAGCTGTTGTAGAGCATTGGAATGACAAGTAAATGATTGCCACCATTTCAAGTAAAATGAATATGAACAGCATTAAACAGTTTGTGTTAACCTCCAAATTTGTGAAAAATAACTGATTCAAACACAGGACTAGTATAATTATATCACAATAAACACATCTTCGGTATAGTTCATTGGTTACAAACCTTTTCACCAGGAACCCTTGCCAAGATTTAGGGGTATTCCTGTTAAAACTATGTTTACCAGTTTATCCTTGTATTAGCATAATCACAACCTACAGACAAAGGCAAAAGAATCATCGGCAGAGGATTGCTAGCCCACTGTTACCTTTCCTAATCTATAGAACATTTGAATGCAATCTAAAATGAAAATGTTGTCAGATTCAGATGTCACAACCCACTATATCCCATAGATCTGTGCAATATTTCTGATGAAGGCGATCAAACAATTTGGGGCATGTACCAGAGTAGAAATTTACTTGAGTATATAAAAACACTATTTTATAACGTCATGTTCAGCTTTTAACAGATGAATGGACTGATTTTGTTCTGAATAAAGACATTTATTTATTTTTACTTTGGCTGTCTCACATTTGTATGTATGTGTTTGAGACAAACAGCGGTTCCTAATCAACACTGGTATACCTGCAGTAATATGGCACCCTAATCAAAACTGGTATACCTGCATTAATATGGAAACCTAATCAAAACTGGTAAACCTGGATTAATATGGCACCCTAATAAACACTGGTATACCTGTATTCATATGGCAACTAAATAAACACTGGTATACCTGTATTAATATGGCAACCTAATCAACACTGGTAAACCTGGATTAATATGGCACCCTAAAAAACACTGGTATACCTGTATTAATATGGAAACCTAATCAACACTGGTAAACCTGGATTAATATGGCACCCTAATAAACACTGGTATACCTGTATTCATATGGCAACTAAATAAACACTGGTATACCTGTATTAATATGGCAACCTAATCAACACTGGTAAACCTGGATTAATATGGCACCCTAAAAAACACTGGTATACCTGTATTAATATGGCAACCAAATAAACACTGGTCTACCTGTATTAATATGGCACCGTAATAAACACTGGTATACCTGTATTAATATGGCAACCAAATAAACACTGGTCTACCTGTATTAATATGGCACCCTAATCAACACTGGTAAATCTGGATTAATATGGCACCCTAATCAACACTGGTAAACCTGGATTAATATGGCACCCTAATAAACACTGGTATACTTGTATTAATATGGCAACCAAATCAACACTGGTAAACCTGGATTAATATGGCACCCTAATAAACACTGGTATACCTGCATTAATATGGCAACCAAATAAACACTGGTAAACCTGGATTAATATGGCAACCAAATAAACACTGGTATCCTGTATTAATATGGCACCCTAATAAAAACTGGTATACCTGTATTAATATGGCAACCAAATAAACACTGGTATACCTGTATTAATATGGCAACCAAATAAACACTGGTAAACTTGGATTAATATGGCACCCTAATAAACACTGGTATACCTGTATTAATATGGCACCCTAATAAACACTGGTAAACCTGTATTAATATGGCACCCTAATAAACACGGGTATACCTGTATTAATATGGCAACCAAATAAACACTGGTATACCTGTATTAATATGGCACCCTAATAAACACTGGTATACCTGCATTAATATGGCAACCTAATCAACACTGGTAAACCTGTATTAATATGGCACCCTAATAAACACGGGTATACCTGTATTAATATGGCAACCAAATAAACACTGGTATACCTGTATTAATATGGCACCCTAATAAAGACTGGTATACCTGCAGTAATATGGCAACCTAATCAACACTGGTATACAGTGGATATGAAAAGTCTACACACCCCTGTTAAAATGTCAGGTTTCTGTGCTGTAAAAAAAATGAGACAAAGATAAATAATTTCAGAACTTTTTCCACCTTTAATGTGACCTATAAACTGTACAACTCAATTGAAAAACAAACTGAAATCTTTTAGGTAGAGGGAAGAAAAAAAATAAAATTAAATAATATGGTTGCATAAGTATGCACACCCTTAAACTAATACTTTGTTGAAGCACCTTTTGATTTTATTACAGCACTCAGTCTTTTTGGGTATGAGTCTATCAGCATGGCGCATTTTGACTTGGCAAGATTTGCTCACTCTTCTTTGCAAAAACACTCCAAATCTGTCAGATTGCGAGGGCATCTCCTGTGCACAGCCCTCTTCAGATCACCCCATAGATTTTCAATCGGATTCAGGTCTGGGCTCTGGCTGGGCCATTCCAAAACTTTAATCTTCTTCTGGTGAAGCCATTCCTTTGTGGATTTGGATGTATGCTTTGGGTCGTCATGCTGAAAGATGAAGTTCCTCTTCATGTTCAGCTTTCTAGCAGAAGCCTGAAGGTTTTGTGCCAATATTGACTGGTATTTGGAACTGTTCATAATTCCCTTCCCCCAGTTCCAGCTGAAGAAAAACAGCCCCAAAGCATGATGCTGCCACTACCATGCTTCACTGTGGGTATGGTGTTCTTTTGGTGATGTGCAGTGTTGTTTTTGCGCCAAACATATCTTTTGGAATTATGGCCAAAAAGTTCAACCTTGGTTTCATCAGACCATAACACCTTTTCCCACATGCTTTTGGGAGACTTCAGATGTGTTTTTGCAAAATGTAGCCTGGCTTGGATGTTTTTCTTCGTAAGAAAAGGCTTTCGTCTTGCCACTCTACCCCATAGCCCAGACATATGAAGAATACAGGAGATTGTTGTCACATGTACCACACAGCCAGTACTTGCCAGATATTCCTGCAGCTCCTTTAATGTTGCTGTAGGCCTCTTGGTAGCCTCCCAGACCAGTTTTCTTCTCGTCTTTTCATCAATTTTGGAGGGAGCTCCAGTTCTTGGTAATGTCACTGTTGTGCCATATTTTCTCCATAATGACGGTCTTCACTGTGTTCCATGGTATATCTAATGCCTTGGAAATTCTTTTGTACCCTTCTCCTGACTGATACCTTTTAACAATGAGATCCCTCTGATGCTTTGGAAGCTCTCTGTGGACCATGGCTTTTTCTGTGGGATGCGACTAAGAAAACTTCAGGAAAGACCAACTAGAGCAGCTGAACTTTATTTGGGGTTAATCAGAGGCACTTTAAATGATGGCAGGTGTATGCTGACTCCTATTTAACACGGTTTGGAATGTGATTGCTTAATTCTGAACACAGCTACATCCCCAGTTATAAGAGGGTGTGCATACTTATGCAACCACATTACTTTTATTTTTTATTTTTGTTCCCTCCACCTGAAAAAGATTTCAGTTTGTTTTTCAATTGAGTTGTACAGTTTATAGGTCACATTAAAGGTGGAAAAAGTTCTGAAATGATTTATCTTTGTCTCATTTTTTTACAGCACAGAAACCTGACATTTTAACAGGGGTGTGTAGACTTTTTATATCCACTGTACCTGCATTAATATGGCACCCTAATAAACACTGGTATACCTGTATTAATATGGCAACCTAACGAACACTAGTATACCTGCAGTAATATGTCAGGTCTGGTATATTCAACCATATTCATACTATTTTAACCTGTGAGAATACATTAATAGCCATTTCTGTGCTATTGATTGCATTTGAATTTTTGAGCTAAAGACAGAGAACCAAGAATATTACCAACTCCTATTCAGCACTCTAGTTGGTTTGATAATGTGTAATAATCTTGCTGCCTCTGACTGCCCGAAGAAAAATAAATTATTTTCTTAAAATGGACTAATTAGGTTCAAAGGTTTTTGCAAAAAAAAAAGTGCAAATCAAACCTGTAATGTTTACCGGAGCATTGTGGTCAATGTATTATATGCTTTTCTCAATAAACTTGATAGTAGACAAAATATTTTTTTTAGAACGCCAAAAAAAAAAATAGCACTGATATTTTTTTCAAGTATACATGCAATTATTTCTTACTGCAGACTTTATTAAGGGCTGAAGATTTTTGTTCATCAAAATTATCCTCCAATCACTAGAAATAGATCAGGGGGAGAGGGGGAGAGGGGGAGAGAGGGAGGGAGAGAGGGAGGGAGAGAGGGAGGGAGGGAGAGAGGGAGGGAGAGAGGGAGGGAGAGAGGGAGGGAGGGAGGGAGAGAGGGAGAGAGAGAGAGAGAGGGGGAGAGAGAGAGGGAGGGAGAGAGAGAGGGGGAGAGAGGGAGGGAGGGAGAGAGAGAGAGGGGGAGAGAGAGAGGGAGGGAGAGAGAGAGGGGGAGAGAGGGAGGGAGGGAGAGAGAGAGGGGGAGAGAGGGAGGGGGGAGAGAGGGAGGGGGAGAGAGGGAGAGAGAGAGAGGGGGAGAGAGGGAGAGAGAGAGAGAGGGGGGAGAGAGGGAGGGAGAGAGAGGGAGAGAGAGGGAGGGAGAGGGAGGGAGAGAGGGAGGGAGAGAGGGAGAGAGGGAGGGAGAGAGGGAGGGAGGGAGGGAGAGAGGGAGGGAGGGAGGAAGAGAGGGAGGGAGGGAGAGAGGGAGAGAGGTAGAGAGGGGGAGGGAGAGAGGGGGAGAGAGCGAGAGAGAGGGAGGGAGAGAGGGGGAGAGAGCGAGAGAGAGGGAGGGAGAGAGAGGGAGAGGGAGAGAGAGGGGGGGGGATAGAGAGATAGAGAGAGATATTATGAGACAAAGAAACAAAGACTTATCTGTCTAATCTGCCTATGTAACTAAAAAGAAAAGAATGGCTAAATTCATCTTCAGGATGGGTTTGAATTACTTTACAGCAATGGAAGGTTTATGTACTTATCACTTAGCCTTTCTGTAAATTGTTCTTCCTCACTTCACCCCTAAATCTTCTACCAATGAACTTCTGCTCATGCATTCATCTTTTCATGAAAAATACTTTCATCATGAACTAACTTCAAATAAATGTTATATATTTGAAGGTGTTTATCATGTCACCTCTCTACCAATGTAGATATACTCACCCAAATTAGTCTTACTAACAATAAAAACTACCACAACCTTTATGATGAATTGTATAGAAGACAAAAACATATTAATTACAATGGATAAGAAAACTGCTTAAACTGCTTACTTGTGGGATATAGTTTCTCCTCTCCTGGCACACAGCATGAAACCATGCCAAACAGAATAAAGCTTGTGCTCGAGATGAAAGACCACTTTTGCTGATCTGCTCTGGGCTCCAAGATTCGTAAGTCCTCAGCATGTTCTTCTTTAAGCCTGGTGGTGCCTTAAATATAAACAAATAAGAATATTACATATCACTTCTGTCAATCATGTAGTTTTCACTGGCATTTTATGGTGTGTGTGATTATGTGTGTGGGTGAGTATTGATAACTAGAGCAAACATGAAATTTAACTTGAACTCTAATCTTGAGATTGTGGAAAATAAAATGTATTAAGAAATAATTGAAAAAAATAAATTGGCTCTTAAAAGATAAACATTACTGAGCCGGCCAATGTTTGCACTAGTCTTTTTATTTTATCGTACACAGTAATCATTACTTTGATTGCCTGCAATTTTATGTTTTAAAATTATGATTAAAAAGACTTAAGAATGGTCAAAAATGTTTTATAAAGTAAAAAATATAAACACAATTTTTTACTTTTATACAAAACATTTCTTGTTGTTCGTTTTCAGTTCTAGCTCTTCAAAATCAATATTTTAAATATATGAACTAAGTGGTCATAACTTTTAAATAATAATACAATACAAGAGCTACTCCCACTTACAAAAAAAGTGCAGTGTTACACCAAAAAGAACGAGAATACTTAAAAACAACATACAAGACTTTATATTCTCCAGAGATTCATGTTACCCTATTCTATTATCTGAATACATGCTGGTTATAGAAACACTTTTCAGCCGAAAGAAATGAGAGTGACTGCTTAAGATAGAAAATCACTTCTGATTTTCAAGCAGTTGTGATAAGAGAGCATGAAATGTACAGAAATAGAAGGGCTTCTGCAACTTGACTTATGAGATATAGTTTATGCAACCTAAATATGCTGAATTATTTGGAAAAAGGCCATTGAAATATTCAATGATTTGTAATAAAACAGAGTCGATAACTATTGTATAATAGCATGTGGAGCTGGTCTAGTTGTTATAATAACATTATCACTACATTTGTTACTGGAGGGCACATCAAACATTAATATATTGGGCTCTGAGGTACCAATATGTGGGTGCTATAAGGTAAAAAACAACCAAAGTATAAAAAACACAAAAGGAAAATCTGCTAATATCATTTCCATAAAAAAACAAACCGAGAAATAGGATATATTATACCAGTCTGCCCGATTTCCCCCTAATAAAAACTGCTATTTTATTTATTATCCGAATGGATATACAAAAAAAATGAAAATGATACCAAATGAGAATAAATTCACAAAATAAGTTTCACAGAAATTATTCTGATTCCTGCACAGCAAAATAATATTTAAAATGATTAAGTTAAATTAATAAATGCAATTAAGGGCTAGATCACATTGGTGTAGATTAAATAATTAAGTATTATCCAACAGATATTTTGGTTGAAGCCTATGGAAATTCCTTTTGGGTTAAAATGGAGTATACATTTATACACAGTGAGGGATTTGAGTTTTGAATAAAATCTGCTCACAGTAGGGATAAAAAAAATGGTATATTAATGGTACTAATGAGAATCTTGAAGCAGAATTATTATATTCCTGTGAGCAAATTTAATGACAGAAGATAAGAAATATATTACAGAGCTAACTGTACTAATATAGGCTGCTGGTAAGAAGAGCTACACTTTAACATTAATTTGGTTTAAGTGGTAGATTTATTAGTACAAATATGTTCTAATTAGATGTTGCAAAAAATAAGTTGAAAAAGTAAAATTAAGATGTTAACATGGCAACAGTTCACATGGATCGAAACTTTGTCTATTTGTTATGTTGATTTACAATATTGTGGTTATATTATTAAAACATTAACATTAATAAAGGCAACAGAAATGCCAACACTATCTAAAGGATACTAGGTGGTTTGTGTGTTACAGTTGTGTCCGACTCTCCATGACCTCATGGACCGTAACACAGCATGCTGATCTACTTGGTATTCATGGCAAAGATACTGGAGTGGGTTGCCAGTTACTTCTCCAGTGGGCCACAGCATACAGCTCCTGGTATTCCTAAGTGGTCTATCATTCAAGTACTGACCAGGTCCAACCCTGCCAGCCTTCAAGGTGGTGTGACCTCTGGACCCAAAACCAGGTTGCAGTGATGAAAGAACTGAATCCTAACTACTGGACCACCAGTGAACCCAAAGTTTAGGAATTGGTTAAAAAAAAAAAGCTCTTACCTCATAAGTGATCTTTAAACTTGACTGTAACAAAATGGGGGTAAATTTAGGATGAACTTCAGCAGTAAGCCATAAACGGAAATTTGGTTTTGGCTGGAGAGTGTTTAATTCCTATTGAGACATAGTAAATAAATGCATTATGAAATAAATAGATTGCACTACAAGGCACATATGAATACAAATCTAATCCATTTTTATCAACCAATATTAGATAGATAAAAAAAAAAAACAATGTAATGAGGCAATGACATATTTTAAATATCTCAGATTTCTATGTAATCTTAGTCCTCATCTTCCTTTTTTAATGTCATGATAACTTTGTGATAAAGGTACACATGCCCTATTTTTTTATGGAGGTTTGAATGAGAAATCTCATATTTCAATCTTATTTGCAAATTATCACCTTATATTGTAACCATACACATTGGTTAAAAAACATCTTGAAGTACCCAAGAGCTTTGCTTGATGTACTACATTTCGCAATATTTTCCGTTGAGCTACTGTAAAATTAAGGCTACATCATTCATTATCTATCTTGTACATTTTCTACTGTACATTGCATGATCTGGTCAGGCCTCATCAGCTCAAATAAAAGGCAAATTAAATCTTTAATACGCATTTTCAAATATGTATATATAAATGTACAGTAACAAATGTTTTTTTTTTTTTTATAGAACTAAACAATTTGGTCTAATATTCTTTTCCAATTCAGGAATATTAATAATTCTGGAATTTCCATGATTGCATCTCTTGGCTAATAAATTACTAATAGTAACAGATATAATTATATTTTACACCATGAAAAATATTACAAATATAAAAATATGTAAAAGAAATGTTGCTTCTTGTCGAGATTTAATGAAACTCAAGAAAAGAATGAGGATAGATTTGGTGTTCATAAACCAAACTAAACCTTCAATAACAATCACAAGGTTTAGATGTTCCTGGCACTTCCCCTCTTGTACTTAATGTCTGCTGACGAGCATCTCTATCAGCCAACAGAAATAATACTATATGGCCAATTAATGTAAAATCAATTATCTTATCACATGGCACATAATAATTTATACAGTTCAATTAGATATTATACACAATGACTCGGCTTGATGAAAATGATGTAATATGGGCAAACTGAAAAAGTTTATGTAGATAATTTTAGCAGGTGATTTACTTGCCTTTTCCAACACTGGCAGCCAAGAAATGACAAGATGCAGATTTTTTAAGCAGAGCCATTCTCCTTCTCGAGCACATTCCCTTAAGGTTTGAATGGCAAGATCAGCTTGACCTTGACCCATTGCAACCTACAAAAGAAAATAAATCAAATAAATGTATGAATTCTTTGTGCATAATTTTAGACTTTGGAACAATTACAGCTGGAGTCAATAAAGAAAATGTATTTGGAATATATAAAAATGCTCTCTATATCCTAGTAAAAAAATGTTATGTGATCAGCCAAGCAACTTAGCAACTTTAAAAACTCTCTTACTCTATAGTTTGAATATACATGACATTCATTTATCAAAGAATTGTTAAATACGATCCTCCTCCCTAGGGAAAAATTGTGAAACGAGGCAAAAAAGGTATCTCTCCAATAGACAAAGATTGTGCCAGGGGGTGACCTTGGTGAGGCACTCCCGAAGTACCAACTGATTGTAGCACAACTATTGCCCTATTCCTGCACCTGTATCAGGAATGGGGAGAACTGGCCATCTTCCCAGCAAATAAACCCTTCTGGGGTTCTCAAGATGTGCTGTTCTTGAGCGAGACCACATAACTGGAATCCTCCAGTCAGAGGAAAAATACTTCTTATTGGACAAAGACAAATATTATGAACCATCTAGTCAGTGGAGTATTCCCCTTGAAATAGACTCTAGTCTCCGGGATTGACAGTACTGGTGGTGCCATATTTGTTTCTGGGTATATTCAGTGTACTATAGAGGCGGTTGCATTACTGAATTGTAATACTGTATGTAACATAATTGTGGTTAATACCTTACTACATTGATTATGCTCATGTTAAACATGCCTGATGTTTGTATATGTGTGTATATCTGGAATTCTGAGCTGGAAGCAGGTTTTTTAACTTGCTTTAGACATTCAAATGTGAACACAGATGTACTATTTATTTACTGTACTACTGTATGGTGGAGGGCTTCTATTGCCCTTTTGCCCACCATATATTAAATAAATATATATATATATATATATATGTAATTTTGTGGTAATTCAAGGTATACTGTGTGACCTGGTGTATGGAAAACATGTATAATAAAAATGTCTATGGGGATCTCTATTGGGTCTAACACTCAAAAGAGATCGTAAACCAAAGGTATACCTTCAAGGGTCCAATCATTTAAGGAAGGAAAGATCTATAAAATATGTATAGAAGTAACAAACCGTAACAAGCAGTAATCAATTTAAAGTACAACAATACTGAATACATAAATATGTGACATATGCAGTGCTTACTTCATGATAGCTTTCTCTGCCAATTTCTGCACTGGCTAGTTCTTGTAACTCTTGAGATGGATCTGCCCCAGGAGATATGATGATCAGAATGGGTTCTATCGCAAGTGTTTCTCTACTGAGGCGTTTCAGGTTCAGAGGTGGAGGAGATAATTCTTTGAGCCCTAATTTAAACAAAAAAGTGCATAGTTTTAAATAACAAAAAAAGCATCTCGTCACCTATGTCGCATGAGCTAGAACACAGGAAAATAATATGGCACATTTTACATATTTTAACACAACTTGGACAAAACTTAACTAGTTTTATAATTTTATACACTATATGCCCTCCAATAACATATTTCCATAAATAATAGATTTAAAAAGGTTAATATTTTGTAACTTTGAACCCCTATATAACCTTACTGTTACACTCACTCAGTATCCCACGCATTATTTTAATGTTTGTTTGTTCCAGGATGTGCGTCTTGAGATAAAACGCATTTACACTGGTTATTAGTGACCTCGGTGCAAGGTAATGTAGATGCTGCTTTGAACTATCACAAAATAGAATTCACTAATTAAATGATTACTGTAGTCATATATTTAAAATATAAATCTTTTTAAAGAACTTGAGTTAAAAGTAGAAAAAATGTTTCAGAATGTAGAAGAAAAAAAAGCCTTTAACGGATTCCATTTTATGTTTTTATGCTGTTGTGTAATCTACCATTTTGGGCCCCTATTAAATTGGCTAAATTGTAGTTACTGTAGCCCGCAAAAGTTACTGCTATTAAATTGGCCAATTTTCGCTATCCGCAAATGATCTACGGGTTACAGACTGAAAATCAGCCCAGCTAGGCCTTTGATCTATCAAGCCCGCATTTGCTAAAATTGCAAATCGCTATTAAACTGCTACAATTCCTCAAGCCCGCAATTGTTTTCACACCCAGTAAATGGGGGCAAATGTATCCAAGAATCCTATGAGTACCAGATAGGACTCACAAGGGGATTAAACACCTGTTGAAACACTATAAAAGCAAATAAACAATCAATACTGCACTTTAAAATACAAGGAAAGTGATGAAAGACATTAGATTTTTTTTTTTAAGTTTTATTTCCATGTTATATTGAACGCGGCAATCAATGGGTTAATACATATCAGAGAACCTGCATGCACTAGACCAGTAGATTTATAGATTGTTATACATTTCTGGATTGCGAGTACGATCGCTGATCGGACTTCTAAACACTAATTGATTGAGGTTTAAAGGCTATGTTTTACTGACGTTATGAAGACAGTCTCATTTAGTATTGGGTGTTTCTAAATCATGCCCTGAAATGCTACTTACGGGTGCATGGTTTACGTTTTTGTCTTTCGGACATGTATTTGCAGGCTTGTTCAATTTAATCGCTCTGTAACTGCTGCAAATTTCAAGGCTGCAGATTTACAGGCTGTATGAAGGAAACTACCGGCTTGGAATTTAATAGGGGCCTTGGATTTACTTGAGATAGGAAGAGACATTGAATGACAGGTAGTGTTTATCTGCACAATGTGGCATTGAAAACTGCCAAAGCTTTTGTTGACAAGGACTTGCTTATAAGGACAAACAGCAAACAGGTTCAGTTTAAAAAAAAAAAAAAAAAAGGATCTCTGCAGTAAAGAATAATCACACCTAAAATGTAAAAACGTTAAGGTTGCTTTTTTTTTGTTCCTTTCTAAAAATTAAGTTAAATGTCTAAAGAACCTATAGATAACATTTGACCATAGTGGTTGTCACAACCTGTATGTTGAATGGGGTATAAGAGCCTATTGCACAAACCTCTCCCCACAGGTGTGACCGGTTCGTTTTACCTCTGTACAGCTGGAAGATCTTTCAGACCTTGGGTTAGACTGAGAGGTGTCTGTGGTCTTGTATAGCATACAAATCTTTCTAAGTTCTAAAAATATCTTACTCCAGGAACCAGCATCAATAACAAAATTCACACATTAATTATGTGAACAAGTTAACAACGTTATTATTGAAACCATCAGACATATTTATACCACATTCTAGCAACAACAGACCAATCAATTCAAATGTGCATCCATGGTTACACCCAATCCTTCTAGCTCACATTATCCCCGATGCCTGCAAGTCTAAGATGATTACCCATTGTTTTCCCTTTTTCACTGCTATAATTACATACCATAGGCATGGAGACACCAGTCTAATGGCTTGTGACAGTGGGAGAGATTCTAGTGTCATGTGACTTTTTGAGGTCAATTATCTCTCTAATCTTGTTAATAAGGGACTAGTTAATTACTATAAAACATTGGGCATATACAATATTTCACTTGTAAGTGCTAGCCCCCTAAAATACAACACCGACATACATCCCATCACTCCCATCATGTTCATACCCACACCCCAACTATAAACATGGGTACCACAGTATGGGCCCAGTGGCACCCATGCCACTTTAAACAGGCATAACAAGGAATAACACATAAATTACAACATCCCCAATGTTAATCCATCTCAGTGGACCCCTTTCCCCTGGCACAATAAGCCTATCTTATAAGGCTGAGGGCATCAGTCTGTTAGGTATTGCAGAGCTGGTGTTAGGTATTGCACAACTGTCCTTTAAGATACCAATGATTAAAGATTGAGGAAATTCATAACACTATCATTGATGTTTATTATATTATATTATTATTATATTTTCATTATCTACGTGGCTTCATAGTAAATCCTGTTACTAAGAGTTAATTATTAAAGGGACTCTGTCAACCCAAATTAGTTGTTTTTTTAAGTTATTCTTAATAAACATTCAAAAGTGGCTATACATTGTTAGAGCAATTTTTACTTAAGTTAACTACTTCAGCATTATTTGAGCCACATTCATGTGCAAATGTATGGCTTCTAAATACTAGTTATATGTGCTGATGGGCTAATAATTATCATAGTCTGTCTGTTTCTCTCTGCGGTAGCCAAAACAATGTGTTCAAAGGTCAAGAAGTTGAATCCCTTCCCCACCCTTGTCAGGTATACTGAGCCACAAACTGGCAACTGAACCACACAAACAATGTTAGATAGACAGCTGTCCATGCTGTTCAACTTGTTGTTGTGTCCATTTAAGAGTTACTTGTTGTTTAGTCATTCAGCCCTACTCTCCGTGACCCTATGGACGACAGAAGCACACCAGGCACATTCCTTAGGTCTCTGGTTGTGCTTATCCATGAGGTTATCTTGGCAAAGATACTGGTTTGGCTTACCAGTTCCTTCACCATTGGACCGAGATTTGTTTGACCGCTCTGCTATGACCTGCCCATCTTGGGTACCCTATATGGTATAGCTATGGTATAGCTCATAGCTTCACTGAGACACACAATCCCCTTCACTACAAGTGATCCAGACAAGGAAGAGTTATCTCAAAAATATTGTCAATAAATGTAATATCTAAAAATGTGCTATATGCATTTAAAAGTAAAGTAAGAAGGTATTTCAGAAGGTGCCATTTGATAGCTTAGTCTATAGCTTGACACCCCAGCATCATTCGATAGTATCATCGCCATCTGTGCTCTAAACAGAAGTCTACTCTTTGAGAAAGAAGGAGCATTCCACAAGCAAAGCATTCAGACTCTTCCTAAATGTATCAAACTATTGATACATGGAGTTTATACTACAATGAATTAGTGTTTAGAAGTAAAACTTGTGATCGGACTCGAAATCCAGCAATGTAGAAATCCATAAAAATCATTAAAGCCACTTTTCTAGTCCATGTGGGTTCCATGATATGTATTAACCCCTTGATTCGTGGGATCCATATAACACAGAAATAAAAGTTAAAAATAATAATTTTTATTGCAGATTTGCGAGCTTGAGACTGTTGTGCAATAAATTCTGTTGCCTTTCCATCCTTTCCCAGTATTTTAAAAGTACAGTAGAGTGTGTTTAATAGCTGTTGCAGTTGTCAGAACTAGTGTTTATCCCGCTTGCGAGTAATATTTTTGACACGATTTCCAAGTTGTGGGTCAAATTTAATTTGCAAGCTACTTGAACTTTTGTAATTGAATATAGATTTTGGGTCTTTAGCTTTTGCAGGCTTGAAATATTAATGGACGAGATGAGCCAAATCTTTGGGTAGTGGTTTTGGGCAGGTAACTCGCAATAAGATGCTTTTCAAATTCAAGTACGGTAATTGCTACTTGGTCAATTGAATGGGGCCCCTAGTGTATTCTGGTTAATGGCACAGTCTTTTACCTCTGTTTTATTCGACTGTAATTTTTGGAGAAGAAACCACCCATTGGTAGATTTTCTGTGAACATATAAATTAGAATGCCTTTCAAGATTAAAGCTTGCAGGACTTGTTTATGGGCTAAGAAAAAACAGAAGACAAGTACAAATGCTAATACTTAGGTTGAGGAAACAAGATTAAAATAATTCCCACTGGGTAATTTTAATTACTTAAACATGCATGATTTACCATATTAGTTTTATTAGCTTTTGGTGCTGTCATGAGTAAACTGAAAATGTGCTCATTTCTCAAGCTATGTCATATAACTTTGATCCATTATCATTACTAGAGAAATATACACTGCAATGCATTCTCTTATTGGATGCATATATCAAATGGCATGAACCCAAAAATAAGTTCTGCTATAAATAAAGACTGAAGCCCAACATTGATCTTGTAAAACATTACAAAATTCTTTATTGCTGAGTAAAGTCAAATTCTGCTTTGGATGGGTAAAAACTAATTACCAGAAAATGTACAAAAATCTGATTCTTAGGGAAATTCTGCCAAAAATGATCACAGACCATGTTTTAATTTATTCCATACACCCCAAACAGGGATAATATTTCAAGTTCTAAGTGAATACTTAATTATTGTCATAGAAATATGACTCTATGCCAATGCAATGGCAAAGCTACAATATATTCTATTGCCAAGTGAATCATTACAAAAATAAAGTAAGTTTTTTCCAGACTCAAGATCCAGAGAATGACCTTGCTTTCAGAAAATCTTTAAGACTACTTGATGTTTGATAATGCTTACAAGTAAGATGATGACTGTATTGTAGAAAAATCCTTATATGTTTGTAAATGTTAACAAAAACCATGAACAATAGCATCTGTGAAAATCCACTTTTGAAGACTATGGGGTTTATTTATGAAACATGGTTAAAGGGCCATTTACCTCACTGTAAGTGCTCTTCATGGTGTGAAAGAGCACAAGATTGGATGCTAACATGGTTTATTTTTTTTTATTACATGAATAACAGCTAAAAAAAAAATAAAGTTATAAGTCTGTTTACAAACACAGACTATCCGGCCTACTGGCTGTTGCGTGAGTAATAACATAAAAGGAGCTGCGTGTGGTGAATACAATGATTAATAGCAGTTCTTCCCTGAACACAGGAATGCACAAAGCAGTTAACCCATAACTGAAAGGTATAGGTGATTCCACAAATACAAGCTCTGCACAGATGTATTATTTAATGGTTAACTCTTTTTTTATTCCTTTTGCGGACTACATTACACTGCAGTGTGGGTCTTTGGGAGGGCATATTAGTGACTCATGTAAACACAGCTTTAATTTATTAATTTCTCAGTGAAAATGCACCTACTTCAAAAATTAAAAAAAATATTTTAAGCTGCTTTTATGAGACTTTTACTGTGATGAGGTCCTAAATTGTGCTGAATTAAGTGGCCCTTTAAGTAGGGATAAATCAGATAAAGTGGAGTTACGGCATTTAACATCTCCATTTCTATTGCACCTGTTTATGAAGGGGGTATAAAATGTAATTCTAATGGTTCCTATAGGCAACATAGAATTGTAAGATATTTAACTTTAAGTTGTTGCACACCTGGGGGGTCTTTTCTAATCTCCAGCCTGCCTCTCCTGTTCCTGGGTAAACACTAAGATAATTCTCAGAGCACTTCTCTCCCACCTGCCCCTGCTTAGAGTTTATTTATAAAGACACGGAAACAACTTGCACTTGACCAATCAGCAGCTCATGCTATCATAATATATTACCACTCCACTCATCATACCCATCCATTACCATTAACATCCATCACTCTCTACTGTGCTTTAAAACCTCAACTAGGTAAAGATAATAAAAGTGCACACTAGCCCCACAGTCTCCGAATGCCTCCCTATCATATTTCTACTGTCTCCTAAATGGAAACATCTTCCCAATTTCGTACATTTTCTACCCAGGTAAACTCTATGCCTATCTTACAGCAACAGAATTGTCTTCCCTTTCACTCTCAAATTGGTCTCTCTTCCTGGTCATTCCAATTTCTTATCTGTGTTTCTTGCATAGGTTTCTGCCACATCCACCCCCTTTAGATTGAAATATTTGAGTTTTTAGTCTTGTAAGGTGCTTTGGAAAAAAAGCACTATGTACATAAGATTTTAAGAGGTAAGAGGAGGGAGGGGGAGTTTTGATAAATAATTGGAGGTTTTAGAATTTAGACCCTCCCCTTTCCCATGCACAAGCTGAGAAGCAAGCAGTTTGCAACAATAATTGCTGCCCCTTGGTGTAGTTGTTTAGTCATCCAGTTGTGGCAGACTATGGATTGCGGGATGCTAGGCACATGTGTCAGTCACTGTCCTTCTGAGCTCCATTAAGCTTGTGTTCATTGCTACAATTACCTCATCTGTGAATCTCTGCCTCTACTATCCCCTTTTTCATGTGCCTTCAATCTTTCCCAGCATCAAAGTATTCACTAGGAAATACTGTCTTGTTATGATATGGCCAAAATATTTAAACTTTAGCTTCATGGTCAAAGCTTCCAGTGAACAGTTTCTCTTGCTTTCCTGAAGTATTCATTTATTGGATCTTCTTGCAGTCCAAGGAACTCTAAGAAGTTTTCTCCAACACCACAATTCAAAGGCATCAATTCTACAGCGCTCAGCCTTCTTTATTGTCCAGCTCTCACATCCATATGTTACTACTGGGAATACCATAATTCTAAATATGCGGACCTTTGTTGATAATGTAATATCTGTACTTTTTACTAGCCTGTTCAAATGTGCCACATCTTTCTTTCCAAGAAGCAAATATATTTTAATTTCATGGCTGCAGTCACCATCTGAAGAGATCTTGGATACCATAAAAGTAAAATCTGACACTGCCTCTACTCCTTCCCCATCGATGTGCCAGGAACTCAGATTGCCATTTGCCATGATCTTCGTCTTTTTTAACGTTGAGCACTGAACCCATTAGTCAGATTAACATTTTTCGTTATACAGTGCATTGGTCCTTTAAAGTACATGAAAACCTAGAGGGAAGCTGACATCTAAAACAATTTGAATTCATGATAAGAATTCCTCCAGAGCTGAAACCTGCAGGATCAGTGCAGAGCAAATTCTGCACAATCAAGACCTCCTCAGAAAGGTTAGAACACAAGTTCAAGTACTGGGTCTGGTCAGCTTCAGACAGTTTTGAGAGGTCAAGCTCCTTTTAACTGAAATGTCACTAATAAATATTAAATATTGGTTAATGCATAATTTCATTGACAGCCATCTGGCCCTGGTAATTTGGCTTCTACATCCATGTAAGAAAAGCACTAACTGTGATTAAGTGCATAATTGTCCGAAATCTGTCAGACTGATTGTTAATGACCACTATTTTATAATGAGATTTTTAGTTGAATAAAATTGTTTTATCATTATTATTTTTGTATTATTATTGAAGTGCATTAGCAGCTTTTGATCTGCTCTAGTTTGCTTCATCCAAGGGTTGCAGTTCCACCACTTGCACCACTAAATAAGAAGAAGAGTTACATTCAATATATGAACAGTTTAAGGTCTAACAAAAAAGTAAAATCAAAAAAGTAAAATTACCAGTTTACAAAAGTTTCTAATGCATACAGAGGGCCCAAATCAATTGCAAGCCCGCATCTCACAGGATCCAGGCCGTTTGGCTTACTGCTGTGCTGAAGGCTACCGTTCGTCTTCGATTCTGCAGCTATTCAATTAAAGGAGCCCGCAAGTTACTGGCCCAAAGCCAACTCCATAAACCATGCACTGGTTCGTAGCAGTTCAGGGAAGGAACATGATCAATTAAGCAAGATCGTAACCTCCCATTTCAGGTCAGCAAATAGAAAATGAGACTGTCATTATTATGGCAGTAAAACATGTCAATGTTTTACATGTCAATCAATTAGAGATCAGACTGGCAAAATACAGAATTATGGAAATGAATGCCAATACTGTTCTAGTCGATGTGGATGGCCTGATATGTAGTAACTCATTGATTCCTGAGATCGATATAACCCCGAAATTAAACATAAAAATAAAATTGATTTACTGCCGATTTGCGAGCTAGAGACTGTTGTGCAATTAATTCTAACGTCTTTCATCACTTACCCAGTTATTTACAGTGAAGTATTGATTTTTTATTTGCATTTACAGTGCTACGGACAGGGGTTAGACCCCCTTGCGGGTCCTCTCTAGCACTTGTGCGATTTTCTCCTTCATTTGCAATTTACGGTGGTGTGAAAACATTTGTGTTTTGGGGAATTGGAGCAATTGAATAGCGATTTGTGATTTTAGCCATCGTAACTCTTGTGGAATTGAAGGTTGTAAGTTCCGGGTTTACCCATCGCAGTTTTTTTCAAGGCCTTAACCTGTAACCCGTTTGGAGCCCACAAAAAGCCAACTGAATAGCAAATTAACTTGCGACCTTACTTATGGGCTACAGTAACTTGCAATAGCTCAATTGAATCGGGCTCTGTACCTTTTGTAAAGTATAAGTCTTACTTCAACTTAACTCTCCATTAATCCCACCATCTTGACCTCCCATGCATTTCTTCTTTCCAGATCCATGTTGGTTTGTCACACCATCTTCCCCACCCAAGATAGCTACTTCCTTTATCCCGCCGGAACAATGTAACCTACTCCCCCATTTTCCCTGTCTGCATTAGATCAATTCACTATTTCACTGCCCATCTCACAGATGCTCTCCATTTCCTCCCCTCAAACTACACTAATTACCAGATTTACACTATTAGGTTGTTCCAAATATGTCAGTGTAAATTTGGTAATGCTTTAACAGAACATATTTAATAACATATCAGTAAAACAAATTTACTATATTTATAGTGCCATTCAATAATTTGCAGGTTCTGAATATGCATATATTGAAGATACTAGATCTAGTCTGTCTTAGAAAAGTACTTATCCACTGTGTACGGACTCAATTACATGGCTCCCAGGAACTCCCCTAAGCCAGACACAGCCATACTGGAGTTGTTACAAGAGAATTTCCTGAGCTATTACATTGTTCCCGACAGCTAGATCATGTAGGAACTATATGTACAAAGGGGATTTGTTAGGTAAAGGAAAACAGCTTTACGAGGCTCACAACGGTCCACACCTGTTACTTGCTAGTTAAACCTCTTAGCTGCTTGGGTAAGGGCTAATAGCCATAGCAATTTCCTTAGCAACACCAGTCAAGTTACAGAACCTTAATACATATTGCAACAGTAAGTCTATAAAGCCACATATTTCCTGTTGAAATCATCAACTATGCTGTGCTGCTCCAATGATTATTTACCTCACTATAAGTGCTCTTAGAAATAAAATAATTAAAAAAATGTAAATACACTGATAACACTTCAAAAACTAAAGTCTTAGGTCTCTTTACAAACACACGCCTGACTTTCATGATTAACATCTGCCAACACTGAGCGGTGAAGGCTCCCTGAGCACAAAGATTTATAGTTTTTCACTGAACTTCAGGAATGTAGTGGGAGATGTTAACCCACAACTGTAATTTTTAGTTAATTCCAACATTCATTTCTCTTCACAGATGAAATTGTGAAGGGTTAATTTTCTGCTTATGACCTCTGCATGGAGCCGCTGCTGTGGGTCTGTCTGAGGAAATGTCAGAGGTAAGGGGCAAAGAAAGACTAAACAAACTAAACGTATTTACTCTAGAAAAAGGGCGTCTAAGAGGCATATGATTACCTTATATAAATATATCCAGGGTCAATGCAAGGCTTTGTCAAGGGAACTTTTTGTGCCAAGAGGTTTTTAACTGACAAGGGGACATCCTTTGAGATTAGAAGTAAAACATTTTCACCTTAAAGAAAGAAAAGAGTTCTTCACAGTAAGGGTGGTTCATCTGTGGAATTCCCTACCAAAGGAGGTGGTGACAGCGGATTCAATAGATAACTTTAAAAAGGGATTGGATATATTTTTAAATAAAAAGTGCATTAAGGGCTATCCTGGATAAATAGACAGGGAGTATTGCTACAGGGATAAATCCGATCACCAGTATCTGGGGTCAGGAAGGAATTTTATATTTTTTTCCCTGTTGAGACGATTGGCAAAGTTTAACTCAGTTTTTTTTCTGTTTGCCTTCCTCTGGATCAATTAACAATAAATCTGCATATTGCAGATCAGAGGAGAGCTAAAAAGGTTGAACTTTATGGACTTTTTCCAACCTAAATTACTATGTAACTATGAAACTGAGATTTAATTGATAAATTTCTCTGTGAAAAAAGAACGTATTTCAAAAATTAAAAAAAAGTTTCAACATGCATTTAAGAGATCTTTTCTTTGATGCGGTTCAAACTGTGCTGAATTGGGTGGCCCTTTAAACTAACTAACAATCTCCTTGTAAGATAAATCTTTAATTGATCTAAGGTGGCAAATTGGTTAAATCTGCCCCTGTATATTGTCACAGTATATTTATAATTTGTATTTAAGAATCTGAGTACAACAAAATATAACTATGTGTGCACCTGCATTCGGCAATTTTTTGTTAGCAAATTCTCTGAAAGTGTTCAGTAAGAGTTAAAACGCAGAATTCATTGACATATATTTTTATTCAACCCTGCAGTGTCATAAGCTATGTCTTCACGTTATCAAACCAAAAGAATGGTCATTTAAAGCAATTTATAAATGGTTTAAAAATCTTAATTATTACATTATAAACATATTCTTTTTTATTCCAACTATTTGTCTTCATCAATTTGATGCCTGAGCTGAGTATTTATCACAGTAAACAGTAGATCTCAAGGCCATGGTGAGTACATTGCCATAGTTACATCAGACACAGACGATACACCCACCTCTTCTGATTTAATGCTTCTTGAATGTTCATTCACACATTACAAAGTAACACTAAAACGTTGAAACTTATACAGGAGCAGTGTGCAGTTTATGCTTATGCTTCATCAAACGCATTTCTCACATAAGGGTCACTGCCATCCCAGCAACATGTTAGTTTTTATCTTAAATATTATTAAAAACGGTCTATGAAATGAACCATCAGTTTTCTCCACGGTAAATCATCCATGAGATATGACATGTGTGGCTCCATTATGTTAATGCAGCGTTACTACACCTCTTTTCAAGACAGGCCATGATTTCCTTTTAATACACTTGTCTGAATATAGACGAGGCAATTAGAGTCTGTTGAATGCTAATCACTCCCACTATTATAAACCAGTATTCCTTTGTAGGTGGAATCTACAGTATACTACTTGTAACTTTTAGCTTTTAAAGTTACTGTTTATTTATTACATTGTTGGTTTAAAAACCTGCCCCTTCTGGATCACTACCTTGTCATTGTGAAGGAGCTTGTGTACCTCAATGAATCTGAGCTAAACCATTTAGGGTCGCCCAAGATGGGCAGATGGGGAGAGGTCAGACAAATCGCAACTCAATCCAGCATCTTTGACAAGATAACCATATGGATAAGCACAACCTGGCTTGCTGAGATCTACAGGGTCACAAAGAGTTGGATACAACTGAACAACAACAATGGACACCTTACAAAAGGTACATTCAAACAAATGTTAGCACCTTTCATCATTTGGAAATGACTGGAGTTATTACAATAGAATAAAATGTTCTGCAGTCTATTAATATGAAAGTAAGATTTCCATAAAAAATGTTTTAGAGTAAATGGGTAAGATGCACACTCTCGTCACGGAAATAACAGTTACTGTTAAATTCTAATCTGTTGCACAACATATGTATGTCACCACATTATGTTTAACATGCGCATGAATTCCAGCCAGGGGATTTAAATCTAGATATATACCAACAAGAAGATTTCAGGTTGTGTTTCATTCTGAGATCTTATTCTTGAGATCTACTGTTCTGTGCATTAGCTAATAGAAGTGCAAATCCCAATGAAACCTTGTATCAAGAAAATTATATTTAGGATATTCATTTACCCAACTATGCGGAGTGAACATACTTACCTAGATTTTTACACACAAAGAGAGACATTGCACTTTGAAGTCTGTCTGGTCTAATTGCTTGAACAATTAACACCTATAAAAGAGAAATATACTGTCTAAGATTATAACAGAAATTGAATGCATAAAGACAACAGTTACAAAAGTCTTGTAAATTTGTATAAAAGAGATTCTCAAATACTGTAGTAGCTCAGATGTGGGTTCCAAATTATGATTACCAGTACCATTATATTTTAATTTCCATTTACCAAAAGTTGCATCAATTTAAAACAAGCTTTCCCAAAATCACACTGATCATTGAAGATTTCACTTGATATAATGATGAATATAGTTGCCATAGCTTGTCAAGAGATACCAACCAATAAAGCACTACTTCAAACATGTTGCACATAGGTGTTTTTGCAGTATAGAGGAAAAATGATCCAGAACACATCCACCCATGTGCCTCCATGGCAAAGAAGATATTTATTTTACATTTACATTGAAATGTATCTTTAATTCAAAAGGAAAACATAAATCACTTGGTGGACACCATTACAAATATATATTTACAATCAATACTGGTCAGAAACATCTATAGACTATAAATGCCACAGCAGTACATTTATTTCATTTCACTTACGCAGCAAAGCACACTAGACTGTGTGAAGTCGGCAGGAAGTATAAAAATATTGCTCAGTAATGATAGTCTTTAGATCAAAGATTACAGATGATAAATGAGCACCAAATACGTTCAACTATATTTTAGTGATATGAAAGGAAAAAAGCAAATAGACTACTGGCTACTTATTCCCATCATAAAGCCCTTAAGGTTAAAATACATTTATAAGTGAGCTAAAATAAAAGGACAGTAAGTAACAATCCTTTGCCACTGAAGTCACCAACAACGAGATATAGATTAAAAAATATATTCCTTTTTTTTAAATTGCGGCTGCTATTTGTAGTAAAAGGATTCAGAAGCTGTATTGTTTGGGAGCTGTGAACAGACTGCAGTCTGGAGAGCAAAGCAGAAGCTTCAGAGATAGAGAAATTGGTCTTGGAGACTGCTCTGAGAAACAGTGAAGATACAGAGCTGCAGATTGGAAAGCTACTGTGTTCCACAATACCCTGAAGGTGTTCACCTAGGAAAGCAGACGCCAGGCACTATACAAAGAGAGTGGACTTTGAAAACAGATAAGTGACCAGGTCTGTATATTGGAGGACTTTGTTTTGTATGGACATTATTTTGAGCAGTGAGGGAACTGCAGAAAAAAAGTTTAGTCAGCGCTTCAAAAGAAGCTAGGTTTTGTCTTTGCACTGTATTTGTTTCTGTATATATATATTATATATATATATATATATATATATATATATATATATATATATATAAATGAGTCTTCAGCTGCCAATGGTTTAATTAGGCTGTGTTATATGACACAATTCTGGGAAATTTCAAACAATCTTTACATAAATGAAGAACAATTCTTAAGAACTGTAAAGAATATTTTTCCTCAAAACGTACCTGCTGAAATAGGGAAATTTTCCTGGCTACAGTGGAAGGGACGTCTTGTTCACAAACAGAGCTCTTTGAAAAATGATTCCACAGATTTGAGTCTTCAAGATTCAGAGTTTGAAAAAGACCCGGTAAAGAAGTCTAGAAGAAAAATGTTGATGCACATATACATTTTTGAAGAAGGGTTTTAAACATGTAATAAACATAAATTAAGCAATAAATTACTTAAATCATTTATGGAAGTTTTGATTAGATACAAAAAGAATGAGGAAAACAACTGATCGTACTCACATATGTGTGAAAATAAAATAATTAAAAACAAAGAAAGAAAAGCTACATCGTTTCCTCAAACATGAAAGCATGTCAGAAGATAAGCTTTCCCAGCAATGTATAAACTGCAGGTAGGTGGCATCTAAGGATCCTAGGTACTAATATTGCTTTTTTCTTTTTTTTTTATTGATCTATTAACAAAGGTAATGTTTCAAATGCCACCATCTCTATCCAGAATGCATATTAAATTACTATAGTAACGCATTTAAAATTAAAGTGATTGCAGCTTCCTATGTCCTCAAATATGACCTAGCACCTGGAAAACTAGACGAGTTTCATAGAGGTGATTAAATCAATGTGTCTAAAACTAACTGAGCTCTTTCATACAAAGGAAACCTAAATGTAGATGGAACTCCCACTCCCCCTTTAAATATTCATGTTAAAAAATCAAAAGGTATTAACTGACCTTCAATAAGGCCACTACCCAAGCTCTTTCTTGTTCAATCCATGATGGGATCTGATCTCGAAGAGTCTTTTGTGAATCCTTTAAAAACATAAAAAAATATAAAAAGTTAATAATTCTCAGAATGCCATAATAATCACCTGATCTAGATAAATATGTGCTCTGCACCTTATTTACTTTTTTTTTTTACTATGAAAAGGTATAGTTATATTTTGTTAAAGCCTTTTGAGATGGTTGTGAGCAAGCTGTCCAGTAGTGGAAAGTCACTAGCTAAAAAGTCAGTAGGTCAAGAAAAAAATAAATAAGGATAAATCAATATACTTTTTCGTATGTTCAACACTAGCAAAGCATACAATGAAATAAAAATGATTTAGTGACTAGTGTAATTTACTCATACCACTTGAATATACATTAAAAGCATATCTAAGCTTCCCTACGTTTACCTTTTTTAATCTAACACCTTTTTTAATCTAACACAATTCCTTTTATACACATCCAGATTTATTCAATTTAAAAAAATATCTCCAAACCCCCAGAGCTGTTTACATAGGCACCTAGTACTAACAATAGAAAAACTGCATTCAAGAATGTTTTTTTCACCCTATACTAACCATCCAGCCAAAAGCAGCAAAGTGTAGAAATTCAGTGCAGCTGCTGCATTTTAGGGGGAGAGAGGGGTTTGTAGTCTTTGTAGTTCTCAGCAAATTCCATGATGCTTTGCTGCAGAAACTGAATTGTTTACCTGCATCTTTACCCACAACAAAATATGAATTTTATGATAATTTAGCTTGGATTTTCAGGGGAGTTCCTTCTCAAAACTGCTAGAAAACCGAAAGCATTTTGCAAACTTTAGGGTAAGTTTTTTAATGTTTATTTTGTTTTGTTTTTTTGTTGCAAAAAACAATTTGCATATACTACTGATTGTACTATATCAGATGCATTCATAATCCATGAATCTTCTATATGCCTTTAACTAACACTTCTTATTTATGTCATGTGAAATAAATATGATAGACTATACATTCATTTTCTATAGGGCTCACTTTGTAACCAAGTGGGACATTTTAGAAAGAAAATAGTAAATAAACATAATATAGTATTGTTTCAATTATTTATAATATATTATTACGGTAATTATCTCATATGAAATCCATAAGAATCTTTCATGAGTACTGCTAAAAAAGTAGCAATTAATGGTTAGAGAATGAACATATGATACACTGAAGTCACCAAATGTCTTCAGCTGCATCAGACAGAAAGTGGGAAAGAATGTGCAATACGGCTTTCCTTTTTGAAAACTGCTGTTAACATAATTTTGTTTTGCAAAATCTGAAATTAGTAATTTTAGACTGCTCCTGCCCCCCTACACTTGTTGAACATATAATGGCTTGCTCCACCTGTGCAGGTTCAGTAAAGAAATGTTACTTTTCCTATATTAGTTATAGTGCCTTGCAAAAGTATTCACCTCCTTGGCAATTTCCGTGTTTTGTTGCCTCACAACCTGGAATTAACATGGATTGTTTGAGGATGTTTTTTTTTATTATTCTTAATGTAAAGCAGACAACAAATAGGACAAAATTACAGAAAATGTCAATGTGCATAGCTATTCACCCCCCTAAAAGTCAAAAGTCATTGCCTGATCCGTGAGTTTTAGTGGGCGGCCGTCTCTTGGCAGGTTTGCTGTTGTGCCATGTTCTTTCCATTTGGTTATAATAGATTTCATGGTGCTCCTGGGATCATTAAAGATTTGGATATTTTTTTTTTATAACCTAACCCTGACTTGTACTTCTCAACAACATTGTCCCTCACTTGTTTGGAGAGTTCCTTGGTCTTCATTGCAGTGTTTGATTAGTGGTGCCTCTTGCTTAGGTGTTGCAGCCTCTGGGGCCTTTCAAAAAAGGTGTGTATATGTAATGACAGATCATGTGACACTTACAATGCACACAGGTGGACATAGTTTCACTAATTATGTGACTTCTGAAGGTAATTGGTTGCACCAGAGCTTTTTATAGGCTTCATAACAAAGGGGGTGAATACATATGCACATGCCGATTTTCTCTTTTCTATTTCTAGAAAATAGTTATATGTATTTATTTTCCTAATTTCACTTTACCAACTTAGACTATTGTGTTCTGATCCATCACATACATTTTTGATTCACAAAACATTGAACTTAAGGCTGTAATATAACAAAATAGGTAAAAATGTCAAGGGGGTGAATACTTTTGCAAGGCACTGTATATTATTCTTTTTCACCAGTTGCAAAGTATCAGAGTTGTGGTTTGCGACAACTATGGATGTCGTATTGATTATAAAATAATAATTTAAACTAAATAAACTATTAATGTAAAAAGAGTAAAGAACTGGAATTTGAACGCACAACCTACAGTTCTAAGATGCATGAAATCAATGCACAATGTCTCTGAATAATAAA
Source organism: Discoglossus pictus (assembly GCA_027410445.1). Taxonomy (NCBI): domain Eukaryota; kingdom Metazoa; phylum Chordata; class Amphibia; order Anura; family Alytidae; genus Discoglossus; species Discoglossus pictus. The sequence goes on from CM050164.1 coordinate 434,994,009, forward strand.
GAGTGAATATAGAAATCAATAGAACTAAAATATAATCAGTCTGAGCATCATTGTCCATGCAGTTTCTTGCAAGAGGGTTTTCAGGCCAATACAAGTAATAACTAAAAATGACAACAGATAAGTACATGTTTGTTACTTCCATTACTTTTTAAGCTCAGTGTGAGAAATGGCTCTATATTTTTAAGATATACAGAATTTTTTTTAATTTTCAGTTTTGATACTTGTGGTTACTTGGGAGTCATTGTTATTAATATGGAGATTTTCTGTTAGCTTAGGCATGGTATAAATGGAATATTTACTTACAGATTTCTTGAACATGTCTCCAATGATAACACCTGTAAACACATCCCACTCCTACAACAAATGTAAATATGTCATTAGTGAATTTGAAAGTATATGAGATATAACAATGCTTTAAAGTCAACTGCATTCCCCTAAATGACACCCCAATGTCTTTAATATAAAATGATCACACCTCCTGTTCTGCATTAAAATAGCACTGTAAAAAAGGTTGTATTTCATGTACATGAGTTATACAAAAGTAGACTCTTTTGCATCAATGTCAAGAACTCCTTATGACAAACATGGATGGGTTCAATGAAAAATGTTACTGATGTTTTAAAAAAAAAGGAAAAATACAGCTCTGAACACGGTATCTCCATTCCAAAACCCTGAGATATAGACTGAATAATGCAAACAATTCCAACTAAGACAATGAGTCAAGTGAGAATTAAAAAGGGGAATAAGATTTTTGTCATTCCATCTAATTGAGCCCAAAAAAAATCACCAGTTTGAAAATGTAAATAAACTGATATTGCCTCTTGGCAAAACTAGCACATAGTTCATAAATCTCTTTTTATAGGAAAATGTGCATATTTTAATGCCTGAAATTATATCTAATTTAGTAATACTAGATTATATGGTGCTATTTGCATTACACTTATTACTTTTTTTTTTTAACACACAAATATTTTGAATACCTTACTATTATATTTCCTAGCCACAGATTTATACATATATACATCACTTGTTTCAGGAAATTCCAGTTCAATCTGGTGATTTTCACAATTTTCTTCAATTTGGGTATATCTGACACATCCACTTGTCTAGAGTGGGCTTGTACAACTTTATGCTCTGGCTTTGACCCAGGCCATATTTTCAGGATATCCCCGTATTAGTATAGGTAAGTAAAACAAATTGACTGACCAACTGATTGATCTAACTGTACTCCAACAACTGAAATTGTGGCCTGAATCAGGTCCTCTTGGGGAACACTGCATGAACCTGTTTTATAGCGAGTAAATGACTTGCAAATAAAACATGGTACGGATTGGTACATGTTTGACATATTGTAAGTGGTATACTTACTCTTTTTTCAGTGAAAATTGGGTTATTTAACACTAGGTAGAAGGTCCCCATTGATGGCATGGGGTTCTTCATTTTTTACTTCTAAGCTCTTTGTTAATGATTGGATTAGTGGCAGTTAATTTTGATGGGATTATCATTTCCCTTAAAGTGTAGAGCAACAAGTCAGTTTTTGGGGTCAACACCAGTTGAACCTTCCAGGTAAGAGGGTAACTAGGGTAAAGGGTATTCTACCCCAGACATTTTAAAACAGGGCTGATTAATATGGTTATTGAATAAAGCTGTCCACAATCTTTTTTTGCTTGTTAATTCGTTATTGAGAAATAGGAGTATTAAGCAATTGGACTGAATTTTTAGTCTATATTTCCCTTTACATACTTGCATTAAATTGTTAATGAGAGATCCTAAATATGCAGTCTACACAATGGCTGGAATTATATGGTAACCTTTGCAATCATCAGTTTACATACAATCCAATCCATGTAATGTTTAAAAAGTATTCTTTTATATGCATGATAGACAATTTGTGATATCCAGACCCTATTATAAAACAAATTAATAAAAAAATAAACATTTTTAAACAGTATGTTATTAAAACTGATCTGTTCTCGAGTAGCATACTCATTTTCTGTTTTGGATCATGAGGCATTGAATTTAGAAATTGGGCACTATAATTTCTGGGATGCTACAATGATCAACTCCATCTGTGTGGGTCCATTTAGGAGAGAGCAATGACATGGAAACGTAAGGGGGGCCTAAGCAATTCAACAATGCGGGTAAGTTTTAAAATGAATTAAAAAAAATGTTACAAAAATAGCTTTTGACCTGTATTTTGAAATGTATAATGTTACGCTCATAAAGTGATTCAAATGTTTAACTGCTGTGTGAGGCTTGCCCCTGACGTCCAATGAGCAGCAATATAGTATTGTATTGTATTGTAATGTGTGGATCACACAAAAATACAACAATTGTAATGCTTTTTTTTTTTTAAACACATAAACAAAAAGTTGGACCTTATCTGATACTTTAAGTGAATACTTTTTAGTTTATTCTTGCGAAAATAAAGACTTGATAATATTTACAGGTACAGATTTGCTCTAGTTTCACTTTTCCTCTGCATTATTACAGTATTTTCAACATTGTGAAATGTATTGCAGCATCTATTGCCTATCTGTAGTAATGATATATAATTTGTGTTGGATACTTACATTTTCTTGGAAAAGGTCAGGTTGAATTCCACGGACGAAATGTAGGGCAAACATTAGCTGATCAGCCTAAAAACAAAAATAAGGATGAAAAATACCTTGTACTGTATAACATTTTTACAAATTTTTATAAGAAAAAAGTTTCTTCGTGCAAAGTGCTAAAACACGTATTCTCACTTGACCATATTCACTTGTGCAGCAATAATGTGAAACAGTAACACTCATGACACATTCTCACCCATGGGTAACAGTGCCTACTTATACAAGTTATGCTAAAGAAAATTGAAAGTGTATGTATCAGGTCAGTCAGGGTCGCCATTAATATTATATTAAAAAAAGTATATGTCAGGTTATACATTATTTATAACGTGTGGAAACACGTTCCTTGCGTATTGTTAGGAGTTCGTGTTGCAAAATGAGGAAGTAGCTACAGAATCGCAACTTGATCTGTGATACACTGTAGCCCCATTAAATTCGAAGCTACGGCAAAACCACAAAGGCTGCGGACTATTAAATTGAACCATGATGCAAGTTACGGGCCGTAGACGCAAGCCCGTAAACCTGATGCGCACACACAAGCTGTTAAGGGTCGGGCCTGAGACGTGATCGGCCATAACTATCCAAACCCGTAACAGACCAGCAGACTTTAATCCTAATTAATATGCATGTGCCACTCATTTGCAAAAACAACATAGTATTTACCAGGACTGATCAAAAACATAACATATATCTAGTTTTACACGCTCGATAAAAATAACATAAAAACTTGATTTTTTCGTCGACAGAATCCCTTTAAAATTAGTTTTTGGGTTCAATATTAAAAATCCGACAACTATTCATATTTATCTACTAAACGTTTTGCTTATAGTTTCTGCAATGCACATGGATAGCTTTTGCATCAAATCTTGACTGCAAGCCTGTCTTTCTCTTCGGAGCTGTGCTAATTAGAGTAATCACATTGGAGACCTCTCTAAAATATAAAGCCGCTTCCTTTCTAATGCAGGTCATAATGCTAAATCATGAAAAATGCAGTCTATTACTTGGCAACTTAAGGATTTTCTCTCAGGTTTCACCTGGGACCTTTACAAAGTCTGCAGGCAGAATAACGTATCATTTTTCTAAACCCATTTTACAATATCAATGATTCACAAAAAATATTAATATATAAATTGTTAGAATAGCAAAGTTATATATTATATCAATGAAATTAGCGGAGAAAAAAAGAAAACATAAATTAATTCCAGCAAGATTTGGATAGACTCTTATGGACAAATGTATCCATTCTAAAATTAAAAAAGAGCATACTACAATGGGCAAAATCTCATTTAAAAAAAAGAGAAAAAAACAAAGCTACTTTTAATGTTTTACTATTATATGCAGCTCCATGCAGTACTCGACCACCATTGCTGTTTGTTCACCCGGGTGCTCAAAGGAATACAAATAAGGTTTTCTTTATTGAAGTGATATATGTATACAATGCAATTTTGAATAAATGAACACAATAATGGGCAGTTTTTTAAATTAAAATACATATTATAAAAAAAACATCTAATTAAAAATGTTAAACTATTGTATTGCAATCTGCTTTACTGGGGGAAACCATTTGTTTTTTGGTGTTGACACAATCTCTCACTTGGGAGGGATCTCAGATATATATTAGACGCCAATTGAAAAGCAAATTTGCCTGCGATCTCCACTTGTGAGCTCGGATCTCAAATTCGCAGCAATTGAATAAGGTTAATAATTTTTAACTATTTCTAAGTAATATGGATCCCGGGACTCAAGGGATTAATACATATCGTGAAGCCCACACAGACTAAATGATCTAATGTATTTTATAGATTGCTAGATTGCTTGATTGGGAGCCCGATCAGAAGACATTAATTATTGGCTCTCATTGATTTGTAGCCTCTGATTGCAGATTACGTATAACTTCCATGTTTTACTGACGTCATGACGACAGATTCATCTACTATTGGCTGTGTCTAAGAAGTAAATTACGGGCCTGCTTAAATTTTGTCAGGTCATACGATCATATCGCCTGAAATCCTCCTTAAAAAGGAAGGGTTTAAGTGTTTAGACTGAAAGAGGTAAATTGAGAGCTGGAGTCAATAGAATACATCTAAACATTTAGAGAAAAAAACACCTGCAGCCAAAATTAAGGGTTAGAGTCATTTACGGGCTTCTAATAGAACAGAGCTCTAGATCAGCAGAAGCACTCTCCCACTAAGGCTCCAGGCAGCTATGAGAGAATTAAAGACTTAAAATGATACAATAACAAACTGCTAATATTAATATTGCCTCAAAAACCATTTTATTGTAATGGCTTACATAACTAATAATGTTGTTAATTTGTTACACACACAATTCTCAAACACATGCAGATTTTCCCAAACAACTGTGTTTGAAAACCATTCTGCAAATGTTCAATGCAAGTAATTAAAATAGTTTTATTATTATGGACAAATGAAAGCTACATATAATATCGTATATACTCGAGTATAAGCTGACCCGAGTAAGCTGAGGCACCTATTTTACCACAAAATACTGGGTAAAATGAGTGACTCGAGTATAAGCCGAGGGTGGGAAATGTGCTGCCCCGTGTCCCTCTTGTGCCCTCTGTTTCCCCCTCTCTCTCCCGTGTCTCTTTCCCCCTCTCCCTTCCCTGTGTCTCTTCCTTCCACATCCTCAACCTCCCTCCTCATCATCCCTCCTCAACCTCCCTACCCTCATCCTCACCCCCCCCCCTCAACCTCACCCCTCCTCCTCAACATCAACCTCTCCCTCCTCAACCTCTCCCTCCTCAACCTCTCCCTCCTCAACCTCTCCCTCCTCAACCTCTCCCTCCTCAACCTCTCCCTCCTCAACCTCTCCCTCCTCAACCTCTCCCTCCTCATCCTCAACCTCTCCCTCCTCATCCTCAACCTCTCCCTCCTCATCCTCAACCTCTCCCTCCTCAACCTCTCCCTCCTCATCCTCAACCTCTCCCTCCTCATCCTCAACCTCTCCCTCCTCATCCTCAACCTCTCCCTCCTCATCCTCAACCTCTCCCTCCTCATCCTCAACCTCTCCCTCCTCATCCTCAACCTCTCCCTCCTCATCCTCAACCTCTCCCTCCTCATCCTCAACCTCTCCCTCCTCATCCTCAACCTCAACCCCCCTCCTCAACCTCCCCCCGGCACCCGGTATATGCTAATGTCGCATAAGCGCGACACGTCCTGGAAGGAGCGGAGGCCGGAGCAGGAGCTTCAGATGCAGGTAAGTGAGGGGAAAGGGAGAGGGGGTATTTAGAGTGGTAGAATGAGGGGGTTAGAATGAGGGGGTTTTATGATGAGATGGGGGGGTTGAGGATGGGGGGGAGGGAAAGAGACAAGGGGGGTTAGAGAGACACGGGGTGAGAGTGACTCGAGTATAAGCTGAGGGGGCCCTTTTTAGCCTTAAAAAAGGGGCTGAAAAACTCGGCTTATACTCGAGTATATACGGTAATTAACAATAATTATTGCTAAAAAGGTTTCAATGATTATTGCTTAAAGGTATACTAGTAAATTGCGCCTTAAAAATAACGGTATCATTATTTTTATTTTTCTTTCCCTTGTGTCTCTCCCCCTTTCACTCCCCCATGTCTTTCATCCCCCTCCCCCGAGTCTTCCTCCCCATCTCCCCTACCCGGTGTCTCTTTCGCCCCCTCCCTACACTGCTCCTATCTCCGCCTCGTCTATCTCCGCCTCTCCTCCCTCGTCTATCTCCGCCTCGTCTATCTCCGCCTCTCCTCCCTCGTCTATCTCCGCCTCGTCTATCTCCGCCTCTCCTCCCTCGTCTATCTCCGCCTCGTCTATCTCCGCCTCTCCTCCCTCGTCTATCTCCGCCTCGTCTATCTCCGCCTCTCCTCCCTCGTCTATCTCCGCCTCGTCTATCTCCGCCTCTCCTCCCTCGTCTATCTCCGCCTCGTCTATCTCCGCCTCTCCTCCCTCGTCTATCTCCGCCTCGTCTATCTCCGCCTCTCCTCCCTCGTCTATCTCCGCCTCGTCTATCTCCGCCTCTCCTCCCTCGTCTATCTCCGCCTCGTCTATCTCCGCCTCTCCTCCCTCGTCTATCTCCGCCTCGTCTATCTCCGCCTCTCCTCCCTCGTCTATCTCCGCCTCGTCTATCTCCGCCTCTCCTCCCTCGTCTATCTCCGCCTCGTCTATCTCCGCCTCTCCTCCCTCGTCTATCTCCGCCTCGTCTATCTCCGCCTCTCCTCCCTCGTCTATCTCCGCCTCGTCTATCTCCGCCTCTCCTCCCTCGTCTATCTCCGCCTCGTCTATCTCCGCCTCTCCTCCCTCGTCTATCTCCGCCTCGTCTATCTCCGCCTCTCCTCCCTCGTCTATCTCCGCCTCGTCTATCTCCGCCTCTCCTCCCTCGTCTATCTCCGCCTCGTCTATCTCCGCCTCTCCTCCCTCGTCTATCTCCGCCTCGTCTATCTCCGCCTCTCCTCCCTCGTCTATCTCCGCCTCGTCTATCTCCGCCTCGTCTATCTCCGCCTCGTCTATCTCCGCCTCTCCTCCCTCGTCTATCTCCGCCTCGTCTATCTCCGCCTCTCCTCCCTCGTCTATCTCCGCCTCGTCTATCTCCGCCTCTCCTCCCTCGTCTATCTCCGCCTCGTCTATCTCCGCCTCTCCTCCCTCGTCTATCTCCTCCCTCGTCTATCTCCGCCTCTCCTCCCTCGTCTATCTCCTCCCTCGTCTATCTCCGCCTCGTCTATCTCCTCCCTCGTCTATCTCCGCCTCGTCTATCTCCGCCTCTCCTCCCTCGTCTATCTCCTCCCTCGTCTATCTCCGCCTCTCCTCCCTCGTCTATCTCCTCCCTCGTCTATCTCCTCCCTCGTCTATCTCCGCCTCTCCTCCCTCGTCTATCTCCTCCCTCGTCTATCTCCTCCCTCGTCTATCTCCTCCCTCGTCTATCTCCTCCCTCGTCTATCTCCTCCCTCGTCTATCTCCTCCCTCGTCTATCTCCGCCTCGTCTATCTCCGCCTCGTCTATCTCCGCCTCGTCTATCTCCGCCTCGTCTATCTCCGCCTCGTCTATCTCCGCCTCGTCTATCTCCGCCTCGTCTATCTCCGCCTCGTCTATCTCCGCCTCGTCTATCTCCGCCTCGTCTATCTCCGCCTCGTCTATCTCCGCCTCGTCTATCTCCGCCTCGTCTATCTCCGCCTCTCCTCCCTCGTCTATCTCCGCCTCTCCTCCCTCGTCTATCTCCGCCTCTCCTCCCTCGTCTATCTCCGCCTCGTCTATCTCCGCCTCTCCTCCCTCGTCTATCTCCGCCTCGTCTATCTCCGCCTCTCCTCCCTCGTCTATCTCCGCCTCGTCTATCTCCGCCTCTCCTCCCTCGTCTATCTCCGCCTCGTCTATCTCCGCCTCTCCTCCCTCGTCTATCTCCGCCTCGTCTATCTCCGCCTCTCCTCCCTCGTCTATCTCCGCCCTCGTCTATCTCCGCCTCGTCTATCTCCGCCTCGTCTATCTCCGCCTCGTCTATCTCCGCCTCGTCTATCTCCGCCTCGTCTATCTCCGCCTCGTCTATCTCCGCCTCGTCTATCTCCGCCTCGTCTATCTCCGCCTCGTCTATCTCCGCCTCGTCTATCTCCGCCTCGTCTATCTCCGCCTCGTCTATCTCCGCCTCGTCTATCTCCGCCTCTCCTCCCTCGTCTATCTCCGCCTCTCCTCCCTCGTCTATCTCCGCCTCTCCTCCCTCGTCTATCTCCGCCTCGTCTATCTCCGCCTCTCCTCCCTCGTCTATCTCCGCCTCGTATATCTCCGCCTCTCCTCCCTCGTCTATCTCCGCCTCGTCTATCTCCGCCTCTCCTCCCTCGTCTATCTCCGCCCTCGTCTATCTCCGCCTCGTCTATCTCCGCCTCGTCTATCTCCGCCTCTCCTCCCTCGTCTATCTCCGCCTCGTCTATCTCCGCCTCTCCTCCCTCGTCTATCTCCCCCTCGTCTATCTCCCCCTCTCCCCCGCGTCTATCTCCCCCTCTCCCCCGCGTCTATCTCTCCCTCTCCCCCGCGTCTATCTCTCCCTCTTCCCCGCCTCCCTTTCTTCCTCCCCTGCCTCCCTTTCTTCCTCCCCTGCCTCCCTTTCTTCCTCCCCTGCCTCCCTTTCTTCCTCCCCTGCCTCCCTTTCTTCCTCCCCTGCCTCCCTTTCTTCCTCCCCTGCCTCCCTTTCTTCCTCCCCTGCCTCCCTTTCTTCCTCCCCTGCCTCCCTTTCTTCCTCCCCTGCCTCCCTTTGTTCATCTCCATCCCCCTCCCCTGAGTCTTCCTCCCTCCCACCCCCGCGTCTTCCCCCGCATCTCCCCACCCTCCCCTGCGTCTTTCTTCCTTCCCCCTCCCTCCACCCTCCCCTGCGTCTTTCTTACTCCCCCCTCCCTCCACCCCTGCCACTTCCTCCCCCCTCCCTCCACCCCTGCCTATTCCTCTCTCCCCCCGCATCTCTTTCGCCCTCCCTGCGCGTCTTCCTCCCCCTCTCCCCCCCCTCTTTTCCTGCGTCCTCCTCTCCTCCCGCGTCTCCCTCCCCCCCCTCTTTTCCTGCGTCCGCGTCTCCCTCCCGCGTCTCCCTCCCGCGTCTCCCTCCCGCGTCTCCCTCCCGCGTCTCCCTCCCGCGTCTCCCTCCCGCGTCTCCCTCCCGCGTCTCCCTCCCGCGTCTCCCTCCCGCGTCTCCCTCCCGCGTCTCCCTCCCCCTCTTACCCCGCGTTTTTCAAGAAAAATACATTTTTGGGATAACAAAACCCCTAGCTTTATATACTACACTCTCTCACAATATGGTAATTAAGACATGAAGACATATGATCACATCTTTCCCTTAATTTACTAGAAATTATTGAAATATGCTTTATTGATATGTGCAAAAATAAAGCAGCTCACAGTCTCAGACATTATCACAAATTAATTGTTAACATTCCCATTCACACATCTGCGAAATTAATGAAACTATTACATATTCTTCAGTAAACTGCATAAACAACATATTAAGAATGTTATAACGTGAATGAGCTCTACGCTCCTTCTTAGAAGAAGAAAAGTTAAGGTGACCTTGGATCAAGTAAATGTGCTAGTTATGCAATCCATCCCATATGGAAAAATAATCAGAACAATCCGTTGAAAACAAATTATTTGCTAAAGAGGACTACTAAGAAGGACTAATGGAAATGAAAATAAACTCACTACTTTTCTATTAAGCTTTGACATCTGCTTTATCATCTAATTATACATGCAAAAGAAACCTAATTCTCAATTAATTGTAACCATAAAGGCTATGTACGTGAATGTATTGAAAACTAGTTCCTTATTTAAAGCAATATTTTAGCGTTTACAGTTGTCCTTGTTAAGGAAGTACTCAATGTTGACTTGAATGTGTTTTTTCAAAATTATATTTAGAGACAGACAAAACTAGCAAGGAGTGGTAGAAAAACCTCCCTGCTGGAGCCATCCACCGGGAAATGATCACCTCCTGAGTACGCTTTCAAGTTTGCAAACCAACAAGAGTTTACAAAAAATAACTCCCTGGAATCCCAGGCATAAACCACGAATGAAAAGCATTATAAATGCAGGAAGATAGAATACATTTAACAAAAGTCTGAAGAGAAAAACCCTGGAGATCATAAAACACTGCTGAGTTTGTCCCTGTGTTTTTTTTTACCTATAGTCTGTGAGTACTATATATAGAGATATTGTTTTTTTTAGCAATATTTCTTTCTATTTTTAATGGAGTGCATCATCATTCTTTTTCGAGTCTAAAAAAATAATGACATCATAGCTCTTCATAAACTGTGTTATATATCTTCTAAAAAATACTGTACACTGAAATGTAATAAAGATTTTTTTTTGCCTTTTATAATATAGTTTGCAATTTTCATTAACACGTGCTAATGAAAATTGACCTTTTACAAAGTTACATAGTAACGGAGGATGAAAAAATATTTTTAGTTCATCAAGTTCAACCATTTTAGATCTCCTCTGATCTTTGTAATATTTTGATTAATTGTTAATTGATCCAGAGGAAGGCAACAAAGAAGCATTGAAACATTGCCAATTGTCTTAAAAGTGGGAAAAATAAAATTCCTTCCTGACCCCAGATACTGGTGATCGGATTCCTACCTGGATCAATACTCACTCTATAATTAACCAGGATAACCCTGAATGCCCTTTTTTTTTTAAATATATCCACTGCCTTTTTAAAGTTATCTATCGAATTTGCTGTCAACATTTCCTATGGTAGAAAATTCCACAGATAAACCACCCTTACCGTGAAGAGCCCTTTTCTTTGTTTAAGGTGAAAATATTTAAAATAAAAGCTCACACTGTAAACAATAACTAGACTTAGGAAACAGTAAGGATAAGAATGGCATATAAAACTCAGCATTCTTAACATTAAATAAATAATTTAAAAATAAGCACAGAAACTCCCAAATAACTACACAATAAATACACTTACCTTAAATAAAGAACGACAAACATATTCATAGACCATATGCTTCAAAGAACTTATAAGTGACTTGATTCTTAACTCCGTACTGTCTGATTCCTGTGGGGAAAACATAATCATTTTTAAACACTGATTTATCGACCGGTTAATACTGGATGAAGACATATCTAGTACACAAACCAATAAATCAATCTTCACATAAATACAACTAAAGTAGTTTACAAAATAGGAAAGGTAAGGCCTATACAGTAGAACCTCTATATTCGTCATTAATCTGTTCCTGATGGACGGACGGATACTGAATCAGATGAATATAGAATCAATATGTTCCAAAGGAATTAACTAAAATTGGAATAATCCATTCCCAGACCCAAATCTGATACATAAATACATAAAAAATAACCAAAAGTTTACTTTTACTGAAGAGAGATAATGGCAGAAGCTGAAGACAAGCAAATTAATTATTGTTTAGAATGGGAGTCACCTTCCATTAAACATAAGGGAACTCCAGTTCCCGTGATCAATGTCTTTTTTTCCAATGATTCACTCAATTTAGCAAATAACTTGTCCAGTGTTGTCTTTTTCTGTTTGTCTGTTTTTTTGTTTGATTTTTACTAATATTGGATTTTTGGACAAATATAGGGGCATTTTCTGCCTAAAAAAATGTGTTCTAATATTGGATTTGACACATATAGGGGCTGATGAATATAGAGGTACAACAAGTAGAAAAGGTATTATTGGCTTTCCCTCTCCTTGCCTCCATAATCATATGATTTCTTCAGTCAATCACAGTTGAAACGATTTCCTATTACAGCAAAAAGACAGTGGCCTGATGGGAAACTACATATAAGATGTCTTCTATGATTGCCTTTTTGATTGGCTGGCAGGTAGGCCATGTGATTAGGGGTGAAAATAAGGAATTGATAGGAGAGGAAAGGACTAAGACAACAATGAAAGTATTTATCACTCCTAATTTTTAAGGAAATCCAAGGAACCTTCCATTTTTAAATATTATCTTTAGATGACTTCAAATTAAAAAAAATAATTTGGTGTCCCTTTACACCTTTTGTTTTACTTGCAAATGGTCAATCTATAATAAGTCATGGTTCAAATCTAAGAAACAGCAGAGTGAAAGAACCATTACTTGCAGTGAAATAATATCCACTTAACTTCTGTAACAATGATGATGTCACATCATTGTTAGATTACGATATCCTTATATTGTGTTCAGAAAACAATCTATCCTTGAGTCAGTTATATTGAGAATAATACAAATGCTTCTACATCTATTACTATAAAATATACAACGACTGGGTCTGATTGTCCCAAAATACCAATACAAATGTTCACCAATTCATTGTAATTTCTTGCTAAAAATCGTCAAGTTTACTTAATTTGCAGTAAGTCCTTAAAATGTTGAGCTATGACCAATGATTCATGACATTTCAAAAGGTTGGCAATAAATAACTTAATGGCAAGTCTGTCACTGCCATTACATTCGCACAACTTCAAGTTTTATGTGATGAAATAATGTGTAAAGGCAAATAGATATGTGCACACTTAACCAGCTCAATCAGATGTTTGAGAAGTGTTCATGGGATCAGAAAGGACAGCTGTCATGGTCATTTGATTCTACTTGTGAGGTTTTTAGATTTAGAAAATAAATAGTCACAGTAGCCCATACAACGGTTGGAACTGATTTATAATAAGATAATAGTCACATCAAACTATTGATTATCAGTTCCTCCTAAGTGATCTACTTCTGGTTAGGTAATTGTGGGTTTCAATTATTTTGTAAGGACTTAAAGCTCTGTTACAGTAAGGAGCCACTGTAATAGTCACACAGTGGCCCCTTACTGAAATAAATCATAATAGCGGTCAAAATTAAAATGTTAGTATTGCGGCTTCCAGCAGATCTGTTTCTCTCCACTGCCTTATGTATTCAGGGGGTTATTTAATTATTATCATTTATTTCCAATGTAACAACATATTCTGCAGAGCTAAACAGGGGTTAAGTACAAGGCAAAAGGGGGCGAGAGAAGATCTGCCCAAGGAAATGCCAATGCAGCAAAGATACCTGTCTATGTATGCAGTACAAAGCAAAACCAGGCATATTTCCCAAATGGTTTACACCAATAACTCTGTAAACTTAGGATAAATATAAAGGGGAAATATTTATTACAAAAAACACAAAGCTTTAAACATTATATACAGAAAGAGGTAGCACAAAATTACTATGTCCTTGTGATCATTGAGGGATTCTCTCTGTAGCTCCAAGAACTTGCTATAGACACAAAATCTTAAGAAAAGACTATTCCTTTCATATGTAGGGGTCTTTAATGTATACCCCTCTAGGGGTTACATTTATAATTCAACACTATATACACAGAGTGAGCAAAATTTAGACATAACATTGTTTTTTCCCCTACCTTTTCTTAGGGTTGTTTGTATCCCCTTAAATTATATCAATATTATTTTCCACTTCCAATGACCACTAGTAAGTTTTGCTCCATATTTTCCTCCACTAATTGATCTTAAACAAAAATAAAAATGTTTGTGAGGGCTGAAATAAAGCCTGACGATCATTTCGCCATTTAATCTGGAATTCTCAAAGGCTTATTTTCAAATAAAACGAGTTGTATGTCTTTTGGTTTTAAATACCCACAGCAAGTGGGTGTGTGTACCGCCATGTTTAGAAAAGATGTGCAATTACCATAGTCCATCTGAGAAGAGGGACAGCGGTAAGGTATTATGTTTCCATTGTCTGGATTCCTATTTTTAATTCTTTAATGCCTTTTAATTTTTTTATATCATTGTTCACTTTTACCCCATAATCTAATTTATTCTTTTAATTTTAATTATGGTTTATTTGTGGAATTTTAGGCCTGTCTCTGGACAGATCCACTTCCACCCTTTAAATTCCTAACAAGGGGTGGAGAGAAGAATATCTGCTGGTGGCTACTTTTCAAATATAAGCTGTTTAAGGAATTCTGAATGATAATATACTGATTTTATTGCTAATAAATTATGAAATAAACAACTGAAACTAGCTAAAACTCCTTCCTGTTAGCTATACAAGCCAAATCCAACTGAATGTACAAATTTACATAAATTTATTGTTACATTCTTATGATATATGATTGTAATTGTTACTTTCTAAAAATGGTTAGCCTATTACCACCAAGCATCATTCCCCCCCAAAAAAATTGTTGACCTTTAACAATTCAATGGTTATCCTTTAATAATTTGATGAGTATCCCAATTGGATAACTGGAGCAATGTTGTTGCATAATCATTATACATTTCAATGAACATTACTAAAATGTATGTGCCAGCCATACAATTAATTTTATCTACTAAGCCATTCACCAAGTATTCTTCAAGGACATTCTTACAAAATGAATACAAATCGTCACTGGAGCCAGAATAAACACAACTATTTAATAAAAACAGACAAATCAAGCTCTCATATCCTATTTTCAGAACATATTCCTTCCTCTTATTGTTGTATTTTACTGTTTTTCACAGTTTCTGTTTAGTGTACGAATTCATAGACGTTGGCTGTAAAAATTATTTAACTTGGTATAACAATGAAAATAAAGATTCATATACAGATCTCAGAAACAGGTCTTTCCTCTTCTGATAAACTTAAGAATTAAGTTTGCTAGAAATGTTTTAAAACACTTTATAGCACGTCTAGAAACCAAAGAATTTTTGTTTCATATTTGTGTGTTAAAAAAAAAAAAAGATAACATGAGAACATGTTTCAAAGGATTTAAACTTGTTAATAACAGCCTCATCCTTTTGGAGAGGATTATTTAATTTTTATGGTACATAGCATCAAGTTCATAAAAGGCACATACCTGTTTGCTAACCAATGTCCGCTGGAAAAGTCTAAGGAAAGCTGCCAAACTAAACCGGTACATGTTATTTATTTTGGATAAGTCACAGATTATGAAGTACATCTTGCTGCCACTTTCTGCCAGAGGAAGATATGCATAGCGCTCCTGTGGATGAAAAAAAAATGTTTTTATCTTGTGCTTCTGGTGCCATCTAATGGTGAAGTGGACATGAAAATAATATAAAGAAAATACAGAACAATAATATGGACATTCACAGTACAAAAACAGAAGTGGTAGCGTGCATGGAAAAAAAGACAGAATAAAATGGCACGTGATAATCAGTAAAGCTTTGCATTGGATAAACTATTTTAAAATCTGGCATAAAATATTAAGTTATAGATCAAAAAAATTGTAAAAAACTATTAAAAATGAATAAAACACAGATAAATGTTTCAGTGACGGGTTCCAATATACTGAAACCTGGAACTTCGCAAACATTTTCAGTCCATTCGTAAAACAAAACAAATCAAATTCTAAATAGAAGAAAGGATGTTCAAATCAGTGACGCTTATTAATGTTCATTAGGGTGATTAAAGGTATATTAGAAGTTTAAATATTTTTAATAATAAAATTAACTACCTAAGCTTTTGTTTGCATATGTAAACATCATTTCATTAAAAATAGGTACTGAAAAGTGCTGCTTTTCCTCACTGAAACCTTCCAAACAGTCCCTGCAAAGGTCGTCCCCCACAGCTCATTCACACAGTGTCTCTATTGCTAAGCGACATACAAAATGTTAAATGCCTTTGCCAAACAGTCTGTAAATGGCTAGTACATTTAGGTCCAATAGAAACATTGTATGCATGAGCTGTGACGCAGACCTATGCAGGGACTGATTGGAAGGTTTCAGTGAGGAAAAACAGCGCTTTTAAGTACTTATTTTTAATAAAATGATGTTTACATATGCAAACAGACACTTGGCTAGTTAGCGCTGTCTACATTTTATGAGGCGCCATACTAGGATTTTATTCTTACACAAAAAGGCTGGTGAGGAAATTTTAGAAGAATAAAAAAAAAAAAAAAACACATAACCAGACTTCAGATGTGAAAATAATGTATTAATAAGCTTCATTATATCTAACATCAGTTGTATGAGTTATCTAGCATTGCTTTGACTTGTACAAATGGCAATATCTGCTTGCAGCCCTATTAAATTAGAAGCACGTAGTGGCATCGGGAAGCTTGCAAGCGCTGCAGGCTTGAAATTCTGCTGCGTTACAGAGCTATTAGATAAGATCATGCCCCGAGTTACGGGCTTGAGACCAAACCCATAAACCATTTTTTGAACATTGGATGTGCGGCCTTAACACGATCAATTAGTCAAACCCGTAGTTATGTATTTAGATGGAACCAATGGTATAAGAGATCGTCATCACTAAGTCACTGAAAAATGGAGGTTGGATTTCTAAGTCCTACAGGCTTCAATTATGAGCTACGATCGGACCCACATTCCATATGTAATGCAATATTGATAAAGCTGTAAATATGATATTCTATTACATGCAAGTTCTATGTATTAACACATTGATTGCTGGGATCAATATAACACGGAAATTACACATGAAACAACATATTTTATATTGCAGATTTGCGAGCTTGAGAATGTAGTGTGTGTATATTTGCATTTACAGTGCTACGGATTGGACTTTACCTCCCTAGCGGGTCCTCTCTAGTACCCGTTGGCTTTTGGGCTCTATTTGCGGGTTAAGGACTTGAACACCAGTGAATTTTTTGCAATTTAATAGTGTGATTGGAAACATAAAAGTTTCGGGCTTGACAGGTCAAAGGATTTGCGGCTGTGCAGTTAAAATTTCCACGTCCCGTAGCCTTGTCTCGCCCTTACCCCACAATTCATTGAGGGGTTGCCTTACCGGGCCAATTTAATAGCCGCTATGCTTGAGGGCTACGTTACGGGCTATGGATTCCAACATTTATTTAAAAGGGCTGTTCTTTCAGATGAAACCTAAACAGGATGGTGTTAATAGGCTCGGAGGAGATATTGTCTTGGGACAGAACAGTAAAGTGCTAAGTGTTCTGGAAAGTGGGGGCAGGGTACATAAGTTTTTGATGAATATTAAAAAGGGATACAGGAGTTTTACCTTTTTCTAATCTAACACATGCTGCTTATATCAGACACACACATTACATTGATTTATTTTATACACACACAGGTAAAATTTTGTTTAAAAAAAAAAAAAAATCCACACCCCCAGAACTGCCTACATAGGCACCTCATACTAACCAATAGAAACACTGCATTGAAGTATGTTTTTTAACCCTATACTAACGTTCGTGCCAACAATAGCACAGTGCAAAAACCTAGAGAAGAATGGTCTGAGCTGCCTCCTTGCTGTGGGGAAAAAAAACCTACACATCCCATGATGCTTTGCTGCAGAGAATGAATTCCAGACATTTTTACTAATTTTTAGCTGCCTCAAGGAATTGGCCACAAGGAATTATGTTTTTCATGCGATTTTAGCTTTAGCTTCAGGGGTATTCCGTCTCAAGATCAACAGCCAGAAAAATGAAGATATTTGCAAACTTTGGGGTAAGTTTATTTTGGATTTTTTTTTCATGCAAACATTTTTTTACATACGCTATTAATTCTCCTCAATCAGATGCATTCAGAATCTATGAAACTTCTATATACCTTAAAATATTAAGTATCAAGTTAGTGACTGGATAAAAAAATAATAAACAGAGAAAACAATGTTACCTGATCAAGAGAAATTTGAAGCCTGAGAGACTCAGAGAGCGACTCCTGAATAAGAGCACTGCTTGCTTTTGTTTGGTTCAAGGATTCAATCAGGTCTTTGTTATCAAGTATATTTCCTTGGGAAGTTGCAAGAGTCTGGGGTAAAAACAAAGAGTAAAGTTGTATTTCTTAGGTTAATGAATGATATTTACATGATAGAAAGCACACATTGATCTGATATATTCAAAGTGAATAAATGATACAGAGCACCGAAAAGAACCGTAAAGACAGCTGTGGTTATTTGTTTTAGATTTTACTTTTTTAAAGAACTGCACTTGCAAATGGGCGACATGTTTTTTAGAAAATAAATACAAACTCTACTATTACTTTTATGTGCAATTGTGCTACTGTAGAATCTACTATTTTGGTTTCAGCAGATCAATTTTCTGCAGAGGGAAGAGACTTTAAATGTATAGTAAGTGCCTATCAGCACAATTAGTAGGTGGCAGTTACAACTGCCAGTGCTCCCAACAGGAATAGTTTACGAGGACACACACACCTGAGAAGGTAATAGACATCAGCAGGCAAGAAAACTAAAAGGAAGCTTAAAAGGAAGCTAAAATTAACAATTCAAACACATTTTATATGGAGCAGATGAGATCTAAAAAGTTTGAACTTGAGCTGAAAGTCTTTTATCAACCTCAATTACTGTGTAACTATGTAATTAAACGTTACAAAATATATATTTTTTGCTTTCTAAAAACATTTTGCTCATTATCCTAAACAAAAGAAAAAAATGACCACAATGTTGGTCACATATGATGAGGTCTATGCAGTTATTCAAATCTCTAGTAGCACAAATCTATTGAAGTGTAATATCCATAATTAGTGCTGATAAAGCTTTCTAGTTAAAATATTAACATTTTCTTAGTTGCACAGCATTTTAGATCTATTATAGTAATCAGATTCCAAGGTTTATCAGTATCTGTAAATTGACACATTTATATGAAACTTAGGAGACATCCAGGATCCAGGGAAGGGGTTATAGATATAAATAAAATAGTATTAACTAAAATTAGGAGCTGCGGCTCCATTCCTCCAGGGATGTGACAAGCCCTTTGCTAGTATAATGGTGAATATTTCAGGAATGATGTCCTGTAAGAAAAACTTTATAAGGGGATGTATCTTGTTGGAACTTTATGGACAGAGGGGGGGAAAAAACATGAAGTAGTTTAAAGGCCACTTTAATATAACATTCAGTATGTAATAGAATGGATTTGGAAATGATAGAAATTGAATTTATTTATACAAGTGCAAAAGTTGAGCGGAAAGAGATATAAAATGGTGTAATATGTAGTATTTTGGCAACACAAAAAAATGCTTCAGAATAAGGGGACAAGTACCAGTAAATTACAATCTTTTTTAAGGCGCACTGGGATATGATTTTTCTTCTGAAGTCATTGCAAGATAAAAATTTAAAATAAAGGATCATAACATTTTTACAAAAAACTTGCAAAAGAGGGATAACTCATTTTTACAGATGTCTTATTCTTAGCTACTTTCCTCCAGCAATTCCTTATTTTCACCCCTAATTAACATGGTCGTATAGTCAGCCAATCAGGGCATTTAGAGAAAAAAACATAACCATATTCTCCCCTTGATGCCACTGACTTAAGGGAAAAACTGTGAGCAGTTGCTAGGGAAGGGAAAGCAGGGAAATCACGAGGGAGTGTAAGACAACTGAAAAGTTAGCTATTTTGCAAGCATTTTCCTCCCATATATGTGCAACAATCCTCCTGTTTTTATGGGTTATGTTTACATGACTGTTAAAGAAAAAAAACGGTTTAAATGCCCCGTTAAAGGGATTCTTTGGACAAAACCTTTTGTTTTGTAAAATACATTTTAACTATGTTTGATAAAATTGATGTTGAAGAGGACAATAAATAATCAAAGTTTCACCTACTAACAATTTTCCATCTTACAGTGGTGATAGTCACAGGTGAGCAAGTTGGCAGCTTATTGGAGAGAACATAGGGAGAAAGGGGGCAGTTCTGGAAGCTGAGACATTCTCACTCTATGTGGCTCTTACAAATAACGTTGTTGTTTAGTCGTTCATACATGTACGACTCTCTGTGACCCTATGGACCACAGCACACCAGGCACATCAATCGTTATTTCTCTAGTTGTGCTTATCCATAAGGTTATCTTGGCAAAGATACTGGTGTGTGTTGCCAGTTCCTTTTCCACTGTACTGCTTTTTTGTCTGAGCTCTCTGCTATGACCTGCCCATCTTCGGTAACCCTACATGGTAAAGCTCACAGCTTTACTGAGGCACACAAACCCTTTCACCACAACAAGGTAGCGATCCAAAAGTAAGTGAAGTGTACATTGTATATTGAAATTTCATTAAGCAGGACATTAAATGTAGGTAAAATGTTTATATCAAAAAATTCCCAAAAAGTCCATTTAAGGTTCACTGCAACTTATAGATGAATAGACAGTATTTTAGTGCGGCCGTCTACACCATCACCGTGACCTCTACAGAGAGATTTTACCTCTAGGAGAGATTCTTCGAGCTTAGCCAGCTGAATCTTCTTATCTTCTTCTTGTTGCAATAATTTCGTTTTCTGTTCTTCAAGATCTGGTTTCTCGTGCTGAATTGTTAAAGCTAAAAGCTAAACATAATGTTTTCTGTGTTAGAATATTTCTGAGAAATAATCTGCTGTTTACATGAAGATGAATCAACAAATCCCTGATGCGGCAAACCATATAATTACAACA
This sequence comes from Discoglossus pictus, assembly GCA_027410445.1. Taxonomy (NCBI): domain Eukaryota; kingdom Metazoa; phylum Chordata; class Amphibia; order Anura; family Alytidae; genus Discoglossus; species Discoglossus pictus. The sequence continues at coordinate 435,014,408 of CM050164.1, forward strand.
GACCTTCCTAATCTGTCTTACCTCAATGCACTCAGTATTCAGAGCGCCAACACATTCAAAATCTTCCGCATATCCTTGCTTACAAAAAATTATATATATATATATATATATATATATATATATATATATATATATATATATATATATATATATATATATATATATATATACATACATACATATCTCTAGAGCTGTACAGGGGTTAAGTACAAGGTAAAAAAAAAAAAATTAACACATTGCAAAAGAATGGAGGACCCTGCTTTTGAGCTTAAACATACATATATATATATATATATATATATATATATATATATATATATATATATATATATGTATATATATGTATAACTCCTTATCAGAAATATTAATTTGTTTCTGTGCAGTTATCTGGGACTTGTGACAGACATAAAATGACTTGTTTTAGTTAAATCACTACGTTAATAATATTAAGCTTGCTAGCTTTCAATTTAAACCAACTAATTCTGAAATACTTGACATTTGCCAAAAGTGAAGATAGAACTTTAAAAATTACAGATTTGACTTTTGTTTGACTTTTTATTGCAATTTTACTACTAATCAAAATTCTGAAAAAATCACTCACTGAAACACTTTCAGTTTTTCATCCATACTGTTAAAAAGCAGCTAATAAAATGACCAGATTATGGTTACCTGCCCTCTTAATCCAGCTCTTGTGGTAGTAAAGTTAACCTCTGTAACAATAGAAGCAGCATCCGGTGGTATGAAAGGATTGGGATTACGTGTTGCAAGGAACAGACGAAAATCTTCATTGTAGTCAATGATCTTCTCACCAATTTGAACAACATACCTAGGTCCTGTGAAAAAACAATCATTAGATATAAATATACATATTTTAATATAAATAGTACTTAAAGGACCAGTTAATTCATCTCAACTTGGAGTACACCACTGTAATGTACTCCTGAAAATATGTTGAAATACTTTTAGAATTTTTTTTTTTCAAAAATCATAAATGAAGTTCTGTTTACATGAGAATTAGGCATGCCTCCAGAGAGACTGACAGGGAGAGCTGTATGCATACAGCAGATCAGAAAGAGGGGTTAACTCTACCCAAATTCCCAAACTAACTCAAATATGATGGCATTCATGAAAGCTGTAAATCCAACATTCCTTCTAACCATGGAGCTTTGGAATGGCCGTTTGTCAGAAGATGCTGTAAATCATGGGCAGTCTCCAGTGTGTCAGTAAACAAACCTATCATTGCAAATTCTCAGCTGTTCCCAGTTCAATTAAAAAATAGCAACAGATCACTTCAACACAGGACCTTGTAATCTCTCACACAATGCAGAGCACTTATAGTGAGATAAGTATCCTTTTAAACACATAGGCCTCCATTCAATTGCAAAAGTTACAGATTGATTCAATTGAACAAGCCCGCAGCTACATGGCCGAAAGCCTAAACCGTAAACCCTACACCTGTCAGTAGCATTTCAGATCAGGATTAATTAAGCAAGGCTGTAACTACCAATTTAGAAACAGCCAAGGTAAATGAGACCGTCATCATTACGTCAGTAAAACATGGAGGTTAAACGTCAATCAATTAGCGTTTAGAAGTCCGATATGCAATCAGACTCGCAATCCAGCAACGTACAAAATAATAAAATTTAATGACGATACTGTTCTAGTCCACGTGGGTGGCCTGTTATGTATTAACTCCTTGATTACCAAGATTGATAACACAGAAACAAATCGGAAAAAAAAAAAAAATGTTATTGCAGATTTGCAAGCTTGAGACTTCTTCTAAATTTGTCATTTACGGGTTTGCAGGCAATTGTGGGCTTGAGGAATTGTAGCAATTGAATAGCTATTTGTGATTATAACATTTACGGGCTTTAAAGATAAACAAGTAGATCGGTCGGATTTACGATTTTGACAAAAACAGGGATTTTGAGCTGCTAACCGGCAAACCACTTGCTGGTAGCTAAAAGACGAAAATTGAATAGCAAATTATTTTACAGTCTCTTGTAACTACAATTTGCTTAATTGAATGGAGGCCATAGTGTAATTTACAATACAGGGGAATTGAATACGGCTAAAATGTCTTATATTTTTACCTAAAAATATAGTTATTATGTTCTAAAAACATGTTGGATGCTGGTTAATTTTTCCTAAACATAACATATTTGACAATAAGTACATAAAAGAACAATAGCAAAGACTGTAAAACTTACAGCCCCCCCCCAAAAAAAGTCTAATTGGATATAGGTACTATGCAGGCAGCTTGATGGCTGCAAAAGGGAGATGGAATTTTGTTGCCCTAAAAAAAAAAAATCTATTTTTTTTAATAACATATATTGATAAAATTTTTCTCTTATAGAGCTGAATTTACCCTGAGCAATCAGATCTTTTCTAAGCAATGGATAAAGCACAGGCTCCACTCCATCCATCTCCTGGATAATAAGTGTCTTGCCAAAGCGGACAGCTAGTTCCAAGGCAGTAATGAAGTTGGCATCCTGTAGAAACACAATAAAAAATAAAAAACACATAAACATATAATTGCACATTGTTTTATGAGAGCATTTTCGATATCCATGAAAAATACCAAAAAAGTAAAACGAACATGTTTTTACATATGGTTTATGAAAAATATGGTAAAGCTATATAATAAAACATAAAGCATTACTCTAGAACAGAGGTCGGCAAGTTTGGTCCTGGAGAGCCCCACACAGGCCAGGATTTAAGGATATCCCTGCTGCCTACAGGTGAGTGAATTGCTTCTTCAGTAATCCTGATTAACTCATCTGTACACAGAAAGGATATGCTCAAATACAGGCCTGTGTGGGGCTCTCCAGGACCGGACTTCCCCACCCCTGCTCTAGGACATACAGTGTTCAACCCTTAGAAAATGTATGGTATTATATTAATATTTTCATAATCATATTTTGTTAGCCAATAAATAATTGTAACATTTAATACATATATATAATCCTATGAAGAAAACACATTTCTTTTAAACAGCAAAAAAAAAAAAAAAAATCTTGGTCATTCCTAAACTTGAGAGACTGCACTCGGAGTGGGCATCATCCCACGGGGCAAGCGAATAGTGGCTAATAGTGGCTGCCCATTCTCATGTGTGCATCTCACTTATTGTATGCTTATATGCAAAGAATCGTTAGGGCAGGACTATTCAATAGGTGGACCTGAGTGTCTGGCTCCTTCCTTCTAGATCTTCACTGCATTGTTACATTTTGAATATATCCCTACTGAAGCTTTCAAATGCTTAAATAAGCTTTAAGGCTTCATAAGCCACCTTGTACTCTTTTGAATGTTATTATATTAAAAAGTTTATGTGTATTCATACAAATATGGATACCAATCCCTACCCCTGCTTTTGGGTCTTCCTAAGAGTGAGATAAGGGTTCCCTGGTGGCACAGTGGTTAGGAGTATGTGCTTTCCCCACTGCAACCTGGGATTGATTAAGTCATGGAACCCAGAGGTCAAATTACCCTGAAGCATTTCAGGTTTGGGCCTGATCAGTACTTCGATGGGAGACCACCTAGGAATACCAGGAGCTGTATGTTGTGGCCCACTGGAGAAGGAACTGGCAACCCACTCCAGTATCTCTACCATGAATACTGAGCGGTGAGTCAGACACAACTGAATGATGCAAACAGACACACAAGAGTGACATGGTAACCAAGACATAGGAACCTTGATCTCTGTTTATTTATATAGTTTAGCACTATATTTGATTTAAATCCTTCTGTATATTATAGGATTACAAGAAAAAATCTTCCAGTATATGAAAAAGCACCTTTAAAATTAGTTTTTGTAACCAATGGACAATGCTCATAACTTTACAGAAAATACGTAATGGAACCGTGCTTTAAGATTCATAGAATGATAATTGCATGCAATGTTGTAGGAACTAGGACTAAGAAACTACAATCCATAATAGTGCTAAGGTTGACATGGTATCCCCATGAACAAGTTGGCATTAACTATTTGTGTGATATTTTTTTTTCTTTCTGTTCTTGATAAACCATATCCATGATCCTTGATTTATGGGGATTACAAACATCTATGGACTTAAGCAAGCAAGAGATACTTAAAATAAGAAACATCACTGAAGAATGGTCTCATCTTCAACTTACTATTTTATTTATTTCCTTTATTTGTAAAGTGCCAAAATATTCTGTAGCGCGATACAGGAGCCAGAAACAATATTACCACATTGCAAAGGATGGAGGTGTCAGGCCCAGGGGCCACTGGGGGTCTCCTGGTGTTGATTCAACCAACCGGTGGCCCTGGAGGGCATGGGGTGTGTGGCACCAGGAGTCCCATTCAGTGCAAAAATTGTACCTCCAATGTATATCTGGACTGTACAAATGGATATATGGACTGTATCTGTGATACAAGTGTGTGATGATTTCTGTGTTCGTGTGATTGTCCTGAGGGTCCAATACCGGTCTGGTTCTATCTCTGCTAGCAGGGATTACAACAAGAACCATTACACATCGCTGGGTGGGTCATAACTAGGTTCTTAGTGAGCCCAATTGAAGAAGCCATCGTAAAAGGAGGGCCCTGTCTTTGAGCTTAGATTTAAACATACTTAGTGCTTTCCCTAAAGCACTGAGCAAGATAGAAAACTCACAAACTTCCAGTCTATATGAGGTATAGTAGAATGATATTGTGCATATTAAGGCTGAAGGTGATATGCTTCTTTAAACAGATGCATTTTAAGTGAGGTTAGGAAGGATTTGAGGAAGGAGGATAGTCTAGTGGAGCGAGGCAAGGAGTTCCAGAGAACTGGGGCAGCACAAAAAAAGTCCTGAAGGCGGGAGTGAGAGGAGGTGATAAGAGATGTGGATAGATAAGGTCATTAGCAGAGCGAAGAGGGCGGTTCGGGGTGTACTTAGCGACGAGAGCAGAGATATAAGAGGGTGCATTATTGTTGAGGTCTTCATAGTTTAGACTCATGATTTTACATTTTATTCTGGAGACTAAGGGAAGCCAGTTGAGTGACTGACAAAGATATTGGTGTGGAGTGAGACGTATGATGGGAAGGCCTGCAAGGAGAGAGTTGCAGTATTCACTTTGTTTTATCTATATCTCTGTGCCTAGAGAGACCAGGGACACCACAATGATAAAAGCAGAGAAGCTGAAGTGCTGGTCTCTGCTGTTCCTTTGGATTTGGGGAAGATTGCCTGGAATTTTGGGACAGGCCTGTTATTTTTGGCAGTTTCAGACAGGCAGGCTACAGGAAATCAGGACATTTGTCGACTATAATGATACAAGAGAACTAAAACGCAAGAGAATACATCCTAAGTGGGCACCCTTCCACAAGCCATGCTACTCATACAAGTACAGGCAGCCGCTGTTTCACTCACTTTACTTTGTTAATTTCGACAAAATTAACCATTTTTAGGGAACTCAGTCAGCAAATACAAATTACCCAGATTCATTACGTTGTGATCATCAAACATGCTAAGACATCAGAAATCTGTTTTTTATCTTTACTGCATAATTAGCATTTTTAATTTCCCACTCGCCTTGGCAGCCTCATATTGCTATCATGTTGTTTTCTTGTCATCTCTTTTTAGATTAGGAATCTAAACACAGTCAGTATTTCATTAAAAAAAAGTTTAAAGGACATTGAAGTTTCACATTTTAATTATCCATTTAAAAAGTGTTTTTAAGAGTGACAAGTGTAGTTTGGTGGAAAAACAAATACAGTTTTTGGAAATCTTAGTATTGCCGTCTAACAAGCTCATGAAATGCTTACACAGCAAAAATACAGACTGCAGAGACAAAGTAAGTAGAAACAACTACATTATTAGAACTTCCTAACTTGGCTGATGCCGCCTCTCTGTACCTGTTACACCACTGTATCAAATGTTATGAAATTGTAAGATGAAGTACCTAAGACTTTAGTAAGAGAAGATTTCAGTGCCGTGGGCTTAAAATACCACTGCAATTCAGGAAAAACACTGAAAACACTACCAGCTTTTTGGACTATAAGCATAAAGCCATTTTTAGAGAAAATATTATTTTATAAGGTTCTATCGTGTCTAGCTTTAACACTTACCAATAACTTCTTAGTGGAGGGGCGTATCTTGGATGTTATCAGTTACCAGTAGTGGCATCAACATTTATTTGTTTCTAATTAATAACCTCTTTATGAAATTTTTCCTGTATAACGATGCTATTAGACAGACTCAATGTTTTTAAACATATACATATATATATTTTTTCTTTATTTTTTATTTTTTCTTTGTTGTATAGTGGTCATTTAAAGGGAAGGTCTTTGCAAATAACATGAAAATCTGTAAGGCTTAATAACTGAAAATAGAGGAATGATAATGTATGCTAAAATGCTGAAAACATTTAAAATATAAACTTATGACACAAAAATACAATTATGGAATTTTGAGCCTGAAAGGAAATTTGGGAGATACTTTGGATGCAAATAGTGTAACAAATTGGCCGGAAAAGCAAACAAAATGCTTGGTTGTGTTGGAAGGGGAATTAGTAGTAGAAAACAAATGCTACTATATAGGTCATTAGTTAGATGTCAAGTATATATATGGAGGTTTCCATGTTTTTATTTTTTTTCCAATCTGACACATACTGATCAAACATAAACACACATTACATTGATTCATTCTATATACATACATATTTACTTTTGAAACAAATTATTTCCATAGGCACCTCATACTAAACAATAGAAACACTGCATCCAGGTATTTTTTAAACCTATACTAACCTTCCAGGCTAAAGTAGCACAGTGCAGAAATCCTGAGCAGCTGGTGGGAACAAAATACTACAAACCCCATGAGACTGAATCCCCATACGTTGTTACATTGTATACTGATTGGCCACAACAAATTTTATGATAATTTAGCTTGGATTTTCAGGTGAGATTCTTCTCAAAATCAATTGCCAGAAAACTGAAGACATTTTGCAAACTTTAGGATACGTTTAATAATGTTTATTTTTTTTTTATGCAAAAAAAATGTTTGCATACACTACTGATTCTTCTCTATCAGATGCATTTATAATCCATGAAACATCTATAGACCTTTAAAAAAACTGGAAACAATTAAAGAAAGAGTGCTTCTAAAACAGTACATAGGCTAAAACACAAACTGAACATTATATATACAGCTTGAAGAAAAGAAGTGGGTAGGTGACACGATAGAATACATTAAATATACCAAAGGTTTTAACAAAATTCAAGAGGGATCTTTCAGACAATAAAGGGAAATGCTATAAAGTTGGAAAGTAGAATATTCAGAGGTGGAAGTGCAGAAGTAGCAGAGATTTTTAACAGCTACATATTAAACAAATTCAAGCACCCCAGGTATAAGCAACAGGTCATCCTCAGGATTTACTGAGCCACAGTTTTTAAGTAGACAGAATAAGCAGACTAGGCAAGACTATGCGTTCTTGTCTATCATCAAAATCTCTTTATATGTTATGATTCATGATTAAAACAATGTTTTTCCAAATTTTCCTGTTCTTATTTTTCCATGCTTAAAATGGCATAAAAAAAAAACTTAGTGTCGAAAATATGCTCTTCGAAAAACATCAGAAATAAAATGTATGACGACATGTTGGTATTGTTATTATTATGCTTTTGGACCAAACTATTTAAATGCATTACCTGTTGATTAATAACTTCTAAACGTGAGTCCTTTAAATGGGTCTTTAACCATTCAGTTGCTTGTGAAGAGGGGTCAATCAAAAATGGACACACCTGACTCTGATTAAAAAAAGAAAAAGAAAATACTACAGTTACAAGAATAATGGGGTAAAAATAAGACATAAATAATACTAATAATACAGATTGCATTTCTCAATTTGTTAATCCATAAAACAAGCCATAACTAATACATTTAGGATATGTTATGTTATTTAAGAACTGTTATATAAGGTGCCAAGATGCACTTAAAGGGACACTGTAGTCCGATAGTTTTACCAGAAATAGTAGCTTTGGACAAAACATTTCAGTAAGGTAAAGAATAAAGGCAAATATGTATGTCTGTTACCTGTTTATAGTCCTGACCATCTCCATTGCTGTATTCTAAAGCCTTCAGCTATCTGTGAGTATGTAATGCCAGTCAAGGACATGGGCATCTTGGGAGGTTGAGATCTACTCATTGCCACCCAATGCATTTTATACCACAGACAATTGACAAGGCTTACCTCCTTTCCTTATCTCCAAAAAAAAAGAGAGACTTGGAAGTTGAGACACAACATATAAGAATAGATCTCTGTAAGAAAGCAATGGACATGGACAAGACTACATACAGCTGCATATAATAATTACAATTTTTAACACTTACAAAAAAGCCTCCGTTTTCTAGTCGTTTAAAATTGACCATTGAAAATATTTAAATACAGTGGGCCTCATTCTATTATCGGCCTTAAATCGGCTGCAAAGCTGCGATTCCTTGCAGGGCTCCCGTTACCTTGCAATTCAAATAGACGGCCCGCAAGGATCTCCCCTTACGGCCGGCCGCATATCTTGCAACCGGCCGTAAGCTCAGAAATCTTTAAAAGCAAAAATAAATTCAAGACGGCACTGTAAAGCTCTGTAAATGCTAGGGATCATAATGGGGGACATGAGGATTAATAGCAACCCCCTCTCAAGATTGCACATCAGCCCAAATCTGAGATTTCATTAACTGTTTATTTTCCGTCCCGCAGCGTGGGCGGGTCTGAGGTGCTCCAAGCCCTCGGGACTTTTTCCACGGATATTTGACATAAATTAAAATAAAAATGTATTTACGGATTTGAGTGTAGGGGAATGTTGTGCTATGAATGCTAACACCTACAATTACTTTATAGTCTCCTCAGAGTGCAGGATGGCTTTGTTATGTGCCTAATTGTGTGCCTGCGGGACCTTTTTGCTGCAAGTAAGCTGCGGCTCGGTTTTAGCCTTGCAGAGAGGGTTCCCGGAGCAATTGAATAGCAACCGGGATTTGCTTGCAGCCGAAACTCTTGCGGCCGTTTAAGATCAAAGGCTTGCCTCCGGCGCGTGCGGCCGCAAGGGATAGCAAGGCGCCGGCCGCAAGCCTGCCGGAGTCCCCGGCCGGAAGGGAATAGAATAGGCAAATAGCCTGCGGCCGGTCCTTGCGGCCCGCATCTCCTACGGCCGATAATAGAATGAGGGCCAGTGTCTCTTTAACTTTGTCCAATATTCCAGTGTTAAGGATGTTTCAGCCACACATTTTTTATATTAGTAGGATGCATTAAAGGTGCTGTCATGGAAACAGAGCTACTCTTAATCCATGGTAATGTTGGCACCTCTGGCAGTAAAAGGATTACAGACCTCCTAAACTATAAGAGTTATCCTAATAAAAGCTCTTTAGAATGTCTATTTTCCAGAAGCACATATTTTGTATTTGTCCCGTTTCAGCAAATATACTGAGAACATGACCCAATAGTTTTAAAGATATTGTGCTTGACGCTTTACCTTTAGATAGATGGAAAATTAACGTCAAAGAATTTTAAAGATTCAAGTGAATGTACACAGATATAGATGCCCATTTATAAATGTGTTATTACATGTCAACAATTACATTCATAGAGCCTCATTCAATTGCAAGCCTGTAATTACCTGTAACCCGACATTTTCGGCTATGGTTTATATTTTTCTAAACATCTAGATTTATTCAATTGTCTCTAACCCGTAATTACATGCACACATCCTTAATACGCAAGCCATGAACTGGTAAAAAAAGATTTCAGGGGCCATGATCATTTGATCTAGAAATAATTAAGTAAGCCTGTAAGTTACTTTTTAGACAGAGCCAATAGTAAACAAGTCTGTCATCATGAGATCAGTATAACATGGAGGCTACAATTAACCTGCAATTGTAAGATAAGCATTAATACACGCAAATAAGTAATGTTCGCTGATGGGGTTGACCTCAAGCAATCTTCAAATACATTAAAGCATCTGTCTAAGTCCATGTGGGTGGCCTGATATGTATTAACGCCTTCATTAATAAATATAACACGAAAAATCAATGTTACAAATAATATTTTTTTATTGTAGATTTGGGAGCTTGAGACTGTTGTGCAATTAATTCTAATTTCTTTTGTTGCTTTCCCAGAATTTTAAAAGTACAGTAGTGGGTGTTTATTTGCTGCTGTGGTTACACAAACAGGTGTTTAACCCACTTGTGAGCCCTATCTAGTAGTCGTATAATATTTTGATACATTTGCAATTTACGGGTTTGAAGACAATTGCGGACTTGTTGAATTTTTGTGAATGAATATAGATTTTGGGTCTTTAGCACTGGTAACATTTCCGTGCTTGAAAAAAAATAAATGGAGAAGATATGACAGAGTTACATTTGTGACGCCTACATTACGGATTCAAATAATTGCGATTTAGCCAAATGAATGAGGCTCATAGTCTGTAAAATATAATTCGTACTTCTATATAAAATGCAAGAGGCTTGCAGTTAAGTAACACAGAATGTCTCAGTCAAAATATTTATTTTTAATAATATCATGTAATACTTACCAGTTAACTATTTTTGCTTTCAGATTATTTTATTTGCAGGACCAAATCATTTTCTTACCCTTTTTCCTCCTGTGCCTTCTTTTTTTATTTCAGGGATTTTAGTCCCCTTATACTAACAGTTTAGGGAATCATTGCTTTATGGGAAATTGCTTGTGTAATAGTTACAAATATAAATATGCATATCAGATACACTTTTATATAGAAGTGATATAGTGATTAAACTATTGATCCCTGCCAACCACATCCTGAGAAAATTAGATTTCTATAGTTCAACAAAGTACATTTTTAAACACAACACATCTGTTTAGACAATAGGGGCATAAATAACTCCTCTATGCTACCTCACAGTATACATATTGATAAACTGGGAGTTTGTAGTAATAGGTTGTATCTGGATGTATGCATTTAAAATATAATGCTTAATTATGTATTTGTACATATAACACAAGAACTTTGTTTCAAAAACTTTGCAACACTTTTACCTATATATCAATCTATAATCTATGTTTTACAACCATGTATATATATATACCGTACTTGTTTTCTATAATACTTATAAACTGACAAGTATGGCTTACTAAATTCACTTTACTACAAGCTTATTGCTATTAGTGCGGCTTATATTTTTAGTTACCATAAGTAGAAAAAGATAGGCAATTTAAGCAAGAAGATATCCAAACTCAAGCAATGTGACAATCTGGGCTGTAAATGAATTGAATAAGGCTTGTAATATGAGAACATTTTGGATTAATTTATAGTAACCTCCATGTTCTTGACATAGTTAGGTGTTTAACTGTAGAATCTTAATATTAATTAATGCAATCACTTATTGATGTTTATAAAGTGTTTAAAACTACTTTATTAGATATTTCAGTGTCCCATTTGTTGCATACAGGGATTCAGTAAGATTTTGGGATTTCAGTGGATCTGCACTTTCCATCTCAGGAGTAAATTCTTCACGGGTCATGGGAATTCATTCTATATGTTTTAAAACCTTTTTATCTGTTTTTAATGCTTAGCTAGCAAGCATATTGGTAACAATTATTATAACTGAAAACTTCAGAACTGGAGGTGAATGAGTTTTAGCATATTCATAAAATCCTCTTTATCCATTTCCAAAGATATTCGAGCCCTATATCTGCTTTAGATGCAACAGATTTCTGTGCAGGAAGTAGCCAAAACAAACTTTACAGATGAGACAGAGCAATAGGAGCCAATAGGAAATGTGGACGTCATAAATCTTATGAGTGGGAAGTGCAGTAACAAGTGCCATAACAGCAGCCCCAAGGAAACATTAAAGATATATAGAAAATAATTGTTTTTTGATTAAAAATATATTTTAATATTAAGAAGATGTGACAATTGTATTTATAGCTTCATTTAGTAAAAATGTGTTTATTTTGTATTAACATGTGATATATGTATAGACAATGTATCAGAGCATTTGTTCCTAGGCAACGTGATTTTGTGACGTGCATTAACACCTTGAGTACTGGGTTGTGTGTTACCATAGATTTTGTATAATAAAACTGGCTTAATACTAATATATATTTTTTAATTACACATATATTGATATCGGATTGTTAAGTGTCAAATAATGATGACATTACATCATTTTGTAGTGCTTTTTGTGCTATACTGTCACTTTAAATGCTTCTGGGGGACTCAGTAAGGGTTTGAAAAACCCTTGTGCCTGGTCTTTGGTACCTATAAATCTTTCTTCTGCTTTCTGCATTTGTGGCACTGCCCTTTTTTGCGAGTGATCCATAAAATCTTATTGGCATAGGGTTTGGGTGTCAAAGTGTAAGGGAGTCGTAATTTATTGTCAGTGCAAACACTTATAAAGATATAAATGTCCCAGAGCCATTTATATATATAACTCTTAAGTTACCTTGTTTTCACATAAGAGGTGAGACCAACCAAAAACCTAGACCATGAATCAGACGGAGAGAAAAACTTAGGGATAGAATGAGAAACCTACAGTATCACCACAGACCAGAATATTTACAACAAATCAAATTTGCACTGTTTAACATGATATGTAAATATTTATATGAAATTAAAGTTTTTATATGTGTCTCTCTCTCTCTCTCTATATATATATATATATATATATATATATATATATATATATATATATATATATATATATATATATATATATATATATATATATATATATATATATGATGTTGGTCCCTGTAGACTTAAAGTATCTATTATTTGTTTATGAATAATTTCAAAAGTTACTCTTTACAGCAGTAATTTTAAATACTGCTAAATAAATTTGATGGGCAGTTTCCAAATTAGATATGGCAGATAAAAATAAAATTGACAAGTGTGTTCACACATGTTTCTATGAAAAGGTATTACAAAATGAAATTAAATTACATTGTTTTGTTTTTTTACTATTTAAAGCAGAAATGACCATTCCATAAAATGAAATTATCCTAAAAGATTTAGCTTTTATGATAAATAATTATTTATTGTTTTTAAAAGTCTTACTAACTCAATTTCCTTGTGAATACTAATGTGTTCATTAATATTGTGCCAACATATGTAGTCTGACTTTATTATGCAGAAAACTGATAGATGCACAATAACATGACAATGAATTAAGAACAACACTGAAATTAACATATCAGGTTCTGAGATAGTATACTAAATTAATGACAATTTGAATATAGTGAATGGCAACTGTAAATTGTATATAAGAACTGAGGGTGGTAACAGTGCAAATTATATTTGTAGAAATTCTGCAACACCCAGCTGTAAAGGAATTCCAAGTTTAAAGATACCATATATAATGAATACCCAGAAAAAAAAGATCAAAAGTGAGAGGTTGTTTGTTTTTTTGGACAATTGTCATTCTTACCGATGATTTCAAACCACAGATCTAATGCAGCGAATGAAATGGAAAACAAAACAAAAACAGTATATATTAACAAAATATGTTAAAAATTGACATAAAAAATGGAAAGGACTAGGGACCCACATGAAAGGATATATGTAACAAACAATAAGGGACACTGTATTTAAGGGAATTAACTGAACAAGTATTTCATGAACAGCAAGTCTAAAATAAATAACAAAACTATTAACAAATTACATATAATACACACAATATCTTATTAAATATTAACAGGAGATGTAATAATATATATCTATTAATTGGAATGTGCACATCAAGAAGGTTGTACATTTATTATTTTTGATGACATTCTCAATTACTCAAACTGCATCTCAAACTACATGTTAAGGTTTACATTCTAAGAAGATATAAAAGGTCAGACATAAATGAAAAGCTTCCAAAAAAAGTAAATGATAAACACTTTTTGAGTCAGCCTGATCAAAATGAAAGTATGATAGAAAAGTCAATACGCAATTATCTGTGTACATTTAAATTAGGCTACACAATTTACAATAAAGAAAAAAGTTAACAGTCTCTTCCACTTTACCTGTAAAATAACAAGGGCATTTTCTATAGACAGCTCATCTGATGGTAATCCCTCACTTTTCCAAATTAGCTGCTCACTCTCCGTAGATAGAAATCTTCTTAAATCAAATGCTAGAAGATAAGACATTTTTTATTTGGGGGGGAATCAGCATTCGAATGATGTGTAGAGGTATTAAAATGAACTATGACTGCTGAAAAGATATATCTGCAAACCTTGTTGATTTACGTGAACTATGAAAAAAGATGATTTACTATAAAAAAAACAACTAAGGAATCCCCAACCAGTTCTTTAATGATAGCTACCTCTATTAAATTAAAATATTCCAAAACTACTAAGCACACATTTTCAGGAATAAAAAAATGGTGAGTTTGATAAAGCAAAAACTAAACCATGATTCAAGCTCCCAGGGCAGTCTCCAGTAAATAAAACTGCACTGTAAGCTCATGTACCCCTCCATGTAATGGTATGTTTCTGTAAGGTGGGACTGTCCTGCCACCACTAAGGCTTGTGCTACTGAGCTGTAGCAGGAGAGGGATTAACTGATGAAGCAGAATGATTGGCAAAAACATAGAAGTGGGGCCAATGATGCTACATGGGCTATTCCGTGACCTCTTTATAACCACAAACCAAGGAACAGCAAGTGGGGGTGTAATAATGCACTGTTAAAACACAGTTAGAGGTAAAGCTTGAAAATAAAATAAAGTGAATTGGAAATCTTTATTGACACAAATTTTATAAACACCAAATCTAGAAACTGAAGTTGTATGCTGTGTATAAACACATTTGGAATAGTGTTGCAGCTAAGTACCGTATATTAAATATCTGGTTCAAAATAGCTGAAATTGTATGGGGGACATATTGATGGTTAGGATAAATAAACTCCCTTATATATCAAGGGTGCCTCCCAAAATGCTCAACAACTTTTTGTTAAATACTGCATATAGCTTCAAAATCTTATTTCAGTTGATAATGTGCTTTACACAATATGGCTTGATGGCACAACATAGACAATAGACGTTTTTTAGTGCAGCAAAAGCATAAACTTCTATATAAAACCATTTTAATAACAAGATTGTTTGATCTCTCGGATTGTTTTCTTTCTCTACCTATCCCTTATATATTCCTAAAAGTTGAAAGACTGAAAACTGAAGACTGAAAACTCCTGGCCCTTTTCAGGAACCTCACAAATAATAAACTAGTTTAAGTGGGTATAGAGTGAAATAGACTCCCTAGATCTCTTTTAAAACTGATGGTCGTTTCGCTACCAATACATGTAGCTTTCTCAAAAGCACTCTCTAAAGCTTTAAAAGAAGCAGTTCTGATCCTGAAGTGATATATAAGAATGTGAACTGGTCCATCTAAAGGAAATTTAGACAACTGTTGGCATTAAAGGAAAAGACAAAAGAAAATAAGTTATCCACTTAACTTAGTCAAGATTGTAAGAAAGTGCGACAATAAAATATAAACAAACATATATGATCTTTTCTAATTAACTTATCTTCTTGACAAAAATGATTAAATATAAAAAATATATGCACCATAAAAGTTACAAAAATATCTATTTTGTTTATACATGGCCTTTTATGATTGCACTGATTAAAGGGCCATTTATCTCACTATAAGTACTCTTCATTGTGTGAAAGAGCACAAGATTTTATGTTAAAGTGATCTATTGTTTTTTGGGGGTTTATTAAACTAAGAACAGTTACAAATGTGCAGTCTTAGGTTTGTTTACAGGCACACTACCTCGTGATTTTCAATATCTGCCGACAACTGCCGTTCCAAACTCAGTTAACAGAAATAATTAGGGTTTTAGTCTCTTTCAGAAATAGCAAGCCCAAATAACAATCAGCCATCTGTTAACCCCCAAATAACATATTTGGGATTTTCTAGCAGGTATTTCCCCTTACAGATGAATTTGGAAAGGTTTAACCCTCTTTCTGATCTGCTATCTGCACACAGTTCTTGTTGTCAGTCTGCCTGGGGGACTTGCCTAATTCTCATGTAAACAGAACTTCATTTTTTTCTGTGAAAAAGGCACCTACTTCAAAAATTCAAAAAGTATTTCAACATATTTGCAGGAGTACATTACAGTGGTGTGCTCCAAGTTGTGCTGAATTAACTGGCCCCTTTAGTAAAAATCAGTTCAATGCACCAGTTCAAATCCATTGGTAATATCAGATTTTGTAATACGATAAAAACATTTACTTTCCAGCCCAACAGATTTCATCCACTGATCTATGCTGTCTTTCCTCTGATCTTCTGGAGCAGCAGAAATATACGTGATGAAAGCTGCCGCCAGCTGAGTTCTCTTTGGCAAAGTGTTTAATTCTTCCGTTATTTCCACAACCTAAAAAACAAAAAAAAAGACTGTCAAACCTACTACTGAGTTATTTCTACTTAAATATTTAACTGAACTCCCAAAATCAATACATATTCAACTGCAGTGAAATGAAAGGATTTTACAACTCTGCAGGCAATATGGGATAATTGGTCTGCAGTGCATATAAAAAAAGTTACGGACAGAAATATAATAACAATTAAGTATAACTAATATGAAAAAAACTGTGTCTACTGGAAAACAACAAACAATTCTTGGCTCAGAAAACTGGGAACAAAAAATAATTTACTGTAAATAGAGATATGTTTGGAAAAAGGTTAGTAAGAGAAAATAAAAGTGCAATGTTTATACAAAAAAAATTTACTTATTTGAATCTTTAGTGCTTAAACTTAATATTCGTTTAATAGACATACATAACTAAAAGGCTACTATATTCCCTTGGTGCATAATACCTACATATTCAACAATATACAGAAACCAAATTAGGTAATAAAATATAACTTTTATAAATTAATTAATTGATAAAAGTTATATTTTATTTCCAGCTTTGGTTTCTGTACATTGTTAAAATCAAGATAACTTATTACCCTGGATTTCCCAAATTGTGCTACACTCCAGCTCTTCTTTTATGAAGCGGTTTCATACTATATAGCCATTCATGTCTTGCTTTCTACAGTAATATCTCCCTCTTAAATTTTTCAAATATGTAAGAGGAAATTAACTCAAGTGAAGAAAAGGGTCTCTATAAATATAAGTATGTGTGACTATCCATTTCAAATTTAATAGCACATCTGCACTTCATGGGTACATGGTACTTGCATTAGTACAATAAGGGACATATACAACTTGCATACACATGGTCATCATAGCATGCACAGCACTTGCTTAGTGTCATATTATGGTGTGATATACAAGTACAATACAGAAGTGACCCTTTGATTAAGTGGTGAGCAGGTCATTAGTGACTTTTGTGAGAGCGGTCTCTTATGAAGTGTTGGAGCCGGAAACCAGATTGGAAGGTGCCAAGAAGGGAGATGGAGAAAATAAATTGGATAAGACTATTGTAGAGGAGCCACTTGAGCAGTTTTGAAGCCAGGGGAAGCAGAGAGAGAGTGATAGTTGGATAAAGAAGCAAAGTCAGATGAGGGTTTCTTGAGTATGCTTGTAATTATTGCAGGTTTTAAAAATGATGGATACTTGCCAGTGTTTAGGGAAAGGTTGAATAAATGTGCGAGAGCTAGGATAAGTGTGGTAGAGAGGGGCGGAATAATCTGTGATATGGAATAGGATCCAGTGGACAGGTTGTAAGGTGAAAGGTTGATAGTAGACTGGAGAGTTCATCAGTTACAAGGCCAAATGAGTCCATAGTGGATGTGGGATTGGGGAAAGGCTGGGTGTTAGCATTTTTTAAGAGAAGGCAGTGTGTGAGCCAAGGGACAAATGCAATCTAAACATACATGTATTAAATCAGCACGTTTGGCACTAAGGAATGAGTGAAACATGCATACACAGATCTACAAATATCTGCCACAGGCAAACAAATACAACTTGCATACATAGGAATCATCACTTCTGTCCTTCTGGAATAAGTATCATGCCTGTGTACATATGTCACTATAGCACATATGGTATTCTAAAGGTCTTGTAGGCACTAATTTTAAATCTCAAGATTTCCGGATGGGCAGCAATTTTTCATGTACTCAGGCCATTATCATACATGCTGAGCAGACAAAGCAAACTGATTGTTTTTTGTATACAATAAAAGAAACACTGCACTGTTGCTCGAAGAACTCCTTCAGTACCAAATTGTTCCTTGCTTTATTTTATTGTCCATGTTTATTTAAAATCACAGATTTCAATGGAAAAAAAACATTATGCATCAATCGTTAGATAAATTAGAAATGTAAAAAGAAACACAACCCTAAGATTATTATTATTATTATTATTAACCTTTATATAAGTGAAAGCATTTTACACAGCGCTTTACAGAAGGGAAAACAATGAATTCAGAGAATATGTGACACATAACCTTGCAGGACACAGGTTGACACAGAGTAGTGGGTGCTCCTGATGTCTTAAATTCTAAGGGAGTTGGCTGGGTAAGTGATACAGAAAGAGTGAGGAAGTGTGAGTAATCATAAATACGTTGAAGGAGGTGGCAGTTTGTCATGGTGAAGAATACAAAAGTTAAATGAAAGTCTAAAACAGCAAGGTACGAAGTTCCAAAGGGCAAGACCAACAAGGGTGAAGTCCTGTAGGTTGGAGTGGGAGGAGGTAGTTTGATAGGGAGAAAATAGCAGATCCCAGCAGAACAACGAAGGGTCAGTTTAAGGTATACTTGAAGATCAAAGGGATAAGATTATGTTGTATGATATGGTGACAGACAGAGAAATACAGCAGTGGAGGAATTGTGAGCAATGTGGTTGAGATGAGTGAGTGTACATATTAATGTGGTGAATTCTAAATTGTATATCACAAACTTTCTTACTGCAATATGACTATAAACTTGGGTTGAAAGTCAGAGGATAAGATAGACAGAAGTTATTACATTTCATACAGACAGATTGTTTAGAGTAACAAACCTGTGTATTCCACCTCTTGTTCTCTCCATCTAGTTGACGAACGAGTAATTCAGCTGATTCAATTATTTCTTGAGCTTTAGATAATTCAGCTTCAAGTTTAGCAGCCTCAGTTGTTCTTCTTTGAAACCTTTGGAGTAAATCAAAAGAGATTCTTTTTAGCAAGCTTCCAGATATATTTATCTGATGTGATAATAGAGTGTCATAGCAGAATGCATGAGAGCAGTCTCTTCCTTGAAAATAACACCATGGTAAGAAGTTTAATCTTAAGTCAGCCTGCGAGCAAGGTAGTCTTCTGATGAGAAACTCTCAAATCTCTTTCTCACTTTTCTCAGGTTATAAGAGAGGCAAACCCCTATACAACAACAACAACCTCAAGTAGGTAAATCACCTTAATCATTGTGAGATTCTATTCAGTGGAAACTTATATTGCCATTTTAGAAAGGTTTATGAATTAGTGCAGCATTAGCTGAATCTTCTGATTAGTTTTAATTCATAATAAGCTATTACAGTGTATATAAGGATGTAAAGTGGCACTTGTGATATATAGCTCACTGTGAACATAAATAACAATGCTCAACTACAATGAAAAAAACAATACAATTAAATGGGGAAAAAAACGTTGTAATTGAGCTTTGGAGATTGAATGTGTGGCAATATCTCTTGCATATAGAATGTGTTCTCTTATGCTTTCTTAATAGTAATACATGATGTGTAAAGAAAAACAATCTGCAAAGATATTTGTTTCATAAGCTACTCACTTTTCTTTCAGTTCTGCCACCCTTTTTCCAACAGAGTTCAGTTGATCTTCCAGTCTTCTTTTTTTATCCTCTGTCTTTTTCAAATTTCTAAAAAGGTAATTGAATAGTAATTTGAACAGTCAAAATGATAATGCCATATAATACAACACAGAACACTGTAACACGATTGATTAAAGGTATATGGTTTAGGGATATTTTTAGCTTTTTCTAATCCAACATATGCCATTTATATCAGAAACATTAATTACACAGATTCATTCTATACACATACAGATTGATAAACCCCAGAGGTGCCTACATAAATACAATACAAAAACTGCATTCAGGTAAATTTTTTAAGCCAATACTAGCCTTCAAGTCAACAGCGGTACAGTGCAGAGATCCAGAGCAGCACTGCCTGAGCTGCTTCCTTGCTGTGGGAAGAAAAAAAAGACTACACGTCCCATGATGCTTTGCTGCAGAGACTGAATCTCAGACATTGTGACAAAATTGTAGCTTCCTCTGATTGGCCACAACAAATTCTGAATTTTATGCTATTATGTAGCTTGGATTTTCAGGGGCATTCCATCTCAAAATCAACTGCCAGAAAGCTGAAGAAATGCCAATTTTAGGGAAATTTTATTAAAGGGTCACTTAATTCAATACAATGTGGAGCACACCAATGTAAAGATCTCTTAATAGCATGGTCAAAAAGTTTTCGAATTTTTGAAATGTATTGATTAAATTTATGTTTACATATCAAAGACAGACCGCCAGCAAGCTCCAGTGCAGAAAGCAAAGGAAAACTACAGTTAACCCTTTATAAATTCATCTGTGCATAGAAAGGAGTGTAAGAATCATAGAAATAAGTTACTTGTGGGTTAACTGCTGAGCTTTAGGATTTATGAATGCCAAGAAAAAACATATACATCATGGTCTATACCAGAGCTACAACGGCAGTTATCGGCAGATGTCATTAATCATGGAATAGTCTGTGTGTTTGTAAACAGACCTAAAACTTTTGGTTTTTCAACTGTTATAAGTGTAATTAAAGAAGATAAATAGATAATTTTAACATAAAATTTTGTGCTCTTTCACACCATGAAGAGCACTTATGTTGAGGTAACTGGCCCTTTAATGTTTATTTTGAGATTTTGCATACAATACTGATTCTCCTCTATCAGATGTATTCATAGTAAATGAAACTTCTTTATGCTTTTAGGGTTTAAAGCCTTTCTGACAATATCATGTTATACGTTATCAATATTACAATACAACAGTGGTCTCATGTAAAGTAGCTATGTATCTACAACACTTTGGGAGTAATAAGAGTGTGAATACAAACGCGATATAAAATAAACATATATTATCCTGCGTAAACAGAGCTGTTATATGGTGAAAACTAAATAATATATCATGAATATATTATGATTATAAATACTCCTTAGTGAAGACATTTATATGTGCTGAGTTTATAACACTTTAACAGTCTGCATTAACATATTTTATATGCAAATATATGATGTATGGAAAGGTCAGGATAGCCAACTTATTATTATTGTTTATTTGTAACGCACCAACATATTCTGTAGCGCTATACATGGGTTAAGATCAAGGCAAAAAAAGACTAGAGCAATATTAACACATAGCATAGGACAGGGACCCTCTCTTTGTGCTTAAAATCCAGTGTCCATAGTGTTTTCCCCAAAGCACCGTGCAAGATTGAAAACTCGCAAACTTACAACTGAGTAATATTGCAATGACTCTCTTAAGTGCATTTCTATATAAAAATGATCCACATTTTTTGGGATGTTATTTATAGTTTTATAAAGTTTCTGGCCTTCAATATGTTTTTCCAATATTTTTGCCACATTGTTATTCTGACTATATACATATGTATTTTCATTTTCCACCGAAATGCAACATTTTGTATTGCTCAATAATGGTTATGTGAATGGATGATCATTAAAGGATCACTGTAGCCATGTTTAAAATATACTATTTTAAAGAACTACACTTGAAAAATGGCAAAATATCTTTAGAATAAAAACAAATACAGACTCTGTTAGATTGTATATACAATTATGCTGCAGTGTAGTCAAACATTTGCATTCTGGTGATCAAATTCCTGAGATGGGAGGAGACTTTGAATGCAGAGATTCACAAAGGAAATGTATCAGCTACAACTGTTAGTGCTCTCATCAGGACTAATGCAAAGCTAATTATGTTATAAGATTACATCCTGTCGAACTGCAAGAAGCAGATTATTTCAATTATTTCCATTCCTCCACTGCTGCTACAGTGACATCACTTCTAGGGAAACACATGAAGAAGATCTTTCTATACCTTCACAGCTTTTACTTCAGACACTTTTGTTTGAAATATGGTGGTAACTTAATGTGGTGAACGCTTGTTAATATGGTTAAAATATATGTTGTGTTAATCCCCATGTAGCATAAATAAGGTTGTACTTGGGCTCCATGTTTAAAAACACTTAAAACCAAAATAGTGGTACCTGGGATAGAAGTAAATAATTGTCTATTTGACCAAACAAGTTGCTGGATCATTGATCATTGTCCTAGATCATTGCAGGCTGGAACTGACCTCTCTATAAATACATTTCCCTGGGCTGTCCTTGTGGGAACCTAGGACATACACTCAGTTAATTAATTAAGTTCTAAGTGTTACTAAATACCTAGATCTCAATAAAGGCTGATGGCCATTTCACTGCTGTTATGTGCAGCTTTCTCAAAGGCAGAGTCGATGTTTGTTATTCAAAAGGATTTATAAAAACAGTGTAACTACAATTTTCATTTAAGAATTATCTTGGGCCCTCATTCAATTGCAATTTGGCCAATTGAATAGGGGTCAAAATAAGCACATAGCATTTTTTTTTTAAAGAAGTTTTTAGTTAGTAAACATCTATCCAAAAGCAAGGTTTTCACTAACTAAAAACTTCTTTAAAAATAATATGCTATGTGCTTATTTAGAGCCCTATTCAATTGGCCAAATCCCAATTGAATTAGGCCCTAGATCTTTAATGACAATGACCACGCACCATTTTTGAAAACTTCTTTTTAGTTTTAAAAACAGTTTATGGTTTCATTATGTTAACCAGTTTTTGTTCTGTTATTGTTCTACTTTTCCCATTAAACATAAACCCCCTCGCTTTCCACTAAACTGTAATACTCTTTATTGATGAATAACAGTTCTAAAAAATCATTAACAGAACCACAGGCAGCATCTTTTTACACAGCACCTTACCTTCTCAATAAAATATAAACTATAATTTTACAATATATCACACTTACGATTCTAATGCGGTTTGCTCCTTTTCTAGCGGTTGAATTTTTTCCAACACATGGGAGTACTGCACATTGGCTTTCACCCAGGCAGCCAATGGGGCAGCAGCTGCACTGGCTCTTTTTGCATTCTAAAGTGGAAGAAACACACAGTATTACAATAAAATATGTAATGTGTATAGTACAGAAAATGAACAGTACATTAAATGTTCCCATTTGAATGTGTAAAAATAAGGTAAACTTATTTCCTGCTCAGGTTTGCCAGAAATACAGTTAATGCATTGCTCTCTGGGAAACTGGCCGGGGACATGCAAAATACATTTACATAACTAAAACTATAAGAATGTACCTTTGCCTCAAAGGATGATCTATTCCTGTCTAGCAGTTCTTCCACACTTGCTCGTATTTCTGTTGTGATATTTCTCACATCAAACGTTACAATGTCTTCTCTTACACCTCTCTTAGCAAGAAAACTACAGAAAAACAAAACATTTATTACAAATTATAAAATTAAATCATGCACACTTAAAATGATTTAGTATACACATATTTAGAGTTTTGTTATTCACCCACAAAATATTACAAGATCAATATAAAACCAACAAATATAGAGCAGAAATTAATTGGATTGCAAGAAAACGCTATTGTTAATTAGGCACATCACTACCTGGTTTATTTATTCTGGGCATTACAAATTAAATGCTAAGACTAATTGGCATCTGCTGAGCACACGAACAACAACACCTGTTAAATGTTATTATACATACTGGGGATTCACATTGTCTTGTTAAAGTGGTTATCCAGTGAGTAGCCTCTTGACATACAGCTACTTGGAAAATTATAAAAGTTAGCAAAACTGATCTTCACACTGGTTTTTGCCAGTAGATTGGTAATATTAAATTTATCAAGTTCACTTCAGTCCATATCTGCCTATGGAAATTTCCTTAAAGGGTAATGCTTAACCTACATGTTGCTGTGATGGTGGGGGGGGGGGGGGGGAAACAGCCTGCCTTTTCTTCATGTGCTAAATTTACTACCTTTTCGTTTGCATTTAGGTGTAAATTTTAACCTAACAAAGCCCTATTAAAGGGACATTTACCTCACTATAAGCACTCTTCATGGTGTGAAAGAGCACAAGATTGTATGTTAAAATGATCTATACTTTTTAATTACACTAATAACAGCTAAGAAAATTTAAAGTTTTAAGTCTCTGTTTACATACAAGTCTATTCTGCCCACTGGCTATTGCATGAGTAATAACAGATTGCCTAGTGCAGCGTGCATTGTGTGTCTGTGTGAAGCTATGATTTACAACACCGCTTTCCCTTGGACTCAGGTTACACTGCACTGACCAGTTAACCAATAGCTGGCCTGTTTTAGGTGGGTCCAGCATTCTAGGCCCGCACATATAGATTTGTTAAATGTTAATTTTCACTACACAGAGCTGCATGGTGCATTGGTCTCCATCGCTCAAATTCTAGAGAGGCAAGAGAGCAGAAACCTGAACGTCCTGCCATAAGAAAAAAATAAACCCATTACAAGGTCTATTCCCTTCAAACTAGAAATGCAAGCAGTCTGACAAAAACTTACCATTGACTTGATTGGTTGCAGTAATGCCGCAGCATGTGAGCAGTCTGTTATACATTTAAACAGAGATTTTATTCTATTTTTTTTTATTTCTCAGTGAAAGTATTAAAAAAATTTAAAAAGTATTTCAACATGCTTTTAGGAGATCTTAACTGTGACGTTGTTCAAATTGCGCTCAATTAAGTGGCCTTTTAAGCAGTAAGTTAATAAGCCATTTTAATATGAAGCTTTGAATAACTGTGCTAGTAAAATTAAAATAGTTTGACAGTGATTTTAATTAGATTGACTGCATAAATAATAATACAAATGACCCCAGGAAACACAAAGGTTTTTGAACTAGCTATATTCAAATATTTGTCTTCTACTCAAGATTTCATACGGTACTGAATTAGGCAAAAGATTTAAAGCCTGTTACTTTGAAAATAAAACAAAATCAATATCTGCATTACAAAGCAATCTATATTCTGGCTTATTGAAAGATTGCCACTAAAGAATTAATACCAACTTACCTTTTCATGCTAACCCATGAGGTGTCAAAGATACCCATAAGTCTTAGAACTCCTTCAAGAATGTCTCTTATTATGTCCGGTGGCATACGCAAAGATCTTATCTCTGATAAAGACTCTGGCTTAATGTTTCCAACTGCATGTTTTGCTTCATTAACCAAAGGCTATGAATGAGAATATATTTCAGATGAATATGAATTGTAAAGAAGATCTTCACCAAATATTCAGCAAATTATAAACTAACTGGTTTTAACACAAGTAAAAATGTTTCTACTATATTCTATAAAAACCTAAAGGAGCATACAATGGAATTTATTGTTAATAAGTTTGGAAATCTATAAAATTAGTTGTTTATAATGTTTGACTTTGGAAGATTTACAGTATTACATTGTTACTAGTTGTTTCAACTTGATAGCTACAATATAACCATGCAATAAAAGTATTCCTAAGAAAAATAGATCTCTTAATTCTAATAAGAAACTTATCACAACAATCCAACTACAAAAAATATGGACCAATAAACAAGAGTTTTTCCATTTGATTGCAAGATCAGAACGACAAAGAATTTAAGAAGTTCATTCATCTGTAATTAATCATTTCAAGGTCATATTTTTAAAATTGTACTCTTTTAAATGTATATAGAAGTTTCCCTGTTTTTAACTTTTTCTAATCTAAAACATACTGCTTATATCAGAAACACACATTATATTGATTCATTCTATACACACAAATTCATTTTATTTTTATTAATTTTTTTATTTGTTTTTCACACCCCCAGAAGTGCTTAAATAGGCACCTCGTACTTACCAATAGAAAAATTGCATTTAAGTACGTTTTTTTTACCCTATACTGACCTTCATGGCAGCACTGCCTGAGCTGCTTCCCTGTGGTGGAAACAAAAGACTATACATCCCATGATGTTTTGCTACAGAGACCGAATCCCCAGATATTGCAACAATGTTATAGCTGCCTCTGATTGGCCAGAACAAATTATGAATTTTATACTAGTTTAGCTTGGCTTTTTAGATGCATTCCTTCTCAAAATCAACTGCTAATTAACTGAAGAAATTTGCAAACTTTAGGGTAGGTTTATTAATGTGTTAACGTGTTTTAGACTCTGAAAATGAATAATACAGCCTCTAATTTATTATTTTTAAGTGCAATTTATGGCAGTGGAATCTACGATTTTGGTTTCAGTATATCAGCTGCTAGTGTTCCAGCAGGACTAAAAGGAATATATTTAGTTTACCAGGACACACCCTCATATGACAGTAATAGACAGCGGCATCAAAGAAAACAAATTGCAAAAGTTTGCAGTAAAATACAAAAATGTTTTTTCTTTGTTTTTAAAAACATTTAGTTAACTATCATGTTTAGTTAGTTAAAAGAACATACAGAAAAAAAGAACCACACTAGTTTAACAAATACCACCAGACTCTCCCTCTGTAGGGACAGATGCTAAAAGACGGTTTCTCTGCACATTAGTTATGGAAATGCCTTTTTTTTTTTTTTTTTTTTACTTCCTGACAACACACTGCCTCAAATGATATGTAAAGTTATGTAAACACTTCTTATTACCTGAACCTCCTTTAGTTCATCTTCGATCTTTGCTTTTCTTTCTTCAATCTTTACAACCTCTTCTGCTATTTTCTGTTTTAATTTTTCCATTTCAGTTTTCTGATCACTGGCATTCTGTGAAGTGAAAAAGGACATTCTTCAACATTGTTTTCAGAAAAGCAGTGGATGAAAACTTCTGAAGGTCTAATTGAACTGCTTAATGACGGGTCTATCTAATGTTTGATCATTTTAATGAATAGTGCTACATTACAATATAGAAGAGAAGACAGAAAAGACATCACCATAATGCACACACTATCTCTTATGCCACCATAATGGGTGGAACACAACTATAATGTAATTAGAAAAGGTGTGTAAAGAATAACGTTTATTAAAGTATTGTTAAATACATTGTTTTAAATTTCACTAAGATGGTTGAAAAGTGAAAAATATACTTACATGTCCCTTTACACCAGTAATTCAAATTTTAATAGAATTTGATTATTCAAAATGTGCAATAGCTAATAATTTACTTTATATCCATAATATAACAGCTTGTGAAAAATACTATACCACTCCATGTATCCCTATATAGGATTTTAACTGGAACTATTTATTTTTCAATTGGTTAATGCCAAATACGTAAGATTCAAAGTAACTTAAAGCAGTCTCAACAGTACAATAAAAACAGCTAACTAAAGTAGGGGCCTCATTCAATTGAGAAATTGTAGCTTACGGGAGCCCGTAATATATGCGGTAAACTCATTTTCTCTTCAATTGGCGTCGTTTTGCGATTCGCAAACAATCTACGGGTTGTTACAACAGTAACTTACAGCCCATCTAAGCCTTTGAGCTTTCACGTCTGCAAGAGTTACGATCGCCAATCGCTATTCCATTGCTACAATTCCTGCGAGCCTGCAAATGTTTTCACACCCGTAAATGGAAAATGTAGAAGAAAATCGTACGGGTGCCAGATGGGACCCACAAAGGGGCTAAAGACATGTCTGTAGCAATGTAAATGCAAATAAAAAATCAATACTGCACTGTAAATGATGGGGAAAGCAATGAAACACATTAATAATTTATTTTTCATTTCGGGGTTATGTTGATCTTAGGAATCAAAGAGTTAACGCATATCATATGGACTAGAACAGTATTGGCATTCATTTTTATTATTTTGTATTTTGCGGATTGCATAAATCGGACCTTTAAAGGCTAATTGATTGACATTGACGTGTCTCATTTTCTATTGGCTGTTTCTGACTGGGTAGTTACTGCATTGCTTAATTGATCTGGCTCATGCTCTGAAATGCTACATCAGTAATTGTAGCAAATCTCAAGCCCGCAGACATACAGCCTGTTACAGTGAGTTGCGTCCTTGCAATTGAATGAGGCCCTAGGTATAGTGACTGACTAAACATCTAAGACTATTCTTACTGATAAAGCATAGCCCCAGAATAAAATTTAAATCATGACCCTTTACATCTCTGCACTCATCTTGAAATACTCCCTCAACCACCCTCTTCGCTCTGCTAACGACCTTCTTCAATCCTCTTCTCATATCACTTCTTCTCACTATCACCTTCAGGACTTTTCATGCTGCCCCAACTCTTAGGAACTCCTCATCTGGCTCCACTAGGCTATCTAACTGCGTCAATAAATCAGCTTATCACCTTAAGCCTTAATATGCACAAGTGCACACTCCACAGCATTATATCACTCACACCCACAATCTACAGTACAACACCAGACACCTCAGCTTTCTTGAGCCTATTGACTTCACGCTGCCACATTGCATCCATCACCCTCCTGTATCACATACAAACCCTTTAGATTGTAAATTTGAGAGTTTTCAATCTTGTTTTAGAAACAAGAACTATGTACGTTTGATTTTAAGCTCAAAAGACTGGGACCTCGATTCTCTTTCAATTTGTTAGTTTAGTTTTTGCCTTGTACTTAACCCCAGTATAGTGCTATGAGATTTGTTGGCATGTTCGAATAAAAAAAAAGTATACATGAGTCAAAGACAGTCAAAACAACAAATAATAGTTTGAAAAATTAGCTACTATAGTGTGCCCACACACCTCCTACCACAAGTGACTTTTCCTGCAGAATAACAAATTAGCCGATCACATATTATAATTGTCAAACTGCGATTCATCGTCACGATTGCGACGAATGCGCAGAACACTGGGCGAGCCCCGCATAAGGAGAGGGTAGAGTCACAGAGGGGGAATGAGGGGGCGGGGGGAGAGACACAGAGGGAGGGGGGAGGAAGAGACACAGAGGGAGAGGGGGGGTGAAGAGACACAGAGGGAGAGGGGGGGGTGAAGAGACACAGAGGGAGAGGGGGGGGGTGAAGAGACACAGAGGGAGAGAGGGGGGTGAAGAGACACAGAGGGAGAGAGGGGGGAAGAGACACAGAGGGAGAGAGGGGGGAAGAGACACAGAGGAGAGAGAGGGGGGAAGAGACACAGAGGGAGAGAGGGGGTGAAGAGACACAGAGGGAGAGAGGGGGAAGAGACACAGAGGGAGAGAGGGGGGAAGAGACAAAGAGGGAGAGGGGGGAAGACACACAGAGGGAGAGGATGGAAAAACACACAGAGGGAGAGGGGGGGGGAAGAGACACGGGGGAGAGGAGGGAAAGAGACACGGGGGAGAGGGGGAAAGAGACACTGGGGAGAGGGGGGGAAAGACACAGGGGAGCGGGGGGGGAAGAGACACGGGGGAGAGGGGGGGGAAGAGACACGGGGGAGAGGGGGGGAAGAGACACGGGGGAGAGGGGGGGGAAAGAGACACGGGGGAGAGGGGGGAAAGAGACACAGGAGGAGAGGGGAGGAAAGAGACACGGGAGGAGAGTGGGGAAAGAGACAAAGGGGGAGAGACACGGAGGGGGAGAGACAGGGGGGTGAAGAGATACGGGGGAGAGGGGGAAAGAGACACAGGAGGAGAGGGGAGGAAAGAGACACGGGAGGAGAGGGGGGGAAAGAGACACAGGGAGAGAGACACGGAGGGGGAGAAGAGATACATGGGGTGAAGAGACACAGGGGGGTGAAGAGACACAGGGGGGTGAAGAGACACAGGGGGGGTGAAGAGACACAGACTGGGCAAGCCCCGCATAAGGAGAGGGTAGAGTCACAGAGGGGGAATGAGGGGGCGGGGGGGAGAGACACAGAGGGAGGGGGGAGGAAGAGACACCGAGGGAGAGGGGGGGGAAAGAGACATAGAGGGAGAGGGGGGTGAAGAGACACAGAGGGAGAGGGGGGGGAAAGAGACACAGAGGGAGAGGGGGGGAAAGAGACACAGAGGGAGAGGGGGGGGAAAGAGACACAGAGGGAGAGGGGGGGAAAGAGACACAGAGGGGGGGGGGGGGAAAGAGACACAGAGGGGAGAGAGAGGGGGGGGGAAGAGACACAGAGGGGAAGAGGGGGGTGAAGAGACACAGAGGGAGAGAGGGGTGAAGAGACACAGAGGGAGAGAGGGGGGAAGAGACACAGAGGGAGAGGGGGGGAAGACACACAGAGGGAGAGGGGGGGGAAAACACACAGAGGGAGAGGGGGGGGAAGAGACACGGGGGAGAGGGGGGAAAGAGACACGGGGGACCGGGGGGAAAGAGACACGGGGGACCGGGGGGAAAGAGACACGGGGGAGAGGAGGGAAAGAGACACGGGGGAGAGGAGGGAAAGAGACACGGGGAGAGGAGGGAAAGAGACACGGAGGAGAGGGGGAAAGAGACACGGAGGAGAGGGGGAAAGAGACACAGAGGGAGAGGGGGGGGAAGACACACAGAGGGAGAGGGGGGGAAAACACACAGAGGGAGAGGGGGGGAAGAGACACGGGGGAGAGGGGGGAAAGAGACACGGGGGAGAGGGGGGAAAGAGACACGGGGGAGAGGGGGGAAAGAGACACGGGGGAGAGGGGGGAAAGAGACACGGGGGAGAGGGGGGGAAAGAGACACGGGGGAGAGGGGGGAAAGAGACACGGGGGAGAGGGGGAAGAGACATGGGAGGAAAGAGACACGGGAGGAGAGTGGGGAAAGAGACACAGGGGGGAGAGACACGGAGGGGGAGAGACAGGGGGGTGAAGAGACACGGGGGAGAGGGGGGAAAGAGACACAGGAGGAGAGGGGAGGAAAGAGACACGGGAGGAGAGGGGGGGGGGGAAGAGACACGGGGAGAGGGGGAAAGAGACACGGGGGAGAGGGGGGGAAAGAGACACGGGGGAGAGAGGGGAAGAGACATGGGAGGAGAGGGGAGGAAAGAGACACGGGAGGAGAGGGGAGGAAAGAGACACGGGAGGAGAGTGGGGAAAGAGACACAGGGGGAGAGACACGGAGGGGGAGAAGAGACACAGGGGGGTGAAGAGACACAGGGGGGTGAAGAGACACAGGGGGGTGAAGAGACACAGACTGGGCAAGTCCCGCATAAGGAGAGGGTAGAGTCACAGAGGGGGAATGAGGGGGCGGGAGGAGAGACACAGAGGGAGAGGGGGAAGAGACACAGAGGGAGAGGGGGGAAAGAGACACAGAGGGAGAGGGGGCGGAAAGAGACACAGAGGGAGAGGGGGGGAAAGAGACACAGAGGGAGAGAGGGGGGGGAAGAGACACAGAGGGAGAGAGGGGGGGAAGAGACACAGAGGGAGAGAGGGGGGAAGAGACACAGACGGAGAGAGGGGGGAAGAGACACAGAGGGAGAGAGGGGGAAGAGACACAGAGGGAGAGAGGGTGGAAGAGACACAGAGGGAGAGAGGGGGGAAGAGACACAGAGGGAGAGGGGGGGAAGAGACACAGAGGGAGAGGGGGGAAGAGACACAGAGGGAGAGAGGGGGAAGAGACACAGGGAAGAGGGGGGAAAGAGACACGGGGAAGAGGGGGGAAAGAGACACGGTGGAGAGGGGGGAAAGAGACACGGTGGAGAGGGGGGAAAGAGACACCGGGGAGAGAGGGGGAAAGAGACCCGGGGGAGAGGGGGGAAGAGACATGGGAGGAAAGAGACACGGGAGGAGAGTGGGGAAAGAGACACAGGGGGAGAGACACGGAGGGGGAGAGACAGGGGGGTGAAGAGACACGGGGGAGAGGGGGAAAGAGACACAGGAGGAGAGGGGAGGAAAGAGACACGGGAGGAGAGGGGGGGGGAAGAGACACGGGGGAGAGGGGGGAAAGAGACACGGGGGAGAGGGGGGAAAGAGACACGGGGGAGAGGAGGGAAGAGACATGGGAGGAGAGGGGAGGAAAGAGACACGGGAGGAGAGTGGGGAAAGAGACACAGGGGGAGAGACACGGAGGGGGAGAAGAGACACAGAG